>OY979446.1:14820000-16020000 GCA_963855545.1 Ethmia dodecea | reverse complement strand
CAAAAAGTTGTAGGGTAGGTACCAGAATCACTAAGTTTTCCCAGGACATCTTCAGCTTCGTACTTGTGAATGAGCTGCATTATCGCCGCCTGCTGCTCCTCGGCCGCCTGAAAGCCATCGTTTCCATAATAAATTATTATCATATTTAAAATTTGGTATTCAAAATGAACTGTCACGCTAGCTCAGTCCATAGATAAATACTGATTCTCTTAACATAATCCAGGCGGTGCTTGAACCATAGGGATAGTGTACACTCCTATTTTTAAGCTCCGTTGCTCAATTGGCATTCTGCCATTTGAGTTGGAGGTTGCGGGTCTGATTCCCGCCTGGACCGTTAATAATGTCGGTGTATGAAAATTTTTATAGGTAAGTTGATTACGGGTCTGGGTATTTAAGTATGTTTGTCAGTTATTTACTATGTGCCCATAATAGGTATACGGCTTTGATTAATTCGGTAATAATAATAATTTTAATGAAGCGCTCGTAGCCCTGCGGTGCCAGTGTGTTTGTAACGATCATACTGGTTAAGCAAAGTTGGGCGCGGTCAGTCAGTGGATGGGTGACCGCCTAGTGGCATTTATATTACGAGTGGTTCCGTGTTTCGGAAGGCACGTTAAATTGTTGGTCCCGGTTTTCGTTGTGTTTACGCACAATGGAAGTCGTTAAGCCATGTTAGAGATACCCTTGGGTGGCTTGAAAAATTCTGACTGTTAAGTGGCCACTAGCTTAACACCATCTCCCAATGCGCGGTGGGCTCGCGTGGGAGATTATTGCCCATACTTCCTCACGTGTGAGGAAAGACCCTTAGCTCAGCAGTGGGCTGTTACAGGTTGATGATGATGATGATGAATAATTTTAATTGTGGCACACAATTCACACACGGTTATTCAGTCCCAAACTAGACAGAGCCTGTACAATGGGTACCTACTAAACTGATAACAATACTTAATAAATAATAAACACCTCGATACGAAACCAACAGACATGTTCATGCACACAAATGTTGGAATGAATAGCAGTATGGGCCCTGCAATAATAAGTAACGAGCCGAAGCATCCAGTATCTATAAGTCAGTGGTGGCCTGCAATAATAGTCAAAATGCCGAAGTGAGCTGAAGCATCCAATATCCAAGCTGTCCTCACCTCCGCCTGCGCGCTCTCCAGCACGCTAAGCTGGTGCTTGAGGGCCTCCACGCAGCGGTATCGCAGCACGTACTGCTCCCACAGCTGCTCGATCTCCTGCTCCAGCGCCGTCAGCTCGCCCTGGTACGCTGGCCTAAGAGGTTCAAGCGGTTACCTCCTGTTAAATTGCCAGGGGCAATTCCGTGTTCGGAAGACAAGGGTGGTTTTTGTTGTGTTTACGCGCAATGGAAGTTGTGAAGCCAAGATACACCTGTTTTTTTTTTTAATTTACAAGTGGCAACTAGCCTAAAACCATCTCCCAATCCGCGGTGGGCTCATGTGGAAGATCATAGCTTCATGTGACGAAAGATAGCTCAGCAGTGGGCTGTTACGGGTTGATGATGAACTCAGTGACCTCGTTATGGACACGCTGGAAGGCAAAGGACGCTACGAAATCTTACTTATCTAACTAATACTTGTAAATGCGAGATATACCTAAGCCGTATACAGAAAGAAAGCCGAAAACTTATCGGCGCCGATCGGCGCCCATCGGCGCCGGTCTACGCAGGTAACCGGCGCAGGCATTTATATGAACAAGCGCCGACCGGCGCCTATCGGCGCCGACTCGCGCCGGTCGGCGCTGGTGCCGCCCGCCAATCATCGTACGACATTTTGCTCGCTCTGCTTCAATCTGCTTGCTTTCTGTAGAATGGACCGGCGCCGATCCGCGCCGATCGGCGCCTGTCGGCGCCGACAAGCTTTCAGCTTTCTTTCTGTATACGGCTCTAGTTTGGAAGAACGTCATTTTCTTGCATAGAGATGTTTGAAGGATCAAGACATGATAATTTTTATAAGGTGGATGAAGACGCGGGAACAAACATAACATACCTACCACCTTGATCTCAAATAATGCGAAAAGGGATGCTCCGGATGTACTTTTAGTTACTAAGTATAAGTATTTACGTATGCGCTACAAATATCATAGTTGCCATGAAAGTGGTTTTAAAGGTAAAGTAGCAAACAAGCAATAAACCAACATAGTCAGGATGACGTTTTCACTCCAGACCAAATAAAAAATCATCAAAGATTTTTTATTTAGTCTGATTTCTTCACCTGATCTTTTGCACAGTATGCAGCCGCTTCTCAGCGCGTTGTAGCTCCGCGCGGCGCCGTTCGAGCTTGGCGTCGAGGGCGGCCTCGCTGGCGGCCACGCTGGCGATCTGGTCGCGTGCCGCCGCGACGCGCGACGCCGCCGCCTCCGTCGCGCGCCGCAGAGCAGCCTCCATCGCAGCCATGTCCAGCGGCCTTGAGAGGGCTTGCTCGCGAAGTTCCTGAATCGTAGAGCTTTGAGGCTTCCTATGGTTAAATCTTAGAAAAAGAGTTTTCGAAATTGATTCAAACGGTTAAGAGGGCACTCGTTGAAGCTGACCAAACCTCTATGTGCAAGCAACCCCAGAACACACTTTTTACCACATCGTGTCACCAACATATGGAATGCTCTACCAGAAACAGTGATATTAATTGCCCCATCAGTGAATTGATTTAAAAATAGACTCGATAAACATTTTAAACAATAAACACAAGTGCAGTGATATACACGCATCAGCGTACGCGCACGCGCATGCGTCTATATAGCGCTTGTTGTTCAATATAGGACCTATAGATGTCACTACAGCAATTTTTACAACCGCTACTATCAACTCAGCTCAGAACAGGTTGAGGTATTACCTTGTTTTCAGGCTCCTTGGCGAGCAAATCGTAAAGGAAAGCCCCTTGCGCAGTGATTTCGGTCGCGAGCGCACGGGCTTGCTTGATTTCTCCCAGCTGAAACGCATCGAATATGTAACCTACTATACTTTTCATGTGACTCTATGAGACAATTAATAAGAGACTCTTCTAAGTAATTAATGAATAACTGTAATTTAAAAAAAATACAATAATGTAAAAAGGTCAAATAAAGAGTCCGTACCGATTACAAGAACAGGGAAGTAAATAGACCGCTTTTGTTTTTTTTAGTTACCGCGCCTCCTCTCACCGTACAGCCAACACACAGCCAGTAATTTAGATTTCAAAGAACGATTAACGTTCCAAATTCAAATCTAATATCTGGAGAAAAAGAGTTACTTTGCCGCTTATAAAGGAACAAAACTACCTTTTCGAATAGATGGGATGAAAATGTGGTTTCGCCCCTGGCCAGGCCCTATAACTACGACTGCTCTACGTGTCGTTCTAACACCTTGTATTGCCAGATTAAACAGATCGCACAAGATGCCCTTTCTACGATTTTAGCATTGCCCTCACCCGACTGCTGACGTCGTAGGACAGCGCTCCGCCATCGGGCCGCTGGTCGTCGGGTTTGGGCGCGTGGGTGGCAGCCCGCAGCAGCGAGGCCACCTTCAGCATCTCCTTGACCGCCCATCCGTCGGCGCCGTACAGCTTCTTGCCGTTCAGCTTCAGGTTGGCGCGCGAGTGCTGGACACAAGAACAGGAGCTTGATACATTGGACCTTGTAACGTTCTTGTTACAATCGCTCAAAGAGGTCAGACTCGCACAAGTGTTATCTAAAGCTGGGGTCCCACGGTCCGCTATTCTACGGATCAGCTACACTCAGCCGACGAGCACGGACGGCGACGCACCGCAGGCAGGGCCGGTCCAACGGTGCGTGTCGGTGTGTGTAGATGTTTTTATGTTGTCATAATGCAAAGCGAAAGAAAGAGAGAGAAGAGCGCACCTTTGAAGTTACCGACTCACGATGGATACGGGCGCACCGCCACAGACGTTCTGTGCTATCACGGACGAGGCCGGTCCCACGGTGCGTCGTGCGAGCTGGTCTGCGTGCATCCGCGATTTTACGGACCGTGGGACCCAAGCTTAAGGTTCATGTGCTATGACAGTAAAAAAGACGCCGCTTAGAAAGCGCACGCAGTCACCAAGTTTAGGGTAGAGCTAAGTTACCTACTTAACGAGTTACCAGTCGTAAAATAAAGAAGTCGACGGTGAAGGAAAATTTCGTGATTAAACCCTTTCCCATTCATTTCAACGAATTGTTTCTGAGGCATGCGTGATAGCAAGCCGGTCGGGCAATGGGCTCTAAAAATATACCTACTTGTCAAAAGAGGGTATATCCAGGAATGAAATCAGCTGATCCCCTCGAGGATAAAGGCAAGAGTCATTTATTGTATTATCTGGGAGGTTTACAAGACATTTATAAAAATTCGAATCTATACTATTAATATAGATACTGCTTGGAAATATACATTTTCCCGGAGATCAAAGAAGAAGTAGGTATTCCTAGCAGTCCTCATTCAACGTTGAGAAACTATTGGACCAAGAGTCAAATCAAATCAAATCAAATCAAATACTTTATTTGCATGCCATAGGTTTTACAAGGTGTTATGGTACATATTAGCTCTATTCTATGGCACCCTGTAAGGGTGTCGCAAAGACAATCTATGGAGAGAGCGATCACACTTCAATATTGTTCTTAATTATGCGTACAAGTAATTAAAAGTAATATAAAATTAGTATATAGGTAATATTTATATAAGTAACTGTAAAATTATAAGTCGAAGTATTATTATATATATATTTATATTATTATTAATATATTAAAACTATCATATTTGTTATACATATTTATTTACCTAATTAGTATTTTTAATTTTATAGTTTTTCATTAAAAAACTCATTTAAACTATAGTAACATTTATTTACAAGAAATTTTTTAAGATGGTTTATAAAAGAGGTATTAGTTTCTATATTTTTTATACTGTTTGGAATGTGGTTGTAAATTTTTATAACCATGCAATGAGGGCCAGCTGTAAATAGGTTTAATTTGGAAAAGGGTACTTTTAGTTTATTTAGGTTGCGATAATTGCGTTTTACTTGTTTTTCTGGGGAGTATATATTTGTATGTTTTTTTGCGAATTTACATGATTCTAGTATGTACAGTGAAGTTATTGTTAATATACCATACTTTTTAAAGAAAGGTCTGCACGATTCAATGGGATTAATATTTGCAAGGATTCTAATACATTTTTTTTGTAAAATTAGGATATCATCAGCATCTGTGCTATTTCCCCATAATATGATTCCATACGTGAATCTGGAATGAGCGTATGCGTAGTACGCTGATAGAGCGGTTGTTAAGTCTGATACTCTCTTTAGATGGTAAAGTGCATATATAAATGAAGATATTTTTTTCGATAGATTCTGGATATGAGGTTTCCAAGTCATATTGGTATCAAGGTGTATGCCCAACAGGGTAGCGGTATTTACAGATTCTAGTGTGGTATTTTTATAGGTATAGTTAATGGCTAAGGATTTTTTCTGATAAGGTTTGAACTGGATCAATTTAGTTTTTTTGAAGTTTAATTCTAATTTATGGCTTGCAAGCCAGTTTATAAGTTTGTCCAGAGTTATATTTAATTCAATTTCTAGTTCACTATAGCTAGAACAAGGTATTAATACTGAAATATCGTCGGCAAAGAGTATGCATTGGCTACCTAATAAGTTTGGAAGATCGTTTATATAAACTAAGAACAAAATGCACCCTAGAACGCTTCCTTGAGGGATAGAGCCTGTCATTAGGATTTTATCTGATCTTACATTATTAATTTCTCCAGATTCTGTATTACTATTTTCAATTTCTACGTACTGTAAGCGATTTTCAAGATATGATTTGAACCAATCAAATGTCACGCCTCTAACTCCAGTCCTGTATAATTTTTCCAGAAGTATATTGTGGTCGACTCTATCATATGCTTTACTCATATCAAGAAGTAGACCAACTGCGTACTTCTTGTTATTTATTGCATCCAGGATTTTTTGTACGTATTTGTATATAGCCAAAACTGTGGATCTATTTTTTCTGAATCCATTTTGGCTATCGTGGAAAACTTTAAACTTTTCATAGAAGGAATAGAGTCGGGTCATCATAGCGGTTTCAAAAATTTTGGATGAGGTTGGCAGTAGTGCAATAGGGCGGTAGTTATTGGGATCACTTTTTTCCCCTTTCTTGTAAATTGGCCTCACAATTGCTGTTTTTAAGGCGTCCGGAAATATTCCTTGTGAAAAAGACTGATTTATAAGTTTTGTGTATGGGATCGTTAGTTCAAATGAGCAATTTTTAATTAGTTTGGGGGGAATTTCATCGTAACCGAAGCTATTTTTATTTTTAAGGTTTTTTATAATAGTATTTATTTCACAAGGTTCTATGGGCTGTAGAAATAAAGTATTTGTATTAATTTCTGTTAGATTCGTAGATTTTTTACATCTTTTTGGATCAATTGAGTTCCCTATTGATGCAAAAAAATTGTTAAATGTGTTAGCTATTAATTTAGGATTTTTTAATGTTGTATTGTTGATTTTTATTGTTATGTTTTGTTTACTTTTACAGATTTTTTTATTAGTTTCTTTGTGTATAATTTGCCACATTGTTTGTGTCTTATTGTCGGATTTAATAAATTTACGTATGTTAGAAAGTTTTTTTTGATACATGAACTGACTTTTTCAGAATTTTTGTATAACTATTATAATGATTTTTTATTAATATACTATTTGTCTGAGATAATAGTGTTCTTAAATTTCTTTTATTGCGGCACGAAATTTTGAGACCTTTAGTAAGGTGAGTTTTAGTTGATTTTGTTTTAATTTTTATTATTTTTTTGGGAATGAATTTATTAAGAGCATTTAGCAGAGTTTGATAAAAAGCGTTATAGTTTTCGTTTATGTTTTTGTTTGACTTTATAACATTTTCCCAATCTGTATTTTGTATTTCGTTTTTGAATTTACCTATATTAAATTCGTTATAAATTCTTTTCTGTATTAGTAAAAATGGTAGAGAAGGTATTATTGACGGCATAGTTAATAAGATTCCTTTATGGTCTGAGAAACCAAATTCACAAACCTCAGCTTCTAATTCATTGTTTTTGAAATTAATAAAAATCAGGTCTAGGCATGTAGAGCAACCTGGAGTGACTCTAGTCGCTTCTTTAATGATTTGGTGAAAGTTAAAAGTTAACATTAGGTTTGACAGGGCTTTTTTCGCTTTATTATTAGCAAGGAAGTCAACATTAAAGTCACCTCCTATGATAATATTTTTATTTTTATCTTTTATTGATATTAGTTTTAAAAGTTTAATTAGACTATTATAAAATACTTCGACTTCTCTATTGCTATTAGGCCAGTACAAGTTGACCATTAATAAATTATTTTGCGGTATTTCTATTGCACAAACTTCAAAAACTAATTCTAATGACATATTTTTTATATCTAATCGTTCATAATACTCTATGTGGTTTTTTAACAATATACATACACCACCTCCTTCGTGAGTTTCACGACTAAAATATGAACTTACAGCATAACCACTTATATTAAACTGTTCGAGCTTTTCTTTGGTAAGCCAGGATTCTGTTATACTTATAGCATGGATGGGAGGTTTTTCTTCAATTAGGGCTTCTAAAAGATGGATTTTGTTACAGATACTGCGCATATTTTGGTAGAGCATACAAAAGTTATTCACGAAAGGGATTATTTTTCCCTCTTTGTTTGTTTGATGGGTTCCTGGTTCGCTGTGCGTATGAGTTGGAATACTGTGGAAAAGATATATTAAAATTTGTTGATGCGTCATCATTCTTTTCTTCATTATTTATGATATTGTCTGTATTTATTCCTTGTTTTTCCCTGTTATTGAAATATTGGTTAGATGTGTTCGATTTATATGTCGTTTGTCGTGTTTCTTTTCCGTCTATAATTAACTTATTGTTTCTTATTATTGCGTGGTGTCCATTTTTTCTTGCTGATTGTAGGGCCATTCTCATTTCTTTTCTTTCTTGAAGAGCTGAAGTTGATAGGTATTCTGTAACATTTAACCCTGCTTCTTTGAAGTATTCATAGTTTTGGAGAATATGCTTTTTCATTTTTTTACTGATCAGTTCAATTTTCAGGGGTTTTGTATTACCTTTTTTGCCTATGAATGATATTTCTTCTATGTATCCCGTCAGATTTATATTGAGTATATCATAACATATGTTTATAACACGATTTATGAGTTCTTGTTCTGACTCCCAATAATTTTCCATCAGTCCATGTAGAACAAATATTTTTTCATTTTTTTCCAGAGTATCATACGGAATTTGAGTTGACTGAAAGCTGTTTATCTTCTTCTGTAATTCTTCGTTTTCAGATTGAAGTGTAGAGCATTTGTAATCTAAATGTTTGATTTTTGAGTCCATAGCAGCAATATTTTCTTTGAGTACAATTTGCTCTTTTTGAATTTTGTTTGTATCTTGTTTAAATTCTGATTTCAGATTGGATATAGCTTTTTCTATCTCTGTTTGGAAGGTGGTTCTTATTTCTGATAGGATGTATGCATTGTTTCTCTGAAGGCTTTGTTGCAATAGGGTGTTAAATTGGGTTAGGTTGATTTTATCTTCATTGTTATGGTTGGTTGTTCCATTAGTTTCCGGGGTATCAAATGCTAGTGTATGTCCTTGGAGTGAAGTTAGGGAGTCATCTAGAGGATTGTCATCGTTGAAGTAAGGCGGGGGATTTTTTCTTATAGTGATATTCTCGTCGTATCTTTGGTAGTAGGTGTCTTGCGGGCTTTCTAAGGTTTGCTTGTGGTATTCAGGGATTTCTGTCATCTGAACTAATGGAGATTTTTTACTATTATATTCTTTCCCCTTTTCTGCTTTACATGATCTGCATTTCCAGGATTTTTTGTGATCTGCCGTCATAGTGTTATTAAAGCGCACTTCGGGTATATTAGCGCATTCCAAATCAAATTTTTGTTGGCAGTGTAGACATTGAAGGAATCTTCTGACTGGTAATTGTAGACTACATCCAGCGCATAGCGCCATCTGAGGTGGGGGCGTATTAAACATGATGTCAGCTAGGGTAAGTAATCCGGGTTGGTATCGATGAAACCTATTATTATTGATTTATTATTCTTTTAAATCTGTAGATGGCGCTGATTACTAATTGTAGTAATTTATTTTATTGATGAGTGATGTACTTTAAAATTTCTAGGTTATTTTTTATTAACTATTGCAGTGTACGTACTTTTTTTGCAGATTATTTATTGGTGATGAAGCATAAGGAGTATGTTTAACTCACACTTTGTCACTTTCAAATTTTGATGCTTAGGCGCCGAGGTTGACAATACTTTGTTAGGATTAGTTATTTTATCATTTCTTGTAATAATCACTGTATATTTCCAGGTCACTATTACACAGTAACTTGAAGATGCTTATATTGTATTAGGATATACACTTTATTATATGTAAATATTCAATTTACTATTTTTAAAGAGGTTTTATTCTTAGGAACATTGTGTACGTTGCGACTGTGTCGCCCTCTCCCCATAAAATCGGTCGTCAACAAAAATGGAGTCGGCAATGATCAGACCTTCGTTATAAAGATTCAAGGTGAAAATGATTCCTAAATATGAAGTTTGGATCAGGTGGCTTAGCAAGGTAATTTACGTTACCGCGATCGTTTTCACCTGTAATAGGAACATACACAAAGAAACTTTGAAGCTTTACAAAATGAGGTCATCACGGGCTCTTCCTCTAAATAGTAGGTTAGCACGAAGCCGGTAGACTTTAGATTTGTCTACCTTCAACTGTCAATGTCTCGAAAATGGTAGGTACCAGCTACGTCTCCGTATAACTAATAACAAGACAAAGATTTAAACTCGCACGCTACTGTCTACCGTGTTCGTAGGGTTGCCAACTTTTTATACAAGAAATACAGTATACTTATTGAGGTCGGAGAAATGAAATGAACAGTATTTTAGAAAATTAAACAGTATTTTGGTTGGAAGACGTTTTAAAAACCTATTTTTAGAGCTTCTAACACCATTCAACAATTTATGATCATGGCTCATTCTTATTTAAAATTTTTGTGCATAAAAAACACCTCTAAAACCAACAAAACTACACGAAAATGCCGGAAACAAATGAAAATTTTACAAAAAGCATGACGTCCCTTTATGGGTTTCCGCGTGCTTTCTGACATAGTGTTCAATGTTTACTTTTTAGGTTTTATCATAGCTTCGAATACCAGCCGTCCTGAAAACAATATTTTGGGTAGGTACTTTTTTTTGATAGAACAGTAAAAAGTATAAACGAGCGAAAAAGAGTATAATATTGTTTTTAACAGTATGGTTGGCAACCCTACGTCTTCGTGCTACCCCTATAGGCTGTTGATGCAGCTTACAAACAGAGCGGTGGCGTGAGCGACAAGTGCCACTCTCTGGTCGAGCGATCCGCGTCCGCCAGCCAGCACCGCGTCTGGCTCCACGCGCGCAGCCAGCCATCGCAGGCATTCCTCAGTTGCCTCCCAGTTGGGAGTCCGGAAGCTCTCCAGGGAGATGGGCCGCGGAAAGCCCAGCGCGCGCATTGCCTCGCTGAAATCTGATCACGTCACGTTGAATCATTCACGTTGCTCGTAGGCACTAGCGGACTAAGGTAGGGGCGGAAGGGGCGGTCCGCCCCGTGCCTCCGGTCCTGGGGGGCCTCCAAATTTAGCGAAATGTTCTCTTAATCAGATCCTAAAGAAGGATAAAGGCGGTTGGGTGTTAGTTGGAGGCACCATAGATATAAATACGATTAAAGCTACGCTATATTTGGAGGCCCCTCAGGACTAGAGGCCCGCCCCAGGCCTGAGGGGCCAAATTTAGCGAAAAGTTCTCTTCATCAAATCCTAAACAAGGACAAGAAGCAGTTGGTTTGGTAGGTTTTATAGATAAAAATACGATTAAAGCTACGCTAAATTTACAGGACCTAAGGCCCGGGGGGCCTCCAAATCCAAAAGTTCTAAGACCGGGTGGGCATCATTCAGTATTTCCGCCCCGGGCCTCCGACAAGCTTAGTCCGCCACTGGCTCGTAGGACGGATGACCGATGGGGTTGAAAACTTCTGGAGTGGCGACCTCGTCTATAGAACCTCTCATTTTTAAGGGTCCACCATTTATTTATTTTTATTTTATAGTAACACCAGTTAATATAATAATAATAATAAATAATCTCACGCCTTTTTTTTATTCCCGAAGGGTTTCCTCACGATCGTTTTCCTTCACCGTCGAGCTAGTGATAAATACCTAGTTTTGAAAAACTCATTGGTACATGGCATGATTCGAACCCGAGCCTTGCTGATTTTATCATTATGTGAAGCAGGCTCTTTAACCGTAAGGCTATCGCTGCTCCTATAATATACAGGTTAACATAGTATACTTAATAGTATGACTTATCATCAAAATTGCAAATGAAAATAGGCTATGGCGATCCAAACATTTGAATACAATTTGACTTTATGGAAACTGGAACTTAACGAGTAGGTACTTACACATAAATTAAATTCTACTTACTTCTTAGATCTCTGTAAGACATTGTTCCTTGGCAAGATTAAATAAAATTGCATTTAATTCACAGAAAATACAGCGATAAGTGACAATTACAAACCAACTGTTTGTTTTATATTACGTTGCCATGACAACGGCGCGGTATTGGCATAGACTACACCAAAGAAACAAACAATTATATTTTTGCGTATTTGCAAAATGAAAAATCATATTTGGAAAAATGGTAGAATCACGGATTTATAATTCTCTAATAGAATCTCTTAAAAAAACAATACTCCTTAGCGTGTATTACTTTAATTAATATTTTATTTATTAAATAGGTACTAAGACTACGGCAAACAAAAGGCAATAAAGTATTATTATGATTCGCTACACATCTGCACCTTTAGCATCTAGGTGCAAGGTAATTTCATCTGTACGAGTATCTACACTACTAAATTAATTACTACAAGATATCACTAAACTTTCCTTACATTATAAGATTTGTTTAAGATAACCATATTTTTTTACAGTTTATAACTTTATCGTGTTTTAATCTTACACTAGTAAGATTATAAATTGGGCATACACAACAGTAACTACAATCAAAGAAGCTGATCGCCATTACTGTTGCTTATTTATTTTTAATTGATTTGATATTGATAGCATATAATGTAAAATAGTAGAACCTAAAAGTTCTTTGATACAACGCTTACTCCTTATTAAATAATTTAGCAAACCATATAATATTATGAATTGCTCACAGAATACTTGCAGGCGCGAAAAAATTTATCGGAAAAATAAAATGCGCTCTAATTACGTAACTACGCTCTAAAAACGTTAATAACTCAAAAATAACAAAACAAAGTTGACAAAGCAATCATACTTTATTAATAAAATACTATTAACACTAACAAAATAACAGTGGTTCATTCGTTTCTTTCATCTATCAAATCAATTAAATTGTAACAGGGGTAGGACATTGGTACACGTCGTAGATATATTAAAATGTCGCTTGAAATTTGTGAATACCCGCATTTTACGCTGTACTATAAGCGATGTTCAATTGTACCAAGTCCTGCCTGTCTGAAGTATGCCCAATTTAATAGAAAAATCATAAGTCGACGACCGTGGGCGGTTTCCTCTGGGCGCGCCTTACTGACTCTTCTCGCTTCACCGCCACTCGGAGCCGGGCCGCTTTGAGGTGCCTGTGAACAGGACAAAAGTATGATCCACTGTTACTGAACTATGAGGATAGTGTTACTTATGATCTGTTTTGAAGGGGGTTCACAATAATAATAATAATAATAAGATATGAAACAAATAAATAATAATAGTAAATAGTGGAACACAATTTACACACTGTTATTCAGCCCCAAACTAGGCAGACCCTGTACAATGGGTACTAAACAACTGATAAACATACTTAAATAAATATTAAACACCCAGACACGAAGCCAACAGATATGTTCATGCACACAAATGTTGGCCCCAAGCGGGGATCGAACCCGCGACCTCCGACTCAGAAGGCAGGGTCACTAGCAACTGAGCCAGCAGGCCCGACAACCAAAATACATTTACCAAAGGGTAATTACTAAGTCTCCGCTGTCTGTCCATCCGTTCATCTGTATGTCTGTCCCTGTGTTGTATCTAATGAACCTTAATATGTTGGCACTTGAAAGTTTAATAGAAGCATTTGTGTGCCAATTTAACCCTAACTCAGTCAGTTTTTCTTAACACCAAAATGTCCTGCATTTACTTTATAAGTTTAAATTAAAAGTAGGTGGGATGCGACAGAGCCCTTTGGAAAGACTCTAAAAAGACAAAGAACTGTGAACAGTCTGTAAAGAAAAGCAGAGTCAGGGCCTGTTTGTTATATCAAGTGGCTGCTTTCACAAACTTGGTTAATCGGTATGGCGACTGTTGCATACTTGAACATTTCTGATGCATGCAAGTAAATAGGGAAGTAACGAAAACCAGCTCTACTGAGTCAAGTATTAGGTATAGCTTGGTTTGGTAAGACATGCTGATTATTCCCCCTTTGCCAAGTTATCAAGGTGCTAAAAAATTTTTTCAATTTATCTGTGGCAATTAATATATTTTCTTTCTTTCTTCTAAATATGCATTTAAACATAATTTGCATGCATCAATACATATTATGAAGCAAAGTCTTTTAAACTACGCAACGGATCCTTCGTTACCCTTGTTACAACCCATCTTACTACCAGTAGTAACACGGGAGTTTTTTTTTTGCCCCTGTTACCACTAACTGCTCTGGTAGTAAGACGGGTTTTGATTTGGATGTGGTTTTTTTTAACCTCTTAAGCCAAGAAAATGAGTCACAATTGATTTTTAATTGTTCTGTCACGCATTGGAACCAAACAGACTGACTAATCAGTCAAGCACTGATGTGATTCAAGGGGCAGGTGTTAGTATCAGTATTTCACCCGGGGCGGGTCGCTAGTGATACCTAATCTAACTATAGCGAAGTTACCTCTGTCTGATCCTCTCCTCAGTCTCGGGGGAGGGTTGCCGCTTGGTGACGGCAGCGTCCCGGATCATGTTGCGCAGCTTCTGCAGGCAATCGGCCAGGTTCAGCTGCTGCGACCGCGTCAGGTCGGACCGGACGATCAGGTAGCCTTCTTTCGATAGTCTGTTGCCGTGCTGAGAAAACATTAATGGATAATGTATTTTTTATTTAAATGATTAACACTATTGACAAAAGTATAACTTTTAAATAGAGAATTTAAGTACTCTAATAACAGGCAAATACAACTTGAGCAATGCCAATAAGTAAACTATAAGTCTGCAGTCCCTTAGTCAGTGCAGGACCTGTTGCTTCTTCGGTGTTGGCATACATGGACCCACCGGGAGCCGGTGGGCTCACTGACAAGAGATTTAAGGGGTGTGATAACGTCTTATAAATCGATGAACGCCGGCTGCACGCACGAAAAAGCATGACTCATTGTCACGTTCCGCCTAAACTGAGCGTGCGAGCGAGAGCGCGGAGCAAGCGATAGAGAGGCACTGTCCGTAAACCGACTTTACAGACAAGCAATTTTATTTAGCAGAAACAATATGAAAAACAGTGGGCTGTTATGGGTTCAAGATGAATATGAAACACAACGCAATATATATATATATATATATATATTTTTTTTTTTTTTAGGTTTATCTGCAATCAGTAATCTACTATAAGCAGGTTTGTTAGAAGATGTGGTTGGAGTCAGGTCGAGTGTGTCTTCCAATGAGGACATCTACTCAGGAGCCAACTGTGTCAGTTTGTTGGGTGCATTTGGAATATGTGTTTCCGTTTCAGACGCTTAGCACAGCTCTGTCGGGAGAGTTCAGTCGCAAGTGCATTCGGGTGCTTTTCCAGTCGTTTCTGGTATTTGTTGGTGAAGGCTTGAATTTCCTCTTTTACAGTATCCATTTGTAGGTGCCTATGGATCTCGTTGTTGGTAACTAGCCATGGTGCTTGAGATATTGTTCTGAGAATAATATTCTGCATTCGTTGCAGTATCATGATATTGGAATCACTGGCGCTACCCCACAGTTGGATCCCATATGTCCATACTGGCTTGAGTATTGCCTTGTAGATCAATAACTTATTATCTGTAGATAGCTTGCTGTTTCGTTTCATTAGCCAATATAGTTCTTTATATCTGATGTTGAGTTCCTCTCTTTTAGCTTTGATGTGATGCCTCCACGTCAGCCGCCGATCGAGGTGTAGGCCTAGATATTTGACAGTATCCTTGTGTGGCAGTGTCATGTCCTCCAGTTTTACTGGCGGGCAGTCTCCCTTTCTCAGGGTGAAGGTGATATGTATGGATTTACTAGCGCTGGCTTTGATTTTCCATTTGTGAAGCCATTCCGTTACTTGGTCAAGTCCTTTTTGCAGGATATCTGTAGCCTTTTGAGGGTCTTTGTTGTTGACCAATATGGCCGTGTCATCCGCAAAAGTAGCGATGGTGGTATCTTCTATTTGTGGTAGGTCTGCAGTGTACAAGATATATAGGACAGGTCCCAGCACAGATCCTTGGGGCACTCAGTACATTTATGTAAACATTATGTATGTACGGAAAAACATATTACTGTATACTAAAAACTGTGACAGGCATAATTGTAATCTTAGGAATAAAAATAAACTAGAGCAACCTCAGTCACGATTAAGTAAAATTAATAATTCCTTTGTGGGGCTTTGCATACGCTTTTATAATAAAATACCAGAACAAATTTTGAAATTGCCTGAAACTGTGTTCAAAACTCATGTTAAACATGTACTTTGTAAAATGGCATATTACAAACTAGACGATTATATAAATGACAATGATGCTTGGAACAGATTTCTTCCAGTCCAGCGCAATACGATAGCGAAAAACAAACGAAACTAGGTAACCCAATTTAGTATTAAGTAACAATTGATTAAAAGAATATTGTGTTGAGGAGTTTCTTGCCCCGCTTCTTCTTCTCAACCATACATGCTGAAGCGGTGGAGTTGAAATGACGTTCAATAAGTGGACTTGTAAGTTCCTATTTTGAATAAAACATTTTGACTTTGACTTTGACTTTGACTCCTGCCTTTATATCGTATAACGTTGACAACGCATCAGCTTCTTTTACATAGAATAGTCTATCTCTGATCTGATCTGACTGAGATAAGAATTCAGCACCAGATAGTAGCTGTGTGGGAGATTAGACTTAATCTTGCAGAGCAATCCATCATGCCAGACCCTGTCAAAGGCTTGCTGTATATCAAGGAATACAGAGGAGCAGTATTCTTTATTGAAATATATGAAACGCAATATATGAAATACAAATGCACTGTGGGTTAAAGTAAATAAGCTTAAGCTTACAATGAAGTTTGCGAGATATAAAGTGCCCATGAACAGCCTGTGAAAACTCATACAATCTAAATTCTAGCCTATTTAAGGATGATTTAAACCAACTTCAAAAAAGGAGAAGGTTTCTCAAGTCATTTTATTTTATGTGTGTTTGTATGTGTAAGAAAACTAGGGTCTGATGATGGCATCCCAGAGAAATCGAGGGTAACCTTCGAAAATCGAGAATCAACTAGTGTTTTTTTTACTTTTTTTAGTTTCCTGTTTGAAATCTTTTTTTTTTTTGTTTAAAATTATCATGTAAACGTTTGTAATGACCACTTACAAGCTCCACCAGTTTCGTTCTGATGTTGGGGTGCAGCCAGTCTGCCTCTGCGGGCTTGAACCTGAGGTCTACTTTTGTGTGCACCTGCAATATTTGTAAAAACAAAACTAGCAAATGCAAAACATCAACTGCATTCAGTTGCAAAGTAGAGCTGGTAATGACTACTTATTTTTGCATACCTTGTTAACATTCTGCCCCCCGGGCCCCGAGCTGGCGCTGTACGTGATGTCCAGTTTATTCATTGGGATGTACCCCGAGAACTTCTCATTGGGATCTTGAGTCTACGTAAAGTAAAGAAATATTCAAACATAAATAATTTAGTCGTAGTTCATATTGTTTATTGTTCCTGCAATGTAATATTATTTCAAATAATAACACCAAAGACAGAACTTAGTTGTTAGTATACCTATACAAATCCTCATAGAGTTTTGTTATCCTCCCTTTTTGATTTTTTTTAATCTTACTTTTTATTACGTTTATAAATCACCTGGTTCTTAATAATTGTATATAATTTATAGAAATCTGAGAAGTTATTTATGGGAATTTTAGGTGGGAACTAGTCTATTGTTAGACTATTTTATGCTATTAGTTTTTCGAAAATAGAATAAATAAATACCCAGAAAAATTATGCGAAAAAAAAGCAATGCCACAGCTGCAAACGAAATATTTATGTATGTTCCACAACTATCACTTACGAAGGCAGGTGTTGTGATCTTCAGCGAGCTATTAGGGTACAGCGTTTCGAGAGAAATAGAACTTTTGTACGCCATGGGCCGCTTTATGAGCGTCGTGAAGCAGACGCTCTGCACCATTTTACGAGCGAAATTCATCCTGATCGGAATAAATGCCATGGTTCTGATATTAATTAAAAGCAGTTTTGGATAAATCGATACAGTAACACTTCTTTTTAATTCATTTTGTTAAAAATCAACAAAATCACAAAGCTCATAACCTCAAACTATTTTGACAGTGACATTGGCAAAACTTTCGTCCCGAATGAAATGACAGAGAGCATTAACCTCAAAAGCCGCGTATGATGTATTTTTCATTCAACAAATTAATTATGATTTTCTGTAATTTATTATTAGTTGCATTTTCAACAATCTCTCCATATCTTGTTTTATAACAACGATAAAAATCAATTTTTATAAATAATCATCAGTAAAATACTAGTGTAAGTATAACTTTTACTGATGAGTAATTATTAAAGTGCCTTCTTACTTCATACGAGTATAATACGAATGTATGAACTTATTACTTTGTATAGATTTCCTAAACTTGCTATAAAAAAAACCTTTGAAAAACAATACGTCTTGAAATATTCGTCTGAAGACCTAAAAGTGTGCAACGTCCATCAAGCGTTAATTTCTATTACTATTAAAATATGTACAACATTCTCATAAAATATCCTCAATATTTGGGGATAGGTATCTGACAAATCTGCTAGCTTTAATTCTTTTCTTAGAAAAAAATTGAAGCATAAATGCGCACGAGCATGTCACGCTCCAGATAATTTAATTAGGATCTCGTTCCACTGAGCGCCTCCTCTCACATTTCTACAAGAATATTTAGACAGCGATATTTCAACAATTTTGACTTGTTTTATGACTGTAACTGTAACAATTTTCTTTTACTGTCTAGACTAGAACTACGCTCAATAAATCGTATTCAGATAACAGCACTGATCATTTGCCTAACAAATTACCTACTGTTTTATGACTAAGAAAGAAATCTAGTTAAATGCGGTGACTGTCAGCATTCATCATTGATTTTTATCCTTCGTTTTCATTTTAATTTATTGGCTGTTTCATTGCTTCCTCATCAACTGCTTAAGTAGGTAGGTAGTTTAAAACTCATGCCTTATCAAAGAAAGAGTCGGCAGAGGTACTGACCTTGGAGGTACTGGTTCCTGGAAATACCTATTTTTCTTAGATCACTAGCTCAACGGTGAAGGATACATTGAAGAGAAACCCGAGGCATGGTAGGTCTTTATTAGCATGCCAATCCAAAGGGCGCACCCCGTCAAGGGGTCAAGAAAATACGTGATGAACTAAAAACAGATGATAGAAAAGTCTGAGTAATAAAGTGTTGGCTACAGCTAATGCCATAAATCAACTGCTCTAATACCATGGCAAGCAATTCTTAGCGCCGCTTAATTGGGACACCGACGTTCATTATTTTTACACGATTCGTGGCGATTTTTTCACGGACCCACCTACAGATGTGGATCGTAGTAATTAGCCGCCGACTAATTGAATGAAGCGATGAAATATTGTGACTGTGCGTGCCGATATGCTGATGAACAGATACGGTGTCGTGGAAAGCCAATTTAGGTCTTGTGACGAAGCTGCACAGCGTCCAAAGATTTGTTCGCGGCTGGTGTTAAATGGGATCGATTCTCATATTTTGCCATAGGTACAGTCAAGTGCACATGAAGCTTTACACTTGTAGTGCGAGTCAGACCTCTATTACTATTACTTCTGTGCCTCTACGGAGATTATAATAAGAACGTTACAAAGTCCAATGTGTCAAGCTCCACGTGGTCTTGACTGTACTAGCAGGTGACCAAGTGATCGGGCATTTGTTGTCCGCGCGGATCCAGCTTATTCCCGTTCCCGCGGGAATTTTAAATCCCTGCTTAGTGCTCACTTACGTCATATTTTATGGAACCTTTGTGTACAATTTAATGCTTCTAGAACCTGTGGTTTAGGCTGTGCGTTGATCTATATCAGCCAGTCAGTTTCTTCTTTCATAGACGGGCCGGTTGACTCGGTTGGTAGTTACCCTGCCTTCTGAATCGAAGGTGGCTGGTTCGATTCCTACTTGGGCCAATATCTGTGTTCGCATATCTTTTGGTTTCGAGTCTGGGTGTTTTTGCATTTATTTAGGTATGGCTATCAGTGGTTTAGTACCCATAACACAGACTAAGGATTACGGGGCTAGGACCCAATAACAATACCAACAGACGTTCGGTCTGAACAAACTTATCTCTCTCTAATGAATCTGGTAGAGGGCGTTTTGCTTCCTAATATATGTACCAGATGAGCAACCTGAACATATTATAATTCAAAATCATTAATTTCTGTAGGTACAAAAAATACACTTAGAAATGTCTAATAACAAGGCACTCTAAACTCGTTCATGAAGATTGGCTAAATGTAAACAGCAACTCATCTACACCGACGATTTACTGGTTCCAAATGCAGTACCCCGAGAAGAACCAGCAAGAAACTAGCGTAGGACGCCCTCCGGGCAGCTCTTTTTGATATCATGTCTTAGGTAGGTTATGTTTACTTGTAGTTCAATGGGAAACAAGCCGACACGATGCCTGTGACGGTAAGGGAGCAACACCCGGTATCATTAGGTAAGTAGATACCTACCCAGCCACATAACTCGCAATTCGCATTGATACGACATTCTGAAGCCACAAAGTTAAAAATTAAACAAGCGTATTGATAAAATTACAGCGCAGATTACAGGTGCTGCATGATCGCGTATTTTTTGTCGAACAACACTTTCCCGGTATCACTAAATTACAGGTGTTTTCCAACTGCGACAATTCAATGCACTTCCCCGCCGCATCGGACATTTTAGATGAAACATGTATTATACCTAGTACACTGCAGGAATTCACATAAATACCAGGTACTCATAAGCATCAATGTAGTATGTAAAGCACATACCTAAAGGTTTCGAGCATCAATAAAATGACTGACATACTTACCTAGCTGTGTAGTACTGCGTAGACCCGATGGGCTCACCACATATCACGTTTAGGGGACCAAAGAATACGGTGAAACCCGGGTATTTCCCGAAATGGAATACCTCTGCCTACCTACCCCGTCGAGGATAAAACGAGATAGATTATGTTTATACTTGCCTACGGGTACGGGATCGAACCCGCGCCCTCCGACTCAGAAGACAGTGTCCAAAGACGTTTTAAAAAAAGTTTCTTTAGAGAATGATTTTCTTCCAACCTCTTTGGTTGACGGTTTAGTGTCTTGGTTTGACTTTCTCTTGTTTATACATATTACAGTCTTGTCGGAACATTTAGGTGCTAATAGAATGATCTGAGATCAAATTTAATCTCAATTTGCGAAATGTACTACCAAGCGCGATGTTACAGATCCGCTGGCACTGCTTTCATCAATTATGATAATGCACGTCGCGCCGCGCCCGCGCACGCCATGCCACCGCGATGCTTGCATCGGCTTTCCGAATTCCAGCAATTGGATTAATGGTGCTTGACTGCTTAAATTTTATCCTCTTGATAATCTTCATCTAGTGATTATGAAACTCCATTTAAAGATGGGTAGATATATTTTTCTACAACCATTGCATTAGTTACCTACTAAAATAGTATTTAAACTAGCAGCGCCCCGCGTAGTTCCCGTTCCCGTAAGAACACGGGGATACAATTATCCTAGGTATGTGTTATTCTGATATGTGACCAGTATTATTGTAAAATTTCATCAAAATCCGTTCAGTAGTTTTTGCGTGAAAGAGCAACAAACATTCGCGTTTAATATTAGCAGGATAAGAGAGTAACAGACACAGATTTAAGAAAGTAACAGAACTAGGTACATACTTACATGTCGCCTTTTCACGGCTCAACTAGTGAAGCGATCGTAATGAAATTTGACAGGACAAAATCTTGAGGAATGAAATAGTCTACATTTCATCCCGGAAGTTCAAGCGGTCGGAGTCGCGGGCAACCTCTAAGTAGTTCGTTAAATGATTTAAATACCTACCTATTATGGACGAGCGCCTTTTAAAGCCTGTAGCCGGTAGGTATATTGTTTATTGGACACAATAATTACACACGTATTTAAAATGCAGTTCCTAGTCGTTAGGTTTTTTGCGGAGAAAGCACAAATTAGTTATGTTTTGAATTTTAAATTCTTTAATAATGATAATATGCTCACTTTATTTGCCACTTGCATACGTTTCACGCTCTTTTTCCTTGAAATAACTAAAACCACAATTTGATTACTAAAAAAACGGAATAAGAGAAAGGCCATAACGTGTTAATATGATAATGTGCATTAGAATTTCGCAGATGAAGACGTCTTGGACTTTTCCATTTAGTTAAAAACGAAATCGCAGAATTTTAATTAGGTACCTATACGTGCGAATATTTCGGACAACGTCGTAAAACAAAGTTATAAATTAAGCAATAATTTAGATCGGAAATGAGGAAGTGGAATATTTAAATAAAATTTCATACACAAATAAAAATGATCAAATTGGAAATACTCCTTTACTTTCTTTTTATCATTATAACAAACTAACACGGTTCAAGTTGGGTCTCTCCGTACGCAAATAAAACGTGTAAATTATCAGCAATACCTATTTAGTTTTGCGGAAATAATATTAACAAATTTTATTTTTATTAGGTAGTGAAACATTCTGACTGTTAAGTGGCCACTAGCTTAACACTGTCTCCCAATCCGCGGTGGGCTCGCGTGGGTGGGAGATTATAGCCCATTCTTCCTCATGTGTGAGGAAAGACCCTTAGCTCAGCAGTGGGCTGTTACGGGTTGATGATGAAGAAATATTATTATCTTATCTTTTCAATGCATTTTGCGCATCTTGTGCTTAAAACAATTCATTCTCTATTGTAAACGTAATAAACAGCCACGGGTTGCCTCCTGAGTCGGAGGTCGCTAGTTCGTTCCCCGCTCGGGGCCAACATTTCTGTTGGTTTCGTGTCTGGGCGTTTAATATTTATTTAAATATGTTTATCAGTTGTTTAGTACCCATAGTAAAGGCTCTGCCTAGTTTGGGACTAAATAACCTAATAACACAATATAATACAAAAACATTAATTCTAACAATTATACCACAGCTACCAGCCAACAGTCAGCGAATACATCGAAGAAAAATTAACTGCACCGTGTAATGGTTGACTAGGTATCCACGGACAGACGAACAAAAAATGCAACAGGTCCATAAATATAACTTACATAACATTGTAATTGCTGGCAAATGAACGCCTTTCCCTTGATATCGGAACACGATCGCTGGCGTTGATATGTTAGCGTTAGAACATCTCGCTCGTATTAGCATAACAATCTCAGTGGACGCCGATGAAGGTGCTTCTTGTGCACAAGAGATAGCGTTACGGTAATATTTTGCGATTCTTGTCAAGTCTACAAATCGAATTGGTGACGATAATTTTACGTGGTAATGTCATAAGAACATTGATGAAAAATTGCGTACTGAAGTGGAAGAGAGATGGATGCTTCACAATCCGAAAATAGGCGGATCGTACATCGTGCGATCCGTCAGTATTATATCAATTGTAGCAGTAGTCTGCTACAATTTCCATTGGAAGATCGTGTTAGCCAGTGCCCAACTAGCTTTCAGATTTTTAAAGTACCTTTTTTATGGTTTATCGGCTTTTATGCCCTCCGAAACAGAACAGAGCTCGTGATATACCTAATACTGATGGATCGCGCCCAAACACACCGATATCGCAGGGATTTTACATTATTTAATACACTGATAACTAGATTGATGGAAGCGATAACAAATGGAATACTTCAGGGGAGAGTACATCAATATTTGTATGAGAACAGATCTTGGTATGCTATCAACACAACAATCTTTCTATATCCTGGTGATAATGGGAATTACCGTAATTTACCGCATATGAATAAAATATAATAATAATGAGTTTATTTGGAAGAGAACAGTCAAAAAATATCTTAATTTATAAGGTAAGTCCAGTGTTTTCAGCTAGACGTACAAGCATGCAAATGAGGATCAGTAAAGTTATAGCAAATCCATTAGAAATAGTATCCACGTTATTCTTTATGATATAAGAGTGATATATCTTTTTGAATTATCCAAATCGGACCATTACTTACGGAGATATTAAATAATAAACATATGCCGCTCCTGTCGCAAAACTCAATGAGCGCGGGAGCATGGTGACGTCACTGTGACGGAACCGAGCTCGGCCGGCCGGCCGGCACTCACGATTTGAGGAAGCGGCGCGTAATATTTGTGTTGTTAGAGTGTAATTTTGTGATATTTAAGTATAAAACAAAAGTACTTACATAATATGAGTAAGTACTAATAAAGTAGAAGCAGGTTTTGTGCAAACTCAATTCTATAACCTTCCAAAAGTGGATTCTTTCATGGTATTTGATTACCTAGGTAATCATTCTAAGTTGGTTGGTCGTTGGAAACTACAAAGGTAAGGGTGCTGATTATTTATCTACGATTACGTACATACGTACTTATTAGTACTCTTAAATTTGGTAGTGGTTGGTAGGTGTAAGAAAGAATGAATATAAAGTGTAGGTACAGAGACGTATTTAGAACTTATAAATTTTGTTTACAGTATCTTGATAAACGAAAGTTGTTTTTTGTTTATTCATACGTAGGTACATCATTACGCGGATGGCTTTTTAACCTATGTACTTGCACTTTATTTAGTGATCTACACTTGTTGATCAAGGTATGACAGAAACCTGAATATTTGTTGACAACAGCTGGTTTTTTTGCCATCTCGCTTTTTGTTACAAGTCAGTCGCTCAGTATGTACTTAGGAAGGATGACTTGGTATAAAGCAATTTTTTAGCATTTCTTACCTCAAAAATAAAAACGGAACCCTTATAGGATCGTTTTCTTGTCCGTCTGTCTGTTAAGAAAATCTACTTCCCATTGGTCTAGCTAGAGCTATGAAATTTGATAAGAAGCAGGGCCATATGACACAAGTAATGGAATAACATGAATGCACCCCTGTTGAGTAAAGGATGCTAGGTGTGGACTCACGCACGAAGGGTTCCGTACCATTTATCTATAAAAACGGTAAAAAAACATGTTTGTTTTGTGGAAGCAATTATTTAAGATCTGTGAAAAAGTACAAGGAATCGTATTTGAAAAAATATATGGGAGTACCCCCTTAAATATTTGTTTTATTTTAAATGAATTATTTATTAAAAGTGTATTATAACTAAATATTCTGTGAATATTTGAAGCAGGTAGATACCTGTTGCCGTTATCAATATCGAGCAAACATAAGCAAAAAATATTTGTTGTATGGGAGCCCCCTTAAATATTTATTTTATTCTGTCTTTTAGTATTTTTTGTTATAGCGGCCAGAAAAATACATCATCTGTGAAAAATTTTACTGTGTAACTATCAGGGTACATGAGCTACAGCTTTGTGATAGTCGGACGGACAGCGGAGTCTTAATAATAGGGTCGAGGTTTTTTACACTTTGGGTACGGAACCCTATAAATTCACTTCGCTTCGATTCAGCTATTCACATAATATGCTTTTAGAACTTTTCTAGCTGCTCCGGTAGACACCGCACATACATACATACATACATACACATACACACGTAAATTTCGTTGGCAACAGCCCTTTCGTAGAATACGAATTTGCGCTAAAAATATTATTCACTCTTGATTTTTACCCGAGTACGTCCCTGTGTCATCGTATTATCCTTTGAATATTACACAGAAATGGGAACGAGCAAATAGATAGGTACCTACGTAGGTTTATCCACAATACTCAGGAAAAGTATGGTATGTTTCTATAAATACAGCAGGATTAAAAGAAGAGAAGGTACACTACACGTACCACCTTATTTAAATGAAAATCAACTAAATAATAGGTATATTATAGTTAGGTAGGTACGTACTTCGAAATGATCTTCAAAGTAATGTCTTGTAGCCTGGGCAGAGGGTGGAGTTTTAACATCTCTTTTTACAACGGAATACCATTTTTTACGAAGTTTTGGATCTTTCGGCACCTTAAAAATAGTTTTTCTGGCGTTTTTATAGAAGTGTTTGTACATTTCGGTACTATACAATATTTGCACATAGTTAAAAACTTGAATTAGATATAAATCAGACACTTAATTTCTTTTAAAAGTCCCAATTAAAGGAACAAAACACTTCGCGCCTTATCGCTGCCTACGGCTGACTCGCGGCTTCCGTCACAATGACGTCACCGCTACCGCGGCGGCTACTCGGTGAACTTCGCTAGCAATTCGGTCATAACTTTGTCAATTTTTGTCGTAGAACAAAAATTTTTGTACTGTATTTCTGTATTTATGTAAGGATTTCTTAGCTCTATAAATCTGCATTCTCAACTAAAAACGTTACGGATCCTCATTAAAGATTCTTAGATGTATTGAAGACTAAACCTTCACAGACAGACCACCAAAACGATCTGCCCAGGCACTCCAGTATAATTGATTTCCATCAGTAATCTGAAAACAGCGGCGGCGGACTAAGGTAGGGGCGGTCTGACCCGGGCCTCTAGTCATTGGGGGGCCTCCAAATTTAGTTGAAAAAGGTTTTGTTCATCAAATCCTAAACAAGGATAAGAGGCAGTTCTTTGGGTGTTGGCTGCAGGCTTCATAGATACAAATACGATTAAATCTACCCTAAATTTAGAGGCCCCTAGGACCAGACGCCCGCCCTGGGCTTACGGCGGCGCGGCCTCCAAATCCAAAAGTTCCATGAATTCATTCAGTTTTTCCGCCCCGGGACTCCGACAGGCTTAGTCCGCCACTGTCTGAAAAACAAGCTTAATTTGATAGAGAAGTTAAATCTCATACGCTAAAGCCTAGGTACTAAGCAGACATCCACACTGTATCTTATCGTTCATCTTTCCGCTAACTACATCAAAACGGCCGCATTGTCCGTCTATCGCGATCTAGCTCACGTATTCGGCTCTTCCTAATTACTCGTAGTGAAACTACTTACTGAGAGACAGTTCACCTACCTAAATAAGAACTAAACTTTGTGCATTTGTGAAAAATAAGAATAGTGTTATTTGAGTTTAAAATTACGGTAGATACTAGAGACAGCGACCTAGAAACTAAAATTCAATACCCATCTGAACAATCCTGTAAATTCTAATGGATGCTTTCGACGTCTCAACGAACCACTTTAGAATGTTTTTTTGGAATCAACCGAAGGCATGGCGAGCATTTTACTCTTGAAATCGCCATTTTGCCGTGTCCTTCTTGGCTCTGATGTTTCAGGTGGGGTCAATTAACTACATCATGAATATTTAGAAATTTAATACTCTGATTTTACTCCTCCCAAAATTTACCGGTCACAGAAGATTATTTGCTTACGTCTTCCGGCACTGCCTGGACGGGAATTTTATTGGAAGCTTGCAAGATTTTTTATTGGAAGAATGCTGCTGATATTACGAGATCACGCCAGCTCCAAAGTGTACTGATACCAGTTGCATGTCTATATCTCGTCGGCCAATGTGTGAGGCTGTAAATCTTCAAGTATCTCGCCATATATGATATGATGGATTTATCTTGGAAAGCGGCAATGGTTGTTCTAAGGAATGCGTTTTATTACAAGTTATAATGAGGCGCCCACTTTCCGGGTTGGACGGTAAATAATAAACAAACCGCTTTTAGCGGTACAGTGGTTAAATGTATATGGTCACTTTTTGTATAAGAAAACTCGATTAAACTCGTAACGGCATTTTCGGTGCTAATTCTTTTCTGTTACTACGAAGCTAGAACTGTATGCCTCGACTTTTATGTGGTTGTCTTACAATCTTGAACCAACCTATTTATTTAGTGCAAAGGTCGCTGACTATCCCTTTTGCTTTACCCTGCAGCACTATTGCTCTTGAACATTGTTTCTTCTGTATTTTGTTGGCAAATAAATGAATTATTTTAATTTTTATTAAGACTAATGCAGATGTCGTCGATTCGTAAATAAACAATTGAATACTGACTTGATTGATGGTGGGATTCTCCAATCAAAGATAGCATTCTCTTTCTGCATAAAAACTGTTGGATGTAGAAATTCTCACAAGTAAAAATCCAAGAGAAGTGACGTGTATTGTTCCCAGCTTTCAATGGATATGCAAATGGATTGCAACTTAGGTTTACCGCAAATTCGCTTTCCAAACTAGAAACTACTAAAACAATAGTTTCAAAAGCTAAAATCTTAAATGGTTCTGTACGGAAATGTTCCAATGTATTGTGGCTTTTACCTTGTGGTTCATATTGCTAATAAATTTTGTCAAACCAAGTAGGTACAACTTAATTTTACATACTTATAGGTATTAATTTATTAAAATGAGCAAACAAATTGGTTATTGATAGCAGCGTGCACGACGTATATAGATTTTTATTAAACCGTTTCAAATCTAATTGCTTACTGAACTAGCTTAAATTTGCTTTCTGATTTCATAAAAAATAAATTTAGATCTAACTTTTTTGAACTTTCACGCGCAATATATCCAGGGAAAGCTTTCGACACGCATTGGCTACTTCTAAATGCGCTAAACTCTGATTGGTTGGCGGGTTAACGGATCTTTTGCAGCTGCATTCACTCGCATCGAGCGGACGGTCGATCCGACACCATCTTCATCTCGTCCAGTCCGCCGCGAACCGTCGTAGGGGTAACGTTGTTGTCGGATTGTTTCTAAAAACACTACCGCACCGGGCCAACCACGCCGGCGATCACTAATTTAGGATTAAATTACCCATTATTAAACATAATCAGTGTCAAGTTAATTGATGTTTGTGTAATCTGCTAGCCAGATTCTAGTGCAATAGTGTTTGATCTCGCGATCTACGTGACTGCATTTCTTTGGTGTGGGTTTGCTGAAGTGTGAAAAGGTGAGTTTTTATAGTTTTCTTACGGTGGCGGCCGAGCCGGGTGGATGGCCGGGCGCGCCGGCTGCAGGGGCCTGCGAATCGATTGCGCGCAGGATGGGTAGGTATACTGTATACCACCGCCCGCTGGCTGGGGCGAACACCCTCGCTCTCTCGTGCGCGCCGCACCGTCTATTTTGTCGTTTCACTTACCGGTGATCTTGAAATAGCGTCGGCTTTGTTATGATATAAATTATTTATATAAACTCGGAACATACTAGAGGAAACCAATTGCTTTCTAATCGGAAGTTAGGAATGTGTTGTTCGGAGTTGAATCTCGTTACCACCGAGTCGACCATTTTGGGGACAATGGTTGTATAATAGCTTCCTATCCAGACATCGTTACTCAGTTGGAATCCCGTGTCTCTCAGACTTGTATGAAGTACCTACCTACTACAACAATATCAACCGACACAGTCACGTGATCGACTCCTTTACAAAAATCTAAATGGATAATAAATTTTGAAGGTAATTTAAAAAATAAATGTCGACATAGGTAGGTACCTACCTACAAGTCTCGTGGGTTAAACTTAAAAATTCTCATCTATGACTCAGTTCAGCTCATCAGCCTAAGGGTTTGTCTCGTTCTTGCAAAAGCATTGTGCCTACTTATTACAACAATAAAAATAAAAAAATATCCTTTAATATCACCACCTATCACGATTAGGGGTCGAATATTCTCGTGAAAAGATGGTATACCTCTGCCTACCCCCTCGGGGAACAAAAGGCGTCAGATTTATATATTTTATTTATCCTTTAATAAAAAGATTATACTTAACTAGCGACCCGCCCCGGCTTCGAACGGGTGCAATGCTAATACTAAAACCTTGCTCTTGAATCACTCTAGGTATCTATTTAAAAAAACCGCATCAAAATCCGTTGCGTAGTTTTAAAGATTTAAGCAAACATAGGGATATAGAGACAGAGAAAGCTACTTTGTTTTATACCTAGGTACTATGTAGTGACGATAATAATAAAGATAGTTTTATTTTGCAAACGAAAATATGAAAGCTGGACGAAGTCAAGTTCAATTAAGAATTCTGCTTCTGATTGAACTAGATTTAACGGATGTTTTCAGATTTAGGTAGTCATGCTACCTACTAAAACGATTTATCATCTATATTAAAAATCACGAAATGTCTTCTTCATGTCGTTAAGAGACATAAACCAATTTACTCCACCGAGATCCTAAGGCAATATTCTGGGTATTTACGAGTTGATTGCTGTGGTAGACATCCACTGCGTGAAAGTGGCAATTAAATTGAATTAATGAGATTTAATAGTCTTCAATATTAATGTTAATGAAAATATTATGAATTATTTATACAAAACCGCATCACGGGGTGCTGGATTTCCATACTTTCGTTTTTAAGTTATGCGCGGTGACGGCGATGAGCCGTCGACGTCCATATTTACGGCACAAAAGCTAAACCAAATAGATCTTGTAATAATCACACCAGCGTGCGTGAACTAATGGTAACAAAACTGTTCACATCGGTAATTCACATTATATTGAAAAACAGACCACGTGGACGTTAGTCCATAGCAATATCCAGAAAGAGTTACAATAAATCAAAAAATAAGTGATACCTTAGAAAACTTTTCAATTACCTAGCAGTATTTTTATGAAAATGTTTGGGAAAGCTAGGTACTTTGTGTGTAAACTGACTTATCGGACATCACTCGCTGATAAAATAGAATGATATTACCTATATAGATTGCGACTATACCCATGATAAGTGATCTCCATGAACCTCATCTCAGAATTTGACGTGTTATGAAATGCTTAATTGAGAACAAATTTTCGAAAGTTGCTTTGATTTCACTATTAATTTACGATGTCTTACAGTTATATGATCAACAGCAACCTAATGGGTTCATGACTTCATGTGTTTTTCGACCGACTTTCTTCGTGTCGTGTTCTATAAAAATGTTAACGCAGAAAATTGTGGACGCTTCGTTGACGCGACGTTTATTAAATAAATTGGAATTAATCAGCGCGACTCGAAATTAAACCGGCCGTGATTGTGAGCAATCTGAGCTACGATCGAGATGCGCACGCGCATAATCAGACCGCGGCGAGCGCGTGCTGTCCACGCTGTACGTGGCAGCCTGACTTCATTCCGGCTAACGTCTGAATTTGCAACTATGCTTGAAGACAAGACGGAAAACTTATTTTTACGGAGATACGTTAAACACTTGAATTTATAGGAGCTTTCTACTGGTGTGTAAGCCTGTGGAATAGTATGAGAAATATTTGGGATATATCTTTAGAGGTTGTTAATTAGACCATTTTAAGTGCGTCTAAGTACAATTGACGCAACACCCCAAAGAAGAAGTTTTTATTAATTAAGCGTTCGTAAAGAATAATACTCAATGGTATGTCACCGTGGTTAGTTTCACTTTTACGCGAGACAATGGTACGAGAAAAGACCTCACCACTTCAATAGAGATTACCCAGGGTTTACGACTAGTCGTTCGTTTAAGAATCGTCTAATTATCGCAGGTGAAAGGCTCGTTTGAACGGAAGTTGCTATTACAAGAATGCACTCGAAAACATCATCGCTTTACTTTCCCAAATCTGCGGCAGACACGCCAACCGACTTTCCAGCGAGCAGATCTTATCTGTTTCATAAAATGAACCGATTTAGCTGCGAGCACAGATATGTAGCATTTCAGTAATTAAGTGAGGTTTAATTATTCTGTGGTGCGGGCACCGGAACGCACAATTCTTCGTCACTCGGCATGCTCGCTCATGTTCTTATTTCAAAAATTTGATTTGGTTTTTAAATTACTTCACGTTCTGATTTAAAAAATATTTAATAAATAAATTAACCATCATTATCATCGTAATTTTCATTTTATTTAAGATTTGGACTGACTTCTTTGTGATTTATGTATGTTGTACCCTCGTTGGCTACTATTTAAGTGTTTTTTGTGTAAATTACACTTATTCTTTTCTAAATTTCTCTCCTTAAAAACATGGTCAGCTATTTGACTGATATATCATCGCTATCTCGTCAGATAGCCTATCAATACCTTCTGATGGTCGAGTGCATCTATTACGTCGCTTATTAGCGTTTTCGAGAGGCTTTCATAATCCATCCATCGCATGCCTAATAATAAAAAGTCTCGGGTCATTTGGAACCTGCTGTGCATCATCTCCACCCATTACAAAGCTCTTCAATACTATTGTCGTGTCTATCATGTGTGGAGTCCACACATTATCATATTTTATAAGAAAGATAATTTTATGTTGGCCGTCGGTTTTTCGAATCGTGACAAGCATGTCGTCTACCTACATAAACACTATGTGAAGATCTATTATGAATCTATTCTATATAATAAAAAAAGGGAACGCAGAGGTTATTATTCCATAATATGACGGAATTCTAATAAATGAATAGACAGTGTCGAGCGTCTCTTCTACTCGGTACAGAGCAGAGCGCAACTCGCAAAACTAAGGCGGCAGCAGAGAGACGCTTTTTGTATTGTATGGCCCTTGCCGGACTGATACTGGTCGAGAAATAAGCGTCGTCCTTGCATCCGCTACTCCCTCTGCGTGTGGAGGTAGCTTTCAAGTCTTAAATTACATGAGATTAAAAAGAGCTGCCCTTGAGTTTCTTGCTGGTTCTTCTCGGGGTAGGTACTGCATTTGGAACCAGCAACTCGTCTGTGGAGATGGGCTGCTGTTTACATTTAGCTAATCTTCATGGACTAGTTTATAGTGCCTTGTTATTAGATTATTGACTTTTCTAAGTGTAATTTTCTTTTTTCATTTTACATACTGTGAGCGAACAACAACATTATTTTCCATCTACTACAACGATGCATCAGATCTGTTCTGCATTTGCATATAGATACCCGCCATAGAAAGTGTAAGGCATCAATTCCCTAGCTAAAACTTACAAGTCACAGTACATTTTCTATAGTTCATTTGAAAGCAATAACTGCGTACGGGTCGAATGAATAAGCAGTAACTGCTGAGTGCCACAATGCGAGAGGCGTTGTTACAGACAGACATCCGTCCATTGTTGCCGTTAGGCTGGGTTGGGCTTTATTTGCATGTTTCTTAACTAATACATGTCATAATGCGTATTAAAGAATATATACTTTAGGCTATGTCCGATCATCATCATCATAATTAGTTATCTGTAACTCTAAACCAGGATCAGGAAATATTTCAAACGATATTTCAACTTTCAATTATTTGAAATGCTAACGATCTGTTATAGCGCTGTCCGATGATTGGCCTAAGTGATTTGATGATGCTGACATATTGTCACTTATAAGAAAAAATCACACAGTATGATTCATCAGTCAACATCGAGTTTTTAAAAGTAAGTACATAGTTAAGAGACGGCTTACAATTATAGAGGATAGCTATAGAAACTCATATTTGTGCAGAGTGTTTACACAAGTGACAGACTACAGCGGCGCCGGCGCAGACGTGTTCTGCATGCAACTATGATCCACTCAAAACTGTAGAGGATACAGTTTAAAATAGGTATTAATATTCATTAGTACAAATTTCTATTTTGCTTGTAAGGACTTACGGTTACTTAGAAGCTGCAATTAATTATAAATAAAAATAAATAATCTCACGCCTTTTATAATTAAAATCATCTAAAATCTTGTTATTTGTAATTCATTGATTTAAAAAACTTAAATCAAGTGATGTATAACATAATTAATAAATGACACGGATAATTGTAATTACTAATGTAATGATTAAGCAAAACCTATTAAGCTTAAACAAGCAGAACAAGAAATGCCAAATCAACTTATCTACCAGATAATCTCGATTAACATCGAAAGCCTTTTACGGAGGGTAACAAAAAGTAGTTTCTGAGTGCAGCTGACACTGATTGGTCCGAAGGCTAGAGCTAATTTTAGAGCAGCGTCGCAGGCGCAGGATTCTCTGCGGTTTTCCTTTTTGAGAAGCCGAGCCGGTTGAATTGCGTTCAACAGTTTATAGTTTATTTATGTGTTGAACGCAATAAATATTGAAAATAATAGCAATTGAGTGTGGCTTAGAAAACAAATCGTTCTCTTTACATACTTTAATGGTTTTCATTTTAATAGTTTCGTAGTCAGAATGAGGATCCTTCTAATCTCCAGGTTTTGTCTATTTTAGAATAAGAATCCCAATAACAGGAACCTTTTAATAGAGGATTCCTGTACAAGTATCTTTGTCTAACATCTTCCCATAATTTATCATGTCATGTGCATGCTGCATGAATGGCTGCATTGTGATGCAGACTGCGTCTTTTTGCCATGGGACGGGATGCGACGACAGGAACGACCTCTAACACTCGTGATGGGATGTAAAGGCCAAATTGTTATGAAGGCATTTTTGTTGAAAGGACCTCTTTTTTTCTTCATTCGGTTTATACTAGAGAAAGAGTTTCATGAACTTTTTATGAGGATGTTTCACCTATATTTATATCTACTCTTTGTTGTATACATATCTGAGATTGGAGAATATTTTATTCATAATCTAAATAGAGAGAATGTCCCGCATCTTGTGAAATCTTGATTTCATTTATAAATCCATTTTAAGTTGCAAGTTCGCGTGATAAAGGTAAAAGTTGCTCGTCTCAAATGAAATTAGTGTCTAGATTGGCGGCCTTTCTAATTTACTATGTTTATTTTGTTGATGGCGCCCGACACGAAACCCTAAACAGGTTAATGACCTCACAAAACTGCTCTCAATCAATCACGTGATGTTAATTAGGTGAAAGCATCTTGTTTAGAAGGTTCCGTAATTTAATTAATTCACGAATGTATTATGTAACAAATAAACAAGGAAATAAAACAGTCTTCCGGTTATCAACAGCTTAGTACATGGTGGGTCAAATGAAACTGACTCAGCGAAAGTAACCCAACTTTGTCATCGGCAAAAATGGCGCCGTTTTAACTGACATGTTTTATTTTCACCATGCTTCGAATTTCGATGTTTAAATATGGAAGTGCGCGCGCCGCGTTCGTCGACGGCGACAGTGTCAAGGTCATGGCCGCGAGCGCAGAGCGTTGACTTTTTTATTTTTTATTTTAATTGCATTTAGGGCCGCAGCTGCAAGTCTTAGCTGACAGATCTGTTTCTTGTTAGTCATCGATATTAATTACTCGCTCGTTTTATATTACCAAACGGCCGTACAGATTTTATAACTTAGACCTATCAAGTAATTGTCTGCAATGATATAGAGATTTGTTAGAACTAGAACTCAAGACAACAAAGCTTATATTCGTGAATTGACGCTATTAAGCCCGCATGATCGTTTGCCTCCTATACTAAAAATATATATTAAGTATGTAGTTACATATGTAGGTAGGTACTTAGAATCGTCTGTTGATAACAACATTAGGTATAGACAAAAGGACATCATTTCGAATTCTTCTTTCCTGCGAAAACAGCATAACATTACTATTTAGCACTAATTGTTAAAGGATAACGATTTTAAGAATACTATACATCAAACTTCTAAAAATACCTCAAGAGAGTTCCATTCCCGACCTATCCCAAGTAGACACGTGTAAACAGCAGCCGAACTAGACAAACATCGCTATCTCCCAACGGAAATAGAATGCACCCGGTATGCAAGATAAAGTGTCACGGCTTGCGTTGAAGCTATGGAGGCGGCATTACATTCTCGCGCTAAAGGTGGGTCCTTACCGGCGTGGGCAATGCTACGCTCTAGTCTAGGATTGCGAAGGGTTGGTCCCTACCAGTCTATCTTCTCAAGTATTTCCATTCCTCCACTGACTTCCTTCCCTATAAAATCATTGTTAACAGCAGACAGACCAAAGAAAAATATGTAGAGAGTATGTAGCCACATCTACGATCTACGACACTATGTTAGACTACTATATAGAACTAACTAAAGATCGAAGTTTTCTAATGAGTTGGTATTATTACAACTGTCCAACATCAACCGTTGGACCGCGGTCCCTAGGCACGATCACCTCGCCTGGCGGAAGATCTTCCCTTTTTACGATGGAGAAGCATTCCACCTCCGCTCCTCCATAAGTATATTAATATCATCCAAAAAAAAAAATACCGAAATACCGCATCCACTAAACGCCTATTTGTGAATCCTAGCCCTAGTTGAGACAAATTAATGTGAGGACACGCCACTAACGAATGGTTAAAATTAGTGGACACGCCAGCTGCGACTTTATTGATAATCACTGCTTTTGTGGTCGTTAAGATTTGTTTTGTTTGGGGAAACAACCTCTTTAAAATAATGGGCCCTCGTTATAGTCTCTTTTCCTGTTGGATTTATGTTTATCTTCATCACTTGTTAATTAATGAGTACAAATATTTAGTATGACAGTATTGACAGTGCACGATAACCTGATTAATATTAAAAATGCGAAAGAGTGTTTGTTGAAAGAGTCCTTTCATGAAGTAATAAAGATTTGTTGCAAACAGAAACTTAGTACCAGAACCTGAAAGTGACTCTTTTATCACTCATCGCAGACAAAGTTGCCTCCAAAAGCTGGTATCGGATATGAAGAATTGTAAGAAACTCGTACACTCGTACGAAAGTTCTCTCTCTTGCTTTTTATCCCCGAGGCAGAGGTATTCCATTTCTGGATATACCCACTTTTCACGAGATATTCTTTGGACCCCAAAACGTGATAGGTGGTGAGCCCATCGCCGGACCGGATCGATGTTTCATAAGCTCTCTTAAAAGTCGTTCAGAGCTCCAACATGGCAAGCGACAAACACTAAGCGAAGCGTATACAAATGAATTTAAATCACTGGCCCCGCCACACGCTCGTTTAGCCCAGGACAATCCACAGTAATTAACAGCCCTTGTCGAGGCCCGTTCCCACGCTGGGCTATCGGCCGATCTCTCAATTGTTGCTCGTCACGTCTCGCGGCTGCCAAAGGAACTTCATATTACGGTTATAATATTAATCAAACTGGTAAATAAACTACACTTTTTCTGACCATAGTCTAACTGGGGGTGCCCATTTCCCACACAAATGTACGATGGTATCTAGAATAAAAAACCTACAAAACCTAAGCTACTTTTAACAAAGAGTGAATGTGTAGTTTCTATTGAAGAATGATCGCGTCTTTACGAAAAGGTTAACCAAATAAAGTGTTCTCGTCACTGGCGGACTAAGGTAGGGGCGGAAGGGGCGGTCCGCCCCGGGCCTCTAGTCCTGGGGGGCCTCCAAATTTAGCGAAAAGTTCTCTTAATCAATTAATCCTAAACAAGGATAAAACTAAAAGGCAGTTGGGTGTTGGTTGGAGGCACCATAGATACAAATACCATTAAAGATACGCAAAATTTGGAGGCCCCCAGGACCAGAGGCCCGTCCTGGACCTGGGGCCCTTCAAATCCAAAAGTTCTAAGACCGGGGGGGGTCTCATTCAGTTTTTCCGCCCCGGGCCTCCGACAGGCTTAGTCCGCCACTGGTTCTCGTACAACACGACAAAGTGAAGAATGCATCTTAGCTTTAAGATCTCCAGTCCACTGAGGTCTGAGACCTACGCAAATGCCGTTGCAAGTGAACTGACTCGCGCACCGGGGGTTCTGTACCAGTACGATTTCTTTCTGGAACCTTAATGCTAGCTCGAAGCAAATTTGAGCTATTTTGATCATGTGTTGTTTAACAAAAGAATTTTCACTAAACTCACAACAAGTTATAGTTCCTACAATAGATGCCAAAACGATGAAAATATATAATTTTAAACAAAAAAACCGGCCAAGTGCGAGTCGGACTCGCGCACCGAGGGTTCCGTACAACCTTGCAAATTTATGGTTTTCGTAATTTTTCCTTTATCTATGCTATAAGACGTTGCTTCGTACCAAATTTCAAGATTCTGAGTTCACGGGAAGCACCCTGTAGGTTTTGATTCCCTTGCAAGTGTCGAAAATTTGCGGCATAAACGGCTGTATCTTTTGATTGCGTTGGCTTAGAAGTTTGATTTTTTCACAGCTTCAAGGGACAGTAGACCTGAGTAATTGATATAAATTTCAGCTTCATACCTCCACGCGTTCCTGCGAAAAAGGGTCTTGACAGACGGACGGACGGACGGACAACAAAGTGATCCTATAAGGGTTCCGTTTTTTCCTTTTGAGGTACGGAACCCTAAAAACCGACTTCAAACAGGAAACTAAAAAAAGTAAAAAGCACTAGTCGCCACTACGATTTTCGATGGTTCCCTCGATTTCTCTAGGATGCCATCATCAGATCCTGGTTTCCTTATCATGGTACCACCCTTGAGATATCTCCTTTCCAACAAAAAAAGAATAATCAAAATCGTTTCATAAACGACGAAGTTATCCGCGAACATGTTTTTTACCTCAAAACTTTCGACTGTGTTAACCGATTTGGATGAATGTTTTTTTTTGAAAGCTGGTGCTTCCAGATTGGTCCCATTTTATTTGAAGTCTGTTTAAAAACAAGCCTCGAACAACAGCAAAAGCTTCTTCAAGCACCGGAGTATGAGTCCGATTGCCGAGAGCCGATAATCCCACCATTAAACCCGGCTGACCCTACTTTTTGCCTCGCCGAGGCAGCACGTCACGCGCCGACGCAACTCGTTAGCGATCCGCCTTTCTGCTCGTTCCTCATGTGTGCTAGCCTAAAACAATCTATTTGGTGCTACTCCAGCGATTTGGTGATAAAACTGATTTATATCCATTCTTTACGCTTTAAAAATTTCGGTGTTACATCCCGCTGAGCATCCTTCTTTAAATCTAGACGTTTTTGGGTCTGTATCTCGAATTCGGCATCTGTGAATCGCGTCTCTATTAGTTAACTATTGTTGTTTTCTTTCAAATCGATTGAATCATTAGACTACACATTGTTGTTTAATTTTTGTTGGTTATATCTTTCTTATAGGTACTCTTACAATGAAGAGACGGTCTTGTAAGCAGTATTGTAAAGCAAAGTCATCCAACTTGCAGCGGAGCAAAAGATAGCGGTATACCGAGCCATTGCGGCCTCTCGTCCGTAGAAAATCGATAAGATCAATACGCCACTGAGGGCCGTGACAATGCAGAAATGAAAATCGCTTAAAACCATCACAGCGCTCATCGGACAAAATAGAGACGCTGAAAAGTTTCAACCCCAAAAATAACAAAACACTGTCGATAAAGAGAACGGGACAACCCATTTTATACCTCCAGCTCTTTCCCGCATTTTTGCATGGCCATGATGAGGTAAGGCAAAGTCCGTTGACCCCGGCTAACGGCGCCCCAATATTGGCGTGTTTATTGTTTTGCAGATTACGCGATTCTCCCGGGAGGCAAGCCACGTGTGGCAAGCCTTGTTTGGTGTATACAAAAAATTAATGATGATGCATTAGATGATGATGATGGGCTGTAGATAGAAATAAAGTACATACATACATACACAAAGCTCACGCCATTGTCTCTCAGGGGTAGCCAGAGACGATGGATCGCCACGTTGCGCGATCTATGCATACTTCTTTCGCTTCCTTCACATCCATAAGCCTTTTCATGCACGCTCTTTTATTTTTCGCACTCCGGACCCCAGCTGTTTGAAGGACGTCACTTATTTCACCCGTGAATTTGAAAATAAAGTAATTTGAAAGTAAACTAGTTACATTATCTAATCATTTCATCATCAAGGACTTACCTTGAACTCAGTCGATCCAACGCCAAGTGCAACGAACTGAAATCGCAACAAGGTTGAGCATCTAGTCTTCCAAATTAAATATAAATGCAGTTCTTTCTCTGACAGCTGAAAATTAACGACCACACTCCGCTAAAAATGAACTGTATTCGCATGATTCATATTTGGATGTATCGAGAACAGTTAAAAACGGAACCGAGTAAACTTTCTGTTGGCGCCTTTATCTGGTGGGCCACTTACTAATAATGTCGGTCTGCCCGACGTCCGTCTCCACCGCTTTTGCGACTTTCAATCGAATTACTAGTTATATAGAAAAATAAACAGCAGATTTTATGCAAAAAGCCTTTCAACAGTAAGTAGAAAGAAGTTGGTTGCTGATTTTAATTCTTTTCTCTCACGAATGTTGCTAGTTTTTAAACTGACTTTAAAAAAGAGTAGGTTTCTCAAATCGACCGTCAATATTATATTTTTTTATGTGTCCGCGGTAACTGGTTTATGAACCGATTTTGATGATTCTTGTTTTGTTAAAAAAGGAGATATCCCAAAGTTACCATTATAAGGAAACCATGATGGCATCTCAGAGAAATAGAGGGGAACCTTCGAATATCGTAGTGGCGAATAGTGCTTTATTAGGTACTTTGTTTTAGCCTCCAAAATGAAAGTCTATTCGGGCGGTGGCTCCAGAAATTATATAAAACAACTTTTCCTTTCCACTACCATTGACAAATCAAGGTGTTATCTAGTGACCCATCCTGCCAGAGCAAAAAATGCGAGATAAGATAGGATAACCGATAAGAGCAACAGTCCAGTTTTGATCGGATACCGAAACAAAACGGTATTGTCGGTCAGTCTTCGGAACCGGTCCGGCGTTTACTAACCACATGATTTGGCATGCCGTGCTCTCAATCACGAAGCTACGGTTAATAGAGGACGCTCGAAGCGTTGCCAGGCGTCCGGATAAAGCCGGACATAGTTACGCTTTTTGATTGCGTGTCCGGCCAAAATAAACGGTGTAAGGCCTGTCCGGATTTGTTAGGCTTTTCACATCACGCGAACAAGTTCAATTTTGACTGATGACTTTATTAGACTGATAAATAATAAAGTAAGTACTTTAGTAGTCTAAGTAGACTGATTTAGAATTCGATTTAATTTATATTTCATTAGAATTTAACGAGATTTTTGGTAGTAATAAAATAAGCTTGAGTTTACCTACAATGTTGCTGTCGTACCTATTAATACTGAGACACAAAATCTTCAATAATGTAGGGTGTCCGGCCTTTTTACCCAAATGTCCGGCCAAACTGGCTGGTCTGTCCGGCTATTAGGTTTGGCAACCTGGCAACACGACGCGCGAGTTATTACGAACCCGTTGGCGCATTATTAAGTGGCCCGTTAAATTATTTTGACGAGCTTCTAGATGAGATGATAATTCGATTAACTGCATTCTTGGCAAGTATCAATAGATCAAAATATGAAATCAAGCTTCTCATTCAAAGTAAAAACAAGTTCAGTTGTCGATGGTACTTTTTATGCTACGAGTACCGCCATTTTGGGATGTGCTATTAAAGCGGTGTAAGAAATTAATACAAATAACATTTGATTATCTTATGAAGACGTAAAGCAATGGTATTTTTTACATTGTCTTGCACAGTCATTCATTACGTAACATGTACTGTATTGGGTATTATAGGATCTAGCGTCATTCTGTCGTCGGTAGTTATCATATTTGCTCAACACGAAGTGAGATTATGGCCAAAAGTATGGAAAAAAGTACAATTTGATGTAAGTTCAAATATGTAACAAACCAGAACATATGACGAAAGTTGTTTAGACCTTCGTTAGTTAAACTCTTCCTTTCCCAGACAATCCAATGTTAACAATTTTACGGAACCGTGGAAAGTTTACACAACAACGTACAGCGTTTGTTATTATGTTTCTCGATTTGTTCCCATGGAAAAAAACCCATTAAAAATTAAATTGAAATAACTTGGAATATTTTTTTTATGAAGTTTAAGAGCCTTCTTTGTTTGTGCTAGAAGGCTCCGGTCTTCCATAAACATTATTTAAAAGTATACTTACATACATACAAAATGTATACATTGAAAATCAGATAAGTACCTATGTGATGTGATGTATGTGTGGGGGGGAGGGGCAAAGTGTTAAGTTAAATGTAAAGTTAGTTTTATCAGTAGTTTTAGTTATTCGTTTTAATTAGTTAGCCCTACTTCGTCTTGGGATCAGATGATGTTAGAACACCCTCTTCCACTAATAAACTAGGTTTGTTAAAAAAGAATTAATTTTTAAAATAATCGATATATTTTTTTAATCGATTTTTATAATCAATCAATTATTGAAAAGAGAATCATCTATTTTTAAATAATCGATTTTTTCGATCAATGTCACATCCCTATAACAAACTACCTACCTCGCTAGTTATGGGGAGACCATTACCTCTCCTCCGACGTTCTGGCAACGAGTAGTCGATTATTCAGCGAATAGTTCTGTGAAAGGTGCTTACGGCGGTTTATGATCTGGGAAAAGTATGTCAGGTGTGTCGTTGCTCTCAACTAGAGGCTGCTGACTGATGAGTGGCACAGTCAAGCACATGAAGCTTTACACTTGTAGTGCGAGTCTGATCTCTATACTGATTGTAATAAGGACGTTACAAAGTCCAATGTGACAAGTTCCAATGTACTAGTTTGTCATAGATTTTTAAAACTGTATTAGCTTAGCGCCGTAGAACTATATTATCATTAAAAATGCAATTACCCAGGCCAGATTCTCATTCTAAGACTAAATTGCAGAATTGCAAAGGTTTTTTTAGTTGGTGTTACACTAGTTCTTAAATCTGGTGGTAAATAACTAACACCCAAATCGATCTCTAGAAAATATACTTACTTACAAATATTGACACTCAGATGATGGCTGTATGGCAGACGACCTTTGCTTCTTCATGAAGATAAAAAAATATACAATTAAAAAGCAACAAAACTTTTTGCAATAAATATATTTTTTAATGCGCTCGTCAAAAATGTCTTAACTGTCTGAAATGATTTTTTCCGATCAGTAGCACTCGACCCAGCCCTCCAAGAAAGTGAAGTTGTCTGGAACTGGTCTGCGTTGTTTATTTATGTTACGTTGATTTATAGACCCCGCGCGTGCGCCTGCGCACTGCGCAGTCCACCCCGGACGTAGACCTTTGAACTTACACCGCTTGATAAGCATGTAAAGCTATTTATAAAGCTACTGTGATTTTAATTTGATTGTATCATGTGAGGTATTGAGATAGGTTAGTTTAGCATCTTTTTGCTGTGATATGTTTTTTATTAATAAAAGAGGCATTTTGTCCCATTACTTCCTTTGTTTATGTGTCAAAATGGCCGTCAAAAAACGAAAGATTTTGGCGCGGTTATCAATAAAAAAAAACATTCAACTTGTATAATTTCTAAAATTATTCACATACCTATATAAGAACCCATGAGTGCTAATATTGATAAAATTTAATTTTATTAGAATAGTACCCGTTAGTGATTTAACAACTATTGTATATCCGTGTCTATCGCCACATGCACGCTCGCATAATTTTCAGCTCGCGCTTTATAAAAATTACAATAATAATAAAACAAGCGAGCACGGAGCATCACGGTCGCTGCCCGCCCCCCGGCGAGATAATTACTCCAATAATGGTAATTAGGACATCAAACCTGCACACCCAATAAAACATAACGAGTCGAGGTTTCAAAATAAACTTTATATATGCGATTCGTCACTGTTTTTAACAAGCAGCCATTTTAATTTGACGTGAAACGCGCGAAGCTCTTGACTCACTGTGCAAAGTGTTAGTTTAAGAAAGTTGTTTCACAAATATTAGCGTATTTATTGTAGATTTTTTATTCAATATAAAATACTGACTGTTCTCGCATGATGAAACTAGTAAACAATGCTAGAATAACTTATTCTATTGCAAGTCAGCTGACTTGTGACAGGTGGTGTCACTACAAAGCACATTGAGATACTAGTGGCGGCCACTAAACGCGATCACAAGCTGCGGGGGAGTTTCTTCAAAGATTTTGTAAGCATTCAGCGCAAATCGAGCGTTCGAATTACGTTCGAGCCTCAAACAAATGTATCTAAAAATAATTCATTTTCATAGGTATAAAAAGTACACTTACATTAGAAAGGTCAATAGTACGCGTTGATCAGGAAAAAAGTTGCCTCCCTGATGCGCCGTACTAGTGGCAGCACCAATAGCCTCTTATGTGTTATAAGGGACAGGATGGATAGTCCCATAGTTAACACTGGGTGACTGTCCATAATAATATAATATAATATAATCTCACGCCTTTTTTATCCCCGAGGGGGTAGGCAGAGGTATTCCATTACTGGATATACCCACATTTCACGAGATATATTGGACCCCTAAACGTGATAGGTGGTGAGCCCATCGCCGGACCGGGTCTGTTTACACATGTCTCAGAATTAATTCTGAGACCTGCGGGTTTCCTCACGATGTTTTCCTTCACCGTCGAGCTAGTGATAAATATGTACGTAAGTTTTTGAAAAACTCATTGGTACATGCCAGGATTCGAACCCGAGCCTCACTGATTTTCGGCCGGCTCTTTAACCGTCCGGGCTATCACTGCTGTCGGACTGTCCATCTTGCCCCAAATCGTAAATAAGTGTGTTTGTGTTTTTAAAATGTAATTCTGTGTACTAACCATTTATATGAACATCCCATGGTTCGAAATACAAATTATTCTATTCTAATAGTGTAATAACAAAGCACTCTAAACTCGTCCATGAAGATTGGCTAAATGTAAACAGCAGCCCATCCCCACCGAAGAGTTGCTGGTTCCAAATGCAGTACCCCGAAAAGAACCAGCTAGAAACTCAAGGGCATCTCTTATAATAAAACTCGCATGCAGCTTGTGGTCGTTTAGTGTCCGCCACTAGTGACAATAGTCGATGGGCGTTTTCTGCGGTCGTGGTTTTGATGCCACGCACCGACACAAGCACGGCTATACTGTGACACTGGCATTGTTCAGCCAATGTCACAGCGTACCTAATACCCTCATGAATCACCAATCTCATGTGAAGTTGCTCTATGCGTGTCCATTGTGTTCGATGGACCTGTTGGCTCAGTTGGTAGTGACCCTGCCTTCTGAGCCGGAGGTCGCGGGTTCGATCTCCGATCATTCGAACATTTTTGTGCATGAATATGTATGTTGTCTTCGTGCCTGGTCGTTTAATTTTTATTGAAGTATGTCTATAAGTTGTTTAGTACCCATAAGTACAGGCCCTGCCTAGTTTGGGACTAAACAGCCGTGTGTGAATTGTGTCCCACAATTTATTATTATTATTATTAATAAAAAATCCGGCCATAAAATAGTTTAAAAAGGAATTAATTTTGTTTAACTAAAGTCTGAAATTAATCTAGAAACAGACACAGAAATGTCCTTTAACGTGTGTTTGTTTGTAAGTAAAGCAGATGTTTCTATGTGTGTATTAAAATTAAAAGAGGTTTCCGCCATTATCAAGCGGAAGGTGTGAACTTAGAAACATCAATTTGAACGTTTGCCGCCGGCAAAGAAGAGAACGTGAGAAGTTCTGTACTGATCGAACCATCAAGTGAAATTATACTATTCAAGTAGGGAAAGGTAACGATAACATTGCTTTGCAACATTGACACTTATAGTGTAGGGAGTAGACCAGCGAATGGTTACCTACATGATCGAATATAAATAATTATCGTTGTATTGTAACTTTTAAAATCAAGATCTTATTAATATTCAGAATGTACCTTATTGTGTAATTACTCTATTTATCACTATGTAAATTGTAATATTCAATGCGAAAAAATATTTTTGAGGTGAATAAATAAATGCTTATATTTTTAGGACAAACTAAGATAGTGTATTCCCGTTGTCCCATTTGTTTTTATTGTCCCATTTTCACGAGTCGATATTCCCATTTGTTTTTTAACCTGTAGCAAGAAGAAAAATAACCATATATCAATAAAGCAATCGGTGATAAACGCTTTTCAATACACATTACGGAGCTGATAAATATATTTACTACAAAATGATTTATTTGCGAAGTTAGTTGTTGTGTGTGTGTGTCACCGATAGCAGCTTCCTCCCTGCGCCATTGTTTTCCTGCTTCGGCTAATTGCGACTATTTATCCAGTCCAGTTCAATAGACTATATAACATTATGGTTGGGTATGAATATAATTATGTTATCTGCTGTAAGGAAAACTTTCATACGACGTTACTAGCTATTTGCCTTGTAGAATTGATTGATGTGTTGGCCTAGCTACATAATTATGGTTCCATTCCTTGTGTAAAATAAATAATCTCGCGCCTCCGTTCCGACACCCCGTCCCCGTGTGGGTAGGCAGAGGTATCCCATTTCTACACATACCCACTTTTCGCGAAAATAATCGACCCCTAAACGTGATAGGTAAGGTAAGATTCCTTTTTTTTTATTATAATTACTAGTAAGACATGAGATTAAAAAGAGCAACCCTTGAATTTCTTGCTGGTTCTATTCGGGGTACTGCATTTGGAACCAGCAAGGGTTCCGTATCATTATCTATAAAAACGGTAAATATAGCACTTTTTTTGTATGACCCTCTTAAATATTTATTTTATTATGTTTTTTAGTATTTGTTGTTATAGCGGCAACAGAAATAAATCATCTGTGAAAAATTCAACTGTCTAACTACTTATAACGGTTCATGAAGTGTAGGTGCAGCCTGGTGACAGACAGACGGAACCCTAAAAAAAGTGGATCACGAGTAGATAATCTTGTTTCATAATATTGCAGTTTTAAATCCAGTAAAGATATAATTGGTCATCTATCAAAGTTATCAGTGATAAGGCGGCGCTAAGACGGAAGTACAGAATTACTCTAATAAAAATGATTTTGACTTACATAATTTTATGCTTAGAGTTAAAATGTACTCGTAGTAGGGGTCGACGCGCCTGGGAGATGGACCATACTTCCTTTATGTGAGGAAAGCAAGTGTTGCCAGCTGCTACCCTTACCCTGTAGCTAGACATCTTGCGAAAAGTAGCCAGATTACCCGATTTGTTGACACAAAAAAGCTAGAAGTAGACACTTTAAAATAGGTAAAGAAAGTAGATATGTGTATTCTTTCCAAAGAGATTTAAATATAATAGGGCATAGAGGGGGCATTGGGAATATTTTCATACAAAACTTTGAAGCCTAAGCGTCATGTCCTTGTCATGTCAGTTAGTATGAACGCGAGCTGTCATTCGGTCGAAATTGTACTAGACTTATTCCACTTGGAATAACTTTTGACTTCAAATTTTCCTCGCTTTGTCCCCTCTATGCCTTATTATATTTTAATCTATTTGATTTTTTCAAAGGTAAATCAATTTTCAGTTTATTAAAACAGCGAGTGATAATTTTAAATTTATAAAATAGGACCAGGCAGAACGCAGTATAAGTTTTAAACGAAGAAATCTGTTTATCCCCTTCATTTATCCAGGTATAAAATAGATAAGCCAGCCACGTTTAGGTACAATTTAAGGGCAATTTATACCCTACTATAAAGTGTCGAAAGTACTCACATCTTGTAAAAGAGAAAAAGTAGCTAAAAAATTTAGCTACAAGATTTTGTAAGTTGTGGCTGCCTGACACCCAAAAATAGCTCTATAACTACGAAGTACCTAAGTTAGCAACACTGGAGGAAAGACGCTCGTTCATTAGCTATTACGGGTTTTTTATTTATTTATTTAAGACAACAAACAATTGCAAAAAGAGCTTACTTAATCTTAATTTATTACTAACTATGCAACCAGCCCCCTTGTCAAAAATTAATAGCAGCCGAGAATTAAGTATCATCATTCATCATGGATGCACTGCGAATACGATATAAAAAAAAACTACAAGCAAAATTCGTCTAATTCTTGTAGAAGTCTTTTACGGCATACTCGAGCAAATGCGTTGATGATAATAAAGATATTATAAACGCGAAAGTTTCTCAGAATGGGAGGCCATTTGCATTTTAATACCAGCCGAAAGATATATGCACTGTTGGACACAGGCCTCCGCCAAACTTCTCCACAATGAACGGTCTTGTGCTTCTCTTGTATAGTCCTTTCATATACATTATAAAGATACTTGTAACCAAAGAGATTAAAATATAATACGGCATAGAGGGGACAAAGCGAGGAAAATTTGAAGCCGTAAAGTTATTCCAAGTGGAATAGGTCTAGTACAATTTCGACCGAATGACAGCTCGCGTTCATACTAACTGACATGACAAGGACATGACGCTTGAGCTTCAAAGTTTTGTATGAAAATATTCCCAATGCCCCCTCTATGTCCTATTATATTTTAATCTCTTTGATATAAATTACATATAACTGATGTAACATCCGTGTCATGACGTTTGTAAACAGGACTATCTCTCGAAACTAAACAATGGCCGTCTGCGTGTGTCAACATCGAGATCGCAGCCACACAATACTGGCCATAAACTTAGCTCCTATCCATAGACAAAACAATAAGTTAGACCCCGCAAGGGCTATAGAGCACTCGCAAAACTTCCACTTCTCAAAACAACTATAAGTTTCAAAACTTTCGTGTTCTGCACAAAGCAGCCAGAAACGCGAAATTTGAATGGAAAAGTGAATGTTTGTTATTCAATGGATTTTGATGAAACTTTACAGTAATGTAGCTTATACATTAGCATAACGTATATGCTATAATTTATTCAGATTTTGTTTAAAATGCGGACCCACGGCACAGAATATGTAATAGTACTCCCACGGTAAACGAAGTCGCGGTATATAAAGAGATTTGTACAATCAGAAATAATGTCTTAATAACCCTAGATTAATGAAACGGAGAGATTGGAATCCAAACTAGTTTAATTCAGATTTTGACTTTGAAATAACCGAATAAAATCGCTTATTTGACATGGACGATTACTAAAATCGCGGCGCACCCACATGACTATAATATACAGAACTTTTTTAACGCTATGCCTAGCATTGCTAAGTAGTCTGTGCTCCTCTCTTATCTTCTATTGTTATCTTGTCCAGACTAGTTTCCAGTTCTAGCTTTCTTTTTTACTTGTTACTTAACGGAGGGAGCAAAATGCTCTGCGCTTTCGGGTTGATTACAGAACTGTGCTTTCCCCTATCTTTCTTACCCGTGATGTATTAAAAACTAGAAGTTTTTTTGTTTCTGTTTCTGTTAGCAAGTATAGTGTTGTTCCCTGTGTGGTAGAATATAAATATTGATTTAAGTGAAAATATAAAGTCGAACATAAAGTTAAGGTTTTTTTGTTAGGTAACTACAACAACAATCTAGCCGTAATGACGACACGCAAATCATGAATTACCTGAAAGCGTTTTTTGTAAAAAAAAACTACAAGTTGAGTAAAAATCGTAGACTTGACTGCTTGAGATTTGAAAAGCAAATTCAAAATCATAGTAAGCATACTCGTACAAAATTATAGTGGACATTGCTGTAGGCAGGTATTCCCTTTGTTCTCCTAAGAATAACAGCCGAATTGGTTGCGAAACGTCGATAATGAATCAAATAAAGCGTTCTATTTGGATAGTCAAAGTAATTGCTCAATTCCCATTGTAACATCAACATAGCTGGTCATCTATTATTGGTACGTATTTGCACCACTCCCCGACCTAGAACACTCCCTAGCACTGCCCTTTCATGCGTGTATGTATTGTTGCTAATTACGCAGCAAAGAACGAGCTACAGCGAGAGGAGGGAATCCTGTATCTGCTAGAGAATTGTCTATTTACAGCCTTCTATGTTGTATGTAGGCAGAGCAGTGAAAGCTTTACGATTAAAGATCCAGCTTCTCATAATGATAAATCAGTGAGGCTCGGGTTCAAATCCTAGCATGTACCAATAAGTTTTTCAAAAATTCTTATTATAACCAGTCCACTCAGGACATCCGCCGGACATAAACCAAGTTTTGTCAGCTGATTTACGTCTAGTACCTACTATTTATTATACTGTGTCTACGTCACAATAGTAACGTGAATGCTCTTACACGTCCTCAAGCGCTACTACGGTTAATAGTGATGTTATTGATAATCCGCTGCGTGTGGTCTTAATTTTCTTTACGCTTCATTTGGCGGGGTAGTGTAGTATTGATTTCGAGATCATTGCGCCACTGCTTCACTTCCTGCCAGTATGGTCACGTTGACTTATAGCAAGAGGCGGCCGCGGATGACGCGGATCCCCTTATATCCCGTTCCCGAGGGAATTTCATAAAAGTCTACCATATTTCTAGGCATTTCTTTCGAATATTTTGTGATACGTATACCATATACTATTTATAACTACAGATGAATTCATTCGATATGGATGGGTGTTATTTCTACTTTAAAATTATTTGCATTTGATAAAAAAAAAATTAAAATGAAAATGTATTTATTTCTGTAGGTAATTGAGAAATACACTTAGAAAGTCAATAGTATTTGGAACCAGCAGCTCATTGGAGATAGTCTGCTGTTTACATTTAGCCAATCTCCATGGACGAGTGTAGAGTGCCTTGTTATTAGACTATTGACATTTTGAAGTGTCATTTACAATTATCTACAGAAATAAATTAACTTTGACTCTGAATGGTCCATGCAAAGAGATTAAAATATAATAGGGCATAGAGGGGACAAAGCGAGGAAAATCTGAAAATAAAATTTTTTACTAGTGGGCAAAAGTCTAGTATGATTCGACCGAATAACAGCTCGCGTTCATACTAACTGACATGACGCTTGAGATTCAAAGTTTTGTACGAAAATATTCCTAAAGCCCCCTCTATACCCTATTATATTTTAATCTCTTTGGGTCCATTGTTCGAATAGGTGTGTGAGGCGAGATGATCCACCGCGTATGTGCAGGGCGCGGTGGCTTAGACCCACTGCGCAGCCTTGGTCGCGCACCGTGACGCCCTGTGCGCCGGAGTGTGCGAAGCGCCAAATCGAAGGCCGTTTGAACGACTATAGCCCACCTAAGGTTTTGTGCGGGTTAAATTTCAGTTGATTTTTAACCCACTTCAAAAAAGGAGAAGGTTATCAATTCGACTGTTTTTTTTTAGACCTCAGAACTTTCGACTGGATGAACCGATTTTGATTTTAAAGCTGGTGCTTCCCATGTGCCGCTGTTCCTGTTCCAGTCCAATTTCAATTTGGTCAAGTTCTGACAATGGCATTCATGTAAAAACCGTGTACGCTGAAGTCGGTTTTTTCTCTTTATTTTAATTACAGCTGATTTTTAAAGTCTGTATTGGGTGAAAGCTCCTCAAAAAACTGTCAGTGCGTTTGGTGGAGGTTTCATGTGACCAGACGCTTTCAGCTATCTTTGTCAAAGGATCAGCCTATATAGCTATCCAGAGAGGGAATGCGGCCAGTCTTCTGGGCACTGCCCACATGGTTCTTCTTTATAGGTCATTTTTTAATCTGTAAATATTGTTAATGAATATAAATTTTCTTTGTAAATAAATTTATGTTATATTCCGGTGAAAATTGTGGTGAGGTCTTCCATATTATGGAATAAAGTGGAAGTACCCAATCTTCATCATTATATTCTTTGGACCCTCAAACGTGACTTGCGTTGAGCTCATCACCTGGCCGGGCTATTTACACATGTGTTAGACCCAATTCTGGGGTCTGTGAGTTTCTTTGTGACGTATGTATTTCCTTCTGCGTCGAGTTTTTTAAAACTGATCGGTTTGTCAAATCCAAACTTCAAAGTGGTGGAATAATGTGATAAGTCCTAAACTAGGCAGTCTGTATTATGATTACTAAACAACTGTAGGTACTAAGTTCTAAACTAAGAAGATGAATTAGTAAAAAACATAAGTATTTATGTTGACTAGCACTGTAAATAAAACATATAGTCCGCTAGCTATTAGATTTCCAGACTAGACCGCCACCCGCCGACCTCAAGAGCTAGAACCTGACTTTCAGCTTTCAGTAAGAGTTCAACGATTCCAAGACCCCTTGTTTGCCTTCGTAAAGTTGTTGGTTCTAGGAACGTTGTGTTTGCAGAACTCAAGTACAAGTTTTTGATAGCTTTGCTTTTTGACCAAAGAGATTAAAATATAATAGGGCATAGAGGGGACAAAGCGAGGAAAATTTGAAGCAAAAAGTTATTCCAAGTGGGAAAAAATCTAGTGTGATTCGACCGGGATTCGACCGAATGACAGCTCGCGTTCATACCTACTAACTGACATGACGCTTGAGATTTGTAAATATTCTCAATGCTCCTCTATGCCCTATTATATTTAAACTCTTTGTTTTTGACTTAGCTCGTGGACAATGAACTCTATCCCTTAGGAATTAAATGTTCTAATGCGATGGAAAATGTACCCTTGAATAACATGAGTAAAAACTGGTAACTTTTTGACGTTCTGCCGAATATTTACAAACTTTTTAAATTTACATTTACCACCATTTTTATAAACTTGTTTTGATTTGATTGAAGTTTATATATTGCCATAGTACTATAACTTTTTTAAACTTGAGTACTTTATAAAGCCATCTTTCTCTGTAGTTTCTACATTAGATAACTTTTTAACCGAGATATACCAACTTGGTATACTTTACATTATCCTATCTTTATATTGAACCTGGGTGAGTCATGTAATAGGGAAAATGGCAATACACATCGACGTATACAAAGTGAAGGAAAAAAAGTGGAACCTTGACATTGTTTGGTCTAGATAAGGCATCATACCTGTTAGTCCGACCAAAGGTTACTTCCAGTACCGACTAGTTTGGTTTCCTATGCCTTACTGAAACAACTAGAATGAGGTCGACATTCGCTCCCCTCTAGGAAACCTGCTATTCTTCTGTAACCTTAGTAAAGTCTTTAAGGCTGAGTCACACGATTATGGCCATACATATTTTGATTATTTTTCGAAATGACTTGCTCCGTGTAAGAAAGTCTTGGGTATCCAAGATTGAGATGATGATGATGAGATTGAGACACTTCTGTGTGTGAATAGCCTTTTTTGATATTCTTCATCATCATCCCGCACATGAAGTACGCTCATACATGAGAAAGTATGGGCCAAAATCCCCCATGTAAGCCCACCGCGTTTTAATATTATAATAGCAAAAGGGCGTTTTTTTATCCCCCCCCCTCTCTCTCTCTCTCTCTCTTTCAACAAAAAGTAACAGATCGAATTTTTTGCATGAGATAATTACAGGATCGGGAAGTGCCTTAGGCTCCTTTTTTTACTAAGACTTCGCTGTCGGTCCGTCTGTCACCAGGTTGTATATTCTTATCCGTAGCTAGAACACTTTCCTAATTCGAATTTTAAATTATACCTAAACTGTTAGTGAACTACCTAAATTAAACTAAATTACATTTGTTATAGAAGAGCGGGGTCCTCTGACGCAAGCCTCAACAAGTTGTTAGATAATACCAATTTCTCTGTTTTTATAAAATAAATTTATTCTTCTTCTTTGTTCTTATTCTTTAGTGCCTTACTAACCAATCCATTTCTCCCGCAGCGCAACCATGAACGGTCTGAACGGTCACAGCAATGGCGACTCCAACGGCGCAGGGGACATCATCACGCAGAACCAGCAGCGCGGCTGGTGGACCATCGGGCTGATCAACTCGAGGTACCGGTACCTCACCGCCGAGACCTTCGGCTTCAAGATCAACGCCAACGGCACCAGCCTCAAGAAGAAGCAGATCTGGACCCTGGAGCCCGCCACTGGGAACGCCAATGATAGTGAGTAATTGTTGAGCTACCGTACGCGCTAGTTGCGAAATTTAAAGATTGCAAAGAAAATAAAATAAAATAAATAATCTCACGCCTTTCATCCCCGAGGGGGTAGGCAGAGGTATTCCATTACTGGATATACCCACATTTCACGAGATACATTGGACCCCTAAACGTGATAGGTGGTGAGCCCATCGCCGGACCGGGTCTGTTTACACATGTTTCAGACTTAATTCTGAGACCTGCGGGTTTCCTCACGATGTTTTCCTTCACCGTCGAGCTAGTGATAAATATGTACGTAAGTTTTGAAAAACTCATTGGTACATGCCAGGATTCGAACCCGAGCCTCACTGATTTTCGGCCGGCTCTTTAACCGTCCGGGCTATCACTGCTCATTGATTCAAAGATTGCAAAGGTTTATACAATACTATGTGTGCGGCGCGATTTCATCAGCGTAAGTCCTGTTCAATTGGGAAAATTATATCACATGTTACTAGAAAAGTAATCTTTCCATTCTTTTCTTTTATATAATAACATAGAACTCTAAAGAGTATAAAACTTTAAATTATATAGTTTTCTCATGGATGCCATTGTCAGAACTGGACCACAAGGAAACCACCAGCTTTCAAATAAAAAAAGAATCATCAAAATTGTTTCACCCAGTCGAAAGTTCTGAGGGAACAAATATAAAAAAAATATACCTAGTCGAATTGATAACCTCCTCCTTTTGAAGTCGGTTGAAAAATATATATTTAATAATAATATAATAATAATATAATCTCACGCCTTTTTTATCCCCGAGGGGGTAGGCAGAGGTATTCCATTACTGGATATACCCACATTTCACGAGATATATCTCGTGAAATGTGGGTATATCCAGTTTAGTAGTTTTTGAATCTATTCGTTACAAACATAAAAACATACAAAAATACAAATCTTTCTTCTTTATAATATTAGTAGATGTAGATGAGAGTAGAAGCACGTAGAAGTGTAGATGCAGACTAGCAGGCGCCCATCGGCGTTGGCCATTAATAGTGAGAACTGCATGTAGAATGGGGTTCATTTTTTTTAATGTAAATATATATATTTACATTAAAAAAAATGAACCCCATTTTCATTTTTTTTATATATATATATTTACATTAAAAAAAATGAAAATGGGGTTCATTTTTTTTAATGTAAATATATATATTTACATTAAAAAAAATGAACCCCATTCTACATGCAGTTCTCACTATTAATGGCCAACGCCGATGGGCGCCTGCTAGTCTGCATCTACACTTCTACGTGCTTCTACTCTCATCTACATCTACTAATATTATAAAGAAGAAAGATTTGTATTTTTGTATGTTTTTATGTTTGTAACGAATAGATTCAAAAACTACTAAACCGATTAAAAAAAAAACAATGAAAAGCTACAATACCTCTGAGTAACATAGGCTATATTTTGTTCCTGTATTCCCACGGGAACGGGAACTACGTGGGTGAAACCGCGCAGAACCGCTGGTTTTAGATAAAAGTATTGCTCATTCAGGAGTTGTTCTGCAGTCAGATAAATAAAAATTTTGTCGTGGTCCATTCACCGTTGGTTTGTGTAGCTCTCTATTTACTCGTTTAATCGAAACGTGTACTCAAGTCAACTACAGTTATGTACACGACATCACATCACGAAGTAATTAAGTATTACACATGTTTACACATTCTGGGCCTAATTGTAGCAAAAAGTGTCCCCTCGTTTACGCACGTTTGGGGGAGTGTTTATTACAGAATCTGGGGGCACGGCAGAGCCCCCGCCAAGTCGAACGAAAAGCGGCACGGCCGTACCATCCTTTTCTCGAAGCAATTCACGCCATAGAATACCTATACTCGTATTGTATTTGATCACTGTTTGGGACTTTTCGCCAAAGGCCCAAAAACTGGTTGCAACCAGATTTTTTAAAAAATACTTTATTAAATGTGAAATTTCTGTTACGATATCAATTAATGCCTTATTAACTTACTTTTTATAAGATTGTCTTTCAAACAACTCATTTAAATTGGAAGTAATACTGGACTGAAACAAAAAAATCGGGGTGTAACGTGTGCTGCATTTCTACTTTTAAAACTTTGACTCGGTGTACAAAAAAATTACTAGCAAATTTACACTTACTTATGATTTTATACATTAGAATATAGTTTTAGCATTAAGTGAAAATAGAAAATAAATTTGTAGGTGCCTCATAAACATGTTATTTACAACGTTACAACTTCTGGTAGCAATTTTGTCCTTACCGGTTTTCGTAACAAAATGTTAAAGCATAAGTAAACTATGCACCTCACACATACAGGCGCATCACTGTGCATAGGCAAGCTCGTCATGCGTCCGTTGAGCGTAGAAATGTTAGATAGCGCGCCTTTGTTTTTGCTGTACAAGCGTTCCTTCTAAAAATTTGAAAATATGTCCACACCGGCACTACATCCAGATTTAAGGTAAGTACTATTTATATATGTCTGAGTCCTAGATATATTATAAAAACAGCTTTTTTGTGCGTAATACGTCTAAAAAACCGGTGTAATATTGGAAAGTTTTAGAATGAAGTCACTGTAGGGGGTAAACGCCTACAAGTGCTGATAGATGATAAGTTGATGATAATAGGGGCGAGTAGATACTCAAATGATAAATGATAAACAACAACTACTCGCGACGAGTGCTTTATTACCACTATTACATTATAAAAGTAATCTATAATAAATAGTTGAAAAATGCTGACTCGCACCACGGCTCTTTATTTGTAAAACATCAATAAACTGTGCAGCTGACTGTACATAATACAGACATTATGAAAATAAATGTATTTGATCTAAAAGGGTTCTCAAGTTGATATAGCTGCCATCTGAAGACTTGATATTTAGTGATACAGTAGTCAAAAGAACTTCTTCATTATCACTCGCAACATAATTGACATTATGGTTTGCTGCTTTGGAGTCTGATGACACAGATGCTTGAGCTTGGGCATGTGAGTCACCTGAACTCGTAGAGGGCAACGGCATTCGAACCGCAGCGTCATGAATCAATGTATTGTGATCGCCGTTGCATTCTTTGCACCTTTTAGTAGAAATACATTTATTTTCATAATGTCTGTATAGGCAGTTTTGGCAAACATTATGTTTCGCAATCGTTCGCAACTGCGCCTCCGCTGGTTGATTTAGGAAGCGTTTACATTGGTACAATTCATGCGGTGATTTACACACAGGACAAATCCTTTTCGTGTACACACACGAAAGCAACACTGCTACTGCTTGATATTTTTTATAAAATGGAGTGTTGGTTTCACGGTTGTTGATATTGCCATTTTGATATTTTTTGAGAGGCTGGGTCTGCTTGTTTGACGGTGCTGCTGCATTTCTCTCTTTTCTACTGACTGATTCCAGATCCATAAACTTATTCTCGAGAAACCGCATAAATTCTGCATATGACGCCAGATCTCGAGGTGATTGACGTGATTCCATGTAGTCAGTAAGAGTTTCATCATCCAATTTCTTTGACAGAAGATGAACTAAGAGTGGATCCCAGGTGGTGACGTTTATTCCTAGGTTTTGTATGCCGTTAATACATTCTGCTGTAGTATCATGTAATTTCTTAAGTGCATATGATGACTGCTTATAAATCGACGGCTGACTAAGAAAAACTTCCATCTGCGTCGAAAATAAGATCTGTGGGTTATTGTAACGATGAGTCAGAATATACCAAGCCGTATCGTAATTTTCGGCTGATATATTAAGATGCTGAATAAGTCGCTCCGCTTCTCCCTTGACCTTCCCTTTAAGATGCTGCATTTTTTGTGCTTGACTGAGACACCTGTTGTTGTGAATGGTTTCCAGAAACAGATCGAAAAAAGTAGGCCACTGAGTGTAGTTACCAGAGAACGTAGGAATCTCTAGTTTAGGTGTTGCTTGCTGTAGATGGGTAGTAGAACTTAATTTTTTGTTCAACTCCCTTTTGATATAGAGATAGCGCTCTTCCGCGTCTAAAAACTGTGCTTCATAAGTTTTATTGCCACCCCGTAACTGATTGTCTATGCGGAGATGAAGAGTATCGATTACCTTCCAGAGATTTTGCAAATTTTGAAGTCCATCCTCGATCTCCCACTTTTCCTCCAAGTTATCGATATCGATTCTGTTGATTAGTCGATTCAGAGCTCGAATATTAGTTTCTTGTTGATTGACGAGATCCTCGCCTTGAACGGTGTATTCTTCAAATTTAGGTGTTGAAAAAGATGGCAACTTCTGCGGTTTATATGATGAAATCATAGATCTGGTCTTTTGGTAATATTCTTTCATGTATCCATAGATGTTTTGCGCAAAATATTCATACTGCTTATCTTCAAATTCTGCAAGCTTACTGTGATTTTCCTCAAACTCCTTCCACAGAGTATCCAGTGTGATTAACCGATTCTGAATATATTCAGTGGTCTTTCTGCTAGAAGCATCCTTACGGAAGTTGATATTGACGCGCTCAATTTCTTTAGTAATTATACCTTGACGTTCAAAAATCGGGGTCATCTCCTCCATGATGATATATATATATTCTTTTTCTTCAGAGTAAAGTGCTTGATAGTAAATATGCTTGCTTGATAAAACTCAGTGTCTTTGCAGTCTCCAGCACGACTTTTACGCCTTCTCAATCCAACCGGTGAGACCCGCTTGTGGGAGGCCGGCGGACCGATTCGCAATCGCACTAAATTCTACAAACACTAAGCTCTCGTCTGCTTGACGAAGTTGATAAAATGAACTGCTGTAGATGTTCTTCCTGTTCACTGATTGAAAAGGCTCGAAGGACCAAAACATGTAGGGGGTAACCGCCTACAAGTGCTGATAGATGATAAGTTGATGATAATAGGGGCGAGTAGATACTCAAATGATAAATGATAAACAACAACTACTCGCGACGAGTGCTTTATTACCACTATTACATTATAAAAGTAATCTATAATAAATAGTTGAAAAATGCTGACTCGCACCACGGCTCTTTATTTGTAAAACATCAATAAACTGTACAGCTGACTGTACAGTCACAAAAACCGTCGAATGTCCTTGCCGGGTCCTGTTAAGTAGAGCGGTAAGGACAGTTTTGGGATGGTAATGACATTTAATTTTTTTATAGAAAGAATTATCCCAATATCCCAGTCATATTAGGTAAAAAAGGGACCTCAACCTCGGAATGAAAGAAAATAAGCTGTAAATTGGTATAAAACTTTGTTTTGTCGTCCTAAATATTGTCTCAAAAGTCACAAATGCTATCGTGTTCGCGTCTTAAGATATTGAAGGTCAAAGATAATAAAAATCGGTTTTTCGTTAATATATCGGTTCTTATTGCTTAAATGAGATTTGCACCTATTATAAAAGTTGTAAAGTATAAAATTTCAAACAAAAGTTGTAAAAAATTGTATACTCTACAACTTTTATAATAAGTGTAAATCTCATTTAAGCAATAGGAACAAAGATATTTGCGAAAAACCAATTTTCACCCCTAATATGACTGGGCTATAAAAGATATCAAGTTATAATATGAATATTAAAGTACTAAATGAAAATTATTTCTTTGTTTATTTTTAAGGGTAGGTATCATTTAAAACTAAAAACTAAAGAATTATTGTTTGTTATTTAGAACATAAATATACTTAAGCATTAAATGTTATAAAAAACTATTAGCATTTGAAGCAAGAGTGTTTTTGTTTTGTATCTTTCTTTTACATTTTGGAGAAAATACGTTTTAGTTAATTCAAGTAAAAGTCTTTTATTATTTCTTATTTCGTATGAATGTTCAAATTATATTATTTGTTTTTGACTTTTGTATAAAATAAAGTGCTTACCTAAGTTACGGCAGATTTACAGTTTGGCAAAAAGTTATTTGTTTTTTTAAATGTTTTTTACAAAGTTTTGTTATTTTAAATACTAACCTAATCATATAAATTGTGGAGAGTTTATATGTTTTTAGTTATTTACAGAAATCGTTAGTATAAAGACTTATTCTATAACACTATACAATGTGACTGGAAAATCAAGGGAATTCTTCAAGAGGGTAAATAAAAAGCCGATACCTTTAGCATTTGTATAAAAAAACACCACCTTAATGTATGCGGAATGTTGATGGCTACCAAAATTTTACTAATTTTATTTTCGAATGTTCTTAAAATGTATATTTAGTATGTATTCAGACTAGCCCAACTCATACAACTCGTCGTTATCCGTGGCTAATATCCGTGGATACAAACCCTTCAAAACATCTTCCGAGTTTTTAAAAGTTGTCATTACCGGTCCAAAAATGTCCTTACCAAAACTTTATTGCTAAATATCTCGTAAATTAAGATACAGATTCGGTGCAATCCAACATATTTTTGAGGTTCAAATGATCCTTTATGCACTTTGACCCTTTTTACTTCTAATTTTGAACTTTTTTTCTCGTTCTCCCAAAACAGTGAAGTTGGCGAAAATGCCCGTGTACATTTTATGCACGCATTAAGCAAAAACTACTGGATGGATTTTAATGAAATTTTGTATGGAGAAAAGTGTGTAACAACAACATCTTGGCTACGTTTTAGTACAGAAAAATATCTCATTATCACGGGAAAATATAAAACTGGTTAAAAAGATAAATACCTACAAACGATAACACATAGAAACTTGAAATATGGTATGTAGGTGTCTACATGTCGTAGGGAACCGCTTTAAAGGAGTAACATAGGCTATATTCCCACGGGAACTAGAAACCGCGCAGTACCGCTAGTCATATAATATACTAGGTGTTCCATGAGGTTCCCGTAGGAATAGCTTTTGTTACTCAGGGATATTGTAGCATTCTGATGGTGAAATAATTTTTGAAATTGGCCCATAACAAAAATACAGGAATACAAATCTTTCCACTTTATAATATTAGTGTATATGTAGAGCAGTGATAGCCTTACGGCTAAAGAGCCTGGCATGTACCAATGAGTTTTTCAAAAAACTTACGTACATATTTATAACTAGCTCGACGGTGAAGGAAAACATCGTGAGGAAACCCGCAGGTCTCAGAATTAATTCTGAGACATGTGTGAATAGACCCGGTCCATGGACTCACCACCTATCACGTTTAGGGGTCCAATATATCTCGTGAAATGTGGGTATATCCAGTAATGGAATACCTCTGCCTACCCCCTTCGGGGATAAAAGGCGTAAGTTTATTTTTTGTAGATGTAGATTAGTGTAGACATAAATACACATCGTAGAACAATACCCTCCTCCTTATTTTATTTTTTATTAGTCCCAAATAATACACTGTAGGTACAGCACATTCAATACACAAAATCTACACATGCATTGGGACAGTGTATGTTTTGTCGCGTTCGCCAGCATTCAAGAGGTACTTTAAACTTAATTTCCGACATGCCCCTGCGTGGAGGGTGCCACCCTCACAGCCAAGGTCCAGCCGTTTCAAAATCGATGCTATTTGGCTTCCTCCCAAACTAAATTATGCCTTAAGTGCAGGTGAAAATTGCTACACATCGATTTCGCGCCACCGACTCCAATCTATTTTTTTTTTGCCTAATTACCTAATCTGTCCGTCCGCCAAGTCGAGCAAAAAGCGGCACGGCCGTACCATCCTTTTCTCGAAGCAATTCACGCCATTTTCGAACCCCTATAACTTCGTTGTGGATAAACGTAGAAGCCTGAATTTTCATATTTATTTACTTATGTAGAGGTATATACACATACCTGAGTCCTGTGGGTATATGTGTAGAATAGAAGGAGTATAAAGCTTAACCTACTGGATTGACACGCGCTCAAGTAAAATTGACGCAACACCTTTAAGACAGTAGGTTTTAATAGTTAGCATTATAATTAATATCCAGTAGTTTATAATGAAGATGTAGCGTGATATAGCAGTGATAGCCTTACGGTTGAAGAACCTGCTTCACATAATAATAATCAGTAAGGCTCGGGTTCGAATCCTGGCATGTAGCAACTACCAATAAGTTTTTCAAAAGTTACGTACATACTCATCAAGAGCTCGACCGCGACGGTGCAGGAAAACATCGTGAGGAAACCAGCAGGTCCCAGAATTAAATCTGAGACATGTGTAACAGACTCGGTCCGGCGATGAGCTAGCACGACTGACCTATCACGTTTAGGGGTCTTAAGTCTCAGCCTATCTCCTCGGGGATAAAAGGCGTGAGTTTTTTTTTTGTAGCGTGATTTACATAAGGGTATTTACTTAGTGTTCGAGTCGCTTCTAAACCAAGACATCGAATCGCCTTTTAAGCTAAGTCATCAAGTGAAAACATCCAATTGAATTTTGCAAGCTTTCCGTCGTGACTGGCGGAACAGGGTGTATGGCCATTGAATAGCTATAAATGACGCCTGTGTCCGCAGTTTCTCCATTTCATTAGGCGACTATAGATTTAAGCATACGCACTTAAATTTATTAGAAAACTTGCGAATCGCCGTGGCTCATGTTTTTTACAACTTTCGTGTGTAAATAAGTCTTGCTTTCTATCAGAGTTACCTTCGTGTATTTTTTTTATTAGGTTCATAAAACTGACGCCTTTTCGAAGACATGGCCGGAGGAGGCACAGGATAGAGATAAGTGGAGGGAGAGAGGAGAGGCCTTTTGCTCAGCAGTGGGACAGCGTATAGGCTAACAAAAAAAAAACTGGGTACTATTCTAACGTACTTAAGAGTAAGAGGTCAGGTTTTAGACGGGAGAGTGTAGGTACCCTACTCGATACTAACAAAACATGCTCATAAAGCAAGCAGTTCAATAATTAAGTTTAATGACTAATGTAGTACCTATTTAAATATTGAAAAATGTATTGGAAAAAGCCAGATAAAGAGTACCCGAAACCGACGAGCTTGTATAAACCGATTGATGGATGTGGATGAGGCGCGTGAGGTATGCCAGGATCGTAGCAGGTGGCGGGCTGTTGTCTCTGCCTACCCCTTCGGGAAAAAGGCGTGAGCTTATGTATGTATGTATTTAAATATTGTGAGTTGTGCTACCTAAGAGATTAAAAAATGATCTAATGTGTATTGCAAAGACCAAATTAAATTCTCGGTCTTGTTGGTTTTAGTGACCGTACCTTCTGTCACAGAATATGTAATAGTGTGAAGAGTATTTTGGTTTCATGTTTTGGACTTTTAGTTATCAGTAAAGGCTCTAGCCTAGTTTGGGACTAAGGACACAAAAGGCGATAAAATCATATCGGCAATAGAAGTGTGACTTTACAAAAAAGTCGGCAAAATGGGAAAGTCGGCAAAAAGGTCCGTACTCGTCTAAATTGGTGTCTTTATCACATTAGAGTATTACCTAGTTACGTGCTTCAATTGGGGATTGGGAGCAATCCGTTAGAACTGCACACTACGCCGATCTAGAAACTATAGTTAATCTAGATCGCGCTAGTCTGAATAGATTCGTTTCATAGTATATTGCTTCGAGTTAGCTCGAAGCTTAAGCGGTTAGAGCAGTGACAGCAGTGGTTAGTGAGACCGACGCTCATGCGTGAGGCTCGGGTTTGAATCCTGGTGAATGCATGTACCAATAAAACAATACTCGACGGTGAAGGAAATATCGTGATTAAACCCGATGGTCTAAGATTGTTACTGAGGCATGTATAACTGGGCTGTCACGAAATCGACTGGAGTAAAGTTGGTTTATCAAGGAATGGAATACTTCTGCAGACCTCCAAAAGGATAAGGCGTGACATTCCTGAGGCTGTTGCTATCATTTTATTGTTTAGTTTATAATTACGAGCTGTTGTTGTAGATGTTCTGTCTTCTGTGCCCGCAGGGCAAGGGTTCGATCCCCGCTCGCGGCCAACATTTGTGTGCGTGAACATGTCTGTTGGCTTCCTGTCTGGTCGTTTAATATTTATTTATAGAAAGAAAGAAAAATAATTATTTGGCACCTATTTAACTTGTAACACGCACTTACAAAATAACTTAAATCTAAGAACAAACTAGGCACCAAAATTGCGGCCACTCAGCATAATGTATTGTTTATCAGTTGTTCAGTACCCATAGTACAGGCCGAGCCTAGTTTGGGACTAAATAACAGTGTGTGAATTGTGTCCCACAATTTATTATTATTTTAACCCGTGTGTCTCCCGCAGGCATGATCTTCCTGCGCTCGCACCTGGACAAATACCTGGCCGTGGACTCCTTCGGGAACGTCACCTGCGAATCCGAGGAGAAGGAGCCGGGCAGCAAGTTCCACATCAGGTAGGAGACCGACCTTTTAAAATAAATAAAAAAAGAAAAATTCTATATTTCAGACCATGCAGTCGAAACGCATATAAAGACGTATAAACCAGAGACGCACTTGACTAAACTAATATTGATGACATTTGGTAGGAAGATAGCTTGTATAATGAAGAAGACGAATCATCAGCTATCAAATCGTTGCGTTATATTGAATGCAACTTTAGTCACCGATACAAATAAAAGAAAATCTTAGAAATAGAATCACAATGAAACATATTATCTCTTAGCGTATTTTGTTCCATTCTGTCAGTTTTATTAATTAATTTATGATATTAATTGATTCTTAACATAAGACAACAATATTATTACTAACACCATAGGGTCTAAGTTGCCTAAACAATTAATTATATTATTATTATTTTCGATATTTATAAATTTTGCCATAAAACGATAGAACCCGTCCGGTTGGAACTTGTAGGCGTCCTTCCGGATGGGACATTCGACATTTCTGCGACCCTGCGCCCGCGCAAGCATACTAAACACTGACCAGCGGCAGCGCATTGACTCACCGGAAATAAGGTTTTTGAACGCGCGTCTATGGCTTATAAATTTGCTCTTTATGGCCGATGTGCCAACCAATATTATAAAAAGGAAAGATTTGTATTTTTGTATTATGTTTGTTACGAATAAGCTCAAAAAATACTGGACCGATTTTAAAAATTCTTTCACCAGTGGATAGCTAGAAGATCCCTGAGTACCTAATAGAGGCTATAAGTATTTTATTCCCGTAATCCCACGGGAACGGGAACTACGCGGGTGAAAACCCTCAGAACCGCTAGTATTCAATGTATGGGCTTCACTTATTGACAGTAATTGCGACTTCACCGCTTCAGTATGTACTTAGTAGGATAGAAGTAGCGCGGCAAGAAACTCTTGAACACATTATCCTTTTAAAACAGACGTTCTTATCAATCTTTTTTCCTACTATAAGTTTATAAGAGCAGTGATAGCCCGGACGGTTAAAGAGCCGGCCGAAAATCAGTGAGGCTCGGGTTCGAATCCTGGCATGTACCAATGAGGTTTTCAAAAACTTACGTACATATTTATCACTAGCTCGACGGTGAAGGAAAACATCGTGAGGAAACCCGCAGGTCTTAGAATTAATTCTGAGACATGTGTAAACAGACCCGGTCCGGCGATGGGCTCACCACCTATCACGTTTAGGGGTCCAATATATCTCGTGAAATGTGGGTATATCCAGTAACGGAATACCTCTGCCTACCCCCTCGGGGATAAAAAAAGGCGTGAGATTATATTATTATTATTATTAAGTTTATGTCTTATCATAAATCCTTACACTTAAATACTGAATGAGTCACGCCATTTCTCCAGTAAACAAGCCGAGGGATGCGCGGAGTGAATCAGTGAGTGAGTCACTATCGTAAATAACTGGAGCTTTCAGGGTAGTGCTGAAATGCTTGTTTTGTGTATCGATGAGCTTCGCGTTCCCTTTGCACTTGGTTTTAAAAGAAAAGAAAAGCAAAATCTCTGGAATACTAATGTTTTCCGTCTTTATAATCCAGGATAATGTTATAGTGCGGAAGTGACTCTGTCTGTATGTTTTTGTTACCTATTAAACTAGTTTAACTAGCCTTACGGTTAAAGAGCCTGCTTTTCATGATGATAATCAGTGAGGCTCAGGTTCGAATCCTGGCATGTACCAGTGAGTTTTTCAAAACTTACGTACATATTTATCACTTGCTTGACGGTGAAGGAAAACATCGTGAGGAAACCCGCAGGTTCCAGAATTAATTTTGAGACATGTGTAAAAGACCCGGTCCGGCGATGGGTTCACCACCTATCACGTTTAGGGGTCCAAAGTATATCTGGTGAAAAGTGGGTATATCCAGAAATGGAATAGGTACCTCTGCCTCGGGATGAATGATTCATTTAATTTCATCTCTTTTATTCTATAATCTTAGTATCTAAGATAAAGTGGCTCATACCCGCGTCTGCCGTGAGACATAATAATAATAATCTGAATCTATCTCTGAATCAGAAACCTACAAATACCTTGGTATGTCACAGTCGTTGGGTATTGAGAATAAGGGCATTAGACGGTCGGTGAAGGAGCGCTTTTTCAGTCGGCTCACAAAAGTACTCAACAGTCTTTTGTCTGGTGGCAATAAAGTGCGCGCTTTCAACGCCTGGGTAATGCTAGGGGCATTACCCAGGCGTTGAAAGTCTTTCAACCTCAGCCTCAGTCTTGAAACCTCATATACTCCTTTGGCATACTAAGGTGGACTCAGACCGAGCTGGGTGCCCTGGATCGGAGGGTCCGTCTACTGCTCACCACACATCGTATGCTACACCCACGCTCGTCAGTTATGAGATTGTACATCCCGCGGAAGTGTGGAGGTCGAGGCTTCCTAAACGCCAAAGATCTCCATAACCGCGAGGTGTGCAATCTCAGGAAATATTTCCTTAACAACGAGTGTGGGATGCATCGAGATGTGGTGGCAGTGGACAGAAACCTCACGCCGCTATCCTTGGCAAAAGAGAACTGGCGCAAACCTGTGGTACAGAGTACAGCGGACCGCAAGGCGGTATGGGAGAGCAAGTCGCTACACGGGCGGTCCTACAAGGCCCTCACGGGACCTGATGTAGACCTGCTCGCGTCGGTGAACTGGTTACGATTCGGGGACCTCTTCGGAGAAACTGAGAGTTTTGCCTGTGCAATTGCGGACGAAGTTATGATGACGAACAACTATCGGAAATATATCCTGAAGGACGGTACGGTCGACATTTGTCGGGCATGCCGCCGTCCCGGAGAGTCACTCAGGCATATCATCTCCGGTTGCTCTCATCTAGCTAACGGCGAGTACTTGCACAGACATAATCTCGTAGCCAGGATCATTCACCAGCGGCTTGCTCTTCTATACGGCCTTGTAGACCGCGAAGTGCCGTACTACAAGTACTTACCTGTGCCAGTTCTCGAGAATGGTCGTGCCACGCTCTATTGGGATCGATCTATTATCACTGACAGGACTATTGTAGCCAATAAGCCTGACATTGTGATAATAGATCGATCGCAACGCCGGGCCGTGCTCGTCGACATCACCATTCCTCATGATGAGAATCTCGTGAAAGCCGAGAAGGACAAGTCCAGTAAGTACCTAGACTTGGCCCATGAGATTACCGCCATGTGGGATGTTGATTCGACGATCATTGTCCCGATAGTTGTCTCAGCGAACGGTCTAATAGCAAAGAGTCTCGACCAACATCTTGAGAGACTCTCGCTAGGTGGTTGGATCAAGGGTCAGATACAGAAGGCGGTGATCTTGGACACGGCGCGGATAGTCCGCCGGTTCCTCTCTCTGCAGCCCTGACCACCGGCAGCTTGGGCCTCTGCCCCGTTGCCGGCGGCACCCTAGGTTAGGTTTTTTATAATGTGTAATTTTTATATTGTTTTGTAAATGTTTTTATATATTTTACTTTTATATACATATTGTAAAAAAACCTAACTTAAGATATGAAATAAATAAATATAATAATAGTGTTTATTCGACACAAAAAATTTTGTTTACAATTTGGGATTACAGTACAGTGGTTGTACAATACTAGTTTCAAGTAGAGAAGATTCTCTGACCTCTAAACTAGGAAAAATCCTGTATCTTAGATGGTCAGTGAGATTAAAAAGAGCTGCCCTTGAGTTTCTTGCTGGCTCTTCTTGGGATACTGCATTTGGAACCAGCAACTCGTCGGTGGAGATAGGCTGCTGTTTTCATTCAGCTTGTGCGCCTTATTTGCAGAAGAATTATATTTCTCTTCTCTTAAACGCAACTGGTGGTAAGCATATCGCCCGTGGTGTGATCAACCAATTCTGGGCCTATCGGGTTTCTAGATTTTTTCCTTCACCATTAAGCTAGTGATCATTAATCAGTTAAGAACCGCCGGTTCCAATTGGAACCGAGACACAATTAAAAATCTATTGTGTCTGTGATTCATGGTCTGAGAGGTTTGTACTTATGTAAGGTTTCGAAAATTCATTGTTCGCTCCCTCATCCAGGATCATAAATATACTTATAAAAAAACTTACTGTTCCCTGGGATTTTACCCACGTAGCTCCCGTTCCCGTGGGAAAACGGGGATTAACTACAGCCTATGATACTCAGGGATATTGTAGCTTTCCATTTGTGAAAGAATTCTTAAAATCGGTCCAGTAGTTTTTGAGTTTATTTGTTACAAACATACAAGAATACAAATCTTTCCTCTTTATAATATTAGTATAGATACGAGTACATAAAAATAAATTGTAGATAGTGTAGACATGTACCACATTCATGCTTACTTCCGATGTTATAACAAACGAAAATGGAAGGGAATTCTGTTAGGGTTGTCGCACAATTGTTATTCAAATTCTGAAGCACCGCGTTAACCTTTCATAACTGCCCCGAAATTATCGATCACAAACATCCATAGCAAGTGCAGGGCCCTTAGATATAGGGGTTACCCCGACCACTGTATTTTGAGTCTTAACATGTGGTATTACATACTAATTCAGACTGCAGAGAGGGCGGTAATGACAAGTGCGGAATGGTAATAAACGCGTGCCATTCTGCTCGGTTTATTTAAGACGGGAATTTTCTCTGTTGATGATAAAGATGAAGAGAATAGAGTAGTGTCCTACCTAGTCAAATCATTTACTTTTTATGATCTGTCAAAACGAAATTTTATTATGGAAAATGTACTGAAATAGCAAGGTGGGACTCATAGTTTCTAGTACTCAATTGCAGGACTTTTTTTTATTGTTTTATTATTTTTAAAAAGTGAAAACCGCAATACATGTTCAAAGGTGTTTTGGGATAATCTTTTTAATGAATGACTACTCGCAATTAAATTTCGATGCTGTCAACTACCCCACAGTGGTGAGTTACAGAATTTATTTTGTACTTACAATAGACTAGCTAACTAGTAACAGTAGTAACCATATAATAACTCAGTAGAAAGGATGTACAAATGCTAAAATTTGATTTCCTAAGCAAACCATATTAGAACACAAAACCCTAATTACATATACTAAAATTACCTATATTATGTTCCGCGGGCCCGTAACATTCCATCGGCCTCTATCGTAACGAGTAATGGCACTTTAATGTGAGGGAGTGGCGGGCACTCTGTCATGTCATTCACAGAAAACCTAACCTAACCTAACCTAACTCAAGCTATAAATTCTATGACCTTTTTCTAAAACCTTTCATGAGACCCTTCCCGGGCATAAAACGTCCATAAAAAAAACCAACCAACCAAGTCGCATTCGAGTGGATGTAGGTACCATCTCTTAAAATTATCTTAAAATAACAGTCTAGCTTTCTTCGAGCCATGACGCCCTTATGAAGTAAGCTTGATTTTTACATAGGTAAAAAGTATTTCATTTTTCTATTGCATTGAAAAGACAATAACTCCGGAATAAATATAGGTATATTACACACCTAGGGAAGTAAAACAAGAAATGTCTCAGATCACATGTAATTGTCGACCAAGGCGAAGCCGAACTAGGCTTTATTATTTACTTCCCGAGGTGTGTATAGTTTTTTTCATATCGACGGAGGCGGAAAGAAATTTGCCTATATCCGCCCGGAGAGATGAAAACAATATTGTTTTAAGGTAATTTTGAGGTCATGGTTCGAATCTGAGTACCTATTCTTGTTTAAAAAATGCGTTCCCAAACTATTTGTAAAACCTGCGGGCAAGGCCCCAGGTCCCGCGTCGGGGATATATTACCTACTCGTAAAGTTGAAATGATTGTCTCGTCTGACATTTTAATGTCGACGGCTCCATTTGGCTTTTACCTATAAAAAACTACAAAGGTTGACAAAATAAAACACTGCAGCAGACATAATATTATTATTCATTACATTCTATGAAGTTGCTCTTCGTGAAAAGTGGGTAGGTATATCCAGAAATGGAATACTTCTGCCTACCCGATCGGGGATAAGACACATGACATTTTTTTCTCTTCATAATCCCCTTATCGTATTGCGTCTCATATCTACACCCAATAGTTTTTTAACTGAAATAAAATGGTTGAGCAGCATAATTATTTACTAAATCCAATATACAATCTGCTTGCATGTGCGGCCCTCGCTAGTTACGTAGTAACTTTTTAATCTGTGCATATAAATTACTCTATGATCAGTGCTTAAGTGGCGGATAATATGTAATTGTCAATACATATCTACAAATCATAATTAACTATAAATAACAGTCGATAGAGGGGCTAGACAGTACGTAAGTGCTTATCTGCATACTTTGGTTATATTCAATTTCGTAGTTGACTTGTGTTGCGCCACCGGTCTCCACCCTTTTATAATTGCCCTACGGCTTCTATCCCCGCCCCGTGCTGTTTACACTCCAAACCAATATAATATAAGCTTTCATAAAACTAAATCCACTCGGCAGCGGCGCTCAGACGTGCCACTGTTTTTGTTATTCGCTTAATTTTATGTATACTTTCATTTCATTGTATACTGGCGGTTCTGTTTTCACCCGCGTAGTGCTCGGTCCCGTGGGAATACGGGAATAAAATATAGCCTACGTTACTCAGGGATATTATAGCAATCCATTGGTGAAAGAATTTTTATAATCGGTCCAGTAGTTTTTGAGTTTATTCGTAACAAACATACAAATATACAAATCTTTCCTCTTTTTAATATTAGTATCGAAGGTAATATTCAAAACTATAAGTCAGTTTCACCTGCTATAGGTATCCCAAAGGAAACATAATGCCATGGGAATGTAAGATGTGTTCACTAATGTAGTAGTCCTCAAGGGACGACACGTCCTCGGGGAACGCTCACTGCGCATTTTAATTATCCACTCCTCGCCCCAAGTAGGTACTTCACCCTACTGTGTAGGTACTAGGTAGTTACGAACAACTGCGTTTTGCCAGAAACTTCCATCTTTCCGAGTTCAGTAGCATAATATGTATTTTCACTTCTCATGCTCTAAAAGTACGCCAATATAGCCCTACGAAGCGGGACTAAAGTGACCACTTTAGTCCCTAGGGAGTATAAAGTATTTTTTTTTTAATTTCCTTAATGAGAAAAAGACAACCTCAAACAGCCAGTAAATATCTGTAGAGTGTGGACCATCTTCATTGCGAAAATGTGAAGAGTTTTAGTTCCATGGTTTTTCCGCGAAGAAGGTGGCGCCATGTGTTTTAAATTGTTTACCTGCAAAGAGATTTAAATCTCTTTGTTAATCTGTGACAGCCTGACAGGTTTAGAAGAAAAAACTGACCGCGAACATTTCTGAATTTTTATCGAGTGTAAATTTGTTGGGTTTTAAATAAATTTGTACTAAATTGACAATTTTTCTCGCACTCAAAGTAAAAAGTACAGTTTGCACCTCGAGACTAAACGCCAACTTATACCCTCGGTTTCATGACTCCCTACCTCTAGTATATAATGGCTTCGTTTAGTCCCTCGATATAAAATATACTAAAAAAAACTAGCGACCCGCCGGGACTTCGCACGGGTGCAATGCTTAATATACTAAAACTTTCCTCTTGAATCACTCTATCTATTAAAAAAACCGCATCAAAATCCGTTGCGTGGTTTTAAAGATTTAAGCATACATAGGGATATTATAGGGACAGAGGAAGCGACTTTGTTTTATACTATGTAGTGATAGTGAAGAGCTGCCTTTGAGTTTATTGCTGGTTCTTCTCAGGGTAAGTACCTACTGCATTTGGAACCAGCAAATCGTCGGTGGAGATGGGCTGCTGTTTGCATTTAGCCAATCATCATTGACGAGTTTAGAGTGCCTTGTTGTTAGACTATTCCTTTCTAAGTGTTTATTCTTGTACCAACAGAAAATAAATGATTTATGACTTTTGCATTTATAGGCCACTTCAGTTTGTGCCGCCTCCTAATACGCAGAAAACTATCAATCCGCAGGGGACTTGTTTATTTCTTTAGACCAATAGCTATAAGACAGCTATAAAAGCTTAATTGAGTAAAAATGTGGTAGTAGTAGTGTTTGAGAATTACGTTCATAATAGCGAACGAATTTGACGGCTGACCAAAGCGAGCGAGCGAGCTCTGAAATCTGCTGCTACTATACCACTGTCGCCTATAGGCTGCGGCCTACACGGCCTATTGAGGAATCCAGGTCTGGCATATGTAATTCCTAGAGAGGTACTCTACCAAAGGAGACGTTTCAGGAATGTATGGAGACTGGGCCTGCACCATGTACACCAGTTTTTTAGATAAAGAAAATAAAATAACTATAGTTTTGTTCATGCTTTTGCTCATATTTGTCTAGTTTCGTTGTACAATAAACTTAAATTTTCATTAAACTAGCATCGCGACGATCGAAAAAAAAATTGCGACCTGACCGGTAAAATGACAATTGACATTATTTTTATGTTTCTTGGACTAATTCACAATAACATGGAAATTAAGCTTAAGAAGTTAGTAATAGTATTATTTCAATATGATTCCATGCGGATTCATTGAAGTTTAATTACTTTTGTGCAAGTTAAAAAGATGGAAATGATATTTTTTAATATTTTTATGATAAGCACTATATATATACTGGTGTACAATGTGCAGGCCCAAGATGGAACGTCTCCTTTCGTAAAGATCGATATAAGAAAGATAAACAGTGAAGTTGTATGTTACTTTGGAGGATGGAAGACAGTCTGATATATTACCGCTCATTACCCTACCCATAATATACAGGATATCCTAGTTTAGGAAGCAGGGTTTATTAATAGCAAAATCTCAATGTGGAGCATATATGAAGCAAAATAGTATGTAGTTACTTAAATCTTTGTTTTGGTTAATAAATTATTATTATATTTTCGAGTCTTCGGTCACTAATATACTACCAGATCTTCAATCGAATCCTGAGAAACAGCAGAATAAACAGGCACTCGATATAGCCATTTTTTTTTATTACTCATCGAAGTTTCGTCCTTGATATTATTGTGCGGAATATCACGACCAAAATACGTAGCTGAAATACATTTCTGTGTAGTGGTCAATGCTATGGAGCCTTTATATTTTCTCCACAGAGTCCATTTTGGTGCTAAGAAATTTGCTCGGAATAATTGCAGTCTGGAATGCGTAATCGCTAAGGGTGCGAGGTTTTTGTACGAATTGCGATCATTTTATACGGATTGATATTATCGAAAACATGTTCTGAAAATACATCTTTATTTAGCTGTTCCCATAATCTTATCGCGTTATTTTTATGTTCAATTGTTTCGTAGCGTGTTTATGGAAGGGTGCTTGCTGCTGCGAAGTTTTTATGACTTCACTTGATCGGAAGTACTTGTGAAATTTTATATCGACCGATTACATTTCCTGTGATCGATTGTTCAACTTTTAAAATATATATTTTGTATAAATGTTAAAATTACAGCAAAAATAAATGCAATGTCTCTAGCTACCACAGTTAGCAAATCAGCTCTAGCTATACCATCAAAAAGTAGGTAGGTATTTTATTGCCTAGGTACAGTCAAGAGCACATGAAGCTTTACACCTGTAGTGCAAGTCTGACCTCGCGATTGTAATAAGATCCATAGACGAAGAATTCGAAGTAAAAGACTTCGTTAGAAAAATTCTGAGTTAGTTGACCCCTAGCCTAATACCATCTCCCTATCCGCAGTGGGCTCGCGTAAGAAATTATAGTCCATACTTCCCCATGTGTGAAAAAAGACCTTTAGCTGATGATGATTTCTAGGCAAAGGAAACCCTCAATTCGCAAGTCTTTCTTGACCTTAACCGGTTTCAATTCCTTAGTTCTTTCAGCCACATGATAACAACACCAATGACAACATCCATTGCCTGTGCAGTGTCTCCGAGGACGGCAGCGGGCGCTGGGCCCTGCGCAACGTGGAGCGCGGCTACTTCCTCGGCTCCAGCCAGGACAAGCTCAGCTGCACGGCCAAGGTGCCCGGCGACGCGGAGCTGTGGCACGTGCACCTCGCCGCCAGGCCGCAGGTCAGTGCAGGCCAGCGAGTGGCCAGAGGGAAAATTCCACTAAATGTCAACGGTTATAGTTGGATGGCAATGACATATCAATGGTCAGATATTGGAGCAAATAGCACCATCGACTGACCATTGACATGTCATTGTCATCCAACTGTAACCGTTGACATTTAGTGGAATTGACCCCCAGGGCTTTTACGATTTGCGTAACTAACCTCACTTTTACTGCAGCGCGCCTCTTTTTGACACCGATTGGTCCGAAATATCGGAAAAGAGCTCGTCCGTTAATCACGTGATGTTTTTAGTAACTTTCTAACCCCTTCTCCGTGGTGATATGTGGTGTGGTTTTAAACTACCTCCTACCCCCAAAATGACGTGTACTTTTTTTGGTACAAAGTATATTGAAGCACCAGCTTTCAAATAAAAAAAGAATCATCAAAATCGGTTCACCCTGTCGAATGTTCTGAAGTAAAAAAACATAAAAAAAACACACGGTCGAATTGAGAACCTCCTTTGAAAAACGACCCATTGCAATCAATAACAAAATCTTTTGTATTCACAAATGCATTTGAAAAAAAAAGTGAATATAATGCGATTCAACTACTAGGAAACTATAACCAAATAGTAAACGTATAACTTTCAAATGACTGAACAGATTACAAAGATTTATAGCTTCACTTCTAAGATCTACGGCGAACTCTCTCCGCGTTCATTTAATTTTATTCTCATCTAATTAGACGAACAGTTAGCTTTTAATTAAAAGAAAATGCACCACATAAAATATGGAATATTTGCTTTCCAGCCATCGTTTGCTATCTGGGACCATTATCATAATAACATCTAAACTTTCTTCTTTCTATGACAAGTTACAGTTTTTGTAGTAAGTACATATTTTTGTATAGGAATACTTAGTTAATTTAGCGATGGGCTTACCGCCTGTTACATTTAGGGTACAATAAAAGGCGTGAATTTTCGTTTTCGCAAACAAAAAAAATGTATTTAATTACTTAGGTATACCAAACGATATAGAGCAGTGATAGCTTTACGGTTAAAAAGCCTGCTTCTCATGACGATAATCATTCAGGCTTGGGTTCGAATCCTTGTACCAGTAAGTTTTTCAAATACAACGTACATATTCATCACTAGCTCAACGTTGAAGGAAAACATGTGAGGAAATCCGCATGTCCCAGAATTAATTCTGAGGCACGTGTAACAGACCGGTCCGGCGATGGGTTCATCACCTATCACGTTTATGGGTCGAATATACTCATGAAAAGTGGGTATTTCCCGAGGCGTGAGATTATTAATTATTTCATAATCCTTTTTTTTTCTTCCATTTAGATCTATCATCCTTCCTACAATCCATCCATCTTTTCTTTGGATCCCTCTTCCTATAACCTTCAACAGTCATATCAAGTACCTACTCGCCTTACAACAATTTATTAAGGTGCTGATAGACTTGAGCATCCACTGTAATGAGCTTTCTTGCGAATGTAACATCACAGAAAAATACGAGAACATTTTAGCGAGCATTCTATAAAAACGGCGAATGCTCGATGTTCTGTTACAAGTGAATGTTCAAGTCTACCAGCACCTTTATTTATTACACCAAATTTCCCACAGGTGAACCTGCGCTCGATCGGTCGCAAGCGCTTCGCCCACCTCTCTGAGTCCCTGGACGAGATCCACGTGGACGCCAACGTGCCCTGGGGCGAGGACACGCTCTTCACGCTGGAGTTCCGCGCCGACGAGGGCGGCAAATACGCGCTGCACACATGCAACAACAAGTACCTCAGCGCGGGAGGCAAGGTGAGACCCACAGATACATGACGGATGGTTAGTCGATGGTGTTATTTGCTCTGAAAAGTGCCAAAATAACACCATTGACTGACCATTGAGATGTCATTGTCATCCAACTATAACCATTGACATTTAGTGGAATTGGTCCCCCGGTTGTTTTTTTTTACCGTCTGGAAAGTAGTATATTACGATATTACACATCTAGGGAAGTAAGCCTTGGGCGACTAACATGTGATCTGAGACATTTTCTTTTCGACGGAGGCGGAAAGCGGCAACTTCGTTTAGGGCAGTGGGCCGAAATTTGCCGCTTTCCGCCCGGAGAAATGAAAAGAAATATGACGTATAAGGTATCTAGAGCCGAAGTTATACACGAGATTAATTGTTAAATAGTCTCTCTCTCTCGGGGTACAGCATTTGGAACCAGCAACTCGTCGGTGGAGATGGGCTGCTGTTTACATTTAGCCAATCTTCATGGACTAGTTTAGTTTCTAAGTTTACCTTTTGTATCTTCATAAAATAAATGATTTTTCACTTTCTGAGTCATGTTAAATACAATTAACAAAGTCTAGAAAAATATGCACACTGTAAGTATGTAGCAGCTGGCGGTTGTAGGTAGATTGCGAATGGAAGCTACAAGCCAGTTCCTTTTTAAAATATTATTTCAAATATTTCAGTGTAATATTGACTACAATTGAGTAATGTATATTAGTATAACAAGATTAGTAAAAAAATAAATTTGTTGTATGAATTTATTACACTACACCATATTTTTTTCCCAAAAGTAAGTACATATTTTTCTATAAATTTTCCTCCGGCCCACTACAATCCTAGCGACAGTAACATCATCAGATTATCAAGTGACTTTTCTGCAGATCCTTTCAATCGAATATATCCTTTAGTTTTCATGATATGTCTAAGCCCCTTGGAATGAAGAACCATTCTCAAGCGTTGCAATCTTGGCTGCTTGGATCACGTTCTGCGAGGAGATTCCGATCAAACGTGCCTCAACTGTAAATAAGCAAGCCTTGCTTCCGCTATTCGTAGTACTACTATCTATACGCTATCTGCTTGTCAGTCGGACAATTGGAACACAAATTAATGCTGATTTATCTGTTCAGTTCACTCTTGTGTTAAGACTCTTGAGACACAGGTTTTCAGACAATTTCTAGAGCAGTGATAGCCTGACGGTGAAAGAGCCCGCTTCTAATGATGATAATCAGTGAGGCTCGGGTTCAAATCCTGACATGTACCAATGAGTTTTTCAAAACTTACATACATATTCATCACTAGTTCCACGGTAAAGGAAAACATCGTGAGGAAACCCGCAGGTCTCCGAATTATTTTGATGTATGTAAACAGACCCGGTCCGGCGATGGGCTCACCACCTACCGCGTTTAGGGGTCAAATATTCTCGTGAAAAGTAGGTATTTCCAGAAATGGAAATGCCTACCCCCTCGGGGATAAAAAGCGTTAGACTTTTTATTTTTTTAGTATGATTTTCTGCGTTTCGAGTTCACTTATTAACATCCGAAGTAGGGCACGCATTATAAGCGATACAGATTTGTACCGAAGAATGTTAAACAGGTAATTGTAGCTCTTCATTCCCATAATTTGTATGCGTTCGGCTCGAGACTTCGCATAACATTGTTGTATTTTTTTGTGGCAACGCACAATTGCAAATTACATGTTGTGCAAAACAATTGATGTAGCTCTCCTCATTCTACTCTAACGGTTATTTTGCGATGTAATTGTTGCTATTTTGTTAAACAAAACAACATGTAAAGTACGAGTCGAGTCGGTCGAGCTAGCTTATCAAGGATTCCGTGTAAGAAATCAGAAATTATTTATTGCGTACTGTTCATTACAATTATTGGCTGATGGAATTGCTTAATAATAAAGTTCTTGGAACAGTGTTGTCATTCAGAATGGATAATAAATTAAGAGTAGATATAAACCTTACCGTTTTGCTGAAAATCGCGAAAAACTATTTTTTTTGAGCTTTGTCTTAGAATATTTTTTTCCATCATTCCCCTGAATTATGGGGAACTTTAAATTTTTTATTTATAATTATATTTTGAACAATAGGTAAAACTGTTTTTTAGCTTGTTGTGAATTTATGTAGGTACCTATCTTCACTCTTATTTTTTGGTAAAATTTGACCGACTATAAACTTCGCGTCGTCGCGCAGATGGTGCTCAGCATCTTTTCTTTTATATTTTTATTTAAGAATGTGTGAGAATATAATCGATATTTACATATTTAAAAAGTCGATACTCTATAAATCGATTATTGTTTCACATCTCTGTTCTACTCCTCCCGTAGCTCCTGGACACGTGCACGCCGGTCTGCCTGTTCAGCGCCGAGTACCACGCCGGAGCCCTGGCCCTCCGCGACGGTTCAGGCGCCTACCTCGCCCCAATCGGCTCCAAGGCCGTGCTGAAGACTCGCTCCACTGCCGTCACGCGCGATGAACTCTTCTCCTTAGAAGACAGCCTGCCCCAAGCCGCTTTCATCGCTGGTCTCAACGAGAAATACGTCTCCGTCAAGCAAGGTAAGGGTCTTTTGAAGTTCTTGCTTTCAAAGTGGCATATCCAGGGCATATACATATATCTATATGTTTTGTTTTAGTGCTACTTGTACACTTCATAAAGCACATGAAGGCATGCGATTGTATAGTGGTTTAACCATTCAATGTGTTTCCTTCTCGTCGACTATCACGTACTGTCGATCGAGACTGCAGCGAATTACGTTCTTTGGACTTAATTGAAGCGGTCCACAACAAGCCAGTACCGTATCTTCCTTTTTTGCTTTTATCTAAGGGTTTTGAACGTGAAAGTGTGTGCGGATGGGTAAACATCTATAGAGGAGTGGAGGTGGAATGCTCCTCCAAAAAGGGAAGATCTTCATTTAGGCACCGTGACCGTGCCTGGGGACAAGGTCCAATGGTTCATGTTGGACAGTTGTATATTTTACAGAAACTCATTAGAATACGAAAGCGCGGTTTTAGAACATTGCCGTCTATTATCGCATTAGTTAGTTCTTTGTAGTGTACACAAATCTCACACGGAAAACATATATCTGTATCAAACAAATCTCGAAGATAGAAGGAAGCAATTATCTAACAAAGAAAGCTATAGCAACAAACGTCAAATCGTAGTCAGTTTCCGCTGTGAATGTTAATTACTATATGACTGAGGAGCAGGTGCATTTCCTGATACTTGGCACCTTCGATATAAAACCGATAGATATGACTAATTCATCGATATGGAAAGACATTTCTTGTAGATGAGGCATGTGAAGAGGGGAAATTGTAATCCTAGTATTAACATAAATGTATGTGTTTGTAGGTTTCTTGTTTTCCTTCTTTCACGCAGCAACGGATCGAAGCAATTTTCAACCGACTTCATAAAGAAGGAGGTTCTCAATTCGACTGTTTTTTTTTTCTAATGTTTGTTACCTCAGAACTTAATTGATTGAAGTTAATTGATTGATGATTCTTTTTTATTTGAAAGCTAGTGCTTCCCGTGTAGTCCCAATTTGGTCCAGTTGTGAAAATGGTGTCCTTGAAAAAACCATATAAGTTGAAGTCGGTTTTTACTCTTGAGTTTTATGTCATAGCCCAGAAGAGCAGTGATAGCGCGGACGGTTAAAGAGCCGGCTGAAAATCAGTGAGGCTGGGGTTCGAATCCTGGCATGTACCAATGAGTTTTTCAAAAACTTACGTACATATTTATCACTAGCTCGACGGTGAAGGAAAACATCGTGAGGAAACCCGCAGGTCTCAGAATTAATTCTGAGACATGTGTAAATAGACCCGGTCCGGCGATGGGCTCACCACCTATCACGTTTAGGGGTTCAATATATCTCATGAAATGTGGGTATATCCAGTAATGGAATACCTCTGCCTACCCCCTCGGGGATAAAAAAGGCGTGAGATTATATTATTATTATATATTTTATGTCATATTTATATATTTGCATATAGATAGTGGCAGGACCGGGAACTGAATACTAAAAATGACGTCATACTTAAGTGGTCAGTAGATACATTTTCCATAATAAAGTTCCGTGTTGACAGACGATAAAAGTAACTGAATTTTACTTGAGATGAAAACATTAATTTTTTTTTAGCCATCGCACATAGAGGGATATATCCCACATGGTTCCTCTTCAACATTTCTTATTTCAAATGTAACCTTTTTTTTCGCTTTCCGCTGCTCCAGCAAACCGGCACGAGTTCTCAGAACGTGCTCCATCGTTTGCAAGTTCCGCAATAGCTATTGTCTCATTGTTTGTCATAAGAAGATACTTCGATTGTACCTACTATGCAAATAAAGTGATTCTTTTACGTTTCATCTGTACAGCGAACGTAAAACAGAATTTAAAGTCTACAAGGCAATATATTTGAAATACTTACTGACTGTCCTCCATCTCAATACTACGCCTATGCATGTTATCCCAACTTCAAAAGCAGGCTCTAAAATTCGTTCTGGGCATGTCTAACAAAGCTGGTAAAATAAAAATGTTTTTTTTTTAAATGTTTATATTAGTTCTGGCAACAGACAGCCATGTATTTATTTTATTTTTCATAGGAAAACCAACAGCATATTTACAAATATGGGTAGGTACATTAAATTTTATAACTAAACTTAGAAAGTAAATATTGCCAATTATAGGTTTTCACAAATAGAACCTAAGAAAAAGTGCTTATTACTTTCTTCTATTTTATCTACGCTAAGGCTGATTCACGCTTACAGTAATTACAGATTAATACTTACAGATTATGTAATAACAATACTTACAGATTCTTAAACAATGATGCCGAATTTTAACTTAATTTTAACAATATTGTAAGTATCGAGTAAGTAAGAGATCATCATCATCATGAAATGTTGAAAATAAAAAGGTACTTAATTGATTATTATTGAATACATAGGGCTGTTCTTATAAGTCCACTTATTAAAAGTAATTGAATTTCTACCACATCATCCTCATGTTTTATATTATCGCCATCACCTGTTTCATTACCAGCTCTTCATCTGTATCTTAACATGATTTATTTTCACAAAACGAAGAAAACTTTATCTTTCGAACGCGGGCGACTATTATTCAGTAATATTGTTCTATGATTGATTATGATTACACTCAATTTGAAGGTAGATAATAGACCGATCAGAATAGCCCGATCTTAATTCCTATCTATTTTAACGGGTAACATTAAGCCTCCTAAACTAATGACCGTATGAGGCGTATCTTTTGTGAGATGATTATCATCTTCGTGTAGTGATAATAGCTCCGTTAAACCTTTAAATTGTAGGTTGATTGTTGAACTTTATAATTAACTAGCGACCCGCCCCGGCTTCGCACGGGTGCAATGCTGATACTAAAACCTTCCTCTTGAATCACTCTATCTATTAAAAAAATCGTATCAAAATCCGTTGCGTAGTTTTGAAGATTTAAGCATACGAGTACATAGGGATATAGGGACAGAGAAAGCGACTTTGTTTTATACTATGTAGTGAAGACGCAATTTTGAAAGATGCGTTTCGAGAATAATTAAGAAAAGCCAATCTTTATGGACGAGTTTATAATACCTTGGTATTAGACTATTGACATTTCTAACTGTAGTTTTTGTACCTACATAAAATAAATGTTTTTTTTTTATTATTTCATGCCGTCAAAGCAAATTCAAATAATAATAATAATATTTTATAATCTCACGCCTTCCCCGAGGGGGTAGGTAGGTATTCCATTACTGGATATACCCACATTTCACGAGATATATTGGACCCCTAAACGTGATAGGTGGTGAGCCCATCGCCGGACCGGGTCTATTTACACATGTCTCAGAAATAATTCTGAGACCTGCGGGTTTCTTCAAGATGTTTTTCCTTCACCGTCGGTGATAAATATGTACGTAAGTTTTTGAAAAACTCATTGGTACATGCCAGGATTCGAACCCGAGCCTTACTGATTTTCGGCCGGCTCTTTAACCATTCGGGCTATCACTGCTATCAAATAATATGATGCATAAAATAGTATGCCAAAGCTGAAAAGTTATCTTTTTGCACTCAAGAACCTATTATTAAGGGGAAAGCAACTCTCCTCTTAGCTGACCTGCTCTGACCTCACGTAGCGAGCGAGCTAGGCAATAGCTGACTTCCTTGATAAAGGTACTTTACTCGAAGTGGAATTGATTCGACTTAGTGCCACTATCCAATCACTAGTCTACTTTGCCTACACTACACATCAGTACATTGCGAATCGGGAATAAATAAATTTTAGTTGTCGGTGGTATTTCTGTTAACTATTCATAAAAAGTACACACATACATACATAATCTCACGCCTATTTCCCATTGGGGTAGGCAGAGACAACAGACCGCCACTTGCTACGAACCTGGCAGATCTCTCGTGCTTCCTCCACATCCATCAAACGACTCATGCATGCTCGTCGGTTTCGGGTACACTTTATTTGGCTTTTCTTCAACACATCGCCGATCTGGTCGATGTAGGTACGCCTAGGTCGTCCTCTACCGACTCGCCCATTCACAACACCCTTGTATATTTGTCTCGTTAGACGACTTTCATTAATCCGCTCATTGTGACCAAACCACCTCAGTATTCCTCTTTCAATTCTAGTCCTAGCATAAAAAGTACTTCGTACATATTTATCACTAGCTCGACGGTGAAGGAAAACATCGTGAAGAAACCCGCAGGTCCCAGAATGAATTCTGAGGCATCTGTAACAGACGCGGTCAAACGATGTGCTGAAACCCTGAATGGTGAAAAGTGGGTATTCCTAGAAATATAATACGTGATAAAAGGCGTGAGATTGTTTTTCTTTTTTTGTTAACACGCAGTGTTTACTAGTGTGGTAGTATACCCTGTCTGGTGAAAGCTGTGAAAAACGTCACACATTTCGACTATGATGTAGGCTGATACAACACAAGAACATAAAGTAGATTCAGGCTGCGTGGAGGGCTCTACATTAGATGCGGAGGCACGCGCGTATGAGGGACAGCCTCTTTCAAGAATGCCTCCTCGAAAATGTAATGATCAACAGTATTATAATAATATGATGTTATTGGTCTAGTTTACAGTTACACAACATTGTTGTTGACAGTGTTGACACCGAAAATCCCACTAAGGGTTGGTGACCAACAAAAAGTCAATTAAAATATCGTTTCACCAGTGTTTTTTTCAGACTACAAAACGTAATAGGCGCTGATCCCATTACCGTACCGAGATTTTTAAACATCCCTCTGAACAACCACCTTTTCTTTCACCGGTGTGCTAGTGAAAAATTAAACCTATGTTAATATTTGGAATACTCATTAATACATGCCCTCGCCAATGAGTTTTTCAAAAACTGACGTACATATTTATCACTAGCTCGACAGTGAAGGAAAACATCGTGAGGAAACCCGCAGGTCTCAGAATTAATTCTGAGACATGTGTAAAAAGACCTGGTCCGGCGATGGGCTCACCACCTATCATGTTTAGAGGTCCAATATATCTCGTGAAATGTGGGTATATCCAGTAATGGAATACCTCTGCTCGGAAAAATTTGTATTTTTGTATGTTTGTATCTTTGTTACGAATAAACTGAAAAACTACTAGACCGATTTTAAAAATTATTTCACCAATGGCAAACTAGAATATCCCTGAGTAACATAGGCTGTATTTTATTCCCGTATTTCCACGGGAACGGAAACTACGCTAGTGGAACCGCGTAGAACCGCTAGTACCATATAAACCGAAGCGAGGCGAGGTAGGGTCACTAGTTAATTATAAAAATATAAGTATTGTTTTTAATAAAAACTATATTCTACTTTATTTCTTTCCACTCCGTAGCGCCGGGCCGAAACTATATCTACTAGAGATCTGATTTACTAATTGGAGCATCTAACGACTTAGACAAGCGATTACAGCGCTTAAGCCTTTAGTACAAGGTTTTAAATACAAACCCAGCTTAATTGCATTCATTTGCAATTTTGATTGTTTTCGTAATGGCCGGCGCACGCGTAAATTAAGATTTTATATTTTATGGCTAAAAAATGGAGATTATCTAACGGTGGCGGATAAACGACCGTAAAATGTTTCTTCCATTTTAATTGTGCTGTAAAACAATTAAAACATGGACGCTAGAAATCTTTAGGTGCTTAATTTCAGAAAATCATCAGTATGTTTCAAATAATATTGAAATGCGAACATAAAAGAGTATTTTCTCATACAAAAGGGTCAAGGTCGTAAAGGTCACTCATTATATTTAATAAGTCCCAAAGTAGGCAGGGTCTGTACTATAGGTACTAAACAACTGATTTAACGACCAGACACGAAGCGAACAGACATGTTCATGCACAAAAATGTTGGCCCCGAGCTGGGATCGAAACGCGGCAGGGTCACTAACAACTGAGCCAACAGGCCATTAGGAATCTAATGATATTTTAAATAAATAAATTGAAGTCAAATCACACACGATTATTTAGTCCCAAGCTAGACAGAGCCTGTACTATGGGTACTAAACAACTGATAAACACATTTAAACAAATATTAAACCTAATTTTCTCAAGTATCTTTATGTCATGTCAATCGCTGACCGCACCCGCCATCCCGTCAGCGATCGATCGCCGCGCGCGCAGGTATTCGGCAAAAAACACGCCATTGTAAGAGCGTGCTTTCTAACGTTTCTACTCCACGGATGCTTGCGTCCGCGTCTCTTGTGCTTGTAAGGCGACATAGTTTTAATTTTTATGTATTTTTTGTTGCTATGGGTACGGATTTTTCTTACAAGAAATATATGTGAGGCGTGACATTCGTTATCACTTAAAACAGTTCTTTTGTTGGAGGTTAATTCATTTTGTGCTCTCACTGTGTAAGCACGCCAATAAGAGAGAAATAGGGAGTACATTTAATAATAATAATAATAAATTGTGGGACAGTTTTTTTTCACAATTTTTCACGTATTTAGGATCGGTATTTGAATCACAATTATCTTTGATGTAGGTGCATTGTCTTCAGCACTGACTTATAGTGTGTATTATATTGATTGTTTAAAAGAATAATGTGCCAGCAGTTTCTTGTGCTCAACATATGCTGAAGCGGTGGAGTTGGAATGACTTTCAATAAGAATAAAAACATTTAAATATTTTGATATTATAATCCACCTTCTCACCTCAATAGTTTTGCTTAAAACTTAGTCATACGCTCTCTGTAATCTTATCTTCTTCCTGAGCCTTAAACCATAATCACTTGAATGGGGTAGTTGACAGAATTGAAATTAACTTGAGAGTAGTCATTCATTAAAAATATTATCCCAAAACACCTTTAAACATGTAAGTATTTCGATTTTCACTTTAAAATTACAGCAAATTTAAAAATAATAAAACTATAAAAAAAAGTGTCGCAATTGAGTACTAGAAACTATAACGTCACACCTTGCTATTTCAGTAGGTACCTACCTACATTTTCCATATTAAAATTTAGTTTTGACAGATCATAAAAAGTAACTATTTGACTACATGGGCAGGACAATACCCTATTGTCATGTGTCATTTGCGTGTAGCTTCTTTCAACCAGGGAGGTCTGATGACACATTATAATTAGACGGGCGTTGCTAATAACATGCAAGGAAAAAATACTGCTATTTTGCAAGCAGATGAAGCGGGAACCGCATCGTGGTAATGTAATGGGGAATTAATTACTAGCCACACTGCCAGCCCGCAGTTATCTTGTTTGTAGCTGGCAACATTTGTAAATTACGTTGCTCTTAATGAATGATTGCTCAGGAGTTTGTCAGAGGCAGTAAAACTTAATGTTACGTGTTTGTCCAATATTTATCATAAATATGTTCAGGTATTTATTGTAACTGACTTTTAAATAAATTTATGTTCTATAGATATATTTAAGTTCAAATTCTGCTACATTTTTAATTATTCTATATTTAAACCAAAACGTGCAGGAATAACCTTGCTCCTTGACTACTTATGTTGGACGCCATTTTAAAGCTCGAATTTACGTAATGACCGAAGTTGGTTACGTATTTTTTATCCGTAGGGATAACATCGCATAGTAGGCACTTTCCTATTGAATAAAGTCTAGATTTGGCCCTAAAGAGAGTCGATGAACAATAATACTAAGAAATCGGCTCAACCATGTTTTATTAATTTTGTTGCGACTGCAGTTTCTTATTACCCCGTTAAGTGGAGAATTTATCGCATATCCAGTATCGTATATCTCTGGATCGCAATAGCAGAGCGCAGCTGGGCCGGGATAGCGGTACCGGGAGCGTGCGCAAGCGCCGCCCGGTCGACGGCCGATCATGCGCGCTGAGCCAGGGCTGTCACATCTAGTAAAAACATATTTTGAGATACCTGTCCCATATAGATGTTAGCATAAATTCTTCAGACGCATCGTTGTTGGGTCGTCGTCGGGTCTAAGTTATCTTTTAGGTTTTTTTTTAGTACGGCTTTATTCTTTATTATTTATTTTGCTTGTAACTGTCTTGATTCAAGGCTAAACTGCTTAACCGATCTTTATAAAATTTGGTTGGAATATAATTTGTACCTTAAGAACATAGACATCCAGGAATGCGAACGAAGTTGCGGGCAAGACCTAGGAAGATTTTACATACAAAAGTAACTCTGGTTACCATATCACAGCCACAACACCTTCACAAGACAAAGAAACATCTTTTTTTACTTAAGATTACGAACTAGGGGCAAAAACTAGTATTATATATTGAAGTCAGTGGCAGCCCTACACGAGACCGTTGCGCACGAGTGCGCTCCGTTCGCGCAGCAAATGATCTGCGCCGAGATCCTGAGTTGCGCCATTGCACGCGATTTTGATTTAACTAGGAGTAAAACATTTAAACGTCGAAAAATAATATCAAATTTATGTACCTAACACTACTTTTTCCCGCAACTTCATCCATGAAGTATTCTTCATCTATGAAGTAGTCTTGTGTTTTAACACGCAAGCTAAATCCTCATCGAATTTCATATACCTACTCGTATGTATTGTATGTAAAATGTTTATTTATATCTTTAGTCACATACTTACAATATAATTATATTAATCATTTTGGAAAAGGTAACAGACAGAATTAAACAGGACAGAGTTTCGCAATTAATACCTAATAGTTCGCAGGGATATCAAGTTAATATTAAAACACTGAGGCAATATCACCCGTCCAAGGCGAAAACTTCAAGTGTTAACAGACCATTAGAACGATGAGTGGCAGTTTGACGGGTTAGGTGTTTATAAATAATAGTAATAAATTTTGGGACACAATTCACACACGGTTATTTAGTCCCAAACTAGGCAGGGCCTGTACTATTGGTACTAAACAACTGCTAAACATACAAAAATAAATATTAGATTTTAAGAAGAATTTCAGACATGTCAACCCGCGACCTCCGACAGTCCCTACCAACTGAGCCAACAAGCCCGTCAAAATCATATTGACTTTGATTATTATTTATTAATGTCTGTTTTCCAGGTGTGGACGTGACAGCGAACCAGGACGAGATCTCCTCGCACGAGACCTTCCAGCTGGAGTTCGACTGGGGCACTCGTCGTTGGTACATCCGCACCATGCAGGACCGCTACTGGACGCTCGAGTGCGGGGGCGGCATCCAGGCCAGCGGGGACAACAAGTCAGTACTATACCATTTCCATGTAATCTTAGTTTTTTTTTCTAAATAATGATTCTTGTATTAGTCAATGTCGATTTCACTGTCGGTCCTTTAAGGCGAAGAGTCTGTCTTGGTCGAAGATGAAATCTATGATTGATGATGATAAACTGACTGACTGATTGGTGATATTATGTCAACGCTCTGCCTAAACCGCTGGGTGTAGAGACTTGAAATTTTGCACATATTATATAGCTTATACAGACTAAGAAAGGATTTTGCAAAATTCAACCCCTAAGGAGGCGAAATAAACGTGCGCGAGCGAGGCCGCGGGTCAAAGCTAGTAAAACAACATGAATGCAATAAATAAATAAATAAAATGACCTTTTAGTAAATTAGGAAGAAAAAACCATCTGCTCTTGGAAGCATTTGCCTCCGACTGTTGTAAGATTGTGCAGAAGATGAATAATCTTGTTTCCATCTTTTTTTAAGGTTCACTTTATAATAATAACTAGCGACCCGCCCCGGCTTCGCACGGGTACAATGCTAACACTAAAACCATCCTCTTCAATAACTCTATCTATTTAAAAAAAACGCATCAAAATCCGTTGCGTAGTTTTAAAGATTTAAGCATACATAGGGACAGAGAAAGCGACTTTGCTTTATACTATGTAGTGATAGTGATAACAATAAATTGTGGGACATAATTAACACAAGGAGCGGTGATAGCCCGGACGGTTAAAGAGCCTGCTTAAAATCAGTGAGGCTCGGGTTCGAATCCTGGCATGTACCAATGAGTTTTTCAAAAACTTACGTACATATTTATCACTAGCTTGACGGTGAAGGAAAACATCGTGAGGAAACCCGCAGGTCTCAGAATTAATTCTGAGACATGTGTAAATAGACCCGGTCCGGCGATAGGCTCACCACCTATCACGTTTAGGGGTCCAATATATCTCGTGAAATGTGGGTATTTCCAGTAATGGAATACCTCTGCCTACCCCCTCGGGAATAAAAAAAGGCGTGAGATTATACTTATACTTATAATTAACACACGGTTATTTAGTCCCTATTGAGGCAGAGCTATGGGTACTAAAAAACTGATAGACATACTTAATAAGCAGCCGGTTTTAGATTTGTAAATTAGCTGTCTTAAATGATGGTTCCCCCTCGCAGGTCCTCGAACGCCCTGTTCGAGCTGGAGTGGCAGGGCGACGGCGCCGTGGCCTTCCGCGCCAACAACGGCAAGTACCTCATGACCAAGAGGTCCGGCCACCTCTACGCCAACGCGGACGCCGTCGACGACAACTGCAAATACTACTTCTACCTCATCAACAGGTTAGATGGACCCTACATTATTCAGGGTCTGACGCAGAATGTGCACTTCGCAAAATGAGCACTCGACGCAAAATGTGCATTTTGCAGTTGGTGCACTTCTCACAAGGTGGGGCACCTTCTCTTCTCATAATGTACACTTTGCATAAAGAGCACTTCGCAAAATGAGCATTCTGCATAATAGGTATCTATGAAATTACCGGTAAAACTTAGTTCGACGGTGGGATCACCATTTGTTTAGTTAAGTATTTCACGGAATGGAAACCCACCTTTGCCGATCAACTCGGTGTAAAGCGGGAGCGATTTTCTTTTACGTTAGTTCCGTCCGAAATGAATCTAATTTTGAAGTAAATTTAATTGTTAGTAATATACGGTATATTAAATTTGTAAGTATAGATTTATAAAATTACTTTTTTTTTATTACGAATAGAGTTTACTAGTAAAAGATTGCATCTAGAGCAAAAAAAGTTGAAAATTATAGCAACTTCTAAATTATTTGATTCACGTAATTAATAGTTGAAACAATAGTTTTTTTTATTGTTCTGTCCCGCATTGGAACCCCACGGTGCTTGACTGATATTACAAATATAATGTAAAAAAAGAGTTTTAGCTACACAGTTCGTGCCGTAAGTTCCGGATTAGTTGCTTGTACTCGTTTTTTTGATGAGAATTGGATGGTCCACACTAAAGTGTTTTTAGTAATGCCTTAAAATATTTTATTTGCAGGCCTATTCTGGTGCTGAAGTGCGAGCAGGGCTTCGTGGGTCCAAAGGGCGTGAAACTCGAGTGCAACAAGGCCAACTACGAGACCATACAAGTCGTGCGCGGACCCAAGGGTGCTGTCTACTTCAAAGGTACAGTATTTTGTAAAAAAAAATAGATTTCTTTTTTTTAAAGCATTAGCAATTAAGCCATCACCACTTTTAATTTTTTCTGATTTCCCTCCAAGAAAAAGGATGCAGACAGTGTCTGGTGTTGCATCGCGCATTAGTTATTCTCTCTACTTAACGGATAAGTCTTACATAAGCTATGTAAAATATTTGTAGATAAAAACACAAACAACCTGTAACCGCCCAGCTAGCAGACGAAGTTGCAGGAAATGGCTAGTTATGTGTATAATCAAAAAATACTATATTTACCCCAGATATATTATATTTATTACTAGCTTAACGCTGAAAGAAAACGTGAGGAAAACCAGTTTCTACCTCAGTTCGGCGATGGGCTCACCACCTGTCGCGTTTATGGGTCTGAATATTATACTGATGAAAACTGGGCACATCCAGGATGAAATACCTCTGCCGATTCTCTCGGAGATTTTTTTCATTTTTTATGCTAGTGTTTGTAAATAAACGATCGAATATCCCCAGGACAAAACGGCAAGTACTGGCAGGCGGACAGCGAGAGCGTGACGTGCGACGCGGACTCGCCCCAGGGCTTCCACCTGGAGCTGCGGGAGCCCACGCGCCTCGCCATTAGGGCGGCCGTCTCGAGGGAATACCTCGCCGCCGCCAAGAACGGCAACTTCCGCCTCGCCGGCACAGACTTCAGCTCCGCCACGCACTGGGAGTATTAAACCCCAGCCAGGGTTCGCTTCAGCCCCCCGTGGATCACTTCACAGGCGGCTCAAACGAACCCCAGACAACCCCACAAATCTGTTCACAATACTCTTCCACGGCGTATCCGGCTTAATCGAGGATGTGAACGACGCGGGCGGACGCGGTTCCAGTCGACTCCACTTCGCCTTTTCTTCAGCCGCCATTTTGCGTCACCCTGCCACGACAAGATGGCGGCGTCCGAACGACCCAATCAGCTGATTACGAGGAGAATCCGCTGCGAATGGTTTTTTTATAGATACAAAATCGGAATGTTAGTCAATGTCGACGCATTGAGTCCACATTTCAGGAATAAAAATGACGCTTCTCTCTCCGGGTCGGCCGGAAGGCGTCGCCCGGTTTTGCATTTAGTACGGTTAGGGTATTTATCGCGCGTCCGCGAATGTGATCATATGAAAAAATCGCTTCTCTTATTATTGTAATCATAGATTATTTTCTTATTAAAGGTAGATCTGCCGCCACTATAGCTTGTTTTGGAATTATATTTTTTTACGTTTTTACGATCGTCACTTGGAGCGCTTGAATTATTTATTTTTAGGTTTACGGTAACGATATCAAATTATCGGGGACATTATTGGGAGTTTTCGAGACTATTTATTGGATATTGTAGTGTCTAGTCGATGGATTTTATACGATTTTATCTACCCCTACTTCACCCCATTCGTAGTGAAGTTGAGACGAGACTGAGCCTGCAACCCGACATGAAATCACATAATTCGTACGGTAATTTAAGTTACAGGGATTGACGCAATACCAGACGGGTGCAAGAGTTTTTCTTTTTATAAGTCGAACGCTCACGGATCGCTCGCTATTGGCGGCGGCCTGATAGCCCTCAGCAATGTCTGCCCCATACGTTGCTCAATGTATAATCGCACGAAGTCTGGCTTATAACTAATTAATGAGTAAAGCTAGTTAGGTTTAATGTAAGTAACATTGAATAGAGTAAGCTTACAGTGAGGTACGTACGGTCGTCCATTCCATGCATATAGATATACGCATATAGCAGAACATTTTATATGAATTTTACATGGACTTTATTTAACTGGTGCGGTATCGTGTACATAAGCTATGTTGGAGACGAGTCCTATTGAAATCTCGATGTACTTACAGCACTGCAGAGGCGTAACTTAGTTTTTATAATAATGAACAAAATGAGAATTTTTATTAAGTATTTGTACTGCAATTTGCGATCCGAAAATTAATATTTGTACGATAATGTCTTTGTAAACTATTAATGAATAAATTATAATCATATTGTATGTGGATGATGTTTTATTTTGAGTTGAAACCCATGTCTTTATGTAACATTCGAACTATGGGCAGGGGAGGCACACGTTACTGCGTGACGTCATCGCGCCGCTACAAGTACATGCGGCCGGCCGCCACCCGGCGGTCTATTAGTGGTTGCCGCGCACTTGTTGTATAGATATTGAATTTTAATAAACTATTTTTCTTAACATTATATAATGTATGTATGTAGATAACCCAGTTGTATGTCTTCGTCCTACATTTTGCAGAAACAGGCAGTTTGAAGTCGTAACATAACCTAAAGGCAAATTACACAGCTTTTTAGTCGCGTGGTCTTTAGTACCTAAATAAGGAATAGTCGTAATATCGTAAGTAAAATACACTATTATACTACCTACTACTTACTAACATATAATTTAATGGGTCGAGCTGCCGGAACCCTAGATCTAAGGCTCCGCCTCCGAAAGAGCGCGTTGCATGCGATAGAAAGAGATGGCCACATTTAGGCACGTTTGACGTAACTAAACAGGGAAAGTGAACCTTCTGTACGTAGTACTATTACTTATTCTGTGCTATGGGGCAATGTTGACGAAATGAAAGTCTCTAGTATTGAAAAACTTATATATTTTAATTAAATAGTTACATTACTCTTTACAGTTTCTCCCTAGCTAGTGACACATTGGATTAGCATCGATGCATTTTATTGGTCAAAAATTAATATATTAAAAATAATTTATCTACATAACTGATAAACAAAATCGATAACCATTTGAACCTGCTAGTTAATAATAATTAAGCAAAAAAAACAATCTGGACGTGTTGCCAGCGCGAAAACTAAAAAGTTTCATTAAAATGTCAAGTCCTTAAATTTACAGCAATTAGATGTAAAACAAACGATGTTTCTCACGTCATTGTACGCGCTGGCAACACAGCCGGGGTACTAATAAATTTAATCATACATAATTTATCTTAGTCGATCAATACTACATTATAACTTTAATAGTGGGGTCGTAAAGTAACCGTTCCAACATACACATATAAAATGGAATATTTGTACGCATCATACACACACACACACCATAAAGCGCGGGATCAGGACTGGACGTGGCACGATTATCCAAATTCATAAGTGTACAGCTTGCCTTTGCTCTGTGATGAAATGTTTTTAAATAGAAATAAAGAGTGTTTATTGACATATGGATAGCTTGGGAGCCAAATGATCCAACTATGATTTTATCAGAGGTATCAAGCAAATTCGCGTATCTTCTATATAATATATATTATATCAAAGAAGAAACTGACTATAATTAATATTTACTCAGATTCAACTTGCCTTTGCGTTGAACAACTATCCTGGTAGCTCTAATCCACTGTTGTCTTAAGTTCTCATCAGTTGGATATGTATGAACGTCAAAATGATTACTTGAATGACAGCAAATAAATGATTCTAATTCTGAAAGAAGATGTCAGAGAAATCAAAATTCACAGAAACTCAATTTTGCTAAAATGTTAATTGGATCAATTGGCTATCAAGCTAAACTAGTGCCTTATTAACAACATAGCCAGTGTGCTAATGCTGCGAGCCTATGCATTGGGGAACCCAAACGGGCGTAAAAAATCCATCCAGTATACCGTCTACCCAAAGACGTTTAAAGAAAAAGTTTCTAAGAGAATGATTTTCTTCCAACCTCTTTGCATCGACCCTTCAAAGGAAAGACAGTGGTGTATTTGTTTTAGCACACTTCTATGAATGAACAATGGCTACACCATACATAGTTTCGTAAGTTGACAACACCGCAAAATAAATAGAGGTACGAGGCTGTAAGGACTAGAATCCAAAGGTCATCATTAAACAATAAAAAAAAAAATTGAGGGACGCTCTTCCGTACAACTGCTGTTTTATTTTATATCTTTAGCTTTAATCACATACTGCAGAATATTTATGATAAGGAAAGGGTGTCAAAATATAACTGTACCTACTGAACGAATTTTTTTTTTTTGTTAAGTGATATGATATATGTCGACTTATTGATAATTGTGGGGCAGCAAAGGCAAGTTAATTTGATCTAGCTTTTACGAAGTCACTTAGCGGCCCTAACTTTGGTTCAATATTTGCCCAAAATTCTGAATGATGTAGTATATTTTCATCTGGCAACTTTTAAGCCGTAACTTTAATATGTTACAGGTACTGTCAAGAGCACGTAGAGCTAGACACATTTGACTTTGTAACGTTCTTATTACAATCGCTTTAGAGGTCAGACTCGCACTGCAAGTGTAAAGCTTCATGTACTCTCGACTGTACTGATAGAAAAATCATATTCAGCAAGTACTAAACCAAATTTTAAGTCGCCATTCGTAGTTTCGCTTCTAACTACAGACATTACCTTTAATCTAAATTTATTAATGAATAACCTACCTTGTAAAGTCGGTAAAAATCGTGATGACTCTTGGCATAGTAAAGTGATACGCCATTGCAATATTTTCAAAAAATTCCGGTTAATAGTTCATAGTTACAATTTATTTTATATAAAATATATAAACTTGTCACTAATCTATGAATAGGACTAAACTACTGCAAGTGATAATTTATCATGTCAATTATACCTATAATACAATATATAATAAAGCTCGTCTAATAAATATAAAGAAATAGCCGCGTGTACGAAAGATCATCAATCGACTCGACAGATGTTTTTTTATGTGTTCGTAATAAATTCGTAATCAGGATAAAGTTTGAATGAAAGTTTTTTTTTAGATATTCTACCGAGCGAAGAAGGAGCTGCTAGTGAAAGTACAATATATTTAAATTAGATTATTCACAAAAGGCATTGTCTGTAGCAAACAGCTCGCTTGTGGTCACACAATACACCATTTACAAAACTGGTATCTAAGGCACTATTAACAACTTGAGACCTTACACCGCAGTCACCGTAGTGGACGCTTTCTGGTCTGGACTCACTGCGGTAAAGGCATCTATCCAAGCTCTGACGGACTCAGTTAACATAAAAAAAAGCCTTTTATCCCCGAGTGGGTAGGCAGAGTTATTCCGTTTCTGAATATATACCCACTTTTCACGAGATATTCTTTGGACCGTTAATCGTGATAGGTGGTGAGCCCATCGCCGGGCCTTGCCTGTTACACATGCCTCAGAATTAATTCTGCGGCCTGTTTCTCTTTCTCTGACATGTTTCTTTTTTCATAGATGGCAATGGGTCGTTTATAGATGAAACTTTGTCAAATTGACAGCTGTCATAAATACAAAATTGGCTTTGGCAGAATCATCGTTAAAAAGATGGAGCCATCATGCTTGAAGTTTGGATTTCTAATCGCCACAAGTGTCAAAGTATTAATGTCACTGTCAATTTGACAAAAGTGACAAGAGCACGTTCATCTGCTTCGAAAGTATTCGTATTAGAAGTATTAAAATTGAGTAAAAGCCATTTTGTAACTTTTGACTGACCCAGTGGTTTGTTCTGCCAATAACTGTCTGAGAGTGAAGATGACTACTTAAGTTTTTATTGTATTTTTTTTAAAAATGCCTTTACCGCATTGCCGAAATCTTCTATTCCCATACAGTGAACCCTTTACCACCGAATCTTTTTATACATAGGGCCTTCACTTATAAATTTACACCAAACAGCAAGTTAAATAAGTATATTTGCAACTGTGCTCCCAAAGGTCGATGTTATATAGTAATTCTTAATCCAAACGGCCCTAACTTTATAATCTATGGATGCTACAATATCTATGCTATGTTAGTTTTCGTGTGCGTTCAGAAACGCTATTCGACTTTGTAAATAAGTAGAACGTCGACTTGGCTTTATGTAGGACCGAGTGTTACAATGAAAATCAAATGTAAAAATACAATAAAAAGGGTAATAATAATCATTTGTTCAGGTATATTTGAAATTTTTCAACGATACTAGCATAAATATGAAATATTTATAAAAAAATAAAAATATCACAGTTTGTTGACCCACACAAAGACGGACTGTAAGCTAGACTTATACTCGTGTACGTCTCTGAACGCACTCAAAAATGGCGTACTTGTTTACGTCACAGCGTTTTCCAGTCTATATATAAAAGTTAGTCTGTATGACTTGCTCTGAGAACATTTACACGACTCCACTGTTTTAAGTTTTAGTCCAATCCAGGCCCAGCGGATGTATACTAAACTCTAACATCATAGATATACAGCTGAATTTGACATAACGAATGTATCGAAGTGAAGTTATACTTATGGCAATTTCAGCTTCATAAGATCCATCTGAAATAGCTATATTTATTTTAAACATGAGTCTGCTCTTCTTTGAGGGACCAATTGCGGAATACAAAATATGTCGGACCTACACGACCACAGCAGATTATTTTTGTGACATCATAAAACTTACTCAGTTTTAGTCCCCTTTTTGTTTGCATCATGTCATACGGGCAGGTATGATAGAATGAGCCCCAAGCAAAGAAACTCCTCTTGATACCAGAAAGAGATGCCGCTATATGAGTCGGATAAAGGTGTCTCTTTCTAATTGAGCTTCAGAGTTTCATAATTGAAGATCGCTAGATCTGCGTTAAAGTTTATTCCGCTGGGCCCAATTCATCGTCTACAGAGCGCGTCCTGCCTAGCTCCTATGTTACCGTAATTTGTCAACCTACACCACGTAAGTTTAGTCCACCTGTCACTCACATTCCCACTCACCACTCAATTAAAAATAAACGTAATACATATTTTTGTTAACTAAGAATTTCAAGGGTAAATTTTGCTAACTTAATTCAATTACCACGAAAAAGCGACTGACATCTGTAGTTGGTTTGGTCGAACTAGGTTTTTTAATGTAAACCATATCTCATAATACTTTGCCAATCGATGCACACACAAGGTGAATTTCGAACCTTATATCAAGCCTTATACGTTTTAATATCAATCGCTTTCACGTGGCAGTACAAAGAAAACGTTCGACAGGCAATACAGACCAAGAATCGAGTACACAATTTAGTACCATGTCACATTACCCTAATTGACAAATCCAGTGCAGTTCCACGCGAGACATTTACTGTGACAGGGTACTGAAATCTGTAATACTGATAGCTGGTTGGCTACCATCGAAGCGAAACAACACTTCTTCATAGAAAATTATAAACGTCATTACTGTCAAGTTGACAGTGACATATACGATTTGACAGTAGGCAATACTTATGACATTACGGGACGGCTGGTTTTTCTTTGAACTGTGAAATTGGTTTGACCATAGATTTAGTATACTAACGTTAAAGATTGGCAATAGAGCCAGTACGGCGAGACCAAAAAAATGACACTTCTGTGCGTGTAACGTGGATGTGTGCAAGACAAATAGTGCTCTCCCTAAACTTGTAGCTCTCGATAACAAATGGGCGTGTGGTATATTGTGTAGTTAATACCTTTGCCAGTCACGTTATCGAAATGTGGTTAATCGATATTACGACAATCACTATAAAATTGAGGTTAGAAATACAAGAAATTCACGTATTTTATTTTTCGCTTAAATCAATTCTTATACATTCAGAACATTTATATAATAAAAAGCAATGTTATTACCTATCTATTTGTGCACGATTTGTTTTTCAGTTTTCTATAATCATTGAATTTAGAGAATTAAATCTTTCAATCGCACTCACATGTAAAATCACTAATTCTGTGGATTTTCTTTCCTAGATGAATTACAACCGGTACTGCACACGTAACCATAGCTGTTTACGTCTATTAAACATTAAACTTACTCTTTTAATACGCGAGATTAATTAAAATAAGCGAGATTTGTTTCGTTCACAACTGACGTCGGCCCGGTATAGCCCCGTAACGTTTACGAAAATGGTCTCGTCTATCTACCGCTCGCTATCTCGCTCTAACACACGGGTACCTATTTTCTTTCTCTTTCGCATTGCCAATCTAAGTATACTAAATCTATGGGTTTGACAGTATGTTACGTCACTGTCAGTACAGTAGCGACGTCTATAATCCGCTACTCCTTAGCGCCACCTGTCGGCGTTTCGTTCCAACGGGAGCCAGGTAAGGGAAAATACAAACTCTTCGATTTGGGAACGGATTGAACCCGGGCCGCTCGCTCAGCTGGGGGCACTGGTCGCTGGGGGTGCAAGCCTGGCGTCGCGGGAAGCGTGCACTGTCAAACATCTACCCTGCAATGTTTATATAAAGTCATCACTACATAGTACAAAACAAAGTCGCTTTCTCTGTCCCTATATCCCTTTCTATGTTTAAATCTTTAAAACTACGCAACGGATTTTGATGCGGTTTTTTTTTAATAGGAGTGATTCAAAAGGCGCTCCTTGGGGGAGGCTTTTGTCCAGCAGTGGACAGCAATTAGCTGAAATGATGATTCAAAAGGAAGGTTTTAGTATTAGCATTGCGATGTCGGGGCGGGTCGCTAGTTTTAAATCAAGTGCAAATATTTTAAGGGTAGCTACAAATAAAATATAAAGAAAAAAAATAACGTTAGTTGTTTTCTTCATCTTTTCTAACTTTTTTTATTTATGATTCCTTTTACAAATACTTATACGCTTTTAAATTTGTTAAATTGTTGGTCCTGGTTTTCATTGTGTTTACGCACAATGAAAGTCGTTAAGCCGTGTCGACAGTTACCCTTGGGTGGCTTGAAAAAATTCTGACTGTTAAGTGGCCACTAGCTTAACACCGTGTCCCAATCCGCGGTGGGCTCGCGTGGGAGATTATAGCTCATGATTCCTCATGTGTGAGGAAAGACCCTTAGCTCAGCAGTGGGCTGTTACGGGTTGATGATGATACGCTTTTAAATTACACTCGCCAAACTACAATGCAATAAAAATCAATGTCGAAAATCTACCTAAAGATAATATATAAGTAAGTAGGGTATAAGTATAGCTAGAGATACCAGATATGGACAGACGCATCTAACGTATTGGTAGGCACTTAGGTATGGGAACACTTCCATAAGCGCATTTTATAACTTTGCCGTCTAGTTAGTTCTATGTGTCGCTACAACACAAAACAAAACCGAAAGTGTGCGATATACGACTAAAAAGAGCTGCCCTTGAGTTTCTTGCTGGCTCTTCTCGGGGTACTGCATTTGGAACCAGCAACTCGTCGGTGGAGATGGGCTGCTGATTACATTTAGCCAATCCTCATGGCTGAGTTTAGTGTGCCTTGTTTATATTGACATTTCAAAGTGTATTTTTATACCTACTGAAATAAAATAATTTTGAGTTTGAGTTATAATATCAGAAGAGAGCATTTTCTCACCTGCAGCTGTATAGGCTAGGAGAGGAACGGGTTGGGCGTGTGCCTCGTGTGCGGCGGCGACCAGGGGGACGTGGTGCGGGGGGCCGCGGTGGGGGCCCACGGGTCCCCCAGTGGGGGGCCCTGGGGGGCCGCGGGTGGGGGGCCCTGGGGGGCGGGGGCTCCGAACAGAGGCGACGCTTGGGGGAACGACACGCCCGTCAGGCCCATCTGCTGCTGCTTCAGCTCGTTTATCGTCAAGCGAGCCTGGGCAATGGAGGAAACCAAAGATTAGATAGATAGACAGATAAATCATTTTATTTGGAACACAATACACACACATACATTAAAATAAGAAAAAAAAAAGATATACAAATCAACAAATAAATACAAAATACCTAGTCGATTAGAAAGCAATATAGATTATTATTGTTATTATTTTTTATACAGTGTGAGTCTCCATAAAGTGCACATATGAAAATGGGTGAAACTCGACACATTTTTATCGACGGAAAAAATGTAAAAAAAAATCTGATATTTTATTTTTATTTTTTATAAATATTTTTTCTTTTGATAACGTACTGTTGACTTTATGTAAAGAAAACGTTATAACTTTTAAACTAAGAAGTATATAGTGATAAAATAAAAACAGTTATGATTTAAAATAACAGAAGATAGTAATAAAATAAAAAAATACTCAAAAAACGGTACCAAGAAATAATAAAAAGGACTTTTTGAGGAAAATCTGTATTTTAATTCGTGTTTTTAAAAAAAAAAATTCTAAATACTGCCCATTTTATAGGTAGTTTTTATTACTTTATGTTATTCTCCATTGTATTACCTTTCAAAAAACAAAAATCCCGTATCTCTATCCTTATCACAACGTTTACTAGGGTGTTTGAACTAAGTCATTCCGGGTGCACCATTCAACGCTTCGTTCTAGATTGTCCCATTTTATTATTTCTTAGTACCGTTTTTTGGGTTTTATTTTTATTTTATTAGTATCTTCTGTTATTTGACATCATTACTGTTTTTATTTTATCACGATATACTTCTTAGTTTGAAAAGTTATAACTTGTAACGCTTTCTTTACATAAAGTCAACAGTAGGTAATCAGAAGAAAAAAATATCTATAAAATAAAAAATAAAAAATCTCAGATTTTTTTAATCATTTTTTCCGTCGATAAAAATGTGTCTAGTTTCACAAATTTTCATATGTGCACTTTATGGAGACACACTGTATATAAAATGATAATCTGACTGACTGATTGGTGATATATCAACACACAGCCTAAACCGCTGGGTAGAGACTTGAAATTTTGCACACAGATAGCAACAGTGTAGGTACAACTAAGAAAGGATTTTGCTAAATTCAACCTCTAAGGGGGGAAATAAAAGTAAGTTATTAGGTTAATTCGGCCGCGGCCCATTCGACATGGCTATGATTGCCTTAGACCCTTTTGTCCATCCAATGGAGTTGTATTAACATATATATTTGTATTAAAAACAACGCCCAAGTGCGAGTAGGACTCGCGCACGAAAGGTTCCGTATCATCTATAAAAATATCACGTTTTTTGTATGGGAGTCCCCTTAAATATTTATTTTGTTGTTTTTCAGTATTTGTTATTATAGCGACAATAGATATGCATCTGTAAAAATTTCTGAAATTGTATGAGACTACATATTTCAAACAAAATAAATTATTTCTACTAGCTTTTACCGGCGACTTCGCTCGTGCACGTTTATTTTCACCTCTTTAGGGGTTGAATTTTACAAAATTCTTTCTTAGTGGATGTTTACACTGTGTAAGCTATCTATGTGCAAAACTTCAAGTCACTAGACCCAGCGATTTAGGTTGTGCGTTGTCACCAATCAGTCAGTAAGTTTATCATTTTATATATTACTAGCGACCCGCCCCAGCTTCGCACGGGTGCAATGCTAACACTAAAACCTTCCTCTTGAATCACTCTATCTATTAAAAAAAACCGCATCAAAATCCGTTGCGTAGTTTTAAAGATTTAAGCATACATAGGGATATAGGGACAGAGAAAGCGACTTTGTTTTATACTACGTAGTGATATAGATTTCTGCCTACTTTGGGACTGAATAACCCTGTGTAAGTTACTATTGCCTTTGAACTTACCGGCGGTGGTGGCTGGAACATCTGCCTGGGCGCCTCCTGGACGGCGAAGGGGTTGGGCTGGGCCGCTGGCACCGTCGCCGGCTGCAGCAACCGCTCCAGGTTCACCAGCGACGAGTTCTCCCCCAGGAAGGCCGACGGGGACTTCTTTATTGCTCCGTTGGTAGAGGGGGGGGACGCTGAGGGGGGGACCACCTCGCCTGGGGGGCGTAAGTCAATGGTTACACGCTCAGTCAGTTGTTGTTTTAAATATCCATATATTTCTAGTTTGTAAACTACTTGACATTATCAATTCTCAATTCAATTATCAATGTTCATTTATACAACTTTTTTTTTTATTAATAATAGGCAAACCATTTGTCTGCCATCTCACCTGATGGAAAGTGATGATGCAGACGACGATGGAGCATGTTTGCCTAGATAATGCCTACTAACTTCATACTAATTGTATGCCCGCAGTGGGTAGATTGTGTGATTCTTTTTTAATATTTATAAGATACTTGATATGATACTACAATTAAACAATAAATATATTCTATTCTATTCAGTCTATCAATTTGGCCCGGCTAAGACTGATGCCAGAATGATGGATGAAAAACAAATATTTAAAATATTATTTTTTTGTCATTCTGGACCATCAGGTTCACCAGCGACGAGTTCTCCCAAAGGAATGCCGACTGGGACTTCTTTATGGCACCATTGGTAGAGGGGGGGGACGCTAAGGGGGGGACCACCTCGCCCGGGGGGGGCGTAAGATATTGCATCGTTGTACATCATTACGTTAGGGGTTTTAAGCGGTATATAGCGTTATTAATAAACTAGCGAGTTTTTTTTATTATTCCTTTTAAAAATTGTATACATTTTTAAATTACACTCGGCAAACTACAACAGAGCAGTGATAGCCCGGACGGTTAAAGAGCCGGCCGAAAATCAGTGAGGCTCGGGTTCGAATCCTGGCATGTACCAATGAGTTTTTCAAAAACTTACGTACATATTTATCACTAGCTCGACGGTGAAGGAAAACATCGTGAGGAAACCCGCAGGTCTCAGAATTAATTCTGAGACATGTGTAAATAGACCCGGTCCGGCGATGGGCTCACCACCTATCACGTTTAGGGGTCCAATGTCTCGTGGTCTCGTGAAATGTGGGTATATCCAGTAATGGAATACCTCTGCCTACCCCCTCGGGGATGAAAGGCGTGAGATTATTTTATTTTTATTTTAAACTACAACTACAGTTTGTCAGCGAGAATAACGCTCTTTTCGTCTGTTATTAATTTATCACAGATTGAAGGTATGCATCCATTATCCAGTCCTACACTTATCTATTAACTTATTTGTAACAATATGCACTTACTTAACTTATATTTATTAAAAACTTTTTCAAATAAAAAATGTGTCAAATATGTGAAAATGTTTTTGTTTCTGTAGGTAATTAAAAATTACACTTAGGGTGTTACCAGACCAATCGATACGACATCGATCGATGGTAGAATCGATTAGTAGACGTCGATCGATAGTTTCTACCAGACCAAAAGCTACTAGACCTGTCGATCAACTTCGATCGGAGTTGACCGATGCCGTCGATTGATGATCGATCGATTGGTCTGGTAGGCACCCTTAGAAATGTCAATAGTGTAATAACAAGGCACTCTAAACTCGTCCGTGAAGATTGGCTAAATGTAAACAGCAGCCCATCTCCACCGACGAGTTGCTGGTTCCAAATGCAGCTCTATTTAATATCCATGTCTTACTGTTAAATAAGGTTTACAATAATAATTATAATTAATAGCCTTACATAGCGTCGAGTCGGTTAATCCCATGCATGTTGGGCTACTAAGTAGTCTGATTTTTCTAATTTTTTATGTCATCTTTGCTTAACCAGTTTTAAATTTGTTTTACCCTACATATAAGAACTAGCGACCCGCTCCGGCTTCGCACGGGTACAATGCTTATACTTAAACCTTCCTCTTGAATCACTCTATCTTTTGAAAAAAACCGCATAAAAATCCGTTGCGTAGTTGTAAAGATTTAAGCATACAAAGTGACATAGGGCCATAGGGATATAGGGACAGAGAAAGCGACTTTGTTTTATACTATGTAGTGATTACGCGCTTAATATACTATACCTAGGACGGAGAGGTCGAAGGGGTCCGGTTCCGCGAGGGCTTGGGTGCGCGTGCGCTGCGACAAAGCGTCGAACTGCTCCAGCTCGGACGAGGGCGACGACAACGGGGACTTGCTCTGACAACGACAGTTATAAACATCAATAGGGTTGTGTCCTACCTAGTCAAATCAGTTACTTTTTACGATCTGTCAAAACGAAATTTTACTATGGAAAATGTACTGAAATAGCAAACCGTGACGTCATAGTTTCTAGTACTCAATTGCAGCACTTTTTTTGATTGTTTTAGTGCCATTAAGCAAATTAAATAATAGCACAAGATTGTTATATTCTATTTTTTTCTTTATGCAAATAAAAAAAAATCATTCAGGTTTCCTATAAAGACTAGGATAGCATAGCATTCTTTGTTTAGTAGCACGTCCGTTTCAACTTTAGGTGCTAAACATTAGTGGAAACTATTTAGGCTTACTGTAATATTTCTATTTAATGTAATAGCTATAAGTTTTTATGATTCGCACGACTAATCTCCAAAAAGAAAAATGTCCAAAAAGACGAATGTCCAAAGGCTTGTCCAAGTGATAAAATTGACAAACCATAAATAAGTCCAATAATAAAATTACCCAAATATAAAAATGACCAGTATATAAAAGTTGATATAGTCAAACTATAAAAATGTCCTATAATAAAATTGACTTAACTTAAAAATGACCAGTAGTGATATTGCCCAGGCGATTTTTAGAAATTCCAACGGGAACTGGAATAATCTGGATTGAAGAATGATTTGATTTTTTGTTTGTTTATTTGTTTGTATTGAAAAGGCACTGATACTACCAGTTTTACCGATTAAAAAAAATCTTTTGCCAGTAGAAAGCGTACTTTTCTGGTAGTTACATAGGCTATATTCCCGTATTTCCATGGGAACGGAAACTACGAGGGGTGAAACCGCGGGGCACAGCTAGTGATAAATATAGGCAATGGATAAAAAAATACCAAAAAGTTAATTTTAATTTTGGGTATAACTACAGTTGGACATTATTATAGCTGGTCATGTATCTGGTTGGGTGTTTCTATAGTTGGTCATTTTTATGGGTGGTCAAATTACTGACAGGACATATTTGATTGCTTGGACATTTTTTTGTTTGGAGATTAGTCGTGCGAAGGGTTTTTGATTATTGTATAAGCTCTTTGTTTCCTTGATAAATAAAATAAAATAAAATCTTCTGTATCTATTTCACATAGCATGGGTTCGGTGACAGTTCATAATTCTCCGTTTTACGCTTACTACTTTCGACTAATTTGAAGTGGGGAGCCCCCTTAAATATTTATTTTATTGTTTTTTAGTCTGAGTTGGTATAGCGGCAACAGAAATACATCATCTGTGAAAATTTCAACTGACTCTGAGTCTGACTTTCACGGTTCATGAGACACAGCCTGATGACAGACAGACAGACATTGGAGTCTTAGTAACAGGGTACTTTGGGAACGGAACCCTAAAAATTTGTAAAATGATATAAAACGAAACAGTTCCAGTCCATGATTATAGGATAATATAAAAAAAACCATTAAACTTAAATTAATTCGTAGAAAAATGAATTTATAATAATACTCTTTATTACCAAAACCTTTATATAATAATAATAAATTTTGGGACACAATTCACACACCGTTATTTTAGTCCCAAACTAGGCAGGGCCTGTCTATGGGTACTAAACAACTGATAGACATACTTAAATAAATATTAAACGACCAGACACGAAGCCAACAGACATGTTCATGCACACAAATTTTGGCCCCGAGCGGGGATCGAACCCACGACCTCCGGCTCAGAAGGCAGGGTCACCACCAACTGAGCCAACAGGCCCGTTATATACTGATACTAGCTGTTCTGTGCGGTTTTTTTATTCGTCACAATCACACAAAAATACAAATCTTTTCGCTTTTGCATATTATTAAAGTTTACACACACAACATCTTCCTCCTTTCACGTCATCTGTCTCCTCTCTCTGTCACTCCCGCCCAGTGCCGAGTGTCCCACTCGCACACGCATCCCGTTCCGTTCCTGCATACCTGTGCGAGGAGAGCTTGCGCGGGGGCCCAGGGGTCCGCAGAGAGGGGGCCCCCGGCCGCGAGGGGGGCCCCGGCCGCGGGGGCCCACGGGTCCCTCGCCGGGCTGCCCACAGCTGACCACGCGTCCGGGGAGGTTTCCTAAACACAGAACAGTATTAATATATTAAAAAACATTATTCAAAATTACAAATAGTAACCTATAAGATAAGTAGTAGATAAGGTGGTTAACTTCTATGTAAAAGAGCGCTTCTCGCCATCAAACGTAAAAGTTTGGCGAGGTTATTATTAAGTAACACCACTACACATTAGAAATTTATTTAAATTAAAAAAAAAACTGGTCCAGGAAAATGTCGGCTTGGAAGTCGGCGGATATACTGAGCCACAATATTCTCTAATTCGAATCCTGGCATGTACCAATGAATTTTTCAAAAAAACTTACGTACATATTTATCACTAGCTCGACGGTGAAGGAAAACATCGTGAGGAAACCCGCAGGTCTCAGAATTAATTCTGAGACATGTGTAAATAGACCCGGTCCGGCGATGGGCTCACCACCTATCACGTTTAGGGGTCCAATGTATCTCGTGCAATGTGGGTATATCCAGTAATGGAATACCTCTGCCTACCCCCTCAGGGATAAAAAAGGCGTGAGATTATATTATTATTATTAATATTCTCTAAAATTCTTATAAGTATAAATGAATTGTTAGTGCGACATCTACGCGTTTCTGTACTATTCAACCGACTGACAGGAAGCTTTGATAAGTTGTTGAGAGCACGCTAGGATAGGTTATATAAAAAAAAGATCATTTTCAAGGAAAACGCTGGATATTAGCAAGCAACGTTGTTGACAGTGTTGACGGGATACTTCTTTTTATTACATACATATACAATCTCACGCCTTATATCCCCGAGGGGGTAGGCAGAGGTATTCCATTTCTGGATATACCCACTTTTTACTAGATGTTCTTTGGACCCCCAAACGTGATCGGTGGTGAGCCCATCGCTGGACCGGGTCTGTTACACATGCCCCAGAATTAATTCTGGGCCCTGCGGGTTTCCACGATGTTTTCCTTCACCGTCGAGCTACTGATAAATGTGTACGTAAGTTTTGAAAAACTCTTTTTATTGTACACCATAAACAATATAGTATGGATATAAACATTAATGAAAGTACAATGGGCGGTCTTATCGCTTTTATACCTATCCAGGAATAACTAGTAATGAAATAAAATAAAACATACTTGAAGAAAAGTCTTCAATTCACGAAAAAATAAGGATAAGCGTGTTTTTAAATTTGTGTTTTGTATTTATTAACCGACTCAAAAAGAAGGAGGTTCTCAATTCGGTTCTATTTTTTACACTATCACTATTATTACTTTATCACACTCGAGCACAAATCTAGCACTACAAAACGCATCTCACCATCGAATCAGTGAAAATACTGAACTCCAACTGCAGTCACGGAACAAAAATTATAAGATTTAAATTATACGTTTCACCCGGGTAGTTCCCGTTCCCGTGGGAATATCGGAATAAAAAGTATCCTATGTCCGTCTCCTGGTTCTAAGCTACCTCCCCACCAACTTTCAGCCAAATCGGTTCAGCCGTTATTGAGTTATAAATAGTGTAACTAACACGACTTATTTTTATATAGTAGATTATGTATGTAACGCACGTATGTTGTTTGACAGAATAGAAGTAACTGTGAGCGATATGTCACACATATACATAACCTAGCTGTTCCCCGCGGTTTCACCCGCGTTCCCGTTTGAAAATTATACTCCATACTACTGGGCCAAAACCTTTTTGTTGACGTCATCACACAAAAACTTTCTACCCATTTTGTTTAGGGTAATTTTTTTACAAACTTTAAACGTCGTATTTATATCTAATCAAAAGCCTAAAAAAAAGCTTGTAGCTTTAAAAATAACGTAAGAGAAATATAATTACTTAAATAAAGAGAAAAAAAACGTTAGTTAATTTTTTTTTTATATATTTTAGAAATCCTCAGCACCGCACTAAACAGCCACTTTAGTCAGTTTTTTAAATTGATATACATATTTTGTTATTTTCGAGCAATTTATGATTAGGTAGTGTGCATGTACTGTTTATGTACACGTGTTTGTTTTTAAAATTTTAGTAATAATCTTTGTTATCTAGTACGCCGAAAAAAGTTTCTTGTAAAACAAAAAAAAAATTTTTAGGGAGTAGGCAGAGGTATTCCATTTCTGGAAATACCTTCTTTTAAAGAACTGCTCGCTTTTTTGATGTACCCTTTAAATATTTGCACTTGATTTACAATGACCATGTACCTGGTGGGGTGGGGACGAGAGCCCCCAGGGGTCGGCAGAGGCGTTTGTCGCGGGCGCGGATGGCCCCAGGCTCACGTCCAATAAATCCAGCAGGTGAGATTGCTCCGGCTTCTTCTCATTCGGGGTCCTGCAATCACCACGTCCATATTATATATTTTTTTCTTTTTTTTTTCTTTATTAAGGAAAACAAACAGCTTATACAATAAAAACTTATAGATATAAATATTATAATATAATCATATAATATAATCTCAGGCCTTTTTTATCCCCGAGGGGGTAGGCAGAGGTATTCCATTACTGGATATACCCACATTTCACGAGATATATTGGACCCCTAAACGTGATAGGTGGTGAGCCCATTGCCGGACCGGGTCTGTTTACACATGTCTCAGAATTAATTCTGAGACCTGCGGGTTTCCTCACGATGTTTTCCTTCACCGTCGAGCTAGTGATAAATATGTACGTAAGTTTTTGAAAAACTCATTGGTACATGCCAGGATTCGAACCCGAGCCTCACTGATTTTCGGCCGGCTCTTTAACCGTCCGGGCTATCACTGCTCTCTATATAAATATTACAGTAAGCCTAAATAGTTTGCACTAATGTTTAGCACCTAAAGTTGCAACGGACGCGCTACTAAACAAAGAAAGTCTATCCACTAGTCTTTAAAGGAGACCTGAATATATATATTTTTTTTAAATTAAAAAGAAACAAAAATAATACAATGATAGACCAGGGTAGAAGCCTTCAAAAATAATAAAAAGTGAAAAAAAATAGTAGTAGGATGAAACCCATTACAAAAGGAGGGGAATATTATAAAAATGAAAGGAAAAATAAATTACGGGCGATCTGAGGTCGGGAAGGGGAGGGGGGTGCGTTTTTTAGGGTAAAAAACGGTTTTTCTCGGTTTCCGGCAAAACTAAAAGTCCTATCGAAGAAAGTCAAATGGCAAAGTTGTAGGTAATAAAAAGATCTATATAATATAACATTATACTACTATTATTTAATTTGCTTAATCGCACTCACAACGTTTCTTACTTTTGAAAGGAAAATGTCAATACCGCTATAGATTTTATTATAATTTGTACAAACTCTTACAACAAACCGGTTTTTGGCGTAATTTGTAATAATATAATAATAAAAATAGCCCTTGACTTTGCTAGAGTAATAGACAGTGGACTCGATTCTGACTTACCAGCTAAAATTCCTAATTTTAAGTTAGCTCTCTTCTTTTCCACCGCTTTGGAAAGGAAAGGTACAGAAACAAGCGCCATATTTCTTTGTTTCTATCCTTTTTCTTCCGTATTCTATGGAGAAGGATAGGCTAACTTAAAATTAGGAATTTTAGATGGTCAGCCAAAATCGAGTCCACTATCCAATAGTACTAGTAAGACAGGAGACTAAAAAGAGCTGCCCTTGAGTTTCTTGCTGACTCTTCTCGGGGTACTGCATTTGGAACTAGCAACTCGTCGGTGGAGATGGGCTGATGTTTACATTTAGCCAATCTTCATGGATGAGTTTAGAGTGCCTTGTTATTAGACTATTGACGTTTTTAAGTGCTACAGAAAATAAATGATTTTTGACTTTGACTTTCAATATATGGGACACCATTTACACACGACCAGACACGAAGCTAACAGACATGTTGATGCACACAAATGTTGGCCCCGAGCCAGGATCGAACCCGCGACCTCCGACTCAAAAGACAGCGTCACTACCAACTGAGCCAACAGGCCAATTATACATAATGTTGTAAGCGAAGCTTCGGCGTATCATTTTCTGTCGCTCACAATGAATGCTGCTACAACGTACTATAGCAAAATGGATTAGGCGCATAATGCCACATTCGCAAAATGACACATTCGATTTTCGCAAAATGCCACATTCTCAAAACGCCACATCGCAAAATGTCATATTATCAAAACGTCACATTATCAAAATGATATTTTCGCATAATGCCACACTCTCGTACTAATCTGTGTGATGTGATTAAGTAATATTATAAGTATAAATTACAATAAAATAGCTGAATGATGTAAACACAAAAAAATATGCTTTTTTAAAAAAAAGTTATAATATTTTGTTATTAAGTTTTTATGATTCTCAGCGGCATTCATAATTTCAGTTAAAATTTTCAATTTATTTTGTGTTAAAATAAATGGAAATTAATAAATAATGTGATTAAATACATACATACTAAAATTATTACATTAGTTTTATTTTCTAATTTATAAATCATCTGCTAACATACTGCAAGTAAGGGAGTTGGACAAGTATGGTACTTTGTTAGTGTGGCATTTTGCTACTGTGGCATTTTGCGAATGTGGCATTTTGCGAAAATCGAATGTGTCATTTTGCGAATGTTGCATTATGCGCCTAATCCAGCAAAATACCCTACCGCAACCTCGGATCTAACCTACTCAACATAAGGTTCAAAACTATTTTTTGACTAATTGTACAAAAATTCCAATTAAAACTGAACTTTATGCACTTGACATAAGATTTAATTCGCATTGCCTTACCTAACAGGATGTCATTCTTCCTTAGCCTGTAACACTATGACTGGCAATCAATAAATGTCAGTCATTTCTATCACAGTAAACCAAATTACACCCACCTAAAACTGGACTTTACCCCCTTGACATAACATTCAAAATCAATATCACCTGTTAAAATGCTCTATCTACGATACTACATGTAAATCCCCACTAACGGTATTACATTCGGTAGGCAGTCGAGGCAGGAGAGACAACAGCCTCGGGGCGACGTTGCCTCGCAAGTGTAGCGGATTGCCTCGAGGTATGCCTCATCTCGGAACTCTTCAAGCCTGGGAGTGGGTTAGAGCGTTTTCACATTATCCGATCCGGTATCGGTTATATTTCATACATTTTTCTTGCCCTGTATCATCGTATCGGCATCCGACTCCGATATCGGATCGGATAATTTGAAAACGCTCTTAGGATTGAAGGGAAATGGGTAGTTGACTGTATAGTTTAGTTATTTTTTTATCATTATTTCAAAATGCAAATTGATTTTGAAAATGTGCTAAATACGTAACTGTGACGTCTTTTTACTTAACTTTTTTGACATGATAACGTCTTATAAATCGATGAACGCCGGCTGCACGCACGAAATAGCATGACTCATTGTCACGTTCCGCCTGAGCTGAGCGTGAAAGCGAGAGCGCGGAACAAGCGATCACGATCGGCCTAAACGTTCGGCTTGTGACGCATCTATTTCTTATGACGTTATCACGTAAAATTATCATTCGTAACCCAACCCAACTTTACGAACAACCAATTTTTAATTTTTTTCTCATCTGCTATAGTTTTAAAATTAGAATCAAAATATATTTTAGGTGTTTTGAGATGATAAAATAAAAATTAATAATCTGTTTTATTCCCAAGGGGGTAATAGAGGTATTCTATTTCTGGAAATACCCACTTTTCAATTCAATTCAATTCATTTATTCCATTTTAAAACAATAATTATTGTGTAGGAAATTGTATGTACATAATATAAAAATACATTGATTACAAATTAGACCAACATAATATTATCTATACTAATATACTAATTAATATTATAAAGCTGAAGAGTTTGTTTGTTTGATTGAACGCGCTAATCTCCGAAACTACTGGTTCGAATTGAATAATTCTTTTTGTGTTGGATAGTCCAGTTATCGAGGAAGGCTATAGGCTATATAACATCACGCTACGACCAATAGGAGCAAAGATATAGTGGTAAATGTGTAAAAAACGGGAGAAATTATTTCATCTTACGGGAACTACGCGGGTGAAACCGCGCAGAACCGCTAGTAACCTATATACCTAAATAATAATTACAATGTCAACATTAAAATCTCATAAATTTCATAGTACCAACTTATTCAACAACACAATTCAGTAACAAAATTAAATGTCAAATTTTTTCTCGAGTATATTCAACCCCTAAGCGTAGGTGGTGGGTTTTGAGATGATATTTTCAATTAATAATTTCTTAATTTCAAATACAGTCAATAACCCTAATGGGGGCGGAATAAGAGATTATATGGGAACAATGTAAAGGTAAGCGTGGGTATATACCGCCTGATTTATTTACCGTCTGGAAAAAAATATTGTGTGATAGGTAGGTGTAATAGATTCATTTGGCAGTGTTACTTAAAAAAAATATTAAATGTTACTTTTAATATTATTATACTAATATACATTACTCAATTATAGTCAATATTACAAACTGAAATATTTGAAATGGTATTTTAAGAAGAAACGGGCTCGTAGCTTCCATTCTAGCTAGCTAGCTGCTACTTTGTAGACTTTGTACATTGCATTTAACATGACTATGTTTAACAATTAATCTCGTATATATCTTCGGCTCTAGATACCTTATATGTCATATTTTTTTCCAACCCGTAAATAAATCATCCAGTAGATATAATATGTAACAGAATAAGCGAAATTCGTGAAATTAGTTTGTTCAGTGTCGACTACTTATTTTAATATGTGTAAAATTTTTCCCAAAAATTTATCAGCAAACTCAATTTAGGGCTACCTCTGGAAACCGTACTACCGTACCGTATATTGCTCTTTATTTGAGAAATTTGGTCAGACAAAACTAAAGTACGTATGCATATATTTTTTAATATTGATATACTAATTGGGGTGTATGGGGAATTGCGCTTATTCTGTGACGCGTTGTATATGTGGCTGTAAGCTCCCCATAAAATCACTACATAGTATAAAACAAAGTCGCTTTCTCTGTCCCTATATCCCTATGTATGCTTAAATCTTTAAAACTACGCCACGGATTTTGATGCGGTTTTTTTAATAGAAAATAAAATAAATAAAAATAAATAATCTCACGCCTTTCATCCCCGAGGGGGTAGGCAGAGGTATTCCATTACCGGATATACCCACATTTCACGAGATATATTGGACCCCTAAACGTGATAGGTGGTGGTGGTGGTTTTTTTAATAGATAGTGATTCAAGGGGAAGGTTTTAGTATTAGCACCCGTGCGAAGCCGGGGCGGGTCGTTAGTAAAATAATAAATACTTACTGGAAGTCGTTCTGCGACTGGCTGATGGCCAGCTGAAGCCGCACGTCGTCTGATCTCCTTCGGCGTTCCTCCCGTTCCGCTTCTTCGCGGCTCATGGCCAGAGCCAGCTGCAGCTGAAGCTCTTCCTCGCCAGCCGTGAGGGGACGAGCGAGTTCCGCCTCGCGCCCACTGCCCACGCCCACGCTCCCACTGCCCACGCCCACGCTCCCACTGCCCACGCTGCCCACGCCGCCGCCGTTCCACTCGGCGCCCTCGCTCAGCTGGAGGATTTGAAAAACAGCTGTTTTCGATTGATCGGACAACGAGGCGAACAACTAGTAATATTTTATTTTTATTTTATTTGGTACATTAAACATGGGCTAACTCGAAGGGTCGCTACACATCTGCGGAACGTACAGCGCCGAAGGTTCGGCGAACAACATACATTACGGTTGACGCGGATGGCTGATCCATTTATCTTTAAAGTGAAACTTCAATGTTGTTCACCGAACCCTCGGCGCTGTACGTTCCGCAGATGTGGCGCGACCCTAAGCGCCACCTACCACTACAGCACTTCCACCCATGATCGCAGATATGACAAATCCTCATAAAACTAACGGGAGCTACACTAAAGAGCTCAATATACGAAAAAACCTTTTTTTTTACTGCAGTACATTTTTTCACGACATTTTTCTTCACCGCGGATTTATTATTATTTTTTTATTTTCCCAGAGCACAAATCACTCTTAGTTACACAAGTACAAACAAGGACTGGTCATATTCTCACTGTTTATAAAAGCGCTTCAACACTAATAAATTAGAGGTGAGCGATTTCGTGAGTAGCATGTAAAAATCATATGCAATGACTTGATCATGACCATGGATACAAGTCTTCCAGTTCTTTGCTTTTTCGACTGAAGGACTTGTATCCGTGGTCATGTTCAAGTCATTTTCTATGATTTTTCACAAGCTACTCATGAAATCCCCCAACTCTACTAATAATAATGATGGGATCCTTTACTTTTTTTGGGGGGAATCTGAAGAGGGACGTCATGGTTTTTGTAAAGTTTTCATTTTGCTGAGTGTTTGAGGTTTTGGCTACTAATAATAATCTATCTATTATGTGGCAAATGTCCGTGATACTGTACAGGGAATGGGAAATTCTATAAAATGCGTGGGATGGACATTTTCAGATTACCTCTTGAAGTCTCTTCTAAAAGTGCACTATCGTTTTACTGTAGATTGCCAAGTGACAAAATTTATTGTATTTTTTATTTATTAATGATGGGGTTACTCTTGACCTCAGACTTGCCCGAAGGCAAAGACGGGTCCTACGATGGGACGAGCTTACCCAGAAGAAAATCAAAGATATTATATATCGAAAAACGTAGCTATGTTACTAGAGCACGGAAAATGCCGACAAATGTAGTTATTGAGGAGCGCAGGTGGAATGCTCCTCCATCGTGAAAAGGGTAGATCTTCTTTAAGGCGAGGTGATCGTGCCTGGGGACCGCGGTCCAACGGTTGATGTTGGACAGTTGTATTTATACAAACTCATTAGAAAACTCCGATAGCGCGGTTTAGAACTCGGCCGTCTATTGGCGCGTTCTATGTAGTGTCGCTACATAGTTAATTAACAACATTTTATTTAGTCGCATTGTATTTCAAGACGTATTTTAAGCGCAACTCCATACTTTAATATCTTTGGAAGAAAATAATAATAATTATTTATTGCCACAAGAACCTTAAAGAGTTATTTACAGGAACATAAAGTAAACAAGAAAGGTTTTCAAAAAATAAACCGTGACTCCTAAACTAAGATAGTATACAACGCGTAACAGAAAAAGCGCAATTGCTCATACACCCCAGTTAGTATATTAATATAAAAAAAATATAATGCGATCGAACTTTAGTCGTGTCTAACCAATTTTCTTAAATATCGATTAATAATAGCACGATTTCCATACAAAGCACTAAATTCAGCAACGCTAATTATTTTTTCGGAAAAATTTAACACATATTAAAAACAGCTGAAACCGATTAAGTACTCGATACTGAACAAACTAATTTCAGGAATTGCGCTTATTCTGTTACATATTGTATATATCCTGTGACTTAGAAGATGTCTGTTCACTCGACCCTTAAAGGCTGATTCATGTTACAACGGGACGTGCCCCGTCCCGTTGTAACATGAATCAGCCTTAAAGGTGCATTTTCTTGCATAGATTCTGAATCAGAGTTACTTTAACTTTGTGTCGTGTTTGCTGATGGCTTAATTGCAATTGCCTTAAAAAAAACGGATCCTATACTGAAGGCAAGAAGCTTATCACTACATAGTATAAAACAAAGTCGCTTTCTCTGTCCCTATTTCCCTATGTCCCTTTGTATGCTTAAATCTTTACAACTACGCAACGGATTTTTATGCGGTTTTTTTTAATAGATAGAGTGATTCCAGAGGAAGGTTTTAGTATTAGCATTGCACTCGTGTGAAGCCGGAGCGGGTCGTTAGTGTAATGATATTATACTCACTGCGGGGTAAGTGGGGCTGGAGGGCGTGTCTAGAGCTCCATCGCTGCCAAAAGCACTGGCGCTCTGAGCGAACCTTTGCTTGGCCTTCAGCGCCCGAGCGCGCTCGTTCTTCAGCCTCTCGTCGTCCTTCAGCAGGTTCACCAGCTGCTTAGCCTTCTCCCGGACGTTGAGACCTGCAGAAGGTTTTATTTTAATTTATTTTATCAACAGACAGTCATGTTACGACAAAGAGATTAAAATATAATAGGACATAGAGGGGGCATTGGGAATACTTTCGTACAAAACTTTGAAGCATGTTTGAAGCTTCAGTTAGTATGAACTCGAGCTGTCATTCGGTCGAAATTGTACTAGACTTATTCCACTTGGAATAACTTTTGGCTTCAAATTTTCCTCGCTTTGTCCCCTCGATGCCCTAATATATTTTAATCTCTTTGTGTTACAACAACTGTTAGCACATAAATATCGATTCGAACGAACTCTATTGGAACTACGTCTCTATGACGACACGAGGAACAGACAAAAATGCAGGGAACAAGTTAACTATACAGTTAACTTGTTCCCTGCAGGATTTTTTTCCATACGGACAGTTTAGAAAGAATAACCGTTTAGAAATCTAATAAATATTAAAAGTAAAAATCTTTAAACAAAGAAAAAGAAAGTCAAATAGTTAAATAAATTATTTCACGCCTTTTATCCCCGAGGGGGTAGGCAGAGGTATTCCATTACTGGATTTATCCACTTTTCACGAAATACATTTGACCCCTAAACGTGATAGGTGGTGAGCTTATCGCCGGACCGGGTCTGTTTACACAGTCATGTAAACATCAAAAAGTTAAAAAAGTCTAAATAAATAAATTGCTTATCACAAGTACAGAAATACTAACAAACTTGAGTGTGAAGCCGAATAGACTAATGTGTCTGCTTCTACGAAAAAAAAAAATTGAAACAATAATAAAGAATTCACAATATTTTACTAATGAATGACCGACCACACGCCTAACAATGACACTTACATCACCCTAATGTCACAGATTTCACCACTCAGATTACAATTTATAGCACAGCGCATACACTGAATAATAAATGATCACTGACTACCCATCAAATAGACCCCGCATTAATCAAACGAATACATATCCAAAAAATAAATCGTAAGTAGCGTTGCAACATGTATCATTTAAAACTCATCTTTAATTAATAGATTGATAATTAATACTATAGTCCGTGCGAAATAGATCTGGATGAAAGTGCATTGACGCCTCTCTACCAATATACACCATTTTTGCAAACGATACGATGCAATGTCTATCACAAATATCGCAAATACGTCTTACCTTGCGTATCGCAGTAGAAGGCGGGGTGAGCAAATGACCTTGCCAGACGTGACAAAAATTTTTTAAATGACATTAGATTAAAAGTTATAGCTTCTCAATTGGGATAAATGTTTATTTATTTAGGTGGAGTTAAATAGTAGTAGTAGTATTTATTCATAAACAATGTATATTGTATTCGAATATCAAACAAAAAAAAAACAATCTAACACCATCAATTATAAATTTTATGTAGTAGAGGTTGGGTCAATGCACTTTTATCCAGATCTATTTTGCACGGACTATATAATTGCAATAAATAAAATTAACTTCTCTGCTTAAAATATTATGGAATCTTTCGCTTTACAGCCACCCCACGGGTATTGAAGACGGCTTTACGATATGCTAATCTATACAAATTTAAATCTAACGCTATTTGTTGGTAAGCGGATCACTTGAGAACGTCTGAACCGATTTAGATTTTTTAAATATTCGTCATCGGACTGCAGTCGCAATGACTTTCAATAAGAGGACTTATAAGCCCCTACATTGAATAAGAACTTTTGACTATTTATATGTTCTTTAAGGAAAAACTTTGTAAAAAATCTGAAAGAGCATTTTTTTATTGGATTTGAATAGGACAACGTCCGTCTGTCATGTAGAATCTAAGAATAATATTCTGGGCTTGTCTATTTCAAAAACAAACGACAACATAATCGAAATCATAGGAATCACTTATGCGGTTCTAGAGCCTAAGCCTAGCGAGCGCGTTTGGTTGATATGCGATGTCTACTGGATTGGTAGTCTTTATAAATTAATTATTAATATGGGAGGCGTATACTGTAACTAGAGTCCGAGTCGATAAGGAGTAATGTGATCATACCAAACACCAGTCAGGCTATCCCATATGCGAGATGAGAGAATACAGTAAGCGGGTTTTTTAGCTTCTTTCTACACCTAAGATTATAAACAGGAAAGATTTGTATTTTTGTAACGAATCAACTCAAAAACTGCTAAACCGATTTTAAAAATTCTTTCACCAATGTAACATAGGATATATTTTATTTCCGTATTTCCACGGGAACGGGACCTACGCTGGTGAAACTGGAAATAGATTTTTTTTATGCACTTGCTGCACAGCATAATATACAATATGTAACAAAATAAGCGCAATTCCTGAAATTAGTTTGTTTAGTATCAACTACTAAGTCGATTTCAGATGATTTTAATGTGTTAAATTTTTCCGAAAAAATTATGATGGAAACCGTACTTGTTGCTGTTTATTTAAAAAATTTCGTTACACAAAACTAAAGTAAAATGCATCATAATTGTTTTATATTGATATACTAATTGGGCTGTATGAGGTATTGCTCTTATTCAGTGACGAGACATATAAAGAGGAAACACTTCTATTTTTGTAACGAATAAACTCAAAAACGACTATACCGATTTTAAATATTCTTTCACCAATGGAAAGCTACATTATCAGAGAGTAACATAGAATATATTTTATTCCCGTATTCCCACGGGAACGGGACCTAATCTGTTGAAACCGAAAACTATAATTTTATTCTGTACAGCTGCCTATACACTCACCTTGGTCCTTCCCTTCCTCCATGTACTGGAAGTCCTTGAGGGTGTGGATGGCGAATATGTTCTCCTTGCACTGCATTGCCACTTTCTCGCTGCCCGTCTTAATCAGGTACTCCATCAGCACCAGCGCCTTGTACACGTGCCGCCAGTTCTTGCCGTGGTCGTTGAGCCTCTTCCAGATCATCTGCAATCAGGAGTTGAGAGGTTCGCAGCGACATCTAACGGCCCATAGAACAAGCGCCATAGACGGCAAACTCGTGTCGTCGCAGGTTCTAAATCGCGCTGAAAAAGTTCTTACAAGAGTTTTTTTGCACCGCATTTTGTCTTTTTCCAATGTTAAGTAATTGAGTTTTTGAGTTTTCTTTCTTCTATCTTTATTTTCTTTGTCTTTATTTTATACTCTAATCCCAGTCAAATGGCTCTGCTTCGGAGACCATGGACAAAAATTCAGTGTCTACAACACTTTCTACAACTACATCCCTCCCTTGATTATCAAAAGTAAAATGATAGCACTTTTACTGAAGACTTCATTGTGACTTCATGACGTCCCTCTGCGGATTCCCGCCAAAAAGCCCATACAAGAGTTTGTATAAATGGAACTGTCCTTGGACCACGATCACCTCGCCTGCCGGAAGATGTTCCCTTTGCAGGATGGAGGAGCACTACATTGCCGCTCCTCCACAGGATACCTTAATAAAATACGTAGAACTGCCTAGCGCGAAGCAATCTTTAGTCTATCTTTTTTTCGTGTCGGCTTTGCTAACCTATCGCTTGACGGGAATAAAACCTCGGGACTGTATTAAAGCACCTCTTTACTGTTCTATTGTATCTGACTCAATTCGAGCCAATTTGGCGTCCAAGTCAGAACCAGTGGCGTAGCAATGTATTGCTAATTGTCCTCCAGCGGCGTCGATCGCTATATTTAGCTCACCGCGAGGCATATGGCTCAGTCTGGGGCAGCAGTCCCTGCCTCAGTCTGAACATGGTCTAATTATTCTCCAACCGCAGCATCATGAAATTTGGCTCACTGCGAGGCATACAGCGCAGTCTGAGACAGCAGTCCCTGCCTCAGTCTGAGGCTGGGCGAATTATCCTCTGACCGCAGCATCATGAAATTTGGCTTACTATGATACATATAGCTCAGTCTGAGGCAGCTCTAACAGCCTCGCCCTAAATATCCTCCGGCCGCAGCATCATGAAGTTTGGCTCACCGCGAGGCATATAGCTCAGTCTGAGGCAACAGTTTACCTGCATGATCTCGGTGAAGGCCATCACGTTGTATGTGAGGTCGGCGATCTCCGCCATGAGCGTGCTGGACGGGCCCCATGGGTCGTTCGAGGTTGCCTCGCGCACTTTTACCTGGGAAACACGAATATTGTGTAAAAGCAGGTCAATTTCAGAATTCAGACTAGCTTGGTCATCTCGAAGATCTGTTTGGTCAAATTTCTATTTAAAAGCAAAGGCATAAAACAAGAGATAAATTCAAATTTAATTATTAATAATAATAAAATTTAATATTATAAAAATAATTATTAATTTAACAGCTAATATTTTTTACAATAACCACTCTACACCGTCGTGTACTGGGCTTCATTCAACAGCTTACGAATTAAAATAGATATTCTTTAATAAAAATGCACTCAGGCCTACTCAAATGGAGTTTACCAAAAGTATTCCAATTTCAAACTCACTTTTCACCAGCACATACACCATACATCGGCTCGGGGTGCTGTTACACAGGCCTTAGAACCTACGCTCGCCATTTACGTGAGATTCGAAAATTTTGTACGAGTACATACATGCCCTGACCTCAAGTATGAGTCCAATATGGCTGTCACACAAGCATTTTTAAAAACAGTATCCCGAGCAACAGATGATGACATCTCACTTACTTCAACTTACTTTACCTTACCTACAACAAAGTTTTCTTGCATTATATTGGCAACAAAGTGGTGGCCCCACATAATACTAGCATTGTGGTAGGTCACTCAGATATATTCCTTTTTTGAACTGTATTTTATTTTTAAGACTTAAGGGTGTTCCTAATAAATATTTTCTTTCTTTCATTGGCAAAATGGAAAGGAGTCGCGACTGTCAGCTGTGAAGGAGCTTTTGAGAAGAGAGAGAGAGAGAGAGAGAGAGAAGCACCATTAGTATAGCATCGTCTCACCTGAGCGTCAGAGTAGTTGTGCGCGAGGTTTTTGATATTTCTCCTTAGGCCCGCCACGTTTACTTGCATTTCGTCCCGACCGCGGGGCATCTGGAACACGAGCGGGTTTGTTACAATGTTAAGTTTTTTCAGGTATTTTTATTAATATTGTAAAAATTCCTACTAAGCCAGCGTGCATACGGGTCAAATTAATAAAACACCGTTGTGCTGTGACTAATATCTAAAAAAAATTATTCAAATTTGGTCATATTATGCAGTACAATGCGAATCTTAATAGCGCGTTTTAAAATACTACTAACGCCTTCTATCGTAATTGACTTACAACTAACTTTTTGAATTAGACCAATATAAGGATATATCCACAAGTTGGAGTACTTAACTGATTTCAATAATTCAATTTTTCGAGCAATAATATATATATTTTTTTAAGAAAATTTAGGTTACCCTATGACTTTTAAATGACGTCACGTTGCCAAATGCAAATAAAAGTGCCTTTTTGAATGATATTTGAAACTGCAAATTGCCCAATATCGCCGTCATTGTGACGTCATTCAAAGGTCAAGAAGCAACATAGATTCTTGTAAGAATAAGCACCATCTTACAATGTTATGAGCTGAAAATCTATAAAAAATATTTATAAATCTTATAATCTCGAAACGGTGTTGGAATCGGATCATCAATTGTTTTCTTTACATACCGAATTTGTAATGCATCTAAAACAGTATCTACACTACACTAGTATATAAAGAGGAAAGATTTGTATTCCTGTATTTTTGTATGCTTGTAATGAATAAACTCAAAAATAACTGGACCGATTTTAAAAATTCTTTCACCAATGGAAAGCTGCAATATCTCCGAGTAACATAGGCTATATTTTATTCCCGTTTTGCAACGGGAACGGGAACCGTTAGTTAACAAATAACTTTGTTGGGCACCGGTAATGGTATAACTCTATCTCAAATCACATTTCAAACAAGTATTAAAAAACGTCACAAGGTGAATCTACAGATGTAAATGTATGGTTTGAATTGTGTATGTCATAGCAGGAAACGGAATGCAATGTATTTGTCTAGTATCAACCGAGCGATCGCCTTCACCAAGGATATGTGTTATTTCCTTCCTTCCGCAGTTCCATTAGACATTTTATACGATTTGTATTAACATGAAGAAGTTTATTGCTGTACTAGCTTCACTGGTTTCACACGCGTAGTTCCCGTTCCCGTGGGAATACGGAAATAATATATAGCCTATGTTACTCGGTGATAATGTTGCTTTCTATTAGTGAAAAAATTTAAGTCCAGTAGTTTTTGAGTTTATTCTTTTTTTTTTATCTTAAAAAGGGGCAAACGAGCAGACGGGTCACCTGATGTTAAGTGACTTCCGTCGCCCATGGACACCTGCAACTCAAGAGTCACAACTACGTTGCCGGCCTTTTAAGGTGGGAGTAGGGGTATTATTAAGGGTAGTAGATATTCGTAACAAACATACAAAAATACAAATCTTTCCTCTGTATTAAGTATAAGTATAGATGTAGATTAGTGTATATTACCGGCTAGTTGCAAATATGGCAATTAAATTTAAGGTATCACAAATTTAAGAATTCCAAACTTAAACTTAATATTATTTTTGTGGCCGTTTGTTTGCCTACTTTTGCCCACGTACCGAAATAAAAAAGTTGCGCATAATAACCTCAAAGTCCCTGTCAAATTTAATCAAAATCGGTTTCCAGTTTATCCGAAAAGCTGGCAAACTGGACTAGTTAAGAATATAATAATACTGTGGATGGGTATTTATGGTATGGATGGTGCAAGTACGTCTTTTTAGAAACAGACGACAACAAATATGACCTTCCAGAAAATACAAAGGCGTTGTTTGTCTCCTAATTTCCCTTTGTCTGTACAGTAGCATCTCTTGATACACAAAGAATTTTATTTTGGACTCGTCGTAAAACAGCACACGAGCGAGTATGAATGTATTTTCGGCGTGTCACCGACCCTATGAGAATGAATAGTGGTGACATTCTTTGTCCCGTTTTTGGAAAATGTCACGTTTGTGAGTTTACGGGACGCTATACACGCATTTCGAGACTATAGGCGGATAAATAATAATAATAATCTCACGCCTTTTATCCCCGGGGGGGTAGGCAGAGGTATTCCATTACTGGATATACCCACTTTTCACGAGATATTCCTTGGACCCCTAAACGTGATAGGTGGTGAGCCCATCGCCGGACGGTTTGTTTACACATGTCTCACAATTAGTTCTGGGGCCTGCGGGTTTCCTCGCGATGTTTTCCTTCACCGTCGAGCTACGTCGACGGATTTTAAATTCAGTGTAATACGATTATTTGCATTTGGTCATACAAAAGACTTGAGAAGTGATCGCGCTCTTAGTCTAGTTATTCAATACTTTTGACACTTTTTTTCTTTCACCAAACGGGGACACTAATATACCTACATACATAGAGTCCTTGATGGAAAAGAACTCATCTACAACTTTTTAACAAAACCTTGTCCCGAGTTTGCTTTAAAGTCCCGTTTGTAAACGATATGTCGCATCACTAGTGACCTAACTCAGGTCAGTGCAATTAGGACTCAAGCAAAAATATGTCAACAAGTTTTAATTCTAATTTGGGACCTTTCACGCTGCAACAAAGAAGCTGAATGCACTATAGATGACCTATTTTGGTAACTTGGTCTTTTTATGCGGCGTTTTCCACGACTGCTTCCATTAATATCACATAGATATGGATTAAAGCAGTGAGCGTAAAAAATCCTTGCTCGCTTTCAAAAAGGTTTCGTGTAAAAAAAAAGAAACAAAGAAACTACTAACGAAGTTGCGGGCTAGTCTATATCAGTACTTCAATACCTACTAATTTAATAAAGAGGAAAGATTTGAATTTTTGTTTGTATTGAATAGGCGAAACTACTGGACCGATTTGAAAAACCTTCACAAAATATTAATTGTTATGAATATTTCTTTATCTTTTGTAACGTTTAAGATTGTACAAATGTAGTTCGTAATGCATGTAGTAATGTAGTTGCATCTGTACACACATGTGTAAGGACTGCGATTAGGTCGAAGCTGTAACTAACTAATAGTTAGGGAGGCGAGGTAGCTATATGGCGTAATTCAACGGCGCCGTCGAGACCTATCAAAATCGAAAGATAAAATAATTTCGAAAAGTAAAGCTCGTATGGTAAAAACCATTTTAGCGGTGGGTTTGGCGTGTACGGTTTTTCAAAAATGTTAAAAAAAACAGTTACTTGGGCATTCTCGAGCGCGTCAGATATTCATACTACGTATGCCCCAAGTGCCTCTGATAACAACGGTATACTAATCTGCCGGTTTGCGTGGTGGGGGTAGGCATATTAAGCAGTCAAAAATGCAAAAAAAAATTTTTTCTCGAGCGCGTCAGATTTTCGGAAGGGGTGTTAAGTAGGCCCCAAGGAAGCTCCCTTTAAAAAAACTGACGATTTCGGCGTGACGATAAGTTACGATGAATTTTTGAAAATGCAAAAAATAATAGTTAATTCGCCTCCCTAACTATAAGTATAGTGCATTTTCGCCGATGTCTGTTTTGTGTGTCTTTAATAAATAAATAAAATAAATAAAAAACTCTTTCACCGATGTAAAGCTACATTATCAGGGAGTACCATAGGCTATTTTTTATTCCCGTATTCCCACGGGAACGGGAACAATGCGGGTGAAACCGCTCGGAACAGCTAGTAATTTTCACCATAGCTAACTTATTATTTATGGTGAAAATTTTAAATTTTGTAAACTTTTTCTTTAACACTAGCGACCCGCCCCAGCTTCGCACGGGTGCAATGCTAACACTAAAACCTTCCTCTTGAATCACTCTGTCTATTGAAAAAAACCGCATCAAAATCCGTTGCGTAGTTTTAAAGATTTAAGCATACAAAGGGACCTAGGGCTATAGGGACAGAGAAAGCGACTTTGTTTTATACTAAGTAGTGACGAAAGTAACAAAGACACGGTGTGATAATAAGTACGCTTGACAATTTGTTGGGCAAAAAGTCCGTGTGGGCATTGTGGGCTAAATGCCCAAGTTGCTATATAACATTCGCTAGAATCTTACTTTAAAAGTGAATGCTCAGTTTTATGAGCACATTAACAATTTGTTATTCCCAATTTCTCGCGACGAATGTGTTTAGTTTCGCGCCAAATTGACTTGTACTGTTCATCGACATCGATTCACTATCCGTTAAATTGCATCTGAGCTGTAAATCTAATAGTTGCTGTTAGTCAATCAATGAGTTAAGGCTGATTCATGTTACAACGGAACGGGCCCCGTCCGGGCCCGGGCGTGCCCCGTCCGGGGAATGGTCAAATATTTTTTGTAAGAAGCGCTGGCCCGGACGTGCCCCGTCCGCGCCAAATGTCGAGGCGTGTTGTAGGATGGTTCGCCCCGGACGGGGCACGCCCGGGCCCAGACAGGGTACGTCCGAGCCCGGGCGGGGCACGTTCGGGCCCAGACGGGCCCCGTCCCGTTGTAACATGAATCAGCCTTTATACTAGTACTACTACTTATTCTGTGGTTATACATAATTATAATGTACTAGCGACCCGCCCTTGCTTCGCTTCGGTTTATATGATACTATCAGTGTTGCTCTACCATACTATGCATGTATTATATACATATAAAGCTTCCTCTTGAATCACTCTATATATTAAAAACACCGCGTCAACAGCCGTTGCATAGTTTTAAAGATCTAAGTATAGGTACATAGGGACAGACAGCGGGAAGCGCCTTTGTTTTATACTATGTAGTGATTTATGTGTATTACACCTAAACTATTTTATCTCCAAATAAAATACTTTACTTTGATATGAAAATATACCTACCCAATTAATAAAATATATGTAAATAGGGATAAAGCGAACCTGAGAGCCAAACAAAACTCCTTTTTAATATTTCATATTAAAGTCATAACAATTTTCTAAATAAGAAAACCATAAACAAGTGATATTGAATGATGAAGTCATGTACATTTTTCATATCAAAATTTGCGTTTTAATTATAAATTATAATCTCACGCCTTTTATCCCCGAGGGGGTAGACAGAGGTATTCCATTACTGGATATACCCACATTTCACGAGATTTATTGGACCCCTAAACGTGATAGGTGGTGAGCCCATCGCCGGACCGGGTCTGTTTACACATGTCTCAGAATTAATTCTGAGACCTGCGGGTTTCCTCACGATGTTTTCCTTCACCGTCGAGCTAGTGATAAATTATATGTACGTAAGTTTTGATAAATTCATTGGTACATGCCAGGATTCGAACCCGAGCCTCACTGATTTTCGACCGGCTCTTTAACCGTTCGGGCTATCACTGCTCTGCGTTTTAACAGGTGATAAAAAAAAATACTCTCTAGTCAACTTAGGGTTACATAGTATATTATTTCTAATTTTGGCGCTTCTATCACTAATGGAAATAAATCAGTCACTTACTAAATTGCAGTGAAACACTGTCATTTGAACTTGTACAAATGCTCACTTAAATATTCAAGCTAGTACATTTTTTGTCATGTTTTTAAGATTATTATGTAAGTATCTGGTTTTCTATTAGTGACACTAGCTACATAAAAACAATAAATTATAGCATTACTGACTCTACAAAAATAAAAATCACGCGCTTTGTTTATCCCAGAGGGTAGGCAGAGGTATTCCACTTCTGAAAATACCCAAGTTTCACCTAAATTAAAAAAATATAAATAAATGGAACGCTAATATGAAAATTCACACTTTTATTTTATTCAACAGTGTGTAATCAAACAACCGGATTATCCAAAATCGATGTCTAGCTGGGTAGCAAAAAAAAAACCGAAGCCAAAAAACGTTGGGTTTCAACCAAACTTACTTTGCATTAATCTTGTTTCGTTTTGCGATAATATGCCACGCGGTAGCGCCGTCTGCAGACAATATCACACACACAGACATATGTTAAATATATACACAATCACACACATATTGTAAGTCAATTAATAATTAATATTTAATATTGTAAGTCGAGAGAAATATCATCAGAATCATAACAGTTCATTATTAAGAAACACAACAGTATTCATAGAAATGTGGCACATTCGGTACAATTTAAAATAGGCAATGCAACACATACAGAAACCTGAATACAATAGTAAATTTTCAACCGACTTCAAAAAAGGGGAAGGTTCTCAATTCGACTGTATGTTTTTTTTGTTACCTCAGAACTTTCGACAGGGTGTACCGATTTTGATGATTCTTGTTTTAATTGAAAGCTGGTCCTTCCCGTGTGGTCCCATTTCAATTTCCCATCCATGAAAAAACCATATAAGTTGAAGTCGGTTTTATACTCTTTGAGTTCTATGTTATTGTTGCCTCAATGTGTTAATAAAAAACTGTCGACGTGAAAAGTCGTGCAAGTGCCTGAGCTGAGTTTATTGGTCTATAGTAAAACATGCCACGCTAGCTGCGATTAAGAAAGCAACCTAAAGCTATTTTCACACATGCCATGCAACAACATCCACAACACAACCCAGAACAATTAAATAAAAAAAACTAATTGACATCTAGAATAATAATAATCTCACGCCCTTTACTCTCGAGGAGGTAAGCAGTGAGACCGGTAGTGATGAATGTGTACGTATGTTTCGAGAAACTCATTGGTACATGCCAGGATTTGAACCCCAGTCTCACTGATTTTCATCATGAGAAGCCGACTCTTTAACCGTAAGGTACATTAAATTTCTGGTGCCGAAATTATTTTGATTGCTACGAATACAATGACACCTCGTTTATTGGTTCAGTAGTTTAATTTCACAAACAAAGAAATAATAATCTAATCTCACTACATATAGAGTCTATGATAAGATAGCTAGATAGATTGCCTATGTATTGTTAGTTTTATTAACATTACCCTTCCTTTTGCCGAGGTCAAATAAAATAAGTCTTAACTACCTTAGAAAGTTTACGTTAGTTATTTTAACCTAAAAAATCAATAAACTTAAAAAAAACAAATGCATAATAGTAAATCCTGAAATGCTAGTGGAATGTAACTTTAATAGCACACACAGTATAAATAATGTTATGATGGTTAGTTACTCAATGAAACGTGAAAGCGGGTTAAAAATGGTGCGATTACATTCAATCTACGATCACTTAAGAAAATTCGACATAATACTGGCAATTTAAACTTTCCGGTTATATTAAATCAAAAGTGCATTAAAAACCTTCTGCTGAGCTCACATTTTTTCCATAATTTATGAGGCGTTCAGTGCGTATTGGAAGTTTGTTTTAGGGATAAAAAAAAACTCACGCCTTTTATCCCCTAGGGGGTAGGCAGAGGTATTCCATTTCTGAAAATACCCACTTTTTACGAGAATATTCGACCCCTAAATGTGATAGGTAGTGAGCCCATAGCCGGCCGTGTCTGTTACACATGCCTCGGAATATATTCTAAGATCTGCGGGATTTTTAGGGATAGAAGATTACTGAAAATACGCCTTTTCTTATAAAATAATAAATTTGTCTATCAATAGCTCCGTAAGGACATTCAGGAGGCCCTAGAATTTGTTTTGAGGCACGTGTAACAGCATCCAACTCACTCATGGGTATTGACCACATGTCACGATTAGGGGCCAATACACTGGTGAAAAGTGTGTATTTTCTTTGGGGATAAGGTGTGTTTTTGTTATTGTAGTAAATATTGTGGAAGTAGTGCCCATGTGTATACAGCCTAACATCCGAGGGAGTTATGTAACCGGTGGGAGGGGGAGGAAGCACTACAATCTAGCTGTTACCGGCTAGCGGAGGCACCTGAAAAATTACTGCTGGGTCGGTATAAAAACTCAACTAAACCCCTTAGGGGTCGTCCATTAATCACGTGAGGTTCGAAAGTGGGGGAGGGGTGCGGAAAAAGTCACGAAATATCACAAGGAGGGAGGGGGGTATAATGTGATATCACGTGTATTTATTTTTCATTGACCGCGCGATTTCTAAACCAAACAATAAGTATCTCGAAACTTTTTATTGACGCTTAATTTTCCAAAATTTTATCATTTCGTCATCGAAAATTTCAATATACTGTCTACCAAAAATATACACGTGATTTAGATTTTAGATTTTATTTTTATTTAGGTATGGGGGGGGGGTAGTCTAAAACCTCACCACACATCACCACACACCACCACAAGGGGGTGAGGGGGTCAAAAAGTCGCTAAAGAAACATCACGTGATTAATGGAGGACCTCTTACAGAATTGTCTCTAGTGTTAGGTATATTTTCGAGAACCCTGGACACCGATTATTATTCAACTTAATAATTATTTGCATATTCAACATCCATTACCTACTCTTACTGAGGGGCCTATTGGCTCAGTTGGTAGTGACCCTGCCTTCTGAGTCGGAGGTTCAATTCGATCCTCGCTCGGAGCCAACATCTATATGTATGAACGTGTCTGTGTTCGTGTTTGGGTGTTTAATATTTATTTAAATATGTTTTCCAGTTTTTCAGTACCCATAGTACAGTCAAGAGCAAGTCAAGCTTGACACTACCAGTTTAAGCTGAGCTCTGATTTGTACAGCGCGCCATAGAATACAGGGCCGGGTCAAGGTCCAAAGTGTCAAGCTCAGCGTGCTCTTGACTGTACAGGCTCTGCCTAGTTTGGGACTAAATAACCGTGTGTGAATTGTGTCCCACAATTTATTACCGCCTCGACGCTATATAAGGCTATAAATATAATTATTATTGTACACCATATTGAGAAGAGAACCATAATAATATTAAAAAGAGCTGCCCTTGAGTTTCTTGCTGGTTCTTCTCGGGGTACTGCATTTGGAACCAGCAACTCGTCGGTGGAGATCGGCTGCTGGTTACATTTAGCCAATCTTCATGGACGAGTTTAGTGTGTCCTGTTATTAGACCATTGACTTTTTTAAGTGTAATTCTTAATTACCTACATAAATAAAAACATTTTCATTATATTCAGTAGATACATTTTCCCCAATAAACTTATTTGACTATTCTATTCTGCTTGATTGATTGATGGATATAATGAGGAATAGTGCAATCCGAGAGCGTTGTGTGTTGAAAGGAATGCTGAGGTTGTTTGGACATGTCGAGCGGATGGATGAAAGGCGTCTAACGAGACAAATATATAATGGGATTGTGAGTGGCCGAGTCGGCAGAGGGCGACCTAGGCGTACAGTCAACAAAGTTGTTAGGGTTACATGGCCAGTAACTAAGAATTCATTTTTCTGGAGAAGTCATAAATAAATCTTATTGATTAATGTTTATTTCGAAAGGTATCTTTGATCCCTATTATTTACCAAAAAAATACTATAAATACATTTAAGGCTTTAAGAGAAAAGTGAATCTTAATTTTTGGCCATGTAACACTAGCAACTTTGTTGACTGTACTTACATCGATCAGATCGGCGATGTATTGAAAAAAAGCCAGATAAAGTGTACTCGAAACCGACGAGCTTGTATGAACCGATTGATGGATGTGGATGAGGTACGTGAGGTATGCCAGGATCGTAGCAGGTGGCGGGCTGTTGTCTCTGCCCCTTCGGGAAAGAGGCGTGAGCTATGGAGGAGTATGTATGTACCTATGTATTCTGCGAGTTTCCTCACGATGTCTCTCTCCTCTGTTATAAGCTTAGAAAAATGCATAGGTTAGCTCACATACTCGTAAGTTTGAGAAAAAAAAGACAAATTGCATGACATCATTACTATACAATTGTTCACGCATGTTATGTCATATTCACTATTTTTATTGTGATTTACTCAGAGATGGTAGGATTACTTAACAATAGCGTGCGATTCGCATAAAAGGTCGTGTGTATTAAAATTTTCCTCTACACAGTTAAACCTTTATCAACCGACTTTAAAAAAGGAAGAGGTTATCCATTCGACTCTGTTCATTCATTCCATTCTGGAAAACATCGTGAGGAAACCCGCAGGTCTCAGAATTAATTCTGAGACATGTGTAAACAGACCCGGTCCGGCGATGGGCTCACCACCTATCACGTTTAGGGGCCCAATATATCTCGTGAAATGTGGGTATATCCAGTAATGGAATACCTCTGCCTACCCCCTCGGGGATAAAAAGGCGTGAGATTATATTATTATATATATTATTATATTATTTTTATGTTTGTTACACAGAGCTTTCGACTGGGTGAACCGATTTTTAAACAACTGTTCGTAAATAATATCACTGCTCCGTCAAAAGTACCTTATCAATAACCTAATCGGACAGAGTCTCCGTGCATTTAATTGTACTAGATAAGGTCTGAAGTCTAAAAATATGACCACTTGCGGCCCATGTGACTCACGACTGTCTAACAAACAGCGAATTTAATGAATGAAAACTTACATAAACTGTCCATTTTCTTGGCAATTATTGACCTTTGTAAGTCAAAGTCATACTTCATTAACATAAGCAAGGAAATTGGTTGACTCAATAAGACCGGCTGCAATATTTCAGAAAAAGATATAGTTTTTAATAATAATAATAAATTGTGGGACACAATTCACACACGGTTATTTAGTCCCAAACTAGGCAGAGTCTTTACTTCGGGTACTAAACAACTGATAAACATAGTGGGGTAGTTGACAGCATCGAAATTAAATTGCGAGTAGTCATTCATTTAAAAGATTATCCCAAAACACCTCAAAATATGTATTTCGATTTTCAATTTACAATAATAACAAATTTAAAAATAATAATACAATCAAAAAAGAGCTGCAATTGAGTATTAGAAACTATGACGTCACGGTTTGCTATTTCAGTACATTTTCCATAGTAAAATTTCGTTTTGACAGATCATAAAAAGGAACTGATTTGACTAGGTAGGACACAACCCTATTATATGAATATCCAGACACAAAGCTGTGCCCAATCCGGGTTCATGTCGAAACTGTACCCAATATTAAGACCTGTACAACATGAATGCAATAAATTAATAAATAAAAGCCAACAGACATGATGCACATTAATGTTGGCCCCGAGCGGGAATAGAATCCGCGACCTACAACTCAGAAGGCACTACCAACTGTTGGCTCCAACAGGCCCGACATTGATTCCCATTTACGGATTATGCAGTTCTATGGCTCACTAACCATTACTCTTTGCAATACTTTTATATTTTTCTCATTTGTAATTTCTATTATGCCAGATAACTTCATGCAGGTGGCTTGAATAATTCTGACCGTTATGTGGCCACTAGCATAACCGGACCGTGAGTTTAGGGGGCCCTGGTCTAATACTACTTAGTGGCCCACCTAATCACTTAAAGTATAGGAAAAAAATAGCTAATGAATGTGTAGTGGCTGTCGAACATTTTTACTGTCAGTTCAAAGTACCAACACCTGAACGTAGACTTGAATTAAATGAATTGAATGGGTTCAGTTTAATTTAATAATATTATAGATTTTTTCCCATTGTCGTCTATTTTTGACTTTGACTTGACTAACCTGGGGGCCCCTGGAATCCACGGGGCCCTGGGCTGAAGCCCAAAAAGCCATATGATAGATCCGGCCCTGGCCACTAGCTTAACACCATCTTTCAATCCGATGTGAGTTGGTTATATCCCATAGTTCCTCAGTGTGAGGAAAGAACCTTAGCTCAGCAGTGGGCTGTTACGAGTTGATGATGATGATGGTGAATGTTCTATCCTCCTATCTGTAAATTCAGCCTTTATAACGATGACAACGTGTAAATGTTATCTGTGACCAAATCTCCGAGGCTGCCGAGTTCATCGCACGTCTGCCCGTGGCACGATTGTCATTATCCAAAACAACTTTTACTACCCACACGCAACCGTGAGCCATTCCAAACTGAACCCTATAAATAGTGCAGTTAGGTGCTCGCGTATTTGCTTAAATGCAACCCTCGTTGGCACAGAGTACAGTTGCCATCTCGTTTTCAGTAATCTAATATCTTTGTCTGCAAAGTTAAGAATACAGTTTTTTAAGTGTCATTGGACTCTACTACTGTTAAGGACAAAGGACAATCGACCTTTCAAGGTCGAATCGTTTGAGGTTACATAGGTAGAATGTGAGATAAACGATTTAGTTTTATTCGGTTTTGGTCTGTGGATTAGGAAAAAAAAACTAATTTTATGGCGGAATGCTTGTGATAACTACAAACATGGTAGTAAAAAGCGTTTTCATTTTTAAAGTGTTTTTACTCATCAAACAATTTGTCAATGAACACCCTGTTAGAGCTGCCCTTGAGTTTCTAGCTGGTTCTTCTCGGGGTACTGCATTTGGAACCAGCAACTCGTCGGTGGAGATGGGCTGCTGTTTACATTTAGCCAATCTTCATGGACGAACTTAGAGTGCCTTGTGTCGTGAAAACTCTTTTGTGTTTTTGACTTTTAATTTTCTTATCTGTTTCGCAAACTGTCGAAAAATTACATCAGTCTCAAATGCACGTTTTTTATTTGATTTATTCCGTAAAATAATGGCGACCGTGGATTTAGGCAAACTAAAACAAGAACGAACCATAATTCGGAGAATTTTCACGAGAAAAGTAAATGATATTAAAAAGCTCGTAGAAAATGTCGAATTCGATCATGAGGGTGTCATGGCCGTTATGGAGGTGTTAGAACCAAGGGTCCAGACCATGTTTGATCTGGACGAACAAATCTATAACATCCTTCTTCAGAGCGGCGATGAAGGTGCTATTGAGGCTGACGTCGACCAGGCGGATAGTTACAGATTAGAGTGGGTAATGTTAAAGAAAAGGATAGAAAAGGTTTATCCACTCAAGAGTGATCGTATGAATTACAGTTTCAAGTCAGTAAGTAGCTGTAATGATTATAATGAAAATACTGACTTGAGCGTTGCCGAGAATAAACGAACCAGAAAATACAATTTACCAAAATTAGAAATGAAGAAATTTGACGGTAATATCAAGAATTGGTTGTCGTTCTGGGGGCAATTTAAGAAAATTGATCAAGATGAGGATATGGACGATGATGACAAATATCAATATCTTTTACAGTCTATGGAGTTTGGCACTGAAGTTAGGGCTATTGTAGAGAGCTTTCCCCCATCAGGAGTCAACTATCGCCATGCTTTAGATCAATTAAAAGCACGTTTCGCGCGTGACGATATCTTGATAGAGGTGTATGTCAGAGAACTTTTGAACTTGGTACTCTTGCAAGCTAAAGGAAATCACTTATCATTAACAACTCTATATGATCAAATTAGTGCTCAGATTAGGGCCTTAGAATCACTAGGTGTAACTAAAGAAAAATATTCAGCTTTCATTTACCCCATGTTAGAGTCTGCATTGCCGTGTGAAATACTGAAAATATGGGAAAGGAGTCGCCCTGCATTACATAAGTCAGAGAGTGCAGATAAGGACTTAAGTAATTTGCTTCTATTTTTGAAACGAGAGGTTGATAGTGAGCAGAGAGTAAATATGGCACGATCCTCGTTTAATGTCGCGACTGGAAGAATAAATAATCCGGAGATTCCTGCTGCTGAATGTTTGATTGATAATATTAAAAAGCCTGATGTGAAGCAATGTATTTTCTGCGAGAAAACATCACATGGAAGTATAGAATGTAACAAGTTGCAAAAAATGAGAATTGAGCAAAGAAAAGACTTTTTGATAAAGAAAAAGGCATGTATTATATGTTTAAAAGTAGGTCACATTGCCAGATTTTGCAGAGCTTACACGAAATGCTGCATTTGTTTCAAGCGCCATTCCGTAATTCTGTGCTCAGGCAAAAGAGAGGAGACGAGCACATCGCCACCATCTGCGAACGACACCGTCAGCAATAGTACTGCTCAGTCGCGATGTGTTACGCTTCTTCAAACACTGGTGGTGACGATAATTAACGGCGAGAAACAAATTACGGTGAGAGCTTTATTTGATTCGGGTGCGCAACGTTCCTATCTCAAGAAATCTGTCGCGGAGAGTTTAGGGCTAAAACCTGTAACTAAAGAATCTTTGAGTCATTTCCTATTCGGCGGCATCCAGACGAAGAGCGAAGAACACGATGTTTACGATTTTACCATACAAAGTTTGGATAAAACATTTAATTTCAAGTTGTCAGCTTTATCCCAGAATCGTATTTGTGGTAACATTCCATTTGTTGATTTACGTGACGTGACATTGTCAAATATGTTAAAAGAAAATAATGTGTTATTAACAGATAAAGGCATTGACAATTCAGAAATAGGTTTGTTAATAGGCGCCGACTTTATAGGACGTTTTATGACCAAAGAGTTTTTATGTTTACAAAATGGGCTAACTGCGATTAGGACTAAGCTAGGGTGGACAATAATAGGACAACAGGCTGGCGTTTCATGTTATATTAACACCTTGTTTTGTTCACCAGGTTTAGATACGTTTTGGTCTCTTGAAACTTTAGGTATCCGAGATCCGATTGAAGTACAAAGCACACAAGAAAAAGAAGCTCAAGTGTTAGCAGATTTTGAAAGCAACGTGACAATAAATGAACAAAAACGGTATGAAGTTAATCTACCATGGAAGACAGGGCATGAAAACTTACTCAGTAATTACAATTTAGCTAAAGGACGGCTACTGAGTACTACAAAGCGTCTTGAATCACTTGGTAAGTTACGCGATTATGGCGCCGTGTTCAATGAGTGGAAGGAGTTAGGCATTATAGAAACTGTTTCTGAATCTGAAACTAATCATAGCTCCGGTCATTATCTCTCGCATCATGCAGTTATTAATGAGGCTAGGCTCACGACAAAAATAAGGCCAGTATTCAACGCATCGGCTAAGGATGGGAAAAAACGGTCGTTGAACATGTGTCTTGACAAGGGCATTAATTTAATTGAGAATATTCCGAAGCTTCTCGCTAGGTTCCGAAGAGGTACTATAGGTATTACATCTGATATTGCTAAAGCTTTTTTACAAATATCAATAAAACCTCTCGATAGAAACTATTTAAAATTCCTTTGGTGGAAAGATGAGTCGGCTACTGAAATTATAACGTATCGACATTGCCGAGTGGTGTTCGGTTTGACATCTAGTCCTTTCTTGTTATCAGCAACGATACGTCATCATTTAAATAATATCACTGGTGAGTACAAGATATGTGCTGAGGAATTGAATAAGTCGTTTTACGTAGATAACTGTGTCACCAGTATGGATTCAGAAGACGAAGCGCTTAAATTCATGACTGATGCTAAAGAAATAATGAGTTGGGCAAAATTCGATCTGAGACAGTGGGTCATGGCTCCTACGCCAATAAATGAAACGGGAAAAAGGGAAATGTCTGTGTTAGGTATGATGTGGGATTTTGAGAGTGATGAAGTATACTGTAACTTAGATTACCTACGAAGGAGAATGTTATAGAGAAAATTACAAAAAGGACTTTACTATCTCTAACGCAAAAAATATTTGATCCCATAGGGTTCACGTGTCCTGTAACATTAGTTCCCAGACTTATGCTACAAGAATTGTGGCAGCGTAAAGTTGGCTGGGACGAAGAAATTCCAGAGGACATTTTAACAAGATTTATGAAATGGTATGAACATATTTCTTATATTAAAAATTGTAGAATACCAAGAAGATTATCTAATCAATTATTAAAAGAGAGCAAAGTCAGTTTGCATACATTCTGTGATGCATCAAAAAATAGTTATGCAACATGTGTCTTCTTAAGAGCTGAAAAAGATGATGAAGTTTCTGTTCAACTCCTGGCTGCTAAATCGAGAGTAGCTCCTATCGAGAAGATGTCGATTCCTCGTCTTGAACTGATGTCGACATTGATTGCTACTAGATTTGTGTATCAGGGATAAATATTTTTGGACAGACTCTAGTGTAGCTTTATGTTGGATAAAAAGAGAGCTTCCATGGAACACATTTGTCGGAAACAGAGTAAGAGAAATAAGAGAAAATTCTAATACCGACAACTGGCACCATGTCCCAGGTACACTGAATTGTGCTGATCTTGCATCCAGAGGTTGCGATGCAAAACATCTTTTTGATTGTCGTTGGTTTGAAGGACCGACGTGGTTACGATTAAGTTCAGAAAATTGGCAGAGGTCTGAAGTTATAGTTGATGAGTCAGAAGCTGTCAAAGAGCTTAAAAAGACTAGACTTAGTGTAAATGTATGTGTAGAGAACAGCTTTGTAGAAAAATTTACTTACTTTTCGAGCTACACAAAAATCATTCGCACATTAGCATGGATAATGCGATATTTAAACAACATCATTGTCAGAAATAAGAAAATGTCAGGTGAACTATCCTATGATGAGTTTGAAAACGCAGAAAAGAAAATGGTAATGTTACTACAGACAGAAAACAAAGATTTTATTGAAAAAAGGTGTTCTAACATGAAGATATTTTATGATGAAGATAAACTTATGCGCGTAGAAACTAAGTTAACATTTGGAGATTTTTCAGAAAACCTTAAAACACCTCTAATTGTTCCAGCCAATAATTTTATTATGAGACGCATGGTAGAAGAACGTCACAAACAGTTACAACATGCTGGTAGTAACATTGTTATTGCTGATATTAGACAAAGATTTTGGGTGATTGGCATTAGACTTCTGGTGAAGTCAGTTATATCTAAATGCGTAATATGCCGAAGATTTTCAGCAAAACGTGTTGAAACTGCAACAGCGCCACTACCATACGATAGAGTCAACTGTTCAGCTCCATTTGAAATCACTGGTGTGGATTTAGCTGGACCGCTCTACTTGCGTGGCGGTGAAAAATGCTGGGTTGTTTTATATACTTGCGCAGTGTATAGAGCAGTACACTTGGAGCTCACGAAAGGTTTATCAACTACAGATTTTCTTATGACTTTACGGAGGTTTATCGCTCGTCGCGGGAGAGTGAGAGTAATCATGTCCGATAACGGGACGAATTTTGTGGGTGCCAATAATTTATTTTCTGGTATTGATTGGAACGATGTCCACAGATATTCCAATATCGTTCGAATTAAGTGGAAGTTTAATGTACCTTCTGCTCCATGGTGGGGTGGTTATTGGGAACGGTTAATTAAAATTCTAAAGGATCTATTAAGAAGGGTATTAGGTAAATGCTCAGTTACTTACGAAGAATTGCAAACACTTCTTTGTGACTGTGAAGCTACAATGAACGGGCGGCCATTAACCTATGTAGAAGATGACAAGGCATCATCATTGGAGCCACTCACACCGATGTGTTTTCGCATTTGTTACCTTCGTCAGATGTCACCGATTTAGATCAAGTTGATAGTCGTAATTTAAACTGTCGACTTCGATATTTACAAAAATTACGAGATGATTTTAAACAAAGGTTTCAATATGAATATTTAACTTGTTTACTACAAAAGGGTAAACAAAAAATTGGTGATCTAAAGATCGGTGATGTGGTTCTCATTGAAACGGAAGAGAAAAGATTAAAATGGCCTCTTGGGTTAGTCGTTGATCTCTTTAAAGGAAGGGATGGAGTATGTCGCGCGGCTCAACTTAAGACAGCATCGGGTATAAAAGAGAGACCATTAAAAAAGTTATATAAGTTAGAGGTGTCAATTGTAGATTTTACAACGAAGGATGAGAAGGTTAGTGGGGAACAACAAAAAACTCGATATGGTAGAGTTGTAAAAGTGCCCAGTCGATTAAATATTTTTTGAATTAGATTAAATTTTGTTTCTTCGATTGTTGCCTTATATTCTGTTAATGATGCATGAGTTAGGCACTAGTTAATTATAGTTTTGGTTTAATTGTAATTTAACATTGTAAATGGTGTTCAGAATTGTTTTGCGTGCGGAGGATGTCGTGAAAACTCTTTTGTGTTTTTGACTTTTAATTTTCTTATCTGTTTCGCAAACTGTCGAAAAATTACATCAGTCTCAAATGCACGTTTTTTATTTGATTTATTCCGTAAAACTTGTTATTAGACTATTGACGTTTCTAAGTGTACTTTTTATACCTACAGAAAATAAATGTTTTTTGACTTTTTAAAGAGAGTTCTAGTAAAATAGCGTTTGGTTCTGCGTAAGTTAATAATAAGATCAATTACATGCTAATGCAGTATTCGTGATACATTTGGTAAATAATGAAAGTCGTGCAGGATCGAGCACGGTGACTTCCACAGCGTCATGATTTGGTAACAAGTTTTATGCTAGGCTAAATAACAATGCTCACAGTTTCTCCCCGAGGGGGACGGTAGAGGTTTTCTCTTCACGAGAATATTCGACCCCTAAACGTGATAGGTGGTGAGCCCATCGCCGGACCGGGTCAGTTACACATGCCTCGGAATTAATTCTGGGACCTGCGAGTTTCCTCACGATGTTTCCCTCCACCGTCGAGCTAGTGATGAATATGTACGTAAGTTTTTGAAAAACTAGTTGGTGCATGCCAGGATTTAAACCCGAGCCTCATCGATATATCTACAAATGTAATTCAGCTAGACGTATGTATGTTTGTAAGGTGTTATCCATTGTCGGGGGGCAACGACCTCTCGAATCAGTGCCGGCTGAACCGTATGGTCTATGGCCTGTACGTAACTATGGGTTAAGAGCACTTCCGTTTACCGGATAACTGCTCGCGATCTGGGGTTAGTGACTCTAATACGGTATAGATTTTACCTTAGACTTTATTTAACGATGTTTGTATTTTAAAAACTTATTTATAAGCGACCCGCCCTTGCTCCGTTTCTATTAGTGAAAACCGCATCAAAATCAGTTACGTGGATTAAAAGATCGAAGCATCCAGACGCGGAAAGCGACTCTATTTTACACTCACTATGCAAAGATTTGTAGTTCGTAATGAATCCATCTTAATGTTGCCTGGAAGAAATCGCTAAAAGCGATAAGACCGCCCATTGTTCTTCATTTTAAATCATTGTGTCAATTATTGCATATTTTAGTTTCTACTTACTAATTTTACATCGTGATTGTAAAATGTATCGTAAACAGACGTCTTTTCAAGGCGAGATAATTGAACAAGACTTCGATCAACGATACCAACCGTTTATCAAAGGAACAAGACTAAGAAAGATCAAACCAATCTGGGCATCTGATAAAGTATTGGATTAGGAGCACAATGCCACATTCGCAAAATGACACATTGGAATTTCGCAAAATGTCACATTCTCAAAACTCCACATCGCAAAATGTTACATTAGCAAAACGCCATTTTCGCATAATATCACAGTCTCGACTATTTTTTTTTATATGCTTATCTTGTTATTTTGATAATTTAGCACTTTGTTAGTGTAGCATTTTGCGAATGTGGCATTTTGCTTCAATGTTTTTATTTTTGCGAATGTGGCATTGTTAACAATCCAAAGTTAACCTAATCCAAAGTATTTTCCGGTCATTAACGAACAAACTACGTGTCCTGAAATTATCTGGAATTGTATCATCATAAACTTAGCCTGATTCATCGACGATTCCGTGGAAAAGCTAACAGATATGACGCGTACGTACATTCCGCAGAAAACCTAACGCGAATACCTAGTATTACTCGATGACGGGAATTAACATATTTAGGAATTTTTATTTAAAATAAATAAATGTATAAAAAAACATTTATTTTCTGGTGATACAAAAAGTACACTTAGAAAAGTCAATAGTCTAATAACAAGGCACTCTAAACTCGTCCATGGAGATTGGCTTAATAGTCTAGGCAATAAAGGTAGTGGACCCCAACATTAATTCCTCAGTCGATGAAACTTTGCAGGATTGTAGTATAGTATGAGACAATACTTGCATAAAAAAATCCAAAAAAAAAACCTAACCGAAGTTAGGTTTTTATACTAAAAAAAAATTTTTTTTTTTGGTTGATAATTTGATAATTTCTGAAAATAATGTAGCGAGACGGTTTTTATTTATGATTTTCCTATTGAAAGTCCACAGCGACTATTAAATAACATTCCAGTTAAAAAAATGGACTGAGCAATTTTCCCGTGCAAGGTACATTTACGTCTGAGTTTTGTCGTTTCTACCAGGAGATATTTTTGGATATTTCGCATATAGCTTTCTCAACACTCATGAATATTGCTGGCGAAGAAAATTTTCACTGAGCATTTTTCCCAACAAAGATATCAAATAAATAAGTATTTCAGTAAAAATACCTAACTTCGGTTAGGTTTTTTTTTGGATTTTTTTATGCAAGTATTGTCTCATACTATACTACAATCCTGCAAAGTTTCATCGACTGAGGAATTAATGTTGGGGTCTTCATACAAAAATCCGCTTCATTGCCTGGACTATAATGTAAACAGCAGCCCATCTCCACCGACGAGTTGCTGGTTCCAAATGCAGTACCCCGAGACCAGCAAGAAACTTAAGGGCAGCTCTTTTTAATCTCATGTCTTACGAGTATAGGTCCGGAAGCCTCGATACTTCCGACTTGCTTGGCTAATCCACCAACGAAACGATAGCTGCGGAAAACAAAAATGTTTGTCCACAAGTAGCCGTTGTGGGTAATCGATAGTGGGGTTATAACAGTCAAGGTCCTCCACGGCATCGGCCTTCGCGATGGTTGCCGGATCGCACGCTCGAAACATGCATGAGGTCTAAATGGGAATGTTAACTTAAATGCATACGAGAAATTCTACTACATGGGTTTACATCCGTTTGTTCTAGACTGGTTAATGGCGGAGTAACAGACAGTTACTCGTACTATCCGATAACTAAGTACTAGCCACGCGAGGAAAAAGGGGAACGTAAATAAATGAATTGAAGGACACAATATACACACGGTTATTCAAACCCGAACTATGGGTACTAAACAACTGGCAAGGTTACAACCAACGAACCAAGAGGCTGGTAAGACAGTACTGCAGTCCACTGGATTTTAGTAACAGACTGTAAAAAACAGCCTTAATGAGCCATTTACACAAGGCCATTCCAGTAAGCCAATCCACTAATGGCCTAGTGTAAATAGAGACAGTTCACTGCATTGGATTGTCCTCTTAGCTTAATAACTATGGGTCGTGATCTCAAGTGTTAGTGGCCACCGAACTGTCAGCATGAAAGACAGTTCCGAACTGGATATGGCGTGTCACTTAGGCATATCTATTGGCTTAGAATATTAAGTATCAATGGTCAAATGAGCATTCCTTGAGGCAATAACTTTGATGGCAGTGTTTGTCGAAACAGGGTAAGCTATGTTGAGTGTGGTCTTCTCTTTCCTGATAAAATTCCACTTGACCCCATGTACGGACTGTACATGGGGTCAAGTGGAATTTTATCAGGAAAGAGAAGGAAGGAATGAGATATTTTCAGAGTAAAAAGTACCTACCTTAGATGTTGACCCAGTTACTCAGTTATCTCCACACCAAATTTCATCAAAATACATCTATCAGGTTTTGTGAGATGCATGCACAACCAGACATCGTTATTTAAGTATCTAACTACCGCAAAATAAAACACAATAAAATTTAATGTACAGACACTGTCTCGTTACAGTTTTATTATATATACATACATAATCTCACGCCTATTTCCCATTGGGGTAGGCAGAGACAATAGACTGCCACTTGCTACGATTGATACTTGTTGTTTTTATTATATACTCGTATATAGAAGATTTTATCGAGTTCTGATGATTTCGACGTAAGTAACCCATACTTGCATCGTCATCATCGTATGGGGGCAAAAAATAAAAATAGGTATAAATATAATATTAGGTTTAACTCATCTTGAATTCAAAATTCAAAACAAACATAATATATTTACATTACAAATGGCATTTTAATAATTCATCATAATTTTATCTTTCTACTGCCAAATGATTGTGCCGTTATCATAATATCCATAATATCATAATAATTAAAATTCGTATCCATCGCCCGATAAACCGGCAAAACAACAATATTTAAGCAAATAAATGAATGAATCCTACAAAAACTACTAGGATCATATTTCTATATGTCGAAACCAATCAGCAATGGCTGTAAGCAGATCGTGCCGTTGCCAAACCAAACAAGGTGGATTAAAACTAGAACTGGCCGTGACCTGCAGGTGTAGGTCTTCTATGCTAGGAATGTCAGTTTGCAAACTGCTTACCTTTGATTCATTTAATTTCTTTTAAAGTTCAACAAAAGTTCGTATTGGTTTGGTAAAAAAAGAAAGAATAGTATAGAGCCTATGTAATGGCTCGTTGAAATAAAATAATGTGTAATTTTACTATGTACTTTTAATTTTGTTTTCTATTCTCAATTTTGTTTCGGTATTTTAGTGCATTACTTTTAAATTCTTTATTTTATGCTTTAATTAGTTGCAGATTTGCGAAGTGTGTCTTCAAATTCTGCTTCTTTTATTTCACTAAAATTCTGGAGAATAGTTTAAGTGATGGATGATGCATGCTGAGGATAATATTAATAATTGTAATTATCAATAATATATTAATTGGTATCATTGAAAAGATTTATCCTTTTATTGATTAGTAAATAATAAAATACTGTAATAACAGCAAAAAATTCATATTTAAGGCCTTTACACAATGAATTATAATTACTATTACGCATAGAGAGAAAAATATTCATATGTTTCGTCTTTTTAAAAAAATATATCTATGTCGAACATATTTAGCGACTTAGCGAATGAGTTTTATCAATGTACCATTCGCCAAATCAATTCCCCAATTTTATACGACAACATCGTCAAAACTATGACCGATTGTTTACGTATGAGAATAGCGTTGTTTTGCAAAACCTCCCGAAAATTCTGTTTACGATCGCTGGCATATCGCACAGACGGAAATAGAACGTACGACGCGTTTGTTCACCTCTAGAGCGTTATCGGTGGGCCGATTGTTAATGTTTACTAATAAATTTCGCAAAGCGGAAGCTTGTATCCTGTAGATGCTGGAAGGCGGTGATAGCTTGCTACGGGACGAGGAAAAAGAAAACCAGACTTTAAATAAAAAGTTTCTGTCTAGGAAAGAGAATTATTTTCTTCTAACCTCTTTGGAGAAAACATTGGAAGGACTCGAGTGCGCCGGCGATACCCAGATCGAGGAAATTCTTGGAACACCTGAATCCCTTGCGGATGTCCTGAGTAGACTCGAAAGATTGATCTGCGTCTGGAACGGCCGCCATGGCTCAAGTACAATGGTCCAATTCAAGGACTACGTGCGGAGATCCCTGACATAGAACATAGCATAGCTGCTAAGACTAGTGCGTGGCACCACGAACAGCATTCTGGACGCATTAGCCAATAGGTGGGAGTCCCCGCTATTGGAGCAGTGGATGCGTCCGCACGCGTCGAGCACTCAGCCCGTTGCAAGACTTCATCATCAGCCGGAAGACGTCCACTGTTGAACAAAGGCCTCCCCCATAGAACGCCATAACGAACGGCAACGGCAAGTTGCAAGACTTAATTAATTAAAATTATTTATATTAATAAAATAATATTTTCTAACACTACGCTAAGTATTCTGTTACTAATATTTATGGATTTATGATTTGAAATAAATTATTTGAACTTTAATGGCATTGGAGATATTTCGCGAGTAGTAGTGTATTCATTAGTTGTCGTAAAGGTGATCCTGGTCTGTCCTGAGGGAAAATAATACTTGGAAAAACATGCTGAGCCGTGTCGTTGAGTAAATAATATCATTATATTTACCTCACAGAGCATCAGTCAACAATATTTGAAACTGTGAAGGGCTGATTATTACAGATAGCAAATACTAAAATCATTTTGAAAACCTTTCAAGATTAAATATTTTGATTAGAGGAACAATAACCAAGACATGTTTTGTACAGTCAAGAGCACATGAAGCTATTTGTAGTGTAAATCTGACCTCTAAAGCGATTGTAATAAGAATGGTACAAAGTCCAATGAGTCAAGCTCTACGTGCTCTTGACTGTACACAAGTATCAATTTTGCATTATGTCTGAGTTAAAATGCCCATTATAGTTAACAATACATGTCGTTGCTCTCAGCTTCACATAGCATTACCGTAATACGCACAAAAGCGTGGCGACACGCACGTCATAATCGGAAATGCCACATGGTGATAGCTATATAGTATGAATGGCAAAGACAGTATATAGAAAACTTCTCGACAGTGAAGGAAAACATCGTGAGGAAACTCGCAGGTCTCAGAATTAATTCTGAGGCATGTGTAACAGACCCGCTCCGGTGATGGGCTCACCACCTATCACGTTAAGAGGTTGACAATTCTGGTGAGAAGTGGGTATCTCCAGAAATTGTATACCTCTGCCTACCCCCTCGGGGATAAAAAGCGTGAGATTATTTATTTTATTTTTTAAGAAAAATGATTCAATAATCAACTAGCGTATTATGCTGTATTTTCACCAAAGCAAATGCATTGGCCGTCAAACATTGTGCATTTTGCCCTTTTGCTCTAGTGATGTCATTTTTTTATTTAGAGGTAGTACATACTAGAAGATGTGTATCACAGCAGTCTCAACTCAGCCAAAAGAAACGAAAATTAATTATGTAACAAGTACAAGGTTCTGCTAAATAATTATAATAAATTTACATGAATTTGATGCAAAATCTAGCCATTATCATCTAGCCAGTATCAGGTCTATTTAAGAAATGAGTGACAAAGAGAGGTTGTGACACTGAAACTCAAGTTGGCATTCACAGCAATTAAAGTACATACTGTGTGACCTCTGTCTTCATTCCATGGCTATCTCTATAAGGATATTGTTGCAATTTGAACGTACCTCATATGAATAAAAGATTTGATAGGATGAGTAAATCTGCTGAAGAATTGTTTTATTTTATGTGATACAACCAAGTCGTTATTATTCTTATCATTTAAGATTCTGATAACTTTTAACATAATTTTCATAACTCAAATAGTTTTAATTTGTTTGTGGTGACCTTCGCTAATTACCTAGATAATTAGAATCACTTTGTGGATCACAGTGAAACCAGAAATTTTAAATAATTTGAACACTAACAAGTTATCAACATTTCAACGATTTTAAAAGAATAGTTGAGTAATCAACATTTAAAAAAACTTTTAAAATTTGTGATCTAATAAACATTCAGTACTATGTTGGAACAAAAGATTGCCATCTGTTATCAGCGAAGCACCAGGACGAGCCGAACAATGACTATAAATATAGCTATGTCATTGTTAGATCACTGATAACTAACACTACCAAGGTGTTTTGCGCTGTTTTAAAATACATAACACAAGCATAGAAGTGACCGGCCTGTTGGCTCAGTTGGTAACTACCCTGCCTTCTGAGTCAGAGGTCGCGGGTTAGATCTCAGCTCGTTGTCAACATGAATGTGCATTAGCATGTCTGTTGGCTTTGTGTCTGGTCATTTAATATTTATTTAAGTATGTTTATCAGTTGTTTAGTAACCATAGTACAAGCCGTGCCTAGTTTGGAACTAAATAACCATTTGTGTGACTTGTGTCCAACAAATATTATTATGTATTATTATAGTATGCCTGAAATGAAGTCGTAACAAAAGTAGTAATGTATTTAGTTTAGTAAATTGCTATTATAATGCTTATGTTTAGTTAGTAAGTGCAGGGATGACATAGCTTTTTGGATATATCATAGAGCAAAAGCCAATGTGTGTAAATAGGAGTGATAGTTTGTATGATCAAAAATAGTGATATACGTAAAAGTTGATAATAAAAAATAAAAATCTTTGGTAGATATTATGTTTTTAAAATATGACCAAGCTGTGATAAGTATTTTTATCAGGTCGTCATAATTTTACTTCACTTTTATTGGAAGGACTTTAGATTATGCAACTTCGATTTTGGGGGGGAGGGGGAGGGGCGGGGAAGGGGTAATCCCCCCCACCAACTCCCAGAGCGCGGAGACTAATAGTTTTGGAGAAATAAAAAAATTAAAAAAGTGAGGTTATGTCATCATAACTTAGTATCATATCTTTCGTATTCTGCCTTAGACAAGTGACCAGGGGCAATTTCGGTTCTGGCACTTCGCCGGCCGCTGCCGCGGCACGCTCGCTACGCTCGCTCGGCTCGTGCGATGTGGTCACAAGATAAACCTAACCTAACCCAGCGTTGTTTGGACTGCAGTATTCTGCCTTAGACAAGTGACTAGGGGTCATTTCGGTTCTGGCACTTCGCCGGCCAAGATCCAAGCTGTCAATGACCTACAAATGGCAGGCGAATAACATCTACTACAAATTACGTTCCAACAGTTTTCGTAACACTTTTTCTCTTTATTTATCAAAAACACCATAGACTATGACACATTCATGAACAAATTTGACATTTGGAATTGACGAAACAAAACACATTGATGTTTAACATAGGTGAAACAAAACGCATTGACGTTTGACATATGTGATCGCGTATAATTTGTACAGTTTGAGGTTATTTTCAAGTAATTTCAAAAAATTATATCTCGAAAACCGTTGCGGTCCGCGCTTTAATATTTTGGTAAATAATCCCTTATATATACCTCTATCCACAAAAAAAATATCAATACCAAAAGCGAAGTTGCATAATCTAAAGCTGAGCCCTTTTATTTATGTTACAAATATTTAAATAAAACTAGATTAATGACAAATGAAAGAAAACGATGTCTGGTCTGCACGGTAAATTTGGCACACACAGTAAAACAATTGTTAGTAAATAAATACAAAGTGCAGTACATGCTTCAGTTTCTGAAAGCAGACTTGAGCGAGTAACGAATACTTCATCTGAATTAATGTATAAAAATATCCAATTAGAACTATGATCAATAACATAGATCTTTGAATTTACTAATAAAACCTACCTTTAGTACCTAAATAAAATAAAACAGTACATATTACAAAAGATTTAATAAACAGGTGAAGGATTTCTTACCTCACTCAATTCATGTTACAGGTGTTATAAAAAAACCTATAAAACGCAAGCAGCCAATGCTATATAAAGAGCAGTTTTGTGACTAACACCTATGAAGGACCTTACTGGACCATAAAATAACGAATGTTTACCTAAAGATAACAAAAGATGGTGACTTACTTAAGTGTTGATAGAGATGGAAGTTGTATAAATTAAATGAACTTTCACAATAAAGAATAATGTGTATGGGACACACTAACACTACACTGTTTTTGGAAACCAAATTTGTTCCACGAATAACAGCAGAGGATAACACTACTTGATACTTGATAGCACTATCAAATGGAGATAGTGTTTATCATATCATACTACATTAGCACTAAGATTCTTGAACTCATACACAAATAATGACGTCAGAAACCAGACGCACAACACGGCAGCACGACAAACAAACAGGTAATCTTCGGCCTCAATTTAAAATTCTACATACATTGGTGCTACGTCAGGCGGTCACAGCCGCTTACTACGGCCGCGAGTCATGAAGCCATTAGATGGGGTGAAGGTCTACTGTACACGTAACGAATGGAACTGTGCCTCGGTCCAGTTATTACATAGAAAGTTAGTGACAGGCAAAATTTTGATGCAACACTAAAAACTTACCAAATTTGCAATCGACTTGCAAGGTTTAATTTCCTTCTGTCAAACTTATTCACGCCAATATATATCACACATTATAATGATATCACGTTGCACAGCACGTTATCACTTATTTTACTGAATAATTTTGTTTAATTCCTGTCTAAACAATACACTTTTGACGAATTGACAAATATCGTTCTATTCGTGACTAAATCAACATGTCCTCCAACAGCTTATCCGGTCAAGTAGTGATACTAATTAAATTAACAAATTATCACAGCACTGTTCGTAAATTTATTCACGAATATAATCGAAAATATATTAGTAACGACTAACTTATTTTATTAAATTGTGTCGTATGTTATTTTTGATGTATACTAAAATTAAAAGATCTTCAATATGAAACTTTTGCTGTTTTGAGAACGTAAGTTTTGTGCTTCGTTTAGTGTAAGGTGACCAACTTTATCGAGTTTTTCCATAGTACAGATAGGACCCCTTTTATGATTTGCGTGTATCAGAACACATTTTAATGACATTTATTTGACTTGGAATTGCAAGCGGTAAAATATACTGCCAATATTTCAATAAATAAAAGCGGGGCCAAGTTTGAGTCGGACTCGCCCACCGAGAGTTCCGTACAAATTTGTAGCTACATATTATATCTCGATGATTGATTAAGTTTGATTTAAGCTGTATTTCTAGATTTAAACCGATTTTTTTATGTCTTAAAGGTGATATCCCAACGGTGGTGCACCATGATAAGGAAACCAGGATCTAATCATGGCATCCCAGAGAAATTGAGGTGAACCACAGAACACTATTACTCCTATCGGAGGTGAACCTTCGAAAATCATAGGTAGTCAGTGCGACTAGTGCTTTTACTTTTACTTTTTTTTAGTTTCCTGTTTGAAGTAGTTTTTTTTTACTATAAAATATTATTGGAGTACGATAAAGAATGACTTTACATTGTATGTATTGTATTATCTATATTTCGAACTACTTCACTTCATACATATTTGTTTGGACTTGTATCCATGATCTTGTATTGTATAACGTCATTAAAAAAATTAAAAACCGTGGCTTTTTGGCGGGAATCCGAAGAAGGACGTCATGTTTTTTGTAAAATTTTCGTTTTGCCGTATATTTTGGGCTTTAGTTCATAATAGTGATAGTATATTATGTGATAAATGTCCGTGATAGTGTGCAGTGAATTGAAAATTCGATAAAATACGTGCGATGGACTTTTTTGAATTACCTCAAGAAGCCTCTTTAAAATCTTCAGTAAAAGTGCACTATCGCTTTACTGTTGATAACCAAGTGACATTTCGAAAAGTTTTGAAGAAACTTAAGTATTTTTGTGCATAGCTCTGAAGCAGAGCTGAAAATCTTGAATTTCGTATCGTGTTTAGTGCTGATGGCTCAAAATGCCAATGCCTTAAAATAAGAAAAAAAAAAAAAATTAAAAACCGTTCGCGCTTCTGAGTTTGTATTTTTCTTGTAAAATTAATTTTAGGGTCGTAGCAACATGAATGTTCCAAGTTTTTCGTCGAATGCATCGCTTGGTGGCAATGTTGAGTCCAACACCAACAGTCGGGTGAAAACTTTCGTGAGTACCATTTTATAAACAATGTAGGTTATGTTTGTTCATGCTTCTAAATTAAAAGTCCATTGTTTACAGATTTTACCAGACAAATGCTTTGAACAACGTGTGGCTTGTACGTGGAGGCGCGGCAACAAGTTTGCTATATATCCCCGAAGCCAAATAATCAGCAAAACCCCTTCAAAGGTGCCAGAGAACAAAATCATAAACGTCCAGCAAGAAGTCTTACTTTTCAACCCTATTTTGCGAAAATTAGTAAACGAATCCAACGGAACATTCTTGTCCTTACAAAAAGCTGCCGAAGCCGCAAAGAACTCTGACAATCAAGTGGAATTTCTTAAGCTTTCCCGTCAATACCGTTCCATCATCAGAGTATGTATAGAGAATCTACAAGAGGCCGCTTCGAACGAAACGGATGGCTTAAAAAAGAACAGTACACTCTCCTATATCACAATTTTCTACTCTATCGAGTGTATTTGGCATTTATGTGAGATACTATTTATCGATAACATTCCTGGTGATGTTGTTTTGCCGTTTTTGCTGGAATGGGTCCGCTTCCATTTCCCGTGCCATGAGCAGACTGCGGCGCAGTTGCTGGAGGCGTGTGAGCGAGGGTCGGAGGACCACCCGGAGTACTGGGATACGGTGACAGGGATGATTGTGCAAGGGCGTGTCGATGTGGCACGCGCGCTATTGAAACTCAACACTGCGGCTGAGAGCAATGAATTCAAGCTTGTGGACAACTCTTTGCGGAGTATGCCGGTTTACAGTGTAAGTTTTCTTGACTGTTATTCTAGGATATTTATGATTTATTTTTCTATAATAGTAAACAAAATACACTTACACTGTAAAACATTTAAAAGTGAGGGATTATTCATCTAAATGACGTTAAAAAATTTATGCTTATGTCTAGCTTAGACTTCTGATGGTAATACCTTAATAAATAGTTAAAACATGCAAAACAAAATCTATATAATTATGGTTACATTTGACATTTCGTTACACTGTCAGAATTTGCTGAATTTCCATCCACTTACAGCAACAATAGGACAAAAATGAAATGGTTGCATTACAAATTGGTGCACAAACCCAACACTAGTTATTTTTCCGATTTATAGGTGTATGGTGGCATATCAACAGGGGAGTTTACAATATCTTGGAAGCACTGGCAGGCGGAGTGCCGTTCCAAGCTCAGCAGCAGAGTTCTGGCTGCCCAGCCTCACCTGGAGTTAATTATGAGGGTAAGCTAAGAGAAGATTGCTTTGAAGTTAATCATCATCTTATTTATCTATTTTGTCATACTCTAAAAGAGTTTTACAATATTTTTTCCCTTTGTATAATGCAAAATGGCAATGTGTTGATTTTTACAATGGGTCATCGCTATGTTTGATGCCTTGACATCTGTGCTTATATATGTGCATATATCTGCCCACTCGTCGCGTTAACACGATGTTCGCCGTAGCCCGATAATGAAGCCCCGGCATTATACGTTTTCAGCCTAAGATATTAAAGTAAAGATGAGTTATATTCATACTGCACGCGTTTGTTAATTTATCAGCTACAAGTGGCTACAACATGTACAAGTACAAACTTACTTCTTAGCGTATTTATAGAATACAACAATGACAGCGAAAGATAATACGGAACGAATAATAAAGAAAGAGACAGCTATCTGTCAAGAGTTGTGGTTGAAATACGACTAGGTGAAAATGCAAACATTGCGAATAAATAAAATTAGGTTAATTACCTACAATTGTCGGCCTCATTTTCTTAGTAACATATCTACGTCTTTTTATATAGAATATCTTTGTTTTCAGCTGATAATCGGGGACTACGCGGCGTTCGAGTCTATCCGCGACAAGTACTCGTCGTGGTTCGACCTGCTGGGCGGCTGGGCGCTGTACACGTCGCCCTGCGCGCGGAGGCCCGAGCTGAGGGCCGCGGCCAACGCCTGCGCGGGGCTGAGGGCCAAGCACGCGCCGCGCACACATCTCGACTACATGGTGCGAGCACTGCTCGACGGGGACTTGCATCAGGTGGGCTAGTTAGGCCTATGTCATAATTTTCAATGGGCCTATTGGCTCAGTTGGTAGTGACCCTGCCTTCTGAGCCAGAGGTCGCGGGGTCGATCTCCGCTCGGGGCCAACGTTTGTGTGCATGAACATGTCTGTTGTTGGGTGTTTAATATTTATTTAAGTATGTCTAGCAGTTATTTAGTACTGAAGAAGAAGGAAAAGATTTGTCTCCTTTCAAAGCCTTGGGTTGCTAGTACTAGTAAGACATGAGCTTAAAAAGAGCTGAAGTTTCTTGCTGGTTCTTCTCGGGGTACTGCATTTGGAACCAGCAACTCGCGAAATCGCTTAAAGCGATATGACCACCCATTATACTTTTTTTTGTATCACTGTGTCACTTGTTGCATATGTTTATTGGTGTACATTAAAGAGTTGTTACTTATTTACTCGTCGGTGGAGATGGGCTGCTGTTTACATTTAGCCAATCTTCATGTACAAGTTTCAAGTGCCTCATTATTAGATGAATGACTTTTTTAAGTGTAATAAGCAATTACTTACGGAAATAAATACATTAAAATTTTACCTCAATTAATTTGAACACCTAAACACTAAATAAAAAATCAAACACACAAATGTTGACTCGAGACTTGAATTCAACTCATTACTCTTGTCACAGAAGGAAAAACTACCAACTGAGCTAGCTTATAATAATACAGAATCGGCATATAAACTTGAACGCCAGGCAGGAAGACATCATTTTTAAATCGATGGTGGTATTTTTAGGTAATACACGAGATACAACAGGTGTCCGACAACGGCTGGTTTGCGACGCACCTCACGGACATCCTCTACCACTGCGGAAAGCTCAAGATACTGGACAAACATCAAACTGAGTGAGTATTTAACAATTTACGTTCGAGTCCCAAATTCCCAACATCATATTTTTTTCAAGAACGTACCTTCTACCATTCCGTTGCTACTCCATAACCACGCAGAGCTCTCGGAAGCAATTTGGATCCAACATTTTCATTTCATAGTCTTATTATATGACCTTTGGGTACTGCATTTGGAACCAGCAATTTGTCGGTGGAGATAGGTTGTGTTTACATTTAGAACATCTCGATGGATGGATGGAATTTTGAATTTGAATTTTAAAATAGCCTTTTTGTGAATGGCCCATTATATGAGTTCATGCCTTTTTGAAAATTATTATACATCAGAATATGTCATTCCGCACTTAATCGTCCATCAGACTGATTATGTAATAATAATCTATCTATATCACTGAGGGGGTAGACAGAGGTTATGTAACTGATTATGTATTATCTGTGGGCAGCGTGACCTCTCGCCTTCGAGACAGCCTAGTCCTAGAATACGGGAGTTTACTCCTAGAGCACGGGTCTCTGTGGGCGGCTGGGCTCTCGTACGTGGCCGGCGGCGGCCCCGAAGGCCCGAGGCGAGCCTCCTTACTGCTCGAGCGCTTGCCCCTTACTACTGAGGCCAAGGCGCTGAGGATCGTGGCCGAGGCCAAGAAGTACGGGTTGCTGGGAGTCGGTGAGTGAATTTTTTACATGCTGGTTTTTTTTGGTACCCCCTTTTGAATTTGGCGAGTCATTTAGGTTTCAAGTCATTATTTTATACTAGCAGCGCCCCGCGGTTTCACCCGCGTAGTTAGCGTTCCCGTGGGTATACGGGTATAAAGTATAGCCTATGTGTTATTCTGATTTATATAAGCTATATAACTGTAAAGTTTCATCAAAATCCATTCTGTAGTTTTTGCTTGAAAGAGGAACAAACATCCGTACATACAATCTTTATCTTTATCAATATAATATTAGTAGGATTTTTGACGCTTCCAAACTAATAAACCAATTTAAAACATTATTTCACCAATGGAAGGCTACATTATCAATGAGTAACATAAGATTATATTTTATTCTTGAACTACTCGGGCGAAACAGGTAGTATAAAATAAAACTAACATGGTTTTCAATTTCGTAGATACCATAAGTAACAACACAAAAAGCTGTATGACATCTTTCAATAAGTGGACTTGTAAGTCCAATACTTTGAATAAAACATTTTGAATTTGATATGGAAACTCATTTCACCCACCTCTAATGAACACCTGTAACCCTACAGATTGGATTCCTCTTATTTAGATCCAAATATTTAGGTGTAAAAAATTAACAATGAATATAAATGATAAATAATACATTTAATAATGAGAAATATAAATAAATATGAATAATTTATATGTAATAAATTTCTGCTCTCGAAATTGCAGTGCCCCCACGGGGTGTCACATAAACTTACATTTATATTTATTGTTACCAACTTTTATGTAGTGACAGCAATAAACCATGAAGGTACTCAATATATAAAATAAATAAATAATCTCACGCCCTTTATCCCCGAGGGGGTAGGCAGAGGTATTCCATTACTGGATATACCCACATTTCACGAGATATATTGGACCCCTAAACGTGACAGGTGGTGAGCCCATCGCCGGACCGGGTCTGTTTACACATGTCTCAGAATTAATTCTGAGACCTGCGGGTTTCCTCACGATGTTTTCCTTCACCGTCGAGCTAGTGATAAATATGTACGTGTGATTAACAAATAAAGAATTAAATCATTTGTATTTGTACAGTGCAGTCTGTGTGCACGTGCTACGGGGCCCGGGCCCTGTCCCTCGGGCGCGTGGGCCCTGCCCTGGCCTGGGCCATCCGCGCCAGGGAGCCCTCGTTGTGCTCCCGGGCGGCCCACCACGCTCTAAAGGGCTACTGCCGCAATGGCCGCCTGCCAGCTGCCGATCTGCTGCTCACTGCCGGCGCGGCTATGCTCATGACTGACGCGCTCGTCTTCCTAGGTGAGATTCGATAGTGTTTACGGTATTTTAATGGCTGGTTATGTACATTACTGCTGAGCAAAAGAGGCACACATACGTAAGTTTGTGGCCAACGCTATTATATAGTATAGTACTTTTCTCAAACAGGCGCGAAAATATTTTTTTCCCGCTTTTTCTGGGAAAAAAAAACAAATGAATACTTTTGAAGTAAGTGACTTCATTTGTTTTTCATCCACAAAGCCAGTTCGAAATTTAAATAAAACCTGTGCGCGGCTCTATCGCAGTCCAGAGGTTAATAAGTTACCTCCTTACAAAAGTATTTGATTTTAAATTTACAACTGTTTGTAATGTAAACCAAACAATATACTGAAGCAATTGAACACTTAAAATGAAGACATTTGATGGATTAGAGTGCCTTGTTTATAAGACTTGATATTTCTAAGTGTATTTTTTTGTATCTACAGAAAATAAATGATTTTGAATTTGATTAAAGTCGCTAATTTAAAACTGGGCTGTGATATAAACAATACTAAATTTCATTTGCAAATCGTCATTGTCTCACAAACTTAGTATCCATTCAAAACCAAAATTACTTACCTAACTAGTGTAAGCATAAAGCACAGTTGATCGACCAAAATAAATAAAACTTTGTTGTTTCAGGCAAATACTGCGATTTCCATAGACTATACAAAAACAGAGACTTCAAGAAAGCTGGGAAGCTTCTGGTTTCGTTGATAACATCGAAAATAGCACCGGACTAGTAAGTATTGAATATGTTCGATATGATATTATGCTCAACTATAGCTGCTAGTTAGAGTATTATAATTACCTTATGTATTTCTGAGACATTCTCAATCTTTTAAGTAACTTTTGGAGGCATGTGTAACAGCACCCCGGCAGGTCTGGCGAGAGGCTCACCACCTATCGTTTAGGGGTCCAAAGAATATCCTGGTGAAACGTGGGTGCTTCCAGAAAAGGAATATATCTACCTTTTCTCTTATTATACGCGACGGGCCTGTTGCCTCAGTTGGTAGTGACCCTGCCTTCTGAGTCGGAGGTCGCGGGTTCAAACCCTCGGGGCCAACATTTGTGTGCATTAACAATATTAACATGTATGTTGGCTTCGTGTCAGCTTAGTACCCATAGTACAGGCCCTGCCTAGTTTGCTACTAAATAACCGTGTATGAATTGTCCCTCAATAAGTTTTTATGCAGTTTTGAAGCTGATTTACTTCCTCCTATCCTTGACAAATAGCTTAACTTATTGCTGCACCTAACATTTTTTTTTAGCTAGGGACCGTCAAAACTTAAAAAACTAGGTGGGCCGATAGATGTGTCTGGGAGTGTATTATTATACTAATTTGTCCACAGCTTCTGGGAGACGCTTCTCTTAGACACACTCCCGCTGCTCGAGTCGGACGAGCCAGTCTTCTCCTCGGAGGACACATTCGAGATCATGCTGTGTCTCGAGCTCAGGTCCTCGACCCTCGACAGCGAAAAGGCTGACCTCCTGAGGCTGGCTCTGGCCAGGAATCTGGCGAGGACCTCGCTCGCCGACGTGGAGGAAGAATGATTTGTGCTCTAAACAAGACTGGATTGTGTGTCAGAAAAAGTGACCAGCTCCAACGTGCGCGCCACGACAGCATATTGTCGACTGTTTTGTGTGGAAGAAATGGTTTAAAGCGATAAGACCGCCCACTGCAATTTTTTTTAATTTTTGTTGTCATACTTTTGCCAATTTGTTTACTTCCTTACTCGTGTATATACGATACAATTGCATGAATAAGCGTAAACAAACTTTGCTACGGCATGCATGTTAGAAGCACAAGTAAGCAGGTGATCGAAAGTGAAAATATAGTGCCCTGTCCAACTTTATTTAACTCCATAGACTGTGGCCTTTTATTTTCCATAAACAAGCTAATATTTATTTATAGTCTTGTTAAATCCAACATTATAAGCCTTGTCAGCCTAGAAAGTCGAAGTCTAACCAAATGGAATTAACTTCTTTTTTTTTTGATGCGCTTGGATAGGGCGCGCGTAGCTAGACAAAATATTATGATGTGACAATATTTTGACTAGCTACGCGTCCCATAATTTATGTCCATCTCAAACATTTATTATCGAACAAGCCATTTGGATAGGTCTTTTGAACTCAGGTTTCACCATAGTATTGTTAAAATGTTAAATAGTCTCCTATTCTAGATGTGTGGAACAGGGATTTCTTTTTTTAATCTAAGATTATTGTCAAAATTAAAACTGATAGTAAAATTATGTTTTTCTCTAGAATTTTCCAAATCCATTTATTTACAAAGTACAAAGAGATGAAAATGTGTGTATTTTTTTTCGTTTTGCTAAGATAATATACAAAAAAAGATGTTTCGCATTGTTTCCTACGCTCAGCGGAGTTAATTTAAAGAAATAAGAAACATTTGAATCAAGCGATTGTTTTTCGTAACATCTCTCCTCAATAACGTTTCGCTATCTCTGTTCATATTGATGTTTGATGATTAATATGCTGCACCATCACTTGAATGACATATGAACTGAAATATCTAGAGCAATATGGTACAATAAGACAAATTGTGTAAGTCACTGGTTAACATAGCTTCTATTATGTTTAAGTGAAAATAAGTCACATTTATTTATTAAGCATTACACGTAACAATACCTTACTCTTTTTTTATTACACATAAAATAAAATCATAGTCTTTTTTTTTTTCGTATAATAAAGAGCATCAGCAGCAGACTCTAAAACTAAGTTGTTTGTCTTATCCATCTACTGTTTATCATGTTCTAGTGAAACAATGTCTTCTCTTCCCCCTTGTACAAAAACTACGTCGCGATTTGCGTTACTGCTCACATTATTTCGCAAATGAGATGAAATGAGATTTCAAGATGAGTTTAGCTGTGATAGGGTAACTGACAGACATACAGATGCATTTAGAATATTAGTAGGAAAGTTTAGGGATTGTATCAATCGAGTGACATAACATATTCCCAAGGCATTTGTTTTAATTAAATCTGATCATAGACAAGACATCAGCAGACGTATTCACGGAGACTCGATACCGTTTCCGTTAGATTTAGATTGAGTGAAAAATTTTCCGAAGTCGAATCTATCGACTTCGGAAACTTTATTCTAGGCGTTTCTGACAGCCACGGAAAATTTTCCGAATTCTTATGCCACATAATATGACATTAGTTTTCGACACCAATATCAGCCCATTTCGAAAGTTTTCGATACCAACATCACTGCATCTCGAAAGTGTTCGACAGATTTTCCGATATCGAATATCAAAGCTCCCTGAATACACCTGCAGTTCAAACAGTGCTCACTCATAACTTTTGTATGTATGTGTTAAAATACTGAGAAGATATGAATGATTGTTATGGGTTTCTATTAAAATAAAATGTATTTTTGTACAACTTGGTTTTATTTCTTTATATATCAGGGAGTTATACTTTCAACCTGGCTTCCCTTGTACGATCTGTAAATTAAACTTCTCATTCTTTTGAATGGTATGATTGAAATATAAATCTTACTGAGAGCAAATAAAATTATAGAGGTGATGAAAATACTTTGTAGTCTTTTCACCCTTTTTTATCAAGTGTGGTTACTACTGCCATAAACACTGAATTTGTTATAATTTTATTACTCATTATTCAATCATTAAAAAATAAATTGTGGAGTGTGCATCCCATAGACGGTTGGCTACATATATGACAATCTTACCCCACTTTTCATTCAGATTAATCTAGCACTGACCAATAATGTATCAGCCTTAATACAATCTATCAAGAAACAAAATCAAGCATCTAAAATGATAATACAAGAAGTAATTGAGTTACAGTCTACTACTATAATAAAATTGTCTTATTCTAACAGTTGCAGTTACACTTGATTAATATTATAACATCACAATTATCAATCACAGAATTCACTTATTTAATACAAAATCAGAACTATCCTATTTCTTGTCTTCATAGAATGCCGCCATGGATTCCAGCTCCTTAATTTCGTTGTTCAGAATCTTGTCATAACCTTGGTAGTGGAACCTTGCGTAGAACAATTTCTCTTTCAGCATGTACGGAAACCAGATCCTATCGTCCAGCCACATGTCATCAAAGGGAATTTGGTCATAATTGAACCATTTTGGGCACATTTCGTCCGTCTCAGTTGGTGTGCCTTCGTAAGAGTTCGCAGAGAACACTCGGACGTCCATCATCACTGGATTGCCTTCAAATGTGAATTCCAAGTGGCCTATGTTCTTCAGATCACAAGCTTTTACAGTCACGCAGCATTCTTCTTTTAATTCTCGAGCAGCAGCCTCGATAATAGTTTCGTTTTGCTCAAGTTTACCGCCAAAACCGTTCCATTTGTTTACGCCGAAACCGCGTTTTTTCAGACCTAGAAGTATCTGGCTTTCTGAGCGTATGAAGACGAGTGTGTAAACTTTCTTGAGCAACATTATCGATCCTTAAAAAATATGTTTTTATTTATAAATACAAAATATAATTTTGTTGCACAAACGAACGAAACTCGTAACCGGCGGGCGCGGAAACTTGGAAAGTACCTAACCACAGAAAACTTTTACTCCTAGCGGAGAAGAATGCCAACCTCATACAAAAATATGGCGACAAAACTCGACCTACAGCGCGATCTCTGTGATGACCCTAAAAACCACTGACGTATCACCGTATGGCGGGATATTTGAATTTTATAGTGGAATGTTTAAATGTATACTCAGAGCCTATTCATATACTTCTCCCGGGGTACTATTCATATTATATTCTATTGAAGTTTTACCTAAATAACTTCTCAGAATATGATATGAATAATACCCCGGAGAAGTATATGGACAGGCTCTGAATATACATCTAAACACAAGATTAAAAAACTTAATTTAGCTAAAAAAAAACTTTCTTAGGTATTGTTTTACTAAAATATAACATTTATTTACCAAGAAAATATACATTCATTTACAAAGAAAATATACATTCATTTACCAAGAAAATATACATTCATTTACCAAGAAAATATACATTCATTTACAAAGAAAAATACATTCATTTACAAAAAAAATATACATTCATTTACAAAGAAAATATACGTATTCATTTACAGTAATTACAGATAAAAAAATGTCCTCTAAAGTCAAAGGCGTTTATTGTCAGTAGGTGGTATTGAATTTACACTTAGAAAAGTCAATAGTTTATAATAACAAGGCACTCTAAACTCTTCCATGAAGACTGGCTAAATGTAAACAGCAGCCCATCTCCACCGACGAGTTGCTGGTTCCAAATGCAGTACCCCGAGAAGAGCCAGCAAGCAACTCAAGGGCAGCTCTTTTTAATCTCATGTCTTACTAATAAATATGGTTTACAATAATAATTATAATTAATAGCGTCTTACATAGCGTCGAGTCGGTTAATCCCATGCATGTTGGTCAAGGATTTGGTAACTTTAGATAATCGAAATCTAAAGAGGAACCATGTAGGACAGTGCCCAGAAGACTGGCTGCATTCCCTCTCTGGATGTCTAGGTTGATCCTTTGACAGAGATAGCTGCCAGCCCTCTGGTCATCTGAAGGCCCCCACGGTCCCATGGGGTTATGTCATTTAATTACCGAGTTCTCATGGCCATTTTCCAGCTCCATCATCAGACCCTGGTTACAATCTAGCACCAAAGTATTTGTCAAGACGAATCATACGAGCCCAAACTCGAGTGGTTTACGAGTAGTCATTGAGGATTTGCGATATCCACCTCCTTAAACCATAATCAGATCAGCTTGATGGTACCATAATATTGCATTGTGACCAAACTTACATAAGTATACCAAATTTCAGCTCAATCGGTTGAAAATATCTGCTTCAAAATTGAGTTGCAAGATTCCACTTGAACATCTAATTTTGTAATCCTATACAATTATTATGGGATTACAAAGTTATTTATGCAGTTAGTGTATCTAGAAACCTAGACCGAAATTGCAAATTATTTGAGTTTTTCCTTGATTTATACACTAAACCCTAATTGTATTTTAAATTTGAAGCTTCTACGACTGCTAGAAGTGCCTTAGAGTTTTGATGATCGGTCAGTGAGTCAGTCAGTCAGTCAGTCAGTCAGTCAGTCAGTCAGTCAGTGAGTGACAAAATTAGGAAACTTTGAATATTTATAAATTTAAAACTAGTGGTTCAAATTGGATGAATTTGTGTTTATACAATGCATGCTTGGTTACTGAAAATTCAGGCTTCTAGGTTTATCCACAACGAAGTTATAGGGGATCGAAAAGTGCGTGAATTGCTTCGAGAAAAGGAAATTCGTGCCACTTTTTGCTCGACTTGGCGGGGGCACTGCCGTGCCCCCAGATCCGGGAAAAAAACTTGGCCCAAGATTCATAGCTGAAAACAAATTAAAATCATTCTTACAAACATTTTACGACAAAATTGACATAAGAATAATGTATGTATCATCCTAGCAGCGCCACACTACTCTGGGTACGAAATAGTCTTGAATTTCGTACCCTCGCCGTTTAGCAGATGTAGAGTTTGGTGGCGATGCCAAAATGATATCTATATATATAAAAGGAGAAGCTATATCTAAAAATCAAGGCCCAGCCCAAACCGCTGAACATAGAAACATGAAATTTTGTGTGTAGGTTACTTTTATAGTGTAGATGCTCGCTAAGAAAGGATTTTACGAAATTCAACCCTTAAGGGGGTGAAAGAGGGGGTTGAAGTTTGTATGGGATAGTATGATTTCTGCGTGTATCAACTTTAAACTTGGCACAAATACTTTTCAAAACACACTATGAAATATTAGTTCTAGGATTTTTTGAAAATCATCCTCCAAGGGGGTGAAAGTAGGGGATGAAGTTTGTATGGAAAACCTTCATTTTTGGGTGTATCAATTTGAAACTTTGTAAAAATACTCCTCAAAACAAACAACAAGACACGTATTTCCGGATTTTTCAAAAACCATCCCCTAAGGGGGTGAAACAGGGGAGTGAAGTTTGTATAGAGACGTGTTGTTTTTTACGTCTATCAACTTCAAACTTTACATAAATACTCTTAGAAATAAATTATGAGACACATATTTTTGAATTTTTCGAAAATCAACCCCTAAGCGGATGAAAGTAGGGGTTGAAGTTGATACGAAGAAGTTTATTTTTTGCGTATATCTACTTGAAACTTGGTACAAATGCTTCTGAAAACAAACTGTGAGATAGTAGTTCTAGGATTTTTAAAAAATCTTCCTTCAAGGGGGTGAAAGTAGGGGATGAAGTTTGTATGGAAAACCTTCATTTTTGGGTGTATCAATTCGAAACTTTGTAAAAATACTCCTCAAAACAAACAACAAGACACGTATTTCCGGATTTTTCAAAAACCATCCCCTAAGGGGGTGAAACAGGGGAGTGAAGTTTGTATAGAGACGTGTTGTTTTTTACGTCTATCAACTTCAAACTTTACATAAATACTCTTAGAAATAAATTATGAGACATATATTTTTGAATTTTTCGAAAATCATCCCCTAAGCGGATGAAAGTAGGGGTTGAAGTTGATACGAAGAAGATTATTTTTTGCGTATATCAACTTGAAACTTGGTACAAATGCTTCTGAAAACAAACTATGAGATATTAGTTCTAGGATTTTTCAAAAATCTTCCTCCAAGGGGGTGAAAGTGGGGGTTGAAGTTTGTATGGAAAACCTTCATTTTTGGGTGTATCGATTCGAAACTTTGTAAGAATACTCCTCAAAACAAATAACAAGATACGTATTTCTGGATTTTTCGAAAATCACCCCTTAAGGGGGTGAAACAGGGGGTTGGAGTTTGTATGGAGACGTGTTTGATTTTTACGTCTATCAACTTCAAACTTGGCACAAATACTCTTAAAAATAAATCATGAAACCCGTGTTTTAGGAATTTTCGAAAATCATCCCCTAAGGGGGTGAAAGTAGCGTTTGGAGTTTGTATGGAGACGTGTTGTTTTTTACGTCTTATCAACTTGAAACTGGGCACAAATACTTTTAGAATAAATGATGAGACACGTGTTTTTGGATTTTTTGAAAATCATCTCTTAAAGGAGTGAAAGAGGGGGATAAAGTTTGTATGGGATAGTGTGATTTCTGCGTGTATCAACTTTAAACTTTTTACAAATATTCTTGAAAATAAACTTGATACCTATATTAGTTCTAGGATTTATCGAAAACCATCCTCCAAGAGGTTTCATCCCCTGGGGGGTTGAAGTTTTGCATGAATACTTTCATTTTTGGATGTATCAATTCGAAGTTTTGTAAAAATACTCCTCAAAACAAACAACAAGACAAGTAGGTATATATCGATTTTTCAAAACTCACGGGTGAAACGGGGTTGGAGATTGTATGGAAACGTGTGGTTTTTTTACGTCTATCAACTTGAAACTTATCACAAATACTCTTAAAAATAAATGATGAGAAACGTATTTTTGTATTATTTTAAAATCATTCCCTAAAAGGGTGAAATTAGGGGTTGAAGTTGGTATGGAGAAGAGGGGTTTTTTGCGTCTATCAACTTGAAACTTGGCACAAATATTCTTTAAAAGTCTCCATACAAAGTCTAATTTTTTTTGATAATTTACTATGGGTTGCTAGGAGAAAGTTTGTGCATCCCAAAATGTTGAAAAAATAAATGTCCACCCGTGCGAAGCCGGGGCGGGCCGCTAGTATAGCATATTTCTGCATTTAGGCTACACGACGATTTCGTACTATTTTGTACTTTTAGGAAGGGAGTAGAACTCACACTAAATTCTTCGTGGACTTAAATATATACATCTTTTAAAGTAGGTACATCATATTTCTCAAATATGTTTGCAACATATTAAGATGCCCGGGTACGAAATAGTTTCAAAGAAAATTATCCACTAGATATCGCTTCTAGCATATTATAATACAATCATAATTTATCTATCGATAAAATGTCATTGGCTTCAATAAATCAAGGTAGGTACATAATAAAGTAGTTAAGCAATGTTGGGCACGGTCAGTCAGTGAATGGGTGACCGCCTAGTGGCATTTATATCATGAGCGCTTCCGTGTTTCGGAAGGCACGTTAAAGTGTTGGTCCCGGTTTTCGTTGTTTACGAACAATGGAAGTTGTTAAGCCATGTTGGATACCTTTGGGTGGCTTGAAAAATTCCGGCAGTTAGGTGGCCACTAGCCTAACAAAATCTCCCAATCCGCGGTGGGCTCGCGTGGGAGATTATAGCCCATATACTTCCTCAGTGTGAGGAAAGACCCTTAGCTCAGCAGTGGGCTGTTACGGGTTGTCGATGATGTCGATGACATACTTAAAACTTATTTTTAAATTACTTCATCAACTTACAGCAAATGCCAGTACAATAAAATTCAATAGGGCCCAGGATTGGTGATCCATGTCTTTTTCTTAATATTAGCCCATATCACTTCTCCAACGGTGTTTAAAAAAGCTGCTTTGTCAATAGTTTTAAATTTTTCCACAGTATTCTTGTTCATTATTGTTCCAGTCACAGTTATATAGAATTGCTCAATATCAGGGGTCCTAGAAAAATAATTATGATTAAAATAATAATTACAGATCTATATGCAGTGGTTTTGAGAAAAAATAGGGCTACATTCAGGCAAATGGTTATTTTCATCCAAAAGTATAGGCTGAGACTGTACTATGGTTACTAGACATGTCATCTGATTTAGTAAAGTAAAATGAAATGAAAATGTTTTTATTTCTGTAGGTAATTAAAATTACACTTAGAAATGCCAATAGCCTAATAACAAGGCACTCTAAACTCGTCCATGAAGATTGAAACATTACGTACTAACGTCCTCACGAGTACTAAATGTTGGTGAAGTTATATACTATGAAAAAAAAAAATGACCTTTATTTACGGATACAGGTTTTGGTGCTGCTGTAAAGACGTCATTTTGGCAAAACCACCAACCCCCCCCCCCCATACCTGCTAAACCGCGAGGGTACGAAATTCAAGACTACTTCGTACCCAGAGTAGTGTGGCGCTGCTAGGATGATACATACAGAAATAATATGTAAATAGGTATTGTTACTTACCTCAATATATTTGTTGCTCCGGGGTTAGGAAATCTGTAAGCTTTGATGTCCGAATCTTCCTTCGGCTTTAGCCCACATTTCAAACATTTTCTTCTGATGTTATCAGCCATAACGACAAACAAAACACAAACACCTTTTCTTTCTCCTCGAGTCTCTATCTCACAAATACTTCACTAGCACCTTAATATGCACTCCGCCTTTAATACCTAATTATAATTTACCTAATAACCTTTTACAATTGTACTAGGCTACTTATGAACAATAAATTATTATTATTATTATTACTATAGCAAGCACGTCAACACTAATGCGGAGGAACAAAGACTCAACCACGGCTCAACTCAATGTAATAATGAAGAAAAGAAAACTGTAAATTGTAATTTTAAAAACCACAGACATGACAGACGAGACATCATGATGACAGTATGCCATGGGGCTGCCAATGTTTAATGATGTTCTCTTACATAAATACTTTTTTATGTATTTTTTAATTAATTTTTTTAACATATTTTAGAAAACAATACATATAATTAAATTATATAGTATTATTATATATAAAACAATTTTTTAAATACTCCCTTTATAGAATATTGAGTTAACTTGTCACACAGAAGATTCCCCATTAGGTATGACACCCAAGTCCCATACCCACTTGACGCCGCCTGAGTACCTAACTAAGTAATGGTCTCGGAGGTCACAGACCAGTAAAGTAATAGAAACTCGGAGGTAATGGTAAGAAAATAAATATGTCAAAGTCCCGTCAACGTCAAAGTCAAAAACATTTTTTTAGTTACCTGTATCCTAATGATAGGCAAAGGGATTTTAACCCATGAAGCGATGATTATCATGGTTAACCTTACGGACAAAGAAAATCATTCTCTTGAGAGAAACTTTTTCTTCAAACGTCTTTGCTTACGGATATTCTTATTTCTCAATTTTTTTTAAAACTTCATAACATTAAAGTGTATAAAAAAATGTTCTATAATATGTTAATGAAGACCATTACTACGATTTCAACCATCCATTCCTCCCCCTTTTGCCCAAAAGTTATTACACTGCCCGATTGACTAAGCAGTTTGAAACAAAACAAAACTCTTCAAATTTTCCTATCTTGGAAATATAAACTTTTTCTTCAAACGTCTTTGCCAATCTTGATAAGCTGTGAGAGACACACAGACAGAGCGGCACCAGATGTACAAAATCCTAAAAATTTAACAGCTAATATTTGAAATGGTATATCGGGTATCGATCTTTGAGGTAACGATCGATACTGAGGCTGATATTCCAAATTTTAATGATCCCCAACAATTTTTTAAGAATGTTCAAGAAATAGGTAATTAATAACCAAAGAGATTAAAATATAATAGGGCATAGAGGGGACAAAGCGAGGAAAATTTGAAGCCAAAAGTTATTCCAAAGTGGAATAAGTCTAGTACAATTTAGACCGAATGCGCTTGCGCTTCAAACATGCTTCAAAGTTTTGTATGAAAATATTCCCAATGCCCCCTCTATGTCCTATTATATTTTAATCTCTTTGTATCCTACACAATTTTTTAATAATGTCTTTAGTAGTTGTTACAATGGCGTTACCTATGTATTTATACATAACTAGCTGATGCCCGCGACTTCGTCCGCGTGGAATTTGTTATTCCTTTGCGTTTAGAAAATATATCAAAAAGGATAATCTACACTATCTATCTATCTATCTACACTAATATTATAAAGAGGAAAGATTTGTAGTTATGTACCCATGTTCATAACGAATAAACTCAAAAACTACTGGACTGATTTAAAAATTTCTTTCACCATTAGAATGTTACATTATTCCTGAGTAACATAGGCTATATCTATGAAAAAAAAAAATTAGGGATCCTTACTAAAACTTGACTGTATATGCCAGGATTGGAACCCGAGCCTCACGAATGAGAGGCGGGCTCTATAGCCAGTGGGCTATCATTGCTATTTATTTATATTTTTGTTATTCAAAACACCCTTTCCATTGCAAGGGATATACAACGCGTCCAAGAATAAGCGCGCGAAGTAGACTTTATATGGAGACTTTAGAAGAATATTTGAGCCAAGTTTCAAGTTGATAGTAGAAAAAAACTCCACTTTTTCATACCAACTTCAACCCCTAGCTTCACTCCTTTAGGGAATAGTTTTCGAAAAATCTAAAAACACGTGTCTCATCATTTATTTCTAAATGTATTTGTGCCAAGTTTCAAGTTAAGAGACGTAAAAACAACACGTCTCCATACAAACTCCAACGCCCTGTTTCACCCCCTCAGTTTTGAGGAGTATCTGTACAAAGTTTCGAATTGATACACCCAAAAATGAGGGTTTTCCATACATACCAAGTTCAACCCCTACTTTTACCCCGTTAGGGGACGATTTTCGGAAAATCCAAAAACACGTATCTACTCATTTATTTCTTAAAGTATTTGTGATAAGTTTCAAATTGATACACGTCAAAAACAACACATCTCCATACAAAATCCCACCCCCTGTTTCACCCCCTTAGGTAATGTTTTTTACAAAATCCAGATATATGTGTCTTGTGGTTTGTTTTGAGGAGTATCTGTACAAAGTTTCGAATTGATACACCCAAAAATGAGGGTTTTCCATACATACCAAGTTCAACCCCTACTTTCACGCCGTTAGGGGACGATTTTCGGAAAATCCAAAAACACGTGTCTACTCATTTATTTCTTAAAGTATTTGTGCCAAGTTTCAAGTTGATACACGTCAAAAACAACACATCTCCATACAAAATCTCACCTCCTGTTTCGCCCCCTTAGGGGGTATTTTTTACAAAACCCAGAAATACGTGTCTTGTGGTTTGTTTTGAGGAGTATTTCTAGAAAGATTCGAATTGATACACCCAAAAATGAAGGTTTTCCATACATTACAAACTCAACCCCTACTTTCACCCCGTTAGGGGACGATTTTCAGAAAATCCAAAAACACGTATCTACTCATTTATTTCTTAAAGTATTTGTGAAAAGTTTCAAATTGATACACGTCAAAAACAACACATCTCAATACAAAATCCCACCGCCTGTTTCGCCCCCCTAGGGTGTGTTTTTTACAAAGTCCAGATACACGTGTCTTGTGGTTTGTTTTGAGGAGTATTTGTAAAAAGTTTCGAATTGATACACCCAAAAATGAGGGTTTTCAATACATACCAAGTTCAACCCCTACTTTTACCTCGTTAGGGGACGATTTTCGGAAAATCCAAAAACACGTATCTACTCATTGATTTTTTAAAGTATTTGTGCCAAGTTTCAAGTTGATACACGTCAAAAACAACACGTCTTCATATGAAATCCCACCCCCTCTTTCGCCCCCTTAGGGGATGTTTTTTACAAAACCCAGAAATACGTGTCTTGTTGTTTGTTTTGAGGAGTATTTCTAGAAAGATTCGAATTGATACACCTAAAAAATGAAGGTTTTCCATATATTCCAAACTCAACCCCTACTTTCACCCCGTTAGGGGACGAATTTCGGAAAATCCAAAAACACGTATTTCATCATTTATTTCTAAAAGTATTTGTGCCATGTTTCAAGTTGATAGACGTAAAAAACAACACATCTCCATACAAACTCCATCCCCCTCTTTCACCCCCTTATGGGGTGTTTTTTGAAAAATTAAGAAATGCGTTTCTTGTTGTTTGTTTAATAGAGTATTTTCACAAAGTTTCGAATTGATACACCCAAAAATGAAGGTTTTCCATACAAACGTTAAACCCCTTTTTCACCCCCTTAAGGGTTGAATTTCGAAAAATCCTTTCTTAGTGCTAACCTACATCTTAAAAACAATAGCTGTAAAAAAAACAGCTTTCTAGGTGTAAGGGTTTAGGCTGGGCGTTGATGAGTCAGTCAGTCAGGACTTCTCTCTTTATATATATAGAAGATAATATGTACTACGTCATTGCAATGGCGTGATGGAGAAAGAGATCCGCATTTCTTATAAGGCGTTACCTAGGTATTGAGTAAGTTCCTAAAAGGGAGCAAAATCTGGCTCTATTGTTTTAAAATCATAACAATGTGCCTGCAACAGTTAGGCCAATATCTAGAGTAAGACTTTAAATAATAGTCGCGTTGGTTGCTCTTCTTGAAAATTCAGGCCCGTTTCCATTCTTTTGATGAGAAGCATATAAAAAAACAGGAAAAAAGAAACACAAAATCCAATATTATGGAGAAGCGGAGGCGGACTGCTCCTCCATCGTGAAAAGGAAAGATCTTCCGCAAGGCGAGGTGATCGTGCCTGGGGACCGCAGTCCAACGCGCCACGGGACATTTGTATTTGACAGTTGCTCTCAAAAACTTCGATAACGCGGTTTAGAACTAGGCCGTCTATTGGCGCGTTCTATGTAGTGTCGCTACACCCACACACATTTCTCAGCTTCCACACCGTAACAAAGAAATGTAAAAGAAATAAAATCGTCTCTACCAATCATCACATATTTCTACATGATTTATCCCTGTTACCAGACTTAGTTAATTACGCTTTCGTTTGCAAGAAATAGCCAATCGATTTCTTCCCGCCCCTCTGAGCCTTCTGCAAACTCGATTTTAGGTCAAACTCTAACGAACATTTTTTGCAGTTCCAATGGCACTCGCTTTTCTTGACAACGCACTTCGTTCTATAGTTAATTAAACGGTTTGTTTGAACACGATGAAGGGATAGAGAGAAACTTAACTAAGAAGTTTTAGTTACAGTTGATATACTTTTAAACTGAGATAGAAGCGTAATTTGTGCTCAAAATATAGGTTAATCAAGCAATTACTGGTATTTTCTCAGTCTGCAAATGTATTTTTGTACATTATATTTGATTTCGCGATTCTATTTCTCTTATCTCTTATTCTTGGTAAAATAGTAATTAATTTCGTGCACTACTTAAAAAAATAACGTGCAGGAGGCACTAACAGTATAACATATCTACCTACATACCATATCTATCTATATAAATAAAAATGAATTGATGTTCGTTAGTCTGATTAAAACTCCAGAACGGCTGGACAGATTTTGATGAAACTTTTTGTGTGGGTTAGAGTGGGTCCAGGGATGGTTTATACGGTGGCAGAACGACGTCTGCCCGGGCCACTAGTCTATATATATAAAGAGAGAAGTCCTGACTGACTGACTCATCAACGCCCAGCCTAAACCCTTAGACCTAGAAAGCTGTTTTTTTTTACAGCTATTATTTTTAAGACGTAAGCTAGCACTAAGAAAGGATTTTTCGAAATTCAACCCTTAAGGGGGTGAAAAAGGGGTTGAAAGTTTGTATGGAACACCTTCATTTTTGAGTGTATCAATTCAAAACTTTGTAAATATACTCTATAAAACAAACGACAAGAAACATGTTTCTTAATTTTTAAAAAAACACCCCATAAGGGGGTGAAAGAGGGGGATGGAGTTTGTATGGAGACGTGTTGTTTTTTACGTCTATCAACTTGAAACTTGTCACAAATACTTTTAGAAATAAATGAGTAGATACATGTTTTTGGATTTTCCAAAAATCGTCCCCTAACGGGGTGAAAGTAGGGGTTGAGTTTGGAATGTATGGAAAACCTTCATTTTTAGGAGTATCAATTCGAATCTTTCTAGAAATACTCCTCAAAACAAACAACAAGACACGTATTTCAGGGTTTTGTAAAAAACACCCCCTAGGGGGGCGAAACGGGGGGTGGGATTTTGTATGGAGACGTGTTGTTTTTTACGTCTATCAACTTGAAACTTGGCACAAATACTTTAAGAAATAAATTAGTAGATACGTGTTTTTGGATTTTCCGAAAATCGTCCCTTAACGTAGTGAAAGTAGGGGTTGAGTTTGTAATGTATGAAAAACCTTCATTTTTGAGTGTATCAATTCGAAACTTTGTACAAATACTCCTCAAAACAAACAACAAGACACGTATTTCTGGGTTTTGTAAAAAACACCCCCTAAGGGAACGAAACAGGGGGTGGGATTTTGTATGGAGATGTGTTGTTTTTGACGTGTATCGACTTGAAACTTGGCACAAATACTTTTAGAAATAAATTAGTAGATACGTGTTTTTGGATTTTCCGAAATTCGTCACTTAACGGGGTGAAAGTAGGGGTTGAGTTTGTAATGTATGGAAAACCTTCATTTTTTGGTGTATCAATTCGAAGCTTTGTACAAATACTCCTCAAAACAAACCACAATACACGTATTTCTGGATTTTGTAAAAAACACCCCCTAGGGGGGCGAAAAAGGTGGTGGGATTTTGTATGGAGACGTGTTGTTTTTTACGTCTATCAACTTGAGACTTTTCACAAATACTTTTAGAAATAAATGAGTAGATACGTGTTTTTGGATTTTCCGAAAATCGTCCCCTAACGGGGTGAAAGTAGGGGTGAGTTTAGAATGTATGGAAAACCTTCATTTTTGGGTGTATCAATTCGAAACTTTGTACAAATACTCCTAAAAACAAACCACAAGACACGTACTTCGGGATTAGCAAAAAACACCCCCTAAAGTCGTGAAACAAGGGGTTCGAGTTTGTATGGAGACGTGTTGTTTTTTACGTGTATCAACTTGAAACTTGGTACAAACACTTTTGAAAATAAATGAGTAGACACGTGTTTTTGGATTTTTCGAAAATCGTACCCAAAAGGGGTGAAAGTAGGGGGTTAAAGTTGTTTTTTTTTTATGATAAAAAAGGGGGCAAACGAGCAGACGGGTCACCTGATGGTAAGTGACGTCCGTCGCCCATGGACACCTGCAACTCAAGAGTCACAACTGCGTTGCCGACCTTTGAGGTGGGAGTAGGGGGAGGGGAGGGGAGGGGAGGGGAAGGGTAGGGGGGATTGGTGCCTCCGGTTACCTCACTCACTCAACGAAACGCAATGCATTTCTTTACGCTGGTTTTCTGTGAGGTCGTGGTATCACTCCGGTCGAGCTAGCCCAAGCGTGCCGAAGCATGGCTCTCCCACGTTCATGTATGTATGGAGAACCCTCATTTTTTGGTGTATCAATTCGAAACTTTGTAAAAATACTCCTCAAAACAAATAACAAGACACGTATTTCTGGATAACCCCCCCTGAGGGGGTGAAACAGGACATTGGAGTTTGTATGGAGACGTGTTCTTTTTTACGTCTCTTAACTTGAAACTTGGCACAAATGCTTTTACAAATAAATGATGAGACACGTGTTTTTGGATTTTTCGAAAACTATTCCATAAAGGAGTGAAAGTAGGGGTTGAAGTTGATATGAAAAAGTGTGTTTTTTTTCTACTATCAACTTGAAACTTGGCACAAATACTCTTCAAAAGTCTCATACAAAGTCCACTTCTTTTTTTGAGAATACACTATGGGTTCCTTGAGGAAATTTGTTTGTTATAATGAGCACATGCATAGCCTTTGGTATCAAGAACTAATTCAAAAATCATAAACCAGAGAGTGTCCTAGGCTATACAATACGTAATCAGTATCGACTACTTAATTGATTTCAGCTATTTTTAGTATGTGTATTTTTTTTTCAGAAAAACTAATTATCATAGAATTGAATTTAGTTAGGGCTACCTGTGGAAACCGTACTGTTATCGCCCTTTATATAAGAAATTTTGTTAGACAAAACTAAAGTACGAATGCATTACCATATTTTTATATTAGTGTACTAATTGGGGTGTATGAGGAATTGCGCTTATTCTGGGACGCGTTGTATATAGGGTGTTTTGAATAACAAAAATATAAATAAATAGCCATGATAGCCCACTGGCTGAAGAGCCCGCCTCTCATCCGTGAGGCTCGGGTTCCAATCCTGGCATGTACAGTCAAGTTTTAGTAAGGATCCCTAATCCTTTTTCGTCATAGATATAGCCTATGTTACTCAGGAATAATGTAGCATTCTAATAGTGAAAGAGTTTTTTTAATCGGTCCAGTAGTTTTTGAGTTTATTCGTTATTAACATAGGTACAAAACTTTCCTCTTTATAATATTAGTGTTGATAGATAGATAGTGTAGATTATGCTTCTTGATATATTTTCGAAACGCAAAAGGAATAACAAATTCTACGCGGACGAAGTCGCGGGCATCAGCTAGTAATATATAAAATGACATTGGAAAAAGTCTTTGAATTAAACCAACAGGAGACGTCACGTGCACTAGTTTCTTTGCAAAAAAGTCTGCCAATTTCTGCGCGGGGGACGAGGAAACGCACACAAATAATGTTAAAACAAACGCATTTTTTGACAAAACAATTATACAATCACCAATCCGAGCACTCCGTGAACTCAAAAAAACTAGTTGTATAGTAGTACTAGTTGGAACGCCTGTCAGTTCGCGCGCCTCCGGTTAGTTTAGTACTCAAAGGATAAAGTGGTTTTTTAATTAAACAGAAAAAATACTGTCCTTTTTCTTTGGGAGTTGGAGGTCAAAAAAAGATAAAATTTAAAATGTCTGCAGAATTCTTTACAGTATGATTTCGGTGACCATCTATTTATGTCCTTATTCAGGATTACATATATATAGCTTCATGTTTTTTATTTCTTAGAATTAGCAGGTAGAAATCACTTCGGTTGTTAGTTGTTACCGCCATTTTCTTTACATGCCCAAGATCTAGAAACTTACTTATATGTAAGTCAGTAATAATAAAAGTTTCTAGACGACAGTGATATTGCGCCGACCCTTGTTCTACACACCAATATGTATACCTACCTACCTACATAAAAATACACTCCCGGACACATATATCGGGCCACCTAGTGTTTTAAGTTTTGACGGTCCCTACTAAAAACGTTGTCACACGAGATCGCGGTCTTGCTTGACAACAAACGAAGCCGCCAGTCTCTAAGTTCCTTCCTTCCTTTCTTCGGACAGTAGTACGGCTTAAATTCAGTTGTGCACTCACATTTATTTGGCTATGACCGGCCTACAGAAGTGCTACAGCTTTGGCGGCAATTTCAGGCCGAGTATCCATATTTTTTGGTCAAAACTGGCCCAAAGTTTGCAGTAGCCATATAATTGAACCAATAATCAGACACATGAATAAAAAAATCCAACTTTCGCAAATTAAAAAAGTTTTCTCCTCCCTTGTATCGTTGAAAACAATGAACAGACTCGAATTTTCTTATTTTTTTTCACAATTCTGAATTCGAAATTAAAAAAAAAACATACCAAAAGGTCTTAGATAAAAGCAAAAGAGGAAGATACGGTATAGTCATAGAAATCATCGTTGACATTTGGACTACATACAACTACACGCGCAAATAAAAAAAGAGATAGAAAGACGTACTCGGGCACAAGCGCGAACGAGTTGACTACAACGAATTACGCTACTTGCACCTAATTTAAAGGATCCACGCGCGAGGCGCCGGTACCGTATCTTCCTCTTTTGCTTTTATCTAAGCAAAAGGTTGACCAATAAATGAGCTTCAAAACTGCATACCAACTTATTGCTCCACCTAACATTTATTTTTAGCTAGGGACCGTCAAAACTTAAAACACTAGGTGGCCCGATATATGTGTCCGGGAGTGTATAACCACATCACCACTAGCAGTAACTTTATTAAGATGACGTCTAGCTTTTAGTCTTCGCTATTTCCGAGGAAGCGTCGAAAATTGTATCACAGTAACGAAGTATGTCGAATAATTTTCCCGTCGCTCCCCCAGGGCGGCAGTGGCATGGCATAGTATAATACCATTAATAATAATACAGCCCACGCCCCACACCTACTTAGCGAGGTAATGAAACAGCGCAGTGCTTGACTGCGGAATATTTTAATTGAGTCTGCAACTACCACGGTACGTGTTTGTTTGGTTCCTACGTTCGTCGGATTGTTTTGTATACTTAGTTATGAGCTGTTTAATTGTGTTGACGACTCCATTCGAGAATTTATGGAACAACAACCGAGAGACTTTGAAACTTAGTGTTTTATCATTAATGGAACTCACGTGGATAATTTGCACAGCAAACTTTGCTCGACAACAATAATAGACATACAGAACAGAAGCTCTGCAAATTTAAGATTATCGTATATACGATGTAAAATGAAAGTAAAAAAAAATTATGTCATCGCCTTATATCCCCGAGGGGATAGGCAAAGGTTTTCCATTTCTGGAAATACCTACATTTCACGAGAATATTCGACCCCTAAATGTGATAGGTCACCACCTATCATAGGTGGTGACCCCTCGCCGGACCGGGTCTGTTTACACGTGTCTCAGAATAATTTCTGGAACCTGCGGGTTTCCTCACGATGTTTTCCTTCGCCGTCGAGCTAGCGATCTGTGGGAATACGGGGATAAAATATAGCCTATGTGTTATTCTGATGTACCTACAAGCTATATAACTGTGAAGTTTCATCAAAATCTGTTCAGTAGTTTTTGCGTGAAATAGGAATAAACATCCATGCATAAAAAGTTTTGCGTTTATAATAAGCATTAGTAGAATATGTATGTACCTATCTATCCATATTGTAGTATATATCTAGTGTCGAGTATACATAAGCAGGCGAACTGCCTCTATTTAGCGTAGGCTGTGTAAATAGCATTTGCATTATTGAGCATTACGGTGTTAAGGTCAAAGCCAATCCATTACACGATTAATATACGATAAAATAGGTTATATTGCCTCATCTGCTAATTGATCAGGGAATACATTGCAATTACGTTAACATGGACCAGTTTCTCCTAGGGATACGCTTGCACGGGATACATTGTGAAAATGTATTTTGTTTCTGTAGGTAATTGAAAATTACACTTAGAAAAGTCAATAGTCTAATAACAAGGCACTCTAAACTCGTCCGTGAAGATTGGCTAAATGTAAACAGCAGCCAATCTCCACCGACAAGTTGCTGGATCCAAATGCAGTATCTGCGAAGAAATCTACCAGCTTATTGAGTTACAATAACAAAGAATTCTAAAGATTAAAAAACCAACTTCAAAGAATACTAAAACCAAAGAGATTTAATATAATAGGGAATAGAGGGTAGAAAGCGAGGAAAAATGGAAGTCAAAAGTTATTCCAAGTGGAATAAGTCTAGTACAATTTCGAGCGAATGACAGCTCGTGTTCATATATTATCTGACATGACAAGGACATGACGCTTAGGCTTCAAAATTTTGTATGAAAATATTCCCAATGCCCCCTCTATACCCTATTATATTTTAAATCTCTTTGACTAAAACATATCATCGATGTACCTATAAAATGTTTATACCTACTTTTGAAAAATCTCGATCGACTTTGATAAAATTTAAATCGGACAACCTCTGAAGTAGGTATCTAACAAAAAAATAATCATCAAAATCAGTTATTAATTGGCGGAACAGTCACGTACCTACCTAACATAAAATAAATAAGTACAAAAAAAAAAACAAAAACAAAAAAAAATTGTCGAATTGAAAACCTCCTCTTTTTTTGAAATTGTTCGAAAAAAATCTAAAAAATTATGTTTAGGTAGGTAGGTATATAAGTAGGTACTTACCTAATTTATATACCTCATTATTATGTACACTCATGGAATGGAGAGGATACAGAAACGCTTTTTAAGTAGGTATATCAGTTGGCTTTTTCAGAAGGTGTAACACGTAAAATGCCGTAAGTATTTTAAAATGATTTCCCTCGATACACGAAGGAAATTGTTAGATCACGTTTTTTTGTACAAACTTCTCCACAACAAAATTTATTGCGCAACACGACAAACGCTAAACTTGATACATTTGGAAGAATTGTCCCTTGAAAAATCAAGTTTTTATTTTATTACCCCGACCCTAGTTAAACAATCCGAAGCCAGTAACACATCCTTTTTTCCCATTCCATTCATCGACACTAAATGGTCATAAAAGACACAGTGTTTGTGATTTTATTGTTATTGTTTTGTCGCTTCGGTGTGAGAAAATATAGCTGCTCGCTAAAATGACACATCAGGCAGAACTTTTACTGATGGTACCTACTTCAAAAAAAATATTTTGGAATTCCAGCTAGACTTCCTCGTTTCCGCATAACTCCCTTTCGCCTTTACGGAGGACTGTAGGTACCTAGGTACTTGTCTCCAACTGCTGTGTCGCATTTGTTAATTGGCTAATGAGTGCAGTGACTGTTGTGATATACTCGCTAAATCTCTGCCTCGGTATCGCATAAATGTTATTCTTTACCTCACTGATGTATCTTAGTGTACCGATCTTTTATGTATCATTGCTAAGTTTTATTTTGTACTAGCGACCCGCCCCGGCTTCGCACGGGTGCAATGCTAACACTAAAACCTTCCTCTTGAATCACTCTATCTATTAAAAAAACCGCATCAAAATCCGTAGCGTAGTTTTAAAGATTAAGCATACATAGGGACCGGACATAGGGATATAAGGATAGAGAAAGCGACTTTGTTTTGTGCTATGTAGTGATTTCTAAATGTTGTTTAGCGAATGTTAGAGACTTTTATCAGTGTAATTAAATTACGCATGTGGTGTTTGCCTATACTTAGGTAATTAGTTACGAATTTAATAAATTATTTATTGTAAGAAATGTTTTCTTTTCCTATTGTAGTACCTGTTGGCGAAAAAAAAAAATTGGTGCTATAATGATTTTTTAAGCATGTTCTAAATTCAAGATAACCGCATTCTAGAATTGATTCTGACGCATGTACGTAACAGTACCTCGGTCCTGCGATGGGCTCACCACCCTGTCATTGGAATTCCCACGAATGGAATACCACACCCTACCCTGGGAATAAAAGGCGTGATATATAAATTCAAGTAGGTAAACGCCTGTTCTTTTTGAATAGCAATTGTCCGATTCTGTTTATTGCCATCCTATCGTGAGAGTGAAAAGGCGTTATGAAAATATTATTGACCAAAAAATTGCATGTATGATAAGGATAAGTGATAACAATATCACTCAATTTAATTACCTATTAAAATATACTCCTATTACAAACTGATATCTAAGTGACAATAGTTGCCAATTAAAAACAACATAAGAACGATTATAGTAACAGTTATCTATCATTGAATTTATCTTCTTTATGATTGCATTATATATTGATATATCAATATGCAATCGCGGTAATATAACCCCACCCCTACCCAAGTGTGTTGTTTACGTTATATATCTATAGATAATTACTACAGGAACACTTTCAGTGGTTTGTCTGTAGCACCGAGGTGTATTTTTTTTCTCTGTCTCTATTATTATGTTCTGACTGATAGACTGACGTATTCAACTCAGTCTAACCAGAGGCCTTATTGTCTATTTATAATTGTAATCGCAATCGTCTTCACTTTGACATACGTACATCTCTCTCTCTTCCGTACATCTGTCAATACAACCAGTAAAAGAAGAGCAAGCAATGACCGTGTAATGTAAATGTCAAATAAAGACTATTACGATTACAATTATAAATAGATAATAAGGCTCCTGGACCTAGGAAGATGAAATTAAATCAAAATTTGATCACTTACGGCGTTACTTACTAAATGCCAAACATAATATTTTATTTATCTATAGTTATAGGAATCTGACTGCACTGGCTGTTTGACTGACTGATCGAACGCTCGAAACAGCTGGGCACTAAGCTGACTTTTGCACTAAGATTTCAATGAGACAATGACCATTATAAAGTAATTTTGGGATCCACTAGGCAACGATATTATTATTTTATGTCGTTTGCCATCTGCCGCGCTCGAAATTACTTATTGAGCTATTAGGTCTCAAAAGAAAAAGAAACAAATGCAAGCGAACGGGTCGGCGGCGTAAACGAGGTAAGATATTATACACACAATTAATTTATGCGTCGAGGCAATATCGGGTAATCGCTTCCAGTTGTGTTTTTGATTAACGAGGCGACACATGTGACTCGGAATAAATGTGAGTTATCACCAGTTCTATGACACGTCTTGTAGCTTCAATTATAAATGGGACGCCTCACTGATTTGTCAATTAACAACCTTAGTCGCTGAGGTTAGGGAGCTAATTCGCAATATAGGAAGCTTTTAGAACTTCGTGGCTAGAATACACACTAAACACTATTAAGTTGAAGAACAATGCTCGCCTACTATGAAGTTTGTTAACCATCAAACTGTATCATTCAAAATTTTATCGTAGAAGGCGAAATAAAGGACGTTGAGGACGCACTGTTTTGTGACGCTCTATAGGTACACACATCATTTTTATGGCTCATATTTAACAAAATAGAGTTTAGAGTTCAACAGAACTCTATCATGTTGGATTACGCAATATGCCATAATCCATGCATTATGTAGGTACATACTTATCTTGTAGTTCTTGTAGAAGAGCCATTATGTGTTATTTGTGTACTTACATAATAAGGATTGATTTCTTCAAACACGGGGGTTAGTACCATATTTTTATAGCATTTTTGTCCCTTGGATTAGGGCTTCATGGTTCTGGGAAGTTAGCATTTTGGGAAGTTAGCATTTCGGAAAGTTGGCATTTTCGAAAGTTGTCGTTTTTGGAAGTTGGTATTTTGGAACTTTGACGTTTTGGGAAGTTTTCGTCTAGGGAAGTCATCGTTTATGAAGTTGTCGTTTTGTGAAGTTGTCGTTTCGTGAAGTTGTCGTTTTTGGAAGTTGTCATACTATACTATAGGCTCTGCTTCATTTGAGACTAAATAATGGAGTGTGTCACACTATTAACTATTACAATTAATTATTTCAGTCAAAATGACGTGTCTGGAGCCTCCATGCCCAGACAGCATCCAAGGCTCAGCTGGTGCCGCATTCGCCACTCTTCTGACACACCTGTTTGCCGCACAGTGTCTGACGGAACCCTGGCCTGAAGATCATTTGCATAGGGTCTCTGGTGGGTTGTTTTCTAAAAATATAAGCCCGCTTCTCATCCGTATGGCTCGGGTTCGAATCCTGGCATGTACCAATGTGTTTTTCAAAACTGACGTACCTAAATTTTTACTTTTATCAGTAACTTAACGGTGACGGAAAACATCGTGAGGAAACCCGCAGATCTTAGAATTAATTCTGAGGCATGTGTAACAGACTCGGTCCGGAGATGGGCTCACCACTTATCACGTTTAGGGGTCCAAAGAATATACTGGTGTAACGCAGTTTACCAGAGATGGAAAACCTTTTCTCTAGGATAAAAATGGAACGTTTTGAGGATAGATATCCATCTATCCTCAAAACGTTCCATTCCTTCCATCCATCCATCCATCCGGATGTGTGTTACTATTTCAAGCAAAATCTACTGAAAGGATTTTGATGAAACTATACAGTATTATCTACACTTTATGAATTAGACTATATTGGCTATAATCTAGAAACATATTGTGTACAATACGGGTTCACGGAGACCGAAGTGGCGGATGTCTACTAGTCACCTACTTAAATAAAGTCTTTTGTTATTTAAAATGGCGTACTACTTTTTCTTGTAACGCGGGCAAAGTCGTGGGGAAAAGCTGGTGATTGCATAGAAATGACCTAAAGTTGTTCCACAATTTATAATTATCGTTCTAGGTAAAACCGACCAATGGCAACACGGGTAAATCTTCTTACTAACCTTCTTTCGAGTTATCAACTTAACAGGAGAGCTTGTCTTTCCAGATGGAGACTCATTCGACTTCATCATCGTGGGCTCCGGGACAGCTGGATCCATCCTGGCCAACCGGCTGACCCAGATCGAGGAGTGGAAGGTGCTCTTGATCGAGGCTGGCGATGACCCGCCGCTGGAGAGCATTGTAAGATTTACTGTAAAACTAAAAAACTCCCACCATAAATGTATAAGGTCATTTTAAATCAAGTGCAAATATTTTAAGGGTAGGTACAAATACAGGGTGACTTTTTTTACCGTCTGGAAAAAAATGTGGTGTGATAGGGAAGTGTAATAGATTCATTTGGCAATGTTACATAAAAAAAATTGTTTTTCTCAAAATTTTTTTTTTGATTAAACTAATATACATTACTCAATTGTAGTCAATAATACACACTGAGATATTTGAAATAGTATTTTAAAATGAAACAGGCTCGTAGCTTCCAATTATGCGCAATCTACCTACAACCGCCAGCTGCGCGTAGTACTGTGCGTAGTTTTCTAGATTTTGTAAATTGCACTAAACATGACTATATTTAACAATTAATCTCGTGTATAACTTCGGCTCTAGATACCTTATACGTCATATTTTTTTCCAGACGGTAAAAAAAATCATCCAGTATAAGCGAAATAGAATTTATATATAAAGAGAGAAAAAAAACGTTACTTTATGTAGAGCGTGTATAGTTTGTTTTTCAATCAATGCCGAAAATAGTCTTGTTAATCTGTTGATCTACCCTTTAAATATTTGCACTTAATTTTAAATGACCATGTATGCCGAGGAAGAAGGTACTCCTGTCCTGGGAATACCAAATTTTTTACCATTATATTTTAATTTTCAGACCCCTAAACGTGTCAGGTTAGCCCATCGCCGGATAAATGCCACAAAATCAATTCTTAGGCCTGTGGGTTTTCTGTGTATGTTTTCCATCACCGAGCTAGTGATAAATTTGGACCTACGTCAGGTTTTGAAAAACTTATTGGTATTGGAAATTTGGAACCTGAGCACTACTCAAATTTAAAGGAAGTTGTAGATATATTTTATTTATTACAGATACCTAATTTTTCCGGAGCAACTCACAGAAGCAAACATGCGTGGCAGTACTACACTGAGAGAGACGAGAGTACAAACAGAGGCTGTATCGAAGGAAGGTCATTTTGGCCTCGTGGCAAAGTATTAGGTGGGACAGGAACAATCAACGGGCTACTTCACATGCGAGGAAGTGCCGGCGACTACGCCCCCTGGCATCAGGAAGAAAACGATGGCTGGGACTGGCCAATGTTGAAGAAATACTTCATCAAAAGTGAAAAGGTTGTCGACCCCTTCATTCTTAATAACCAGCAGTTGAGAAAAGACCACGGCATCGAAGGAGAGTTCGTAATAGACCAACAAAATTTCACACACACTGTCTTTCTAGAAACGTTAACGGAAGGCTACAAAGAAATGGGCTTGAAGTATTTGGATGACTTAAATGGTCCCACTCAAATGGGCTTTGGTAAGATTCGCGGGAGCAACCATAAAGGAAGAAGAGTTAGCACTGCCACTGCTTTCTTAAATTCTGTCAGGCGACGCGAGAATTTGTATGTTTTGAAGAAAACCTTAGCTTATCAAATAGTAATTGATAAGGAAACTAAAAAGGCCAAAGGAGTTAAAGTCACATTAAGTAATACTGAAGATGGAACTTTTTATTCCAATAAAGAAGTCATAATTAGTGCTGGAGCAGTAAATTCTCCGCAACTACTTATGCTGTCTGGTGTAGGACCAAAAGAACATCTTGAAGAGTTGGGTATAAATGTATTAGCTAACTTACCCGTTGGCAAGAACCTTCAAGATCATGTAAGAATACCAATTCCTGTGACCCTTGACACAGGAGCTGAAGAGAGAGATGAGAAGTTTTGGCTCAAAGCGGCAGCTGAATATTTGATAGAGCAAACTGGTCCTCATGCTACAAACTATGACCAGCCTAACATAAATGCTTTTCTATCTGTGCCTGGTGGTAAAAATTTACCTGACGTCCAAATAGACCATAATTACTTCTTACCTAACACGTCATATGTGTATTCTATGTGTACAAACGCTATGTCAATGAAGAAAGAAATTTGTCAGCAATTTGCTACTTTCAATTCTGAAAAAGAATTATTTATTCTATTCATTGCCTTATGTAGACCACACTCAAAAGGCAAGATTATGCTGCGAAGTAAAGACAGCAACGATCATCCAAAGATATATTCGAAATACTTCAGCGACAATAGAGATATGGAAATCTTCATTAATGGCATAAAGAGAGTAGTTGAAATTCTTGACACGCCGACATTTAAAAAGGTTAATGCTGAATTGAAAAGGATTAATTATGAAGATTGCGATGGAACCGAACTGGGTAGTGGTGAATACTGGGAATGTATGGCCCGGACTGTCACTTACAACGTATATCATCCAGTAGGCACTGTCAAAATGGGTAAAGCGAATGACCCTACCTCTGTAGTCGATCGTAAGCTGAGGGTACATGGGATCGAAGGACTGAGAGTGGTGGATGCGAGCGTTATGCCAACGATACCGAGTGTCAACACAAACGCAGCTACAATGATGATCGCTGAAAGAGCAGCAGACTTCATAAAAGAGGATTACCGTGTTTTATTTATTAAAAAAGACGAGTTATGAATTATCTTTTATTTTTTAAATTAATGCTTTGACTAATTTTGTACTGGCTTTGTTTAGCAATGTATTCGTTTGTGGTTTTTTTCTTCCAACCCGTTTAGTATTTAATATATCTACTTACGTCCAAAGAGTTTAGACCACAAAAATTCAACATTATCTTCCAAAGGTTATTAGATTTCATATTTATATTACATGGAATCTCTTTGCTTGTAATTTAACAATAACTAAAAGAAAAAACTTGAAAAATGTTTAATAAAAAAAGGAAAATCTTCTTGAGCTTCATCTGCACAGAACACTTTTACTCCTAGGCCACCATTCTGCCCTCCGCTAAGAGTAAAAGTGTTCTGTGATTCTGCCACACACCATAGAGTAACTTATATACGCAGCTGTCGAATATTTGTCATAATTATCATCAAAACACAAAAATGCGATGTCTAATGAGAAATGTTTATTTACCTATTCGCTTACCTCTTTCTGTATGAAGCATCGGCTGCTATAAGCGTTCTAGAGAAAGGAGTTGTTCCACTGGAGAAAAATTCTGTAGGGATACAGTTCTATATAGACGTTGAGAACGACGACCGAAAAGATAGTTGTACAGTGACCACTCTACCTAAAAGGTGTTGTTTAACAGATTTAGATAAGGAAGATTGTGATACTATGTACGTATACAGTGGAAACACTATACTTGTAAAACCAAAGGATCGAGAAACACTGGTTGTAGTGTACCCAACTATATATCAGCACGACCAAATAGGGTTTTGTGACTTCGAACTGCTTCACCGATGTGGTAGGTCTAAACCCTCCAGAGAAATAATAAACATTCCTTTTGATACGAGAACCACATTCGTAGCATCGAGATTGCTCTCAAATTATATAGCAGACCAGAAACAGACTGATTGTGGGTATTTAGACGAAGATTCGTTAAATAATTGCGAGCCCGTAGATTGTAGTGCAAAGTATTTTGACAGAAAACCATTTTACGATGGCAACCTCCACAAATGCATCCCAGCGTTAACTTGCGCGGGTGATCCAAATAAACAAATGCCAGATATAGTGTACGAACCTAATAGCAATACTTGCAGAGACTTAGAGAATACACTCACAGTTCAAGACATATACGAGATTAATACGAGCCTGTTTACGACGATACGCCCTAGACCAGAAGAAGAAATGCTTGTGAAAGTGAAGAGTAATTGTTCTACTCCTTCCCAGAACTTCAATTTACTGAAAGACATAATGTTTGGGAAACTTTCACCGGTAGCCAGAACGGATGTGACGGACTACAGCGAATGTTGCAAGGATGCGTTGCTGAAGATTTTAGCTTGCATTCTTGGGATAACCGCTTTGATACTGTCGTGCACGTTTTGCATATCGACTTTGACGTGGTTTTTCTCGAAATGGAGGGATGGTTCGCTGAAGGATTATTGGCAGGGATTGATAAGTAGAAAGGAGAAGAGAAAGAAGAGGAAGGGCGATTGCCAACCTAGTAGGTCTCGAGTGAACCAGGAAGTGAGGAACTCGTTACTGCGTGAGGTGATCGTTAGGGACATTCCAATGGAGCTTAGGGATAGTGTTGTAGACATTTGCGGCAGGATGGAGAAGGAAGTGAGGTGGAAGAAGCGCTATCGGCGGGAAGACATGGGCAGCCAGATCAGCCTCAAATCTGGAGAATCCAGTTCTTCAGGAACCTCAGCGGAAAGTGCCGATGATCAAACAAAATTACTAAACTAATGCTATGTGTAAATATTCTGTTGTTTGATTTGTAGTGCTGAAAAACTTAGTTTGAAACTATTAATTGCAATCTAAAATTCTACACGGAACCATCGCAAAATGTTAGATACGCAAAATGACGGATTCGCCAAAAAACATATTCTCTTTCGGCGGCCATCTCCGCCTGGTATGGGAGGTTGCCAAATAGGTGAACAGGTACAAGACAGTAAAAGCGAGGAAGGAATTAAGGCTTACACATTGAACACATTTTAAAATGTTTTAGGTAGCCGATAGTTTGGTGGGCTGATGACATTAGCCTCAATGCGCACTGTGAATCCAATATTCGTATTCGACTAAACCCTTGCTAGGCTGTAATATTCTATCCAATAGACTCACGCCAGAGTACTTATAAATCGTTCAAACTTCTCCGCTTCGGCATTTATAGTTCAGGTAGAAGAATATAAAAGTAAAAATAAAGTTTCACCCGCGTAGTTCCCGTTCCCATGGGAATACGGGGATAAAATATAGCCTATTTGCTATAGCTTAGCTTAGCTATAGCTTATTTAACAAACAAACTTTCACGTTTATAATATTAGTAGGATATTAGTAGGATTAGTAGGATGATAAGCTGACTGACTGATTGGTTCAGATCGGTGAACGGGTGCAGATAATATATCAACGCACAGCCTAATCGCTTGGTCTAGAGACTTGAAATTTTGCACATAGATATAGATAGCCTATACAGTGTAGGTATCCACTAAGAAAGGATTTTGCAAAGTTCAACCCCTAGGGGGGTGAAATAAACGTGAACAAACGAAGCCGCGCGTAAAAGTTAGTAGAAACTTACATAAAACTCATGAATGCTTGTTTATGCTTGTATAATCTAAGTTAGGTTGATGTTAGGTGAAATTATCCTACAAATTTATAAGTATTACATAGCTAGGTACCTACATTACGCTTGACATTCCAAATATAGAATTTCTTTTTAACAAACACTTCAAAAAAAATAACGACGTAATGCGAAATTGAATGAGAAACACTCACTTTAGCATTGATAATATTAGTTAGGGTGATGTCTTGGTTTTCAACTCTGTTAGGGGATCGCAGTATGAGATGAAAGACCAAAAATCCAAATAAAAAAATCAAAAACATTTATTTTCTGTTGGTACAAAAAGTACACTTCGAAATGTCAATAGAGTAATAACAAGGCACTCGGATCTAAACTCGTCCATGAAGATTGGAGAAATGAAAACAGCAGCCCTTCTCCACCGACGAGTTACTGCACCAGAACTCAAACTAAAACGCAAAATTCTTTTTTTTTGTGTAATTAATAAAAATACAATTATAAAAGTCAATAGTCTAATAACAAGAGATTATACAATGCGTAACAAAAAAAGCGCAATTCCTCATGCAATTAGTAGGTATATAAACATAAAAAAAATATGATGCAATCGAACTTTAGTTGTGTCTAACCATTTTTTTTAAATATCGATCAATAACAGCACGATTTCCATAGATAGCACTAAATGCAGCTATGCTAATTCATTTTTCGGAAAAATTTAACACGTATTAATAATAGCTGAAATCGATTAAGTAGGAGTCGATATTGAACAAACTAATTTCAGGAATTGCGCTTATTTTGTTACATATTTACGCGTCCGAGGTTGACTGAATGTAGAGGGCCTGATATACTCACATTTCTGCTTCTTACGACAGGCCTGTTGGCTCAGTTGGTAGTGACTGGCTCTCTGAGTCGGAGGTCGCGGGTTCGATCCCCGCTCTGGGCCAACATTTCTGTACATGAACATGTCTGTTGGCTTCGTGTCTGGGTGTTTATTATTTATTTAAGTATGTTTATCAGTTTTTTAGTACCCATAGTACAGGCTCTGCCTAGTTTGGGACTGAATAACGTTGTGTAAATTGTGCTCTACAACTTATTTATTTGCGTCACGTGGGAGGAATGGTCCAAACGATTAACTCGCGCTCAAGGTAAAATGGCGGTTGCCGCGTTTCTGTAATCTTAGGTACTACCACGACAAAACATTTTGCATGTGTCCCTAGACCACAATAACTTGTGAAAATTGCAGCCGAAGCACGCATTCAGGTTTCCCTGAACTTATGAATAATAGCTGTTCCTGAGTTCAGTTTGTCCCTAAGGAACTGTATTTTTCCGGGATAAAAGTGGCATGTCTTTAGTGAAAGTTTAATCTTTAATCCTCTTTTACTGTTTTTTTTTGCAAAATAAGCTCATTAGGTACTATGATTATATGATAGAAAGTATCGTCTTGCAAACTTTTACTATAGGGATTAGCCCAGCGACATTAAGAAACTATTTAAGGAACGTTTGAGGAACCTACCTGCCAAGTTTTAATTTTGTATGTGTTACAGTTTCGGGGATTCCGTATAGTTTTAAATCCTAGCGTTTTCGGGGATTTCCCTCCCACTGGTTCTGTCGCTGACAGAGTACGTAAAGTCAACAGACCAGGGCGAGTTCCGAGACAGAGTAATTAAGTTGGCGGTTTAAGCTGTCACGAGTTAACAGCAGCTTAGAGACAATTGTCGGGATAAACTCCAGACTTAATGAGTCGGGTGTTGCCAACTTTCGAGCGAGTATTTACAGAGAATATTTTTGAAGACCAAAAGATACAAAAACTTTACTATGTAAATACAGAGCCAATGACGCAGGATTTTGCAAATTTTATTACCAAATCTTTCAGAATCTCCTCCGTTTTTAAACTTGGTTAAAAAAAATTGTTATAGGTAGGTACGTTTAGAGGTCAAAATAGTAGACTGGTGAAACGTGGGTAGGTACTTCCAGAAATGGAATCCTACCTTTTTGGGAATAAAAGGCATGTACAGTCAAGAGCACGTGCAGTCAAGAGCACGTGGAGCTTGACAGTTTGGATTTTACAAAATTAAAAACATTATTATTACAATCGCCTTAGAGGTCAGACTCGCATTACAAGTTTAGTGTAAAGCATGACTGTACGAAGAATATTGAACACATGGTAAACTTAAGGTCTAAACGCATTTCAACAATTTGAACGAAACTATAAAAAAAATAACATTATAGTCGATTCAACAACGCGTAACAGAAAAAGCGCAATTCCTCATACACCCCAATTAGTAAGTATATTAGATAATATTATAAAAAAAACATGATGCAATCGAACTTTAGATTTGTCTAACCAATTTTCTTAAATATCCATTAATACCATCACGATTTCCATAGATTCAGCTATGCTAATTAATTTTTCGGAAAAATTTAACACATGTTAATAATAGCTGAAATAGATTAAGTAGTCGATACTGAACAAAATAATTTCGGGAATTGCGCTTATTCAGTTACATATTGTATATAAGTGACTTATAAGAAATATATTTAAGCTTACATTATAAAAACATCGTGAGGAATCCCGCAGGTCTCAGAATTAATTCTGAGACATGTGTAAATAGACCCGGTCCGGCGATGGGCTCACCACCTATCACGTTTAGGGGTCCAATATATCTCGTGAAATGTGGGTATATCCAGTAATGGAATACCTCTGCCTAACCCCTTGGGGATAAAAGGCGTGAGATTATAAATAAAATAAAAATTATAAAAAAACCACAGCGTCCGCTGCCAGTGGGACCCGACCTTCCTCTAACAACTGAGCTCGAACTTTTGGCCGCTTTCCGAAGGTTCCTCACACGCACTCCATTTAAAACTCAACATTGTGAGTATGTCTCCACCATTTACTCTAATTTACATTATCCCTACGAGTGGTTGTAACTAAATTGGTAGTGAGTGTAAACTCTATTTTAGCTCTAAAATTCATTATCAACCCGTACCTGTCCACTGCTGAGCTAAGGGCTATTGGGAGATGGTGAGGAACAGCTAGTACTAATCTACATCTACACTATATTATAAAAAAGATTTGTATGTTTGTTACGAATAAACTGAAAAACTACTGGACTGATTTTAAAAATTCTTCCACCAATGGAAAGTTACAATATCCCTGAGTAACATAGGCTATATTTTATTCCCGTTTTCTCACGCGAACGGGAATTACGCGGGTAAAATCTTGAAGAATAATTTTACTGGTATTTTAACAAGTACATAATATGTAGATACTATACAGGACGACTTTTTTTACCGTCTGGAAAAAAATGTGGTGTGATAGGTAAGTGTAATAAATTCATTTGGCAATGTTACTTAAAAAAACCGGCCAAGTGCGAATCGGACTCGCGCACCGAGGGTTCCGTACAACCTTGCAAATTTATGGTTTTCGTAATTTTTCCTTTATGTATGCTATAAGACGTTGCTTCGTACCAAATTTCAAGATTCTGAGTTCACGGGAAGCACCCTGTAGGTTTTGATTCCCTTGCAAGTGTCGAAAATTTGCGGCATAAACGGCTGTATCTTTTGATTGCGTTGGCTTAGAAGTTTGATTTTTTCACAGCTTCAAGGGACAGTAGACCTGAGTAATTGATATAAATTTCAGATTCATACCTCCACGCGTTCCTGAGAAAAAGGGTCTTGACAGACGGACAGACGGACGGACAGACGGACAACAAAGTGATCCTATAAGGGTTCCGTTTTTTCCTTTTGAGGTACGGAACCCTAAAAATATTTTTTTTCTCAAATTTTTTTTTCTTGCTTAGACTAACATTACTCAATTGTAGTCAATAATACACACTGAGATATTTGAAATAGTATTTTAAAAAGAAACAGGCTCGTAGCTTCCATTTATGCGCAATCTACCTACAACCGCCAGCTGCGCGTAGTACTGTGCGTAGTTTTCTCGATTTTGTAATTTGCACTAAACATGACTATATTTAACAATTAATCTCGTGTATATCTTAGAGTAGATACCTTATACGTAATTTTTTTTTCAGACGGTAAAAAAAATCAACCAGTATAAATAAATAAAATAAAATAAAATAAAATAAACTTTATTACTCCTTAATAAAATGCTGACAAAAATGAGACACTCCCAGTAAGTAATAAAATACTTGTGTTGGGGTTGTCTCGCTCGTTCCCCGTGACAATTCTAGCGGAGTAGTAACTAAGTAACTAAAAGAAAACAAAATTGCTAGTTCTAAAGCATTATACCACAAACTTAAGTATATTCCTAACGTAATTCATGTACGTGGGGGTGTGTGTGTGTGGGGGGGGGGGTGTGGGGGGGTGGTGTGGGGGGTGTGTGTGTGTGGTGATGTGTGAAGGGGGGGGGGGGGTGGATTGCGCATGAGTAAGAGGGTGTGATTGGGTGTGAGTTAGCCCTACGAACTAGTCTTGGGATCGGAAGCTGTCAAGACAGCCTCCACTAACCTGTGTGTAATTGAGAGTGTATACCTAGGTGTTTTTCATAAATTTCTACGAGGTGCAATAATGCAAGTCAATCAGGTGACCCTTTTCAGAAGGGATTCGGTGTCATCATATGATAAAGTCAAAAGCCAGTCCAACAGAATTTTCTTACAGTCATACGATTGCAGAGGGTAGATATTTAGTTTACGATTTGCTGTATTATAAATGAACACAGACTGCGAGCTATATTGGCGCTCAGCGAAAGTCGTACGAACTCGATTGGAAGGTGCCACATCCTTATTTCTCTTAATTGCTTTACTGCGATCTAACGGCAGTTTTTTATGTAGGTCAGTTATTAATCTATAAATGTATAGTCGTCTCACAGACAGTAAGCCACTAAGCCTATACAAATCATGAGTGGGGTATCTGTATGGCTTGAGATACATAACCTTCAATAGAGATCTCTGAGCCCTTTCCAGGCCGAGGCAGTGCGTTTTTGTCGCGCCACCCCACACGGGGATGCAGTAAGTTATTATGGACTGAGCAAGGGCTATATATATTTTATTTATCAGCTCAGTAGAGGCAACATGACGCAGGTTTTTAAAAATCCATATTAGTTTACGGACTCTGCCAACAATTAGATCCAGATGAGAGTGCCACGAAAGTCTTTGGTCAACCATTATACCAAGATATTTTACGTAGGAAACTTTACATATGGTTGGGCAAGCACAGTTGAGATTAATATTATTGAACTGATTGGCACACTCATGAATTTTAAGTTGAAACTCATCGTTCGGTTGAGATCTTTGGTCAGTGCTGAAGCAAAGGTAGTTAGTTTTAGTTGTGTTCAGGGTTAGCAAATTGGTGTTTAACCATTTCGCTATCCTGGCCAGACCGTTCTCAGCAACTTCTCGAACCAGGCTCCAAGATTGACCACAAAACACTATTGCCGTGTCATCAGCGTATGAAAATATCTTACCTCCACTGTTCTCAAGGTTACATAGTGGGTTTATATAGATGAGGAATAACGTAGGCCCTAGTACTGATCCCTGTGGGACGCCAAAGGTAACATTCGCCTCTTCACTACTACATTTATCGACTTTAACGATCTGCTTCCTGTCGTTAAGATAATCTTCAAACAGCGCTAATGGTGTTCCCCTGACTCCAATACTCTCAAGTCTACTCACCAGCATAGGGACAGAAACGGTGTCAAATGCCTTTTGGAGGTCCAAAAACACAGCAAGACACTTTTTTCCTTTATCCACGTTTTCAACAATCAAACTGGTAAGGTCTAAAACAGCATCCTGAGTAGATAGTCCCTTGCGGAAACCATATTGTTTATGAGACAAAATTTCGAATTTATTTAAGTAACTAATTAGTCTTTTATTTAACAGCTTTTCAAGAATTTTTGATATACAAGGTAATACTGAGATAGGCCGGTAGTTGTTCACATCACTTCTGTCCCCACCCTTGTGTACAGGTGTAATCACTGATTGCTTGAAAACTTTAGGGAAAATTCCGGTTTTAAAGCATTTGTTAGCCAATTCTGTTATCAGCGGAACGATGAAGTCTCGACAGTGTTTAAGAAACCTAGTCGGGATGCCGTCCCATCCAGGAGCGCTGTTTGAATCAAGACCTACAAGTATATTATTGACTTCTTGCGGATCAACCTCTAGCAGGACAAAAGAATTGGAGCATTGATTTAAATTTGTAGCATGCGTGGTAAACTGCGAGCCTGAGCGTTTCATAATCTCTTCTGCCAATGTCTTACCTATGCCTGCGAAGAATTGATTTACGCGATTTACAGAGTCAGTGGGATTTTGAGTAATATTAAGTAAGTTTTTATTAGAAGTTTTGGATTTCTTAAATTGGGCAATTTCATTTATGGTTGACCATAACTGTTTTGGGTTATTAGCTGCGTTCTCAAGTTGAATTTTGTTGTGTTGTCTTTTTAGTTTCCTAATCAAATTTGTACAGAAATTTCTAAAGCGTGAAAATGTGATTTTGAGAACGGTGTTGAAAGGTTCAAGTTTTAATTTTAGTTGCATACTATTTCTTAACCTGATGCAACGAAGTACGCCGTTTGTCATCCAGGGCTTTAGAGCTCGCTGGTTCTTTAAAGATTTAATTTTTGTGTTGTTTAAAATAGCTGTCTTTATAATGTTAATCAGAATACTTGCCATAGCATTAGGGTCATTGCAAGTTTCAAAGTGCGTAATGTCAGTAGTGATGAGAGAACTGTAAGTCTTATCATAATCAAAGAAGGTCTTTTTAAGTTCAGGCGAGGCAGTGCTACTTACATTTTTGAGACTGAGCAGGACCATAGAGTGATCTGTTATTGAAGTTTGTAAAACCACAACAAGAGCTGAGACCTGCTTCTTACCTAATTTTAGCATTGCATGATCAAGACAACTCTCATTTCTAGTTGGTAAGCAGTGGCCTGACAAACAACCGTGTACAGCTAACATATTTAAATATTTTAGTCTATTATTACGATTACTTGTGTTTTCTGTTAATTTAACAATTAGGTTAATATTAATGTCTCCAATTATTATAATATTTTTATGTCTGTTTATAGATTCTAGATGTGCATTCAGAGACTCGATAAAGTTTTCAGCATCTGTTGTAGACGGTGAGCGGTAAATACCAATGATAGTGAACGCAGCAGTAATAATTTGAAGTCCAGAGGCATTGGCCAGTTGCAGTTCAGTCACCTGGACCCGAAGGCTAGTTTTGATGTACGCTACGACTCCATCATTTTGATTGAGATTTCTAGTCGTAGAGTGTGTCGCGTAGTTAGTCAAAGTAGGAATTCTCTTGTTATTGTCCAGTCTGCATTCAGTCAAGATCAGTATATCGGATTCAAATGGCAGTTGCGATAGATTAACCTGCAAATCATCATGATTACTACTATAAATACTTCTAATGTTTTGAGATACTACGGTAAAGTATTCTTTATGGGTTTGCATAAAACTTGGTAAGTCGTCAACTTTACATGATATAGACTTGGCGATTTCTACATTGTCCAATTCCTCCAGTGTATTTAAGTTAATATCCATAACGGAAACAATTGTATAATAGGTAGTCCCTGTAAGATCGGTGTATTAAATATGTTTTTGATTGGGAATCTTTAAAGTGGGCCTTTAATGAAAATATATGATGTGTGATTGAGTTTGCTTGCGTTTTTTGTATGAGTAGTGTTGTTATTTCTAGGATAGTCTTGAGGTATAATATGTAATATATCATATTACTCAGAACAGGCGTGCCTTTTCCTGCGAGTAGAGGATGGAGTAGAGACGCGTGTTGCTTCCTCGTGCATAATGCACTGTAAGTTAAATTTAACTTAGTTTAACCGAGTCAGATAGTGCGGAAGTTTGTGAGAAGTTTGTATTGTTTCGCGACTGCGCTGGGACATACGATAGTGTTCTGTCTGAGAGTCTGTTTTTGGAGTGTAATCTGTTGATGAAAATACATTAAATAAGGATGTGTGTGGTGAACACAGATATTTCTCTTGGGCCCGGGTGTTTTGTATAAATAGTAATAAATATAAATAAATTGAGGCCACAATTCACACCTGGTACTATGGGTGTAGCTACTAAATAACTGATAGACACATAAATATTAAACACCCAGACACGAAGCCATGTACATGCGCACTTAAATGTTGTCCTCTAGCGCGAATCGAACCAGTGACTTCTAACTCAAAAACGAGGGTCACTACCAACAAAAAAGTAGTGTCAAACGTTATGTCGTTAAAATATTTGTCGGTGGTAAAAAGAAGGTGGAATTAAGTATGTTATTGCAGACTTTTAATGAAATAGGAAATGGAAACCTATTCAAGACTATCCATTGCATAAATAAAAAAAAAAAATCTCACGCCTTTCATCCCCGAGGGGGTAGGCAGAGGTATTCCATTACTGGATATACCCACATTTCACGAGATACATTGGACCCCTAAACGTGATAGGTGGTGAGCCCATCGCCGGACCGGGTCTATTTACACATGTCTCAGAATTAATTCTGAGACCTGCGGGTTTCCTCACGATGTTTTCCTTCACCGTCGAGCTAGTGATAAATATGTACGTAAGTTTTTTGAAAAACTCATTGGTACATGCCAGATAGGTCCATTGTATACTCTTAATTATACATAAGCTATTAATAATGATGGTCCCAGCGGTGACCCAATGAATGCAGTATTCATGATTCGCGCCGAATTATTCGAGAACCAATCAATATCCAATTAATTCGCTAGTTCGCTTTCATGTGAGCATAATGAGCATTGCAGTGGAAAACCTGGTAACCTGTATTTGGAGTAAACTTTGAGTTCGTTCAAAATGCACTGAAAAAAATGTCATTTCGGCGTAATCATAAAATAACGTGACGTTGGTCTAAAACAGGTGCATTATCGTAAAATAAGGAAATAATAGGTTAATACTATGCTATAATAGAAATATATTAGTTGGAATCGAATTGTTTGAGTAAGTAATGCGATATTATGATTCTTAGCATCGTAAAAATTTGTCACACAATATGATATTCACTTCTTCAAATAATAACTCACTGTACTATAAATTTGTATGATATTTATAAAGTAAGATTATAATTATAAAACACAATGACACCGTCGCCGTATTTTGATAGATTTCCTAGTTGAATATGAAGAAGTATCACCGAAAATACGATGAAGTCCTAGCACCACATTTAATTTTATAGAATAATGTGAATCCTACTAAAATTGATTACAGAATCCTCTTTTTAGAGTAAGCATCATATTAATATAGTGATGATTACTAAAATACGACTACAGAATCTCATCTATTAGTATGCATAACATTCTGTGTGATTTCTTAAAAATAATATGATGACAGCACTTTCGGCGCTAGCTCCAAGCGCTCCATTCCGCTCACATAATTACAAAGACGTGATATTTTTAATTCTTCGTAATCATAAAATAACGTGACGTTTGTCTAAAACTGGAGCATTGTCGTACAATAAGGAAAAAATAGGTTAATATTACGCTTTAATCGAATTATTAAGTTGGAATAGGTAATGCGATATTATAATACTTAGCATCGTAAAAATTGGTCACACAATATAATATTCTCTTTTTAAATAATATCTCACTGTACTATAAATTTGTATAATATTTAGTAAGATTATAAACATAAAACACAATGACACCGTCACCGTACATAAATACATTTCCTAGTTGAATATGAAGAAGTATCACCGAAAATACGATGAAATCCCAGCATCATATTATATAATATTACAGTCATATTATTTTATGCGCTAAGCATATTAATATAAGTGACACTACATAGAACGCGCCAATAGACGGCCGAGTTCTAAACCGCGCTATCGAAGTTTTCTAATGAGTTTGTATAAATACAACTGTTCAACATCAACCGTTGGACCGCGGTCCTCAGGCACGATCACTTCGCCTGGCGGAAGATCTTCGCTTTTCACGATGGAGATTCCACCTCCACTCCTCCATACTCCTCTGACCCTCGACACCTGGACTAGACCTAACTGGATATATGATCATCGGCAAATAGTAGAAAAATAATAGTGGAACACACTAGTGTTAACGCCCACGTAACGCAAACAAGTGTTGTCATACGTTCTCGATAGATGGCGCCATGGTCGAATAAAAACGCACTATCGTTTGACTCAGGGTTTAGATATAAGTAGTTAAGATGCATTTGACATTGTATCCACTCCAACATTGAGTACAAGGTTTCAGTAGTAAAGAGAGAGGTTCCCCGGCTCTTTTGGACACCTTTGCAATATCTGGATCAGGGATTTCGGGCACTATTTGGCACTATTTAGGAAGAGTTGTCTGACATTATCAGAACAGCTGAATTTCATGGTGAGGCTTCTAACTTGACAGTCATACCCCCCCCCGAGCCTAGCGTGTTACAATTTTGCAAAACTGGAAATATGAGGAAGTCCTCGATAAATAGTAAAAAAAATAATAGGACATAATAACTGGAGGTACGAGGACGTCATCGATAATAGGAAATATAATAGTACGTAACTCGAGATATGATGAAAGCAAACATAAATAGTAGTAAACATAATCACATTATGTATGCTCGTCCGACTAAAGCCATGGTGACACGTCATCTTAAATGCAGTTATCATCATCAGACGTGTTATCATCTTTCTTTTTGGTGATATCAGTATTCTCCGTCCTTGAGGTGAATTCATCTTACTTAACCTGATTTCACGTCTTTTATGATTACCAGTTTTCTCAGTGTGTACAATGTCACTTTCTTACCTATTTACGTGTGCTCATCAAGAATGCTAATAATTCTTATAAATACTGTTGACATATACTAATTATTTTATATGTTCTTCATAATAGTTATACTTTTAAAAATAATCCATCAGCCTTTAAGGCTCGAGTGAAGCTTACTATGGGCCTACTATGGGACGAACTCTCGTCCTATAGTAGGCCCCGTCTTTGCCTTCGGGCTAGTCTGGGGTCAAGAGTAAGCCCATCAGCAATAAAAAAAACTATTGAGGGCATGTATCAGTAGTAGTATGAGTTCTTCTAAAACATACGCACATATTTATCACTAGCACGACGGTGAAGGACATCGTGAGCTAACCCGCAGGTCCCAGAATTGATTCTAAGGAACGTATAAGGGTTCAAAATGTACAGGTGAAATGAGGGTATATCCTGGAAGGGAATACCTCTTCCTACCCTCGGAAATAAAGACCTGATCATATTTATTTATCAGAATACAAGTGTGCTGAATTAATGTTTTCATTTTAATTTTAATAATTATTTAAAGTGCTTTAAAGTTCGGTTAAAGATTAAAAAAATGCAAACTCATCCGTATATATCCGTATAATACATGTATGTATCTATGTAAAAGTGATACCTATTAAAATTTGCTTTAATGTTTTATCCTGTGTTCGGGATAGAAAGCCTAGGTCTTCTATCAAGATTTAATTTATCTCTCTTCCAAACTTCATCAACATCGGTCAAGCTGTTTAGTCAAGAAAAGGTAACAAACAGACAGATACCCAAAGCTACATCTACATTTTTAATGTACGTATACCTAAAGTATACAATATTGGAATAATTCAAATAAGTACAATATTATTGTCTTTAAATCCATACTTCATTATTGTTTTGGTGTACAATATAGAGTTATTGTATTTATCGTATCTTATTAGATTTATCAAGAATAAATTTATTGTTATAGGTTTTGAAAACAAACAAAACATTACCGATAAAACTAGATTTAAAACGTGTTCTATTATTTATTCTGAACAAAACTTCTTAGTGTAAATGTTGCGATATAGACAGTCTTTATTTCACCAAAAACTTTAGAACACAAATTCCAACAAGACAAGTATTTAAGTCGTAACGGTTTCAGCTCCACAGATTTTATTGCTAGTTACAATTGAGAAAACGAGTGTCCAATCCCATCGTCGCCATTTAATGTCTTTGAAATTGCTGTTAAAAGACGCTGTTTCTTTTCACCCACCATAAACTTTTAATTTCGTCGTTTTGTTGTTGCAGGAATGACGTCATGCCGGGATTACCCGTTTTTGATCCAGATATATCCGGCTCTTAAAATATATCCGTACGTTTGGGGATTAATCGTAAAATTTTACAAATATATCCGAACGTTATGATTTTAATCTTATAGTCTGTGATATGGCTAGACTAGCTTTTGATGCCGATTTCGTCCGCGTTTTGAGATAAAACATAGGATATGTCGCGATTTGTAATGTCGATTTTTTTGTTTTCTCTGCATTTTTTAATGTAAGAGCTTAATTCTGTTTTAATGCATTGTGATTGTAATAAGAACTTTACAAAGTCAAATTTCTCAATGTGATCTTGACTGTATCTACACATGCCGGAGTATCTAGGATGAGATCTATTCAACAATCCAATATATCGGCAAGATGCAAATGTAAATGCATAATATACAAAACTAACATACGCAGGGTGGATTTTTGAGATGGGTCAGTGAGGGCAGGTACCTTAATCGTTATAGTTACAGAAAAAAGGTTCCTAGGAGACCATCCCCAACTGTTTAAGATATTATGAACTGCATTCACAGATTTTGGAGAAAATGTACAGTCAGCGAAAAAAATGCTACAATACAAAAAAATAATTATGCCAATCGATCCTATTTCGTGTGGGGATCAAAAGACTCTATGGGACCATTTAAGGTATAAGTACTAGAAATGACAGAAATCGCCAAAAACTTTTTTCATTCATTTTGTACGGAAAAACTAAAATCAACTCGAGTTGATTTATTTCTTATTGTGATCAAAAGATTCTTTAAGTCCAACTGAAATTTAATTACAAAAACTACGGTAGGAACGTTTTCCGGTAACTATAACGATTAAGGTACCTGCCCTCACTGACCCATCTCAAAAATCCACCCTGTACGAGTATACAGGATGTCCGCGAAGCCCCGGTTGGAAATGATCCACTAGGCCCGAGTTCGATTTCAGGGCTTAAAAAATATACAAACTTACGTATTTATCACTTGTTCGACCGTGAAGGAACCCCCAAAAATTACTAATGGATCCGGCGATGGGTTCACCGTTTGTCATGTTTAGGGTTTCGAAAAAATATAATTGGGAATTCGGTTCGTACAGCTGACAATTTCTTAATGTCGGTACCTATGTGACTGTGAAATCAGAAAACTTCTTTAAAGATTCAACGGGTCAGCAAAAGCATTGTAATGTGGAATTTGGTGTTCAAATGAATGTCTTTACGTACTAATAATTATCTACCACTGCTTCGGAAAGTGTTTTAGCTGAGGAGAAGAATCAGCGCAACAAAGTCTTAAAACTCAACTTAAAATACAAAACTTTATCTGTGTACAACATTTCGTCAAAATCGTTAGAGCTATTTTCAAGATAACTGAAATATAAATACATACATGTGTTATACATACATAAGTTCGCCATGTGTACATTTTCTTTGTACATGAAGTTAAATAGTCTATTGTCTCTGCCTATCCCAATTTGAAATAGGCAATCGATTATGCATAATATGCATGTATGTATGAATTTAATGAATAAATAAATACATACATACACAAAATATGATACTGTTATTTTCTTAGAACATCCTGTATCGAGAATATATGAGTCAAAACACCGGTGTCTTTCATTTCGAATCCGGATTTCAATCCACTTTGTTATTTGTTTCCAAGAAGAGATTTCAAGGAAAGTTAGGGTGTTATTATATTTGCATATGGTGTCCTTGATAGGGATGTAAGATTAAAGGAAAATAATCGATTAAATAATAATCGATGTTTCTTTCTTCAAAATTAATCGATTTTTTAAAAATCGATTAATATTGAAAATAATCGATTATTCTAAAAATCGATTTTTTTCTAATACATTTATAAAAATCTAAATAATATGCTTTTCATATTTTAATAATAAAATCCTACGAGATTCATATTACCATTTTCACAGATTAAAAATGAAATAATATGAATAAAGAAATAACAAAATAAAATTTCGATAATCTTCAAATTTAAACAATAAAATAATTAAAAATAATTAGTGTCGCAAATGTCCAGTCCTCTTTTACATTTGATTAGTATTAAAATAAAATACTTAAAATGAGAATCAAAAAACTAGACGACTACGTTATGGTCTCAAAAACTAAAATAAAAAACAAATCTTTCTCTATTTTTTAAGTTTAAACAGTCAAAAGACGAAAAATAATAAAAAATAAGAGTACTCGTAGTAGTCGTAGTATTAAAATAAAATGAAACGATAAGTAAAAAAGCTTAACAACAACGTTAAGGTTCAACCACCGCAAAGATGGCGCTGTTTATAAAAAATCGATTAAAATGCGTAATTTATATAATCGATTTATTAAAAATCGATTATTTTTATTTAAGAAATCGATTATTAAAAATCGATTATTTCAAAAAAATAATCGATTATTTTAAAAATCGATTATTTTTTTACATCCCTAGTCCTTGATTCTGACTTGTTTTCCTCTATATGGAACCTTTACAGTGTACATACAACAGCATCCTTAAATTAAATAAGCAGTAAAAAGCTAGCAGACCCCTCACCCAGACTTAGTTTTCTCCTGGGGTACATAGGTACAAATAAATATTTCCATTTAAAATCTTTAGGTCTGCCGATTTAGGCTATGTTTATTGTATAAGTATAATCTCACGCCTTTTTTATCCCCGAGGGGGTAGGCAGAGGTATTCCATTACTGGAAATACCCACATTTCACGAGATATATTGGACCCCTAAACGTGATAGGTGGTGAGCCTATCGCCGGACCGGGTCTATTTACAAATGTCTCAGAATTAATTCTGAGACCTGCGGGTTTCCTCACGATGTTTTCCTTCACCGTCGAGCTAGTGATAAATATGTACGTAAGTTTTTGAAAAAACTCATTGGTACATGCCAGGATTCGAACCCGAGCCTCACTGATTTTAGGCAGGCTCTTTAACCGTCCGGGCTATCACCGCTCATGTTTATTGTGTTTATTTAGGAAAACAAATTATAATTGAGAGATTACACAGAAACATCACAAAGTACGTAAGTATTAGGTACTAGTTATGCAACCCGTTGTCCTCAAATAAGTTTAACCGACGAGTTGCTAACAATCTACACTGATATTATTAACAGGAAAGACTTGTATGTTTGTAACGAATAAACTTAAAATCTTTTGGACCGATTTTATAAATTCTTTCGGCAATGGAAATTCAAAATTCAAAAATTCAAAATCGTTTATTTTCTATTGGTATTAAACATACACTTAGAAACGTCAATATTTTATAGTAACAAGGCACTCTAAACTCGTCCATGAAGATTGGCTAAATGCAAACAGCAGCCCATCTCCAACGACGAGTTGCTGGTTCCGAATGCAGTGCAGGAAAGCCAGAAGATCCCTAATAGCCTGCGTTATTAGTGAAGAAGTCTGGATTAGCATGGGAGTAGCTAGGGGGGGGGCAGGGTGGGCCGGGCCCACCCTAGAAAAATACCTTTCCTCATACATAAAATAACTTCATCCTCAACTACCGAAATCGAAAACCATCTTCAAAAAGCTAAACACAGAAAACTTAAAATAGTTTGAAAACATATTTTGCTGATTTCAAGGTCGTGGAGTGGACCTATTTATGTGCATTTGGATTGAGTTCCCATTTTTCAAAATATTGCGAAACGAAATGACACTTAGGTACAAGGCATTTAGTAAAAATTTAGTAAAACTTAAAGCAAAGATTCTTAAATTAAACGTGAAACAAAAGAGTTATGGTCAAATAACTTGGGCCCTCAATCCTGACGCCTGCATAAAGCGGCATAGCCTAATCTCAGAAAGTAGGTACTATGCCAGGGATATTAAATTTAATTTGAGAATTCAGTTAAGATTTTCATAAATACATTGAATAATTCCCAAATGTTAAGAATGCGATAATACAGATTTATGGCGGTTTAGCTTGGGCACTCAATTCGTGAAAATCTGTACTGAGGAATCAGCCAAACAAAGGAGTTTATCTAAGGAGAGAGATTAATACGACATATCGCTCAATATCGTTTGTAAATTAGTTAAACAAATAACGACACAAAAGTCGATTGTAAAAAACTAAATATAATTCTAATTTTCTTAAACGTCTGAACCGATGGCCCAATATTTTTGGCAGTATTGACTAGGCTAAGTCTTCTACACTACCGCACTTTAGGTTAAGTATTTTAACCAAATTTTAATTAAAATGCAACAAAGCGTCCATTCTTCTAAATGCCATACTTTAAGAGAAAATTGATTTACAATGTTTTATATGAGAAAATTCTGTAGGGTAGTTATGATTTTGTTACTTTTTTGATACTACTATTCAGCATGTACCCCATAGAAGCTTCATTAGCGAATAGCTGTTGTCGGAAGCGCTTACGTTTTGTGTGATCCAATAAATAATAAATAAATAGTGCAGCTTACGTTATTATTATAAGTGTTTCTGTTTTGTCATATCAAAGTAAGCACCTAGACCAGTTTGATTTTACCTATTTTAGTTAAGAATAACATGTCATGTATTACCTATTTTTCATATGTTTATTTTGTTGCTAATTCATCATCAGGAATTTATGATTGGTTACTGAATTTTAATTCAAGAGTGCTTTATTATATTTTTATGGTCGCCCTACAGAATTTCTCCTATATAAAATTCTAAATAAATTTTCTCTTAAAGTATGGCATTTAGAAGAATGTACGCTTTGTTGAATTTTAATTAAAAATTGGTTAAAATACTTAACCTAAAGTGTAGAAGGCTTAATATAATAGTGCCGAAAATGTTGAGCCCTCGGTTCAGACGTTTTAAGAAAATTCGATTTTTATTTACTTTTGAACAATTAAGTTTTGTGTTGTTATTTCTTTTTAACTAATTTACCAACGATATTGAACTCAAATATATTAAAGTCGTATTAATCTCTTTCCTTAGATAAACTCATGTTTTACTGATTAATCAGTACAGATATTCACGAATTGAGGGCCCAAGCTAAACCACCATAAATCTGTATTATCGCATTCTTAAGATTTAGGAATTTCTTAATGTATTTAAGAAAATCTTAACTAAATACTCAAATAAAAATTATAATCTTAGGGATAGTACTTTCTGAGATTAGGCTATGCCGCTTTATGAAGGAGTCAGGATTGAGGGCTCACGTTATTTGACCATAACTCTTTTGTTTCACGTTTAAGAAATTTAAGAATCTTTGCTTTAAGTTTTACCAAATTTTTACTAAATGCCCTGTAAGGGTCATTTCGTTTCTCAATAATTTGAAAAATGGTCCCTCAATCCAGATGCACATGATCTATTTATATATTTTTGGTTTCTTTTTTCCTTACTTCAATGTCGATTTGATTTACCTTGTTGTTGGTAATTTAAGAGCGGAGCTCTTGTCAGTGTATACTTAGCTATATTAGCGACTTAAACTACGTAGTTTTGGCCAGGACACAGATAAAAGAAAAAGAATTAGTATAATAGGATAGGATAACTGAAATCCATACTTGATTCCTACATACCATCTTGCTGCGCCGTGGCAGGTCGATTCATGGCCAGGGCCATGGCCCCCCCTAGGAAAAATCCCTAGCTACGCCCATGTGGATTAGGTGTAGATTGCCTGATACGCCGGTGTCTGTCAGTCAGTTAGTCATGGTACTATTATAAGTATAGATGTTAGTTGTCACGGGTAGATAGAAAAGGGTATGTTAAGCTGGTTTGGTCATTTAGAACGAATGGATCAAAGGAGAATAACGAAAGAGATTTATGGTGCAAATGTTGAAGGATACAAGGTAAGAGGACGCCCCAGAAGGACGTTCACGGATCAAATTAGTGACGTCCTTCAAAAATCTGGTGTCAAGAGTGCAAAGAATAAAAGAGCGTGCATGAAAAGGCTTATGGATGTGAAGGAAGCGAGGGAAGTGTGCAAAGATCGGGCAAAGTGGCGATCGATCATCTCTGCCTACCCCTGTGGGAAGAAGGCGTGAGCTGTATGTATGTATGTATGTTAGTTGTACCTATATGTCCGAAGGTAAAACCTGGGATATTCTCATAATTTTACTAGTGGCATATTGAACGGACTTTTGTCATTGTCTCCATTTCATACAATAGCACGAGATAATCTTAGTTACATTATAATTTTGCTGGGTGCCTTCAGTGATATTGTGGATCAATTTCATATAGGCACCTATAATATAGAGATTTTGTCAATTTTACTACCTAAATGCACATTACATTCCATACTTGCCCATAATGTAAGTTACTGGGCTGTAAGATTTGGTAATGAATTTCGATCCGTACCCAACCCATCTTAGATTATATTTAATCCGATACAAATACTTATAAAATATTATGTACCTACATATAACCCTTTCAAAGCCTGTTGTTGATAATAGAGTCTGTTTGACTCCAACACGGTAGGGTTGGCAGAAACCGCAAATTAAAATGAAGGTATAACGGAACCATTTATTTCAAGAGCCACGCTCAGTGTATTCCCCGCAACGGACTGGAACTGGCTTGTAAAATTTAATGCGAATCGAAATTGCCCACCGAAGCCAGCAGGGCTGTCAAATATGACCGAATGAAGTACCGGACGTAGTATAATACCCGGTTTCTATAGAGGAGCATGTTAACTCTAGGAAGTAGATAGAGCAAATCTACACTTACATTTAGCCAATCTTCATGGACGACAAAAGTTACACAGGTATATATTTATCACTAGCTCTACGGTGAAGTAAAACATCGTGAGGAAACCCGCAGGTCTCAGAATGTATTCTGAGGCATGTGTAACAGACCCGGTCCGGCGATGCAGATGGGCTCACCACCTATCGAATATTCTCGTGAATATTATAGTGGAGCGACGATCTTCGCAGGGTGGCTGGTAGCATATGGATGAGAGTTGCCGAGAATAGAGCTGAATGGCGTGCAATTGGAGAGGCCTATGTCCTGTAGTAGATATGCTGATGATTATGATTATTCTCGTGAAATGTGGGTATTTGCAGAAAGCCTACCCCCTCGGGAATAAAAAGCGTGAGGTTATTTATTTTATTTTAATCTTTATTTGAAAGAAAATAAATATTTAATTTACAATATTTACAGATAAAATGTGTAAATCTTTAACTTCATGTTCTATTTTTGGCACATTTTATTTTATTTTATGTTTATTCTTTTAGTCACTATATATGTGAACAAATTCAGTAGGTACTTACTTTTCTAATGTAAGATATGGAGGAGCGCGACCTTCTGATACAGGTGTACTTCACTTAATAGAAGGTTGCAAATATGAGCAAATTTTTGTACCGTTTTTGTTTGCGAAATAAATATTATTATTATTATTATTTTTTTAAATTTATTTATACCAGATACTCCACAACCCTAACTACGAAATGGGGTAGACAGTAGGGAAACGGCTTAAGTAGTTTCATTGTTTAGGCATCGATCGCTTAATGTAAGCAGAACCATTAAAATTTCAAATGAAGGGTTAGGGATTTCATTTACATACTGGGTTATTAATTTGTTAGGAAAGTAAAATAATATTTCATAATTTATATTAAATTTTTGATGGAGAATTAGTATTGGTAGTTTATCTACATAATTTTATACAACTCTAGCTGTTCCTCGCGGTTTCACCAGCATCGTTCCCGTTCCCGTGGGATTATGGGGATAAGCTTATGTTACTCCCTGATAATATAGCTCACCATAGGTGAAATATTTTTTTAAATCGGTCCAGTATATGAGTTTATTCGTTATAAAAATACAAATATTTCCTCTTTGTAATATTAGTAGAGAAGTGTACATTAGATACACATTATATTTGTCACATTAATCTGTAAAAACACAACCATATCATTTATAACCTCACTCATTCACTTACTAATTTTCTCACTCATTCAACCACCATTCAACCCACTCGCTCATCACGACATCTCCTAAAGTTAATGACATTAAAAAATCATAAGAATTGTAAGTTGGGTTCCATATCTGATTGTTTATTAAAATTCCCACGGGAACGGAAACAAACCGGTTCCACGCGAGGCTCGCTTCTGGGCGCCTAATAAGTAGTAGGTACCTTTAATCTCTATACTTACTAATATTATATTCGCGAAAGTTATTATACAGTAACTCTATGTTTGTATGTTGCATTTTCACTTCTAAACTCCTGAATCGATCTTGATGTAAGCTGGCTGTGCAATAGGTCACATGTTTGAGGAAGGACATTATCTATTGTTCATACTAGAACATGGAAAAAGTAACGGGAAAAAGCTTTATTTTGACACGAAACACCACAACGTTAATAATGGAACATAATACAAAACAGTTTGCGGTTTGTGGCATCATTTAGACCGCACGTAACGGGAACGTAACGTGAAATGACGTCGTCAAAACACGAGTGTATTCACAACCGCCCGTTGAGAGACGATTTGGCAACCATTCGGGGAATCAAGACACGTGAGATTTAGGGCTGTCACAATATTGCAGAAACTTTAGTTATAACTGTAAATAAATGTTACTTTCTTTAGTTATAACTTGTGATGAATAAAGATCCTAAGTAGTATTATAGAGCAGTGATAGCCCGAACGGTTAAAGAGCCGGCCGAAAATCAGCGAGGCTCGGGTTCGAATCCTGGCATGTACCAATGAGTTTTTCAAAAACTTACGTACATATTTATCACTAGCTCGACGGTGAAGGAAAACATCGTGAGGAAACCCGCAGGTCTCAGAATTAATTCTGAGACATGTGTAAACAGACCCGGTCCGGCGATGGGCTCACCATCTATCACCCAATATATCTCGTGAAATGTGGGTATATCCAGTAATGGAATACCTCTGCCTACCCCCCCGGGGATAAAAGGCGTGAGATTTTAAAAAGTAATTTTATGAAATGAATATTAAAAAAAAATTGCTGACGCCTTTCGAGGAAGTCCATAGCTATTCCATTTCTGGAACCCATTTTACACCAGTATATATTTTTCTGACCCATGATTTAAAAGTAGCAAACACCACACCCCTACTAACATTGCTCTAGATTACCAACATCATTGGTTATTTATACAGCTATTGTAGAAAGAGCGCTCGCTACGAGTCGGCAGATTCGCTTCCACCGCAGAACATTGCATGGAACCCCAATGAACACGTTGGTATTCCGCTTGTACGATGCATTGCATGCATGTTGCAGGCATTTGTAAAAAATATAATATGACCAAATCCAATTTCTTATATACGGATAATACGAAACTAACAAACAATTTGTAGGTACGAGTAATTATTCGGATTATACAACACGTCACAAAATAAATAAATAAATCCCCGAAGGGGTAGGCAGAGGTATTCCATTACTGGATATACCCACATTTCACGAGATACATTGGACCCCTAAACGTGATAGGTGGTGAGCCCATCGCCGGACCGGGTCTATTTACACATGTCTCAGAATTAATTCTGAGACCTGCGGGTTTCCTCACGATGTTTTCCTTCACCGTCGAGCTAGTGATAAATATGTACGTAAGTTTTTGAAAAACTCATTGGTACATGCCAGGATTCGAACCCGAGCCTCACTGATTTTCGACCGGCTCTTTAACCGTCCGGGCTATCACTGCTCTCTATTTAAAAAATATAAGTATAAAAAATATATGATGCATTCGTACTTTCGTTTTGTCTAACCAAACTTAAATAAAGAGCAATAATAGTACGGTTTCCATAGGTAGCCCTATAAAGCATACATTCACTGTTTTGTAGTACAGTCAAGATCAAGTAGAGCTTGACACTTTGGACTTTGTAACGTTCTTATTACAATCGCCTTAGAGGTCAGACTCGCACTACAAGTGTAAAGCTTCATGTGCTCTTCACTGGACAGTATGGGGACCCGGGAATGTAAACATTCGGTCTGCCATTTTGAAGTAGACGCGTCATGCTCAAATGAAAATTATGACTCTGAAGTAGTATTTATTATTTAGTCCCAAAGAGATTAAAATATAATAGGGCATAGAGGGGACAAAGCGAGGAAAATTTGAAGCCAAAAGTTATTCCAAGTGGAATAAGTCTAGTACAATTTCGACCGAATGACAGCTCGCGTTTATACTAACTGGCATGACGCTTATATTCCCAATGCCCCCTCTATGTCCTATTATATTTTAATCTCTTTGGTTAATCAGAATGCTATGTGTTTAATATTTGTTTATGTATGTTTATCAGTTAGTACCGATAGTAAAGACAGGCTCTGACTAGTTTCGGGCTAAATAAAAGTGTGTGAATTGTGTCCCACAATTTAATATTCTTACCTTGGTATCGATCTAACATCAAAGGTTTTGTTCTTCCAGTAAATAAATGTTAATGTGACATAACAAAAACAGTCTTTACTCCATTGGCTAATTCATCGTATGCCCCGCTTGGGCACTTTGATAATTGACTTGCACAAACTTGTGCGGCCACAGACTATATAACTATCTGCGAAGCCTCTAGACATGTCCCAGCTGAGACGGGAACATTAGCGCAGACTTGAGAAGGGACAGAGGGCTACACACAAAATTAGAAAGCAAGATTCCAAAGCCCCAAGGCCTCACTTCAATTTTCAAATAGCGACCGCCCTCACTTCGCTTCGGTTTATATAATACTAGCAGCGCCCCGCGGTTTTATCCGCGTAGTTCCCGTTCCCGTGAGAATACGGGAATTAAATATTGCCTATGTTATTCAGGGATCTTCTAGCTTTCCATTAGTGAAAGAATTTTAAGTATCGGTCCAGTAGTTCTTGAGTTTATTCGTAACAAACATACAAAAATAGAAATCTTTCCTCTTTATAATATTAGTATAGATATAGATTAACAGTGTTTCTCTAATATATCATGCATGTATTATACATATACATATAAATTTTCTTGAATCACTCTATCTATAAAAAACGCATCAAAATCCGTTACGTAGTTTTTAAGATCTAAGCATACATAGGGACAGACAAACGGGAAGCGACTTTGTTTTATATTATGTAGTGATATTGATAATGATAGTAACAAAATGTGTCTAGCATAAAATAGTTTTAGTATGTCTGAACGTGCGGATACTGTTAGTTTGGTTCGACGCTAATTTACAGGTTCACATCGCGTCGCTTTATTCATGTGCTCCAAAGGAGACGTTTCAGAAATGTATGGAGACTGGACCTGCACCACGTACACCAGTTTTTTAGATAAATATAAATAAAATAACTGTATTTTTACTCTTGATTTTGCTTACATTTGTCTAGTTTTGTTGTAAAATAAACTTTAATTTTCATTAAACTGGCATGGCGACGAAAGAAAAAAAAATTGCGACCTGACCAGTAAAATGACAATTGACATTATTTGAATGTTTGTCGGAATAATTCACAATAACATGGAAATTGGGCTTAAGAAGATAGAAAAAGTATTATTTCAATATGATTCAGTAAGTTAAATAGATAGAAATTATTTTTTAAAATATTTTTCTGATAATCACTAGATTTTTCTCTATCTTTCACACTGATGTAGGTACAATGTGCAGGCCCAAGACGGAACGTCTCCTTTGACTAGTTGATACGAGTAGAATCTAGCGACTTGGTATAGTTAGTTCGGGATATGTGCTAGTTTTGCCAATCTGGAACGTTCCTAGGTCTGTGTCACCCTAAGGACACAGCATGTCAGTCTTGTCAGACCAAGACGGACAGGGATTGGCCGCAGTGACGTCATCTTATGCGGTCTGGCAGTCTTCACTTTGCAGTTTACATCATATTGTTAGTTGCGAAACTTACGAGTCAATAATATAGTAGGTACTGTAGTCCCTACTAAGTAATATAAAACAAAGTCGCTTTCTCTGTCCCTATAACCCTATGTCCCCATGTATGCTTAAATCTTTAAAACTACGCAACGGATTTTGATGCGTTTTTTTTTAATAGATAGAGTGATTCAAGATGAAGGTTTTAGTATGAACATTGCGTGTGAGGCCGGGGCGGGTCGCTAGTGTACTATAATTCTGAAATAAGATCACACAAAAAACGTAAAACTCCTTCTGTCGCAGTCAGGTAAAAAAACTAAACATTTGGAAGCAATTCGCATTACAGCCCCACCTTGTGTTGTATAGCTAAAAGCTCGCATTGTCTTTCCGTCGCTTAGCGAGGCATTTCTTTCCGGCCCGAAGTGACCGACATTCGACAACCAGCTCCTTGAAAGTCGCTTAAAAGAGGACTTTATGCCTATGGGTAGGTACTGCCCTTTTTGCCGACTTTCCCATTTTGCCGACTTTTTTGCAAAGTCATACTTCTATTGCCGATATGCCGTCTTATTAGATTTTATCGCCTTTTGTACCCTTTTGTCTACTTTCCCTTGCCGCCGACTTTTATCACTTTTCCTATTTATAGTATTACTAAGCCGAAAACAACAAAACTGTTTAGTTTTGAACTGCTATGCCGACTATTTGTACAGTCGTGTGCAATATTTAATTGCAAAGTAAACTATAGGCATGGTCCAAGGTATGTAAAAAACTATCTATCTAAAAAATAAAATTACAGGCCAAGTGCGATTCGGAATCATACACAAACTTGTAGGTTTTGTAATTGTACAGCTATTTAAATATTCTATATATATAGGACTTCGGAAGCATATATATTTTTTTCAAATCAAATCTTTTATGTATTTCTTTCAACAGTTGAGTAAATTTCGTCTAGTTTGTTTAATTTTTAGGGTTTCGTACCCAAAGGGTAAAACGGGTCCCTATTACTAAGACTCCGCTGTCCGTCTGTCTGTCCGTCTGTCACCAAGCTGTGTCTCATGAACCGTAATAGTTAGACAGTTGAAATTTTGACAAGTGATGTATTTCTGTTGCCGCTATAACAACAAATACTAAAAAACAGAATAAAATAAATATTCAAGAGGGCTGTCATACAACAAACGTGATATTTTTGCCGTCAAAAAGTCAAAAAAGTCAAAAGTCAAAATGTTTTATTCAAAATAGGAACTTACAAGTCCACTTATTGAACGTCATTTCAACTCCCTAAGTACAGTCAAGATCAAGTAGAGCTTGACACTTTGGACTTTGTAACGTTCTTATTACAATCGCCTTAGAGGTCAGACTCGCACTACAAGTGTAAAGCTTCATGTGCTCTTCACTGGACAGTATGGGGACCCGGGAATGTAAACATTCGGTCTGCCATTTTGAAGTAGACGCGTCATGCTCAAATGAAAATTATGACTCTGAAGTAGTATTTATTATTTAGTCCCAAAGAGATTAAAATATAATAGGGCATAGAGGGGACAAAGCGAGGAAAATTTGAAGCCAAAAGTTATTCCAAGTGGAATAAGTCTAGTACAATTTCGACCGAATGACAGCTCGCGTTTATACTAACTGGCATGACGCTTATATTCCCAATGCCCCCTCTATGTCCTATTATATTTTAATCTCTTTGGTTAATCAGAATGCTATGTGTTTAATATTTGTTTATGTATGTTTATCAGTTAGTACCGATAGTAAAGACAGGCTCTGACTAGTTTCGGGCTAAATAAAAGTGTGTGAATTGTGTCCCACAATTTAATATTCTTACCTTGGTATCGATCTAACATCAAAGGTTTTGTTCTTCCAGTAAATAAATGTTAATGTGACATAACAAAAACAGTCTTTACTCCATTGGCTAATTCATCGTATGCCCCGCTTGGGCACTTTGATAATTGACTTGCACAAACTTGTGCGGCCACAGACTATATAACTATCTGCGAAGCCTCTAGACATGTCCCAGCTGAGACGGGAACATTAGCGCAGACTTGAGAAGGGACAGAGGGCTACACACAAAATTAGAAAGCAAGATTCCAAAGCCCCAAGGCCTCACTTCAATTTTCAAATAGCGACCGCCCTCACTTCGCTTCGGTTTATATAATACTAGCAGCGCCCCGCGGTTTTATCCGCGTAGTTCCCGTTCCCGTGAGAATACGGGAATTAAATATTGCCTATGTTATTCAGGGATCTTCTAGCTTTCCATTAGTGAAAGAATTTTAAGTATCGGTCCAGTAGTTCTTGAGTTTATTCGTAACAAACATACAAAAATAGAAATCTTTCCTCTTTATAATATTAGTATAGATATAGATTAACAGTGTTTCTCTAATATATCATGCATGTATTATACATATACATATAAATTTTCTTGAATCACTCTATCTATAAAAAACGCATCAAAATCCGTTACGTAGTTTTTAAGATCTAAGCATACATAGGGACAGACAAACGGGAAGCGACTTTGTTTTATATTATGTAGTGATATTGATAATGATAGTAACAAAATGTGTCTAGCATAAAATAGTTTTAGTATGTCTGAACGTGCGGATACTGTTAGTTTGGTTCGACGCTAATTTACAGGTTCACATCGCGTCGCTTTATTCATGTGCTCCAAAGGAGACGTTTCAGAAATGTATGGAGACTGGACCTGCACCACGTACACCAGTTTTTTAGATAAATATAAATAAAATAACTGTATTTTTACTCTTGATTTTGCTTACATTTGTCTAGTTTTGTTGTAAAATAAACTTTAATTTTCATTAAACTGGCATGGCGACGAAAGAAAAAAAAATTGCGACCTGACCAGTAAAATGACAATTGACATTATTTGAATGTTTGTCGGAATAATTCACAATAACATGGAAATTGGGCTTAAGAAGATAGAAAAAGTATTATTTCAATATGATTCAGTAAGTTAAATAGATAGAAATTATTTTTTAAAATATTTTTCTGATAATCACTAGATTTTTCTCTATCTTTCACACTGATGTAGGTACAATGTGCAGGCCCAAGACGGAACGTCTCCTTTGACTAGTTGATACGAGTAGAATCTAGCGACTTGGTATAGTTAGTTCGGGATATGTGCTAGTTTTGCCAATCTGGAACGTTCCTAGGTCTGTGTCACCCTAAGGACACAGCATGTCAGTCTTGTCAGACCAAGACGGACAGGGATTGGCCGCAGTGACGTCATCTTATGCGGTCTGGCAGTCTTCACTTTGCAGTTTACATCATATTGTTAGTTGCGAAACTTACGAGTCAATAATATAGTAGGTACTGTAGTCCCTACTAAGTAATATAAAACAAAGTCGCTTTCTCTGTCCCTATAACCCTATGTCCCCATGTATGCTTAAATCTTTAAAACTACGCAACGGATTTTGATGCGTTTTTTTTTAATAGATAGAGTGATTCAAGATGAAGGTTTTAGTATGAACATTGCGTGTGAGGCCGGGGCGGGTCGCTAGTGTACTATAATTCTGAAATAAGATCACACAAAAAACGTAAAACTCCTTCTGTCGCAGTCAGGTAAAAAAACTAAACATTTGGAAGCAATTCGCATTACAGCCCCACCTTGTGTTGTATAGCTAAAAGCTCGCATTGTCTTTCCGTCGCTTAGCGAGGCATTTCTTTCCGGCCCGAAGTGACCGACATTCGACAACCAGCTCCTTGAAAGTCGCTTAAAAGAGGACTTTATGCCTATGGGTAGGTACTGCCCTTTTTGCCGACTTTCCCATTTTGCCGACTTTTTTGCAAAGTCATACTTCTATTGCCGATATGCCGTCTTATTAGATTTTATCGCCTTTTGTACCCTTTTGTCTACTTTCCCTTGCCGCCGACTTTTATCACTTTTCCTATTTATAGTATTACTAAGCCGAAAACAACAAAACTGTTTAGTTTTGAACTGCTATGCCGACTATTTGTACAGTCGTGTGCAATATTTAATTGCAAAGTAAACTATAGGCATGGTCCAAGGTATGTAAAAAACTATCTATCTAAAAAATAAAATTACAGGCCAAGTGCGATTCGGAATCATACACAAACTTGTAGGTTTTGTAATTGTACAGCTATTTAAATATTCTATATATATAGGACTTCGGAAGCATATATATTTTTTTCAAATCAAATCTTTTATGTATTTCTTTCAACAGTTGAGTAAATTTCGTCTAGTTTGTTTAATTTTTAGGGTTTCGTACCCAAAGGGTAAAACGGGTCCCTATTACTAAGACTCCGCTGTCCGTCTGTCTGTCCGTCTGTCACCAAGCTGTGTCTCATGAACCGTAATAGTTAGACAGTTGAAATTTTGACAAGTGATGTATTTCTGTTGCCGCTATAACAACAAATACTAAAAAACAGAATAAAATAAATATTCAAGAGGGCTGTCATACAACAAACGTGATATTTTTGCCGTCAAAAAGTCAAAAAAGTCAAAAGTCAAAATGTTTTATTCAAAATAGGAACTTACAAGTCCACTTATTGAACGTCATTTCAACTCCACCGCTTCAGCATGTATGGTTGAGGAGAAGAAGCGGGGCAAGAAACTCTTCAACACAATATTCTTTTAATCAATTGTTACATATTACTAAATTGGGTTACATAATTTCGTTTGTTTTTCGCTATCGTATTGCGCTGGACTGGAGGAAATCTGTTCCAAGCATCATTGTCATTTATACAATATGTATCAGAAAGGTGAAATAATAATTAAGGGTCATATAAAGTAGCTTATATACAGCTCGTGAAAAATGTCTCTTGTTTAACTATAAATTTGGAGTAAAACAACGTTGAAGTTATCATTAAAAAAAAACATTTTCAACCCTTAAATCAGCTGCTAAATGCTGTTGAACTCTCTTTTAAGTGACCAAACATGGTACAGATAAGACATCGTGTTTTTACCTACGAAAAACTAGACCGAGCCTATACACTATGAGTACTAAATAACTAATAGACATACTTAAATAATTATTGAAAACCCAGTCACGAAGAAAAATGATATGTTCATTCACACAACTGTAGGCCAACATGTTGTTCAGTGGGAATCGAACCCGCGAGCTCCGGTTCTGAAGGTCACTACCAACTGAGCCAACAGGCCCGATAATACTCCATCATTATTTTTTTTTTTTCCCATAGTTTTAAAGAAAACCTACTAATTTACCTACGTAAATATCTGACATTATTAGTCTTTGATAGAATTTTGTTAGTCCACGTGGATTGCGGTCTTAGATCAATGAAAAATCCATTGATCACTAGGAACGCTCGCGCGCTCCTTTTTGGCCAATAAGGACACTGCGCAAAGGTCAAAGGGCCGGCGGCGGCATTACTAAGGACTCTAGCTCCACCCTCTATTTATTGAGTGGTTCCGTATGTTTTAAAAAATATTCCTAATTCTAAGTATTTTATCTTATTTCACGTTATTATTATTTCACAATTGGCAAAAGTAAATTGTGTAATTAATTGGTTCATTATCCTTGTATCGCTTAAAATTATTTTTACGTCTTTTATTTTCATAGGGTTATGTTTAATTTTCAACTGAACCCTATGTGGTATAAATGAAAGACAGTCTAGATGACAACTGATTTATTAAAATACCTACATATTAGATACTACCTACAACATCTTCCCCATAAACAAATTATGAAATAACATATACTAACTTATATGAACTTACTTGATAATAAAACTAAAACTAAATACAACAACCCCAATCCTCCCTTAAGAAGAAAAAAATAAATAAAATAAAAAACTAAGCTTGCTTACTTAAAAAGAATAACAATAATGCCTACTGCGGTCGATCTGTTATAACAGAAATCCAATTGTTTTCCAATTAGGTGGGTTGACTGGGTAAATAAAAAATAAACATTTTATTCTTATTATTGGAGAATGAGATTCTGTAACAATAGGTAAATTTGGTATAATTTTATTTATGTTATTGTTAAATGAATGATCATTTTCATTGCTTAAAACCTGTGAGTTTGACATTTTTGGTTCACACTTAATTAAATGTCTACGATTACGTCGATAAATTCCTCTCTTATTTTTTACAATGTAAGATCTGGGAGTATTACACTCGGCCACTACTTGGCCACTCGCTCTGGTATTTCTATCAATAATAATAACATCGTCTCCTTTATTCAGTTTGGGTAATTCTTTACAGTGTTGGTCATAGTATAACTTGCTCTTACGTTGCTTATTGACAAGCGTATCGTGCTGTTCAGGCGCTGCCGTTTTAGGTTTTAACAATACAAGGTGCACTGGCAATCTGCACCTCAGCATACGACCCATCATCAATTGTGCAGGAGAATTCAAACCGTCCCGCGGCGTGTTACGATAACTCAACAAATTTAGATAAAAGTCTGTTTTACTCATTATTGACTTCTTTAAAATATTTTTAACAGTTTGCACAGCACGCTCGCTCTTGCCATTTGCTTGTGCGTAGTTTGGCGAGGAAGTTATGTGTTCGATTCCCCACTCTGAGATGAATCGTTTAAAATCCCTACTAGTAAATTGCGTGCCATTGTCACTAATTAAAGTCTCCGGGATACCATATCTAGCAAAATTTTCTTTCATAGCATTTACGACAGATAAACTTGTAATATTATTTAACTTTGATACCTCTGCAAACCCAGAATAGTAATCGACAATTATCAAATAATATTTCTTTTGTTACTCAAATATATCACTACCTACTTTGTTCCAAGGCAAAGTAGGAATATCTACTGGAATTAAAGGTTCCCTACACGGTGCGTTTGAACACTCCTGACAAACTGAACAGCGCTTTACATACATTTCAATATCTTTTGAAATTCCTGGCCAAAATAACACTTGTCGGGCACGTCTCTTGCACCGATCAATACCTAGATGACCGTCGTGAATAATACTGACCATCTCACTTCTCAATGAACTCGGAATTAAAACCAAATTATTTTTAAATATTACTCCATCAATAGCGAACAGTTCATCTTTTATTGACCAGTAATATTTTAAATTTTCAGATATATCAAATCTATTTGATGGCCAGCCTTCGTTAATATATTTCAGTAATTGTGTCAAAATAACATCCTTCCTGGTTTCCTCTTTCACCAGGCTAAGTTTATTTTTTGACATATTAACCTGACTCATTAAAAGATTAACTTGATACGATATTCCTCTACTAATATTTTCATCATATTTTTGCGGCAGAGACGCGCGCGACAATGTGTCTGCTAAATACATGTATTTGCCTGGCTTATACATAACTGTCAAATCATAACCCTGCAGCCGCAATAACATGCGCTGTAAGCGTACTGGGACCGACTCTAGAGGTTTTTTAAATAAACTTTCTAGCGGCTTGTGATCAGTCTCAATCAATATATTCTTTTTTCCATAAATGTACTGATGGAACTTTTCGCAAGAGAACACTATGGCAAGCATCTCCTTTTCTACTTGCGCATATCTCGTCTGAGTATCGGTAAGCGTGCGTGAAGCGTACTCGACGGGCCGTCCGCCCTGCATCAGCACCGCGCCCAGCGCGACGCTGCTCGCGTCCACGGATATCACTACCGGTTGTTCCACGTCATAAAGTGCCAAAACCGGAGCTGTACTAATCAATTTTTTTAGTTCATCTAAAGCGTTTTGATGAACCGCGTCCCACACCCAACAAGAATCTTTCTTTAATAATTTTGTCAGGGGATTTGTAAAATCGGAATAGTTGTGTATAAATTTTGATAAATAATTAGTTGCTCCTAAAAACCTTTCTAACGCCTTCTTATCGCATGGAGAAGGCATATTCACAATAGCTTCTACTTTCGAATTATCCGGTTTCATACCGTTTTTGTTAAAAACATGCCCTAAATAAGTTACCTCGTCAACTCCAATTTTGCACTTGCTTTTGTTGAATTTTAGATTTACTTGCCTCGCTCTTTCTAATAATGCACGCAATCGAGTGTCGTGCTCTTGTTTTGTACGTCCCCAACAAATTATATCGTCAATAAATGAATCAACTCCCTCTAAATTTTCAAATAATTGTTTGATTTTCGCATGAAAAACCTCGGGCGCGCAGTTTAGGCCAAACGGTAACCTTGTGAATTGAAAACGGCCGAACGGCGTGCCAAATGTACATAAGTCAGCGCTGGCATCATTTAATTTTACTGCCCAAAATCCCGAGTTCGCATCTAGTACCGAGAAATAACATGCACCATGCAACTTCGTCGCTAATTCAGTAATGGTAGGCAGTTGAAAATGCGCACGTTGAATAGCACAATTTAATGGACGCGGGTCCAGGCAAACACGTATGTCACCGTTTTTCTTAGCCGCGATCACAATGGCGTTAACCCAGGGCGTCGGCTGCACGACCTTTCTAATTACACCGAGATTAACCATTCTACTCAACTCGTCCGACAACTTTTGCCGCAAAGCAATAGGCACCTTACGCGGCGCACTTACGACCGGCGGTACGCAGCGGTCGACAACAATGTTATACTCACCGGGTAAACAACCCAATCCTTCAAAAATATCAATATAATCATTCAAATTTACGCTATATATACGCTGTACCAATCCCATCTGTGAGCAAGCTTGTCGTCCCAGTATGCTTTCACAATTCATGTCTGCAATTGCAAACCGTAGTCTATGTTGATTATTTTTGTGCGACCAAGTTAGATCACTAACTCCCTTAATCGGTATGACGTCACCGCTATACGATTGTAATTTCATATTGTGTTTACTTGTTAAACTTGACTCATCATAACCTAACATCTTAAAGCGCTCGTATGACAACACATTAATGTCGGCGCCAGTGTCTAACTTGAAATATTCAGAGCCACCCTCACATTCCAATGTCTCATACCACTCGTCACCTGGCGAATGTTGAGCTGAAGAGATAATTTTCACCATAGAAATATAAAATAACTCACAGTCAGCGCCGGGGTTATCCGTGTTATCGTCATGTACACCAATTTCATACATTTTTTTAACACTTCGCGACATATTACACATTCTGGCGTAATGACCATAATTTTGGCACACGTAACACTTCACATGGATAGCGGGGCAAGACCCCGGCAAACACTGCATTCCACAACCGTGACACTGCGTCTCCGTTGTGGACCGTGAAGTAGAAGCCGACGCGGGCGCTCCGCGGCCCCGGGCCCGGCCGCGCCAGCCGCCGCGCCCCCTGCCGCGCGCTCGTACCGCGTCCACCCGCGCGAGCCCTGGCGCTCCGCCGCTGCGTGCCTCCAGGCAACGACTGCTGTCGGTTGACACCTCATCCGCTTCACATATTTTTATGGCTTTGTCCAAAGTCAATTCGTCTACCCGTAGCAACCGATCTCGAACTATTCCACTGTTTATGCCGCAAACGATGCGATCTCGAATTAATTCTTCCTCTAATGACGAGAAGTTGCACTTTTTACTTAATAGTTTTAACGCTATCACATACTGGCTAATAGTTTCTCCCTCTTCTTGATTCCGACTAAAAAATTGATATCTAGCCAGAGTAATGTTGGATTTAACACCAAAATATTCATCAAATTTTTTTAACAACTTGCCGACGTCATTGCGATCGCCATCTTTTTCAAATGTGAAAGTTTGGTATACATCAAATCCATCCGGCCCAATAAGATTGATGAGTAGGCTTGACTGAACTGCTGATTCCTCTTTGTGCACCCCAGATGCTGTCAAGAACAATTGGAATTGTATCTTCCACCTCTTCCACGCGTCAGCCCGGCCGACGGGGCTGCCATCTAAACTCAGTTCTGGCGGTGGTCTCGCGTGTTCCATTGCGAAATCCTATTATTAGCACAATCACTAAGAATAATTATAATAATTTTAAGGCGAACAATTTGCCCAATGCCCCTAAAATAATTATTTAAACCACCGCTGCCACCATGTGGTATAAATGAAAGACAGTCTAGATGACAACTGATTTATTAAAATACCTACATATTAGATACTACCTACAACACCCTACAACAAAATTTTTGGAAATCGGCAAATTCTTTCATTTTCAAATCAATGAACTTAGTTACTTCCTATCTATCAACGAGTGAAGACGTGTTATAATCAAAGAATATGACTCGCAACAGTCGCTACAGTGTCTCGCGATTATTCAAGTGAATCTTATGAAATGACTTTGTGTCGGTGCTCCTGACGGCAATATCAGTCAAGTTAGGGAGCTGTGTCACGTGCGCTTCGCTGAAGGTAGACTACTGGATGAGCAGCGGATGCTATCCTTCAGCTGCTTCGGGAGAATTTGTCAGGTGTGTGTGTGCGTCTGCGCGAGGCTGGTTCGTTCCGCGCTCAAACCCCCCAAGGTCGCGCACCTGTACGCCTACTCGTGGTGCCGGGACCTGCGGCTGATGGTACCTACCCACTGCGCACGGGTGGACATTTTGAGTTATTGTGCGGTATTAATGTGTGTGTAAACCAAATAGTAGGTTGGACCCTAATCCCAAAGTGTAAAAGTTTGATGAAACTACATAATTAGTATGTAGGTAGGTATTACTTGTTTAATGACAATGTTTTGATCAGTTAAATTTATTATTGAATAAACTACGCTGTTACCTTTAATTTTTTTAAAATAAATGATTACTGCTATAACTTTTATTATTTCTAATAACATTTACCCTAGAATAAAATAGGTAGGTATGCTAAGGCGCGGGCGGCGACCGGCGCTCGGCGCGAGCGATCAGCTGCGCGCGCAGCGCTACCTACCACTACTACGGTCAACGACACTAGCGCGTAGAGCCCGTACGCTTTTATTCTTCAATCACAGGGTTGGCGAAAATTCACACATAAAAAGTAATTATTAAGTTTGTATGAAAGAAAAAAGTTGCTATATTAGATCTGATATTTTTGTAGGTATTTCGTTACACGATATACATATACACCCTTCAATATTATTTCACCTTTCTGATACATATTGTATAGTCGTCTAGTTTGTAATATGCCTTTTTACAAAGTACATGTTTAACATGAGTTTTTAACACAGTTTCAGGCAATTTCAAAATATCTTCTGGTATTTTATTATAAAAGCGTATGCAAAGCCCCACAAAAGAATTATTAATATTACTTAATCGTGACTGAGGTTGCTCTAGTTTATTTTTATTCCTTAGATTACAATTATGCCTGTCACAGTTTTTAGTATACAGTAATATGTTTTTCCGTACATACATAATGTTTTCATAAATGTACTGACAAGGCATTGTTAAAATATTAATTTATTTGAATAGTTCTCTTAGGGAATCACGACATCTTAACTTGTAAATGGCGCGTATAGCCCTTTTTTGTAAAATAAAAATAGATTCTGCTTCAGCAGCTCTGCCCCACAGCAAGATGCCATAGGACATTATACTGTGAAAGTAGCTAAAATAAACGAGTCTTGCTGTGTCTACATCAGTAAGCCATCTGATTTTTCTAACGGCATAAGCAGCTGAGCTCAGTCTGTTAGATAATGCAGAAATATGAGAATTCCATTGAAGTTTGGAGTCTATCGTTATCCCCAAAAAAACTGTATTATCAGCGAAATCTAATTTGTCATTGTTTAAAATGATCTCATTCTCTACTCGTCTAACATTAGGGAGTACAAACTTTATACATTTGGTCTTCTTAGCGTTGAGCACTAGATTGTTTGCAGTGAACCATGTGAGAATTTGTTGAAGAGTGTCATTTACCTCGTCGAGCTTCTGAGCTTGTCTATCTACTTTGAAAATCAGAGATGTATCATTAGCAAACAACACTATCTTTGACAAACTCTCTACCATGAATGGAAGATCATTTATATATACAAGGAAAAGAAAAGGACCAAGAATCGAACCTTGAGGCACCCCAATTTTTACGGGTGCACCCTGTGATTTACAATCATTTATTTTTACTTTTTGTATCCTATTTTCGAGATAGGACTGTAAAATATGCGTTGATAATGGTACGGAACCCTTTGTGCGCGAGTACGACCCACAATTGACCGGTTTTAGTACTCAGTTTAATGCAAATAACTTTTAAACAGTTTTTTTGTTTGTTATTATTAATTAGTCTTGTGAAAAGATAAAGGAAATACCCCTATAATGCATTTAAGAGAAAAAAATATTATGAAAATCGTGTTCTGTAGGTATAGAATATCGAAGTCGATAAATATTATGAACGTGACTGTATTAAAATCGGCAAAAGAAAACTCTTAATTCCCAAAATCTATAAAGTTGTCAAAAAGGGAAAAATGGCATTGAAATATTTAAAAGTCGGCATAAAATGACAAAAGTCAATGAAACATGAAAAGTCGGCATATCGGTAAAATATGTATGACTTTACAAAAAAGTCGGCAAAATGGGAAAGTCGGCAAAAAGGGCATTACCCAATAGGACAGAGTTGTGCGGATTTTGTTTCGCAATGCGATTTCTCGTTCTGTCTCAAGTGAGAACTTTCCCAAACACAGTGTGTTTGACTGGCTTAGTCGTCATGAATTTTACACACCATTAATAATGAAAAGATACATACTAAAAGAAAATATAATATGCTAGCCCCTAGCTTAGTGGCAAATGAAGGTTCAACCGCTTGTTGGCGTTCGCTTAATTGTACCACTACTTAACTATTAAAAATTATTTTCATAAGTACTTCTTTGGACAGAAACCGGTGGAGGCAGATCACTCACTCCAAATGCGACCCTAATATTGACAGACATGAAGGACCGACCCCAGAGAGAGAGAGAGAAATATCTGGAAGTGTAATTTCTTAACCATTTTTCATTAAGGAGTTTCTGTTAAGTTGTAACATATCTACTTGGTAAAAAGAAGACTACAACTGTGTTTTAATTAAAGTTATAATCATATTCTTAAAAATAGAGGCAAGTATATAGATTTAGACATGAATCTTCACAATACAAACAACGGCAGCTTAACACAACACGCTGAGATGTTTAAAAAAACTAAAGACAAAAATCTATTGGACAAAATAATGGACGAAAATATAGAAAAATCATAAAGCACAACCAGCCTTGTCGCCATATGAGTTGAATCTCATTTCAATTAAATTCAATTTATTTATTTCTGTAGGTAAAACAAATACTACTTAGCTACGTCAATAGTCTAATAACAAGGGACTATCAACTCCTCCATGGAGATTGGCTGAATATAAACAGCAGCTTATCTCCATCGACGAGTTGCTGGTTCCAAATGCTATACCCCGAGGAGAACCAGTAACAAACTCAAGGACAGCTCTTTTTAACGTCATTAACTGGAATTGAAAATAGAGCACGTTTCTGCCTTGTGTGAATCTCCTGGTTTTAAAATAAGTTAGCAGTTGTCTTGTCTGGTGAGCTTCCAAGAGGCGTCCTGCACGTCAGGGTTGCGGCCTGCGGCGGCTATGATGGCTAGTATCGCATCGTAGCTTGGCACAAATTTCCTCTCCCTGCTCAAAAGCCATGCCCAAACTAAAAGGAAACAATTAAAGAATTTAAAAAAAAACAAGTAAGATGAGAGTGACACGTACAATCAATCAGTTTAAAAGAAAGTTTTAAGTGATCTCTAATCAGAAATTCGTTTTCCGGTTTTCTTTGTGCTAAATCGAAGTCGTAAAGTCATGTTAGGTACCCTAGGCTTGGAAAAATCTTCTAGGTGGCCACTAGCCCAACACTATCTCCTAATCCGCGGTGGGCTCGCGTTGGATATTGTTGCCCTTACTTCTTCAGCAATGGGCTGCTGACAGGTTGATGATGTGATGTGATCAGGAATTAGGTTTGTTTTGTATCCAGTGTGTTCAAACTCTAAAATAGCAAGTTCTGAAAGGTTAGGAAAGCATCGGTGTTGTTGCAGTCGTGCATTGGCGATGAAGACCATATCCAATTAGATAGACGGTACAACACATTAGAAAGAGGGACTAACGACACTACGGTGCTGTCACTTTATGACAGCCTTACCCCGAAGTATCATCTGAAATAGGTACAGTCAAGAGTACATGAAGCTTTACACTTGTAATGCGAGTCTGATCTCTAAAGCGATTGTAATAAGAGCGGTACAAAGTCCAATGTGTCAAGCTCTACGTGCTCTTGGCTGTACCGTAAATGGGAGACTGGCGATAGACCCCATGCACGAAATCAACAATCATGTTTTTTGCACACAAATATGGTCCTGAGCTCTCAATCAAACCCTGACATAGAAGACAGGTCACTGCTGTCTACAATTGGTATACTGATATCAAGCTTATAACCTACGTATATTTGAATGTGTGTACTTTTGAGATAGACAGCTCATCAATCCTGATAGTCTAGGCAGTTTTGTTGAGAAAGCCGAAACCCTTACCATTCTTAGTATTATCGGAGGTGTTTTTGCAGCTATAAATCAAGGCGTAGCTGGTGTAGTCGGTTGCCAACACGTAGGTATCAGTACTGACGCCGTCTGGAACAAATACGATTCATCACCGAAATGACACTGGTAAAAACAGCTAGTAAAAAATGTATAAAGTTTGAACTTACATTATTAAGTAAGCATAAGCTTAAATTATGTTTGCTGTGAAAAATATTCAATTTTTTAATTTAAGTAGGATTAAAATGCCTTTCACACCATTATCGTTTCAATTGCTTGGATTTCCCTACGGGAAGTAGGGGACATCTCATTGTCTCTTCAAGAAAATCGCTGGTCCAATATGGATCCGTCTAGCAAGAGACAGGAATAAGTGAAAACTTTAGAGGAGGCCTTTGTCGACCGACAAGCTGTTTCAGACAAACATCCAGTTGCCGATCATTTAAACAAAATACATAGAAATATAATAACAATAATTTAGTTACTACTTACGTTACTACGCATCTATCCATTGTAAGGAAGATAATAGCAATAAAGGCTATTTTATTTTATTTATAAAATGTCTTAGATAAATGCTGTAAGTTACTTTTATTTAAGTATAAAAAATAACAATTGAATTACATAATATTTTCCACTTTTGGGTGACAATTTTTAAATAAGTTCATGTAAGCTGTTCAATTTTATTAAAAAGTGCAGGAGAATTCTCCCTTTAGGTATGTAGCACCATTCATCAGTCAACGCCATTCAACAAGTTCTAAGCCGCGCTATCAAAGTTCTTACAAGAGTTTGTGTAACTACATCTATCCAACATCAACCGTAGGACCCGTGTTTTTGGCGCGATTCTTACGTCTGCTCTTCTATAGCTGCATCGAGGAGTATCTCAAATCAGCTTTGAGCAGCGCTTCTTCTTTTAGCTTTCTCATTTATGATCCCTTAATCTTTCTTATGAGTCCTTGCAGTCACCAACTTTTACTAGAGTGTCAATTTCCAAAACTCCTTACCATAAGTAATGATAAACCGTCCAGACTCATCATTAACGCTCTCCCTGATGATGGTGCCTTCCCAGGAGCGTTCGACGCCGTCCACCACCTCAGTGTTGGTGACTGACCCCTTCGTGTAGTCGATGACCCCGTACGTGGTGGTCGAGCAGTCGCCGCTCTCATCTGTGTTCGGGATCCTTTGGACCTGGTACCAGGTGCCTATCATCTGTAAAGAGGTAGACAGTGCATTTATTGGCAGTTATGAGTTGTAAATACTCAGTTCAAATCACTGAACTAACAAAATTATTGATTGGTTGTTGTGTATTGAGTGTAAAAACTGCTGTTAAGGATAGTTGCATTTGATACAGTTAGTTTTTCATAGAATATGTACAATACAGTTGTAATTTATTTTAATATATTTATAAATACACATGGGAACTGGGAAAAGCGGGATCTCCGTGAGAAACGCTGCTGTCATCTAACGCAGGCAAATAACCCAGGAAAATAAATATAAACGCAGGCAATCTTTTTTTAATTGAAAGGATATACTTTTAGATCGTTACCGTTTTCATCAAAATCCATTTCTGATGTTGGAATCCTTATGGAATTGAGGGAACTTCAAAAAATTTATATGTGATTTTGATATTTTCAGCAACATTTTCAAGCATTAAGCGTTCAGAAAATATCATTTAGTGAAGTGGGACAGATGAAGTAGGTTGTTTTTTTCGTTATTATATTTTAAAAAGTACTCTTACCCCTCGTATGTCGATATCTGTAACCACCTGTCCAGGTTGGAGATTGCAGGTCCCGTTCTTCTGCACCTGACCGAGGGCCCCACTCGCAATGGCTGCCAGGATCACGAATCGATACATGCTGAAGGACTTTGGAAGACTTCTAGAGGGTTGCGATCAACAGCTTGTGCTGTAAGTGTTGTTTGTGCAGTAAATATTTATGCTCGAGCTTATCTCGAGTATTGTCAATTGCACTTGCGTGAAGCAGTAAGTATCAAGGAATTAAATTTGAGGATAGTATTGAATTTTGTACCAAAAACGGTAATAGGCATAATTGTACACTTAGAAAAAAAATCAAGCATAATAAGCAAGTACTCTGTGACTATTCTTTGGTAATCGGGTAATGTGCCTCACAGATAGAAATATCACGTTTTTAATTTTTATATCAAAACTAGTGGCCCGCCCCGGCTTCGCACGGGTGGACATTTGTTTTTTAAACATTTTGGGATGCACTTAGAGTAAATATATCTTTATGCAGAACATAAGATAGGTTCTTATTATTTTTCAAATAGCCTGTGCCCAGCGGCGTTGCCCGCGCCGAATTCCTGTTCCAGTGGGAATTTCTAAAAATCCCTTCATAGAGCGTTTGCGAACGACATATTATTATAAGACACTTACATACCATATTTCAAGTTTCTAGGTAGGTATTATCGATTGGGAGTAGTACGTATTTCTCTTTTTAACCAGTTTTTAGGGTTCCATACCCAAATGGTAAAATGGGATCCTATTACTAAGTCTCCCCTGTCTGTCCGTCTGTCTGTCCATCTGTCACCAAGCTTTATCTCATGAACCGTGATAGTTAGACAGTTGAAATTTTCACAGATGATGTATTTCTGTTGCCGCTATAACAACAAATACTACAAAACAGAATAAAATAAATATTTAAGGGGCTCCTATATACAACAAACGTTATTTTTTTGGCGTTTTTATGTTGATAGACACAAAAAACCACACTTCTCCATACTAACTTCAAACCCTATGTTCACCCCTTTAGGGGGTGATTTTCGAAAAATCCAAAAACATGTGTCTCATAACTTATTTCTAAGAGTATTTGTGTAAAGTTTGAAGTTGATAGACGTAAAAAACAACACATCTCCATACAAACTCCTATCCCCTTTTTCACCCCCTTAAGGGGTGATTTTCGGAAAATCCAGAAATAGGTGTCTTGTTGTTTGTTTTGAGGAGAATTTTTACAAAGTTTCGTATTGATACACCCAAAAATGAGGGTTTTCCATACAAACTTCAACCCCTACTTTCACCCCCTTGGAGGATGATTTTCGAAAAATCCTAGAACTAATATCTCATAGTTTGTTTTGAAGAGTATTTGTGCCAAGTTTGAAGTTGATACACGCAGAAATCACACTATCCCATACAAACTTCAACCCCCTCTTTCACCCCCTTTGGGGTTAAATTTCGTAAAATCCTTTCTTAGCGAGCATCTACACTATAAACGTAACCTACACACAAAATTTCATATTTCTATGTTCAGCGGTTTGGGCTGGCCTTGATTTTTAGATTTAGCTTCTCCTTTTATATATATAGATATTAAAATTCACAGCTTCTGTATTTTATAGTTCTCTAAAAAAAGGGTGACAGTTTATCAAGTCTAGCCAAAACCTTGACCAATGATGTACTTTTATATATATCCAACGTCTTATAGCTAGATCTATAAAAGCAATTTTTGAAGATGTTTCTTTATCAAATACGGAATATAGCTGGTATTTATTAAGTGGTTCCTAACCAGGTCCGACCTGAAAACCAGCCGCCTGATCGTGGCAGGCCAACATGCCAACTGAGACCATTTTGCTTCAGCAGCACGTGTACAATGTCTAATGTCGAAATAGAAAAAAAAAAGTAGATAGCCTTTTGTTATGAACATATTATGACTTATTTATATGCTAAGTATATCTATTTATTATATAGAACTATTTCCATATTCTGTGCACATTTTTATGGCTTCAGGTTCTTCATCAGGTAAACAAGTTTTGAAAACTATGCTTTATATCTTTCAGTTTTATCATAACTTGTGCTACAGCTAAACACTTGGAGTTGAAGTGTTTTCTCGGTACTGCCGCTACTTCTACCACCGGATAGCCCACTTGACACATTTTCCTACTTAATTATTATTTCAAGAGAATGCTTATCAGTTGATATTTATTACTAACCTAAGATAACAAAAAAACAATCAACTAAATCGGTTCATAAACAAAAAAAAATTGATGTCTGTTGTATCTACGATAAACTGTAGGACAGCACTAGTCCTCCCGCGTTTTTTAGCTGTCAACTGTCAGTGGATATCTTATCTAATAAAAACGAGTTTCCCAAAATAAATGTTTTGTATTAATTAATTACAAACATAATTGCACGATATAACAATGTCGGTAATCGAAAATGAGTAGTAAATTAGTTATTACATGTTTAGTATATCTTCACTATTTATAATAGCTCTGTTGAGCCGGCTTCTCGTGCATAGACCTATAATTTACCTACTAGGAAGTGCCTGCAGCGCGTCGCGTCGGCTCTTGTGGGAATTTCAAAAAACCTCTTCCTAGTGCTCACTTAGGTACGTAATTTAAGGAATCTTAGTTCAAAACTATTGCTTCTAGACCCAGCTTTAATTATTAAGGGATAATTTAATTAAGGGATAACTACATTTAAAAAAATTACGCATTAAATATGCGTGTCACAAAACAGATTAATGCGGAGAAATTCCGCACGTCTGTGTTGAGGCACGAAGGAATGGCAAGGAAAAGGGGTGGCAATTCTTTGCTTTCTATTTTGGCTTTTAAAAGCTTTAGTTAGTCAAACAAGTTTTATTAGTTTATGGAGAAGCGGAGGTGGAATGCTCCTCCATCGTGAAAAGGGAAGATCTTCCGCCAGGCGAGGTGATCGTGCCTGGGGACCGCGGTCCAACGGTTGATGTTGGACAGTTGTATTTATACAAACTCATTAGAAAACTCCGATAGCGCGGTTTAGAACTCGGCCGTCTATTGGCGCGTTCCATGTAACTCGGCCTTCTATTGGCGCGTTCTATGTAGTGTCGCTACAAGTTTTTTGGAGCCAGTATGAAATTCATACTTACTAAGTAGTGTTTTAATAAGAGTTTTAATGAGGCACGATGAGGAAGAACTTGCGGTTCCGCGGCTGCTTTTCAAAAAGAAAATAAATAAATGTAAAACCTAGTTTTCATCATAACTTCGTTTTCAGTTTATGGAACTTGCTTATTGGACAACTGGATTAAACTATCGTCTAATAAAATGAAAATCTAGAATATAATATTTAGAATGGAGTAGAATATTTCTTTATTTGCGATAAACATGGTACAGATGAAAAAATACAGTTTTGATAGTGCAAACGTCATGTTTGCCACAATAAAAGGCATGCAAAAAACTCTCAGTTGCTACAAACGTACAAGTTTTTTTATCGAACTACGGCTAAACATTTTAGGAAGGGTTATAATAAGGTTATCTGGAAGAGATCGCTAAAAGCGATAAGACCACCCATTGTACTTTCGTTAATGTTGGTATCCATATTATGTTGTTTTTGGTGTACAGTAAAGAGTAATTGTATTGTATTGTATCTTTTTAGCAGTCTATCTATGTATGTCTGTATTTACGTAGGTACGTATATATGTTCCACTATAGCGTCTAAGCTACTCCATTCATCCGATTTTGATGAATAGGATCTTAATCGATCCATTATTATAGTCTGGGTAGCACACGGTAATTTTTTAACCGACTACGGCAAATCCAAAAGGACAGGGAATGTCTTTGCCTAGTGGAGTTAAAAGTTTTTTGTACAACTAAAAAAAATATGCAGAAAAATAAATGAATTACTTATTTCTTTATTTAAATTTCAGTTTACAAAACCTAATAGTACCTTCATGATTTGTCTGTCAATCAACTTTGGAATTAACAGCCGTTTTGTTTGGTTTCTTTCCAGTCGAGGTCCTGTATTTCGGGGTTCTTAGCACCTATAGCTTCTATAGTCTGGAATACCTCCTGCGATGGCTTGTAATTCCTCTCTCTGCTTAGTAGCCATGCATAGACTGAACAAACGAATGATAATTTTAAAAAAAATTGGTACAGTCAACAAAGTTGTTAGGGTTACATGGTCAGAACCGAAACTAAGATTCAGCCTTAAATGTATTTATAGTTTTTTGGTAAATTGTAGGGATCAAAGATACCTTTTGAAATAAACATTAATCAATAAGATTTATTTATGACTACTCCAGGAAAATGAGTTCTTATTTACTGGCCATGTAACCCTAACAACTTTGTTGACTGTACCTTATAATTTTTTTTTTCCATTTCCTTCCTCATTCACCTAATAAACTAAAAAAAATAGTTTCGTGCTCAATTTCCTAGCTCCATCATCAGATTAGCTCGGTGGTACCATAATATTGCATTGTAACCGAACTTACATAATTATTCTAAACTGGTCAATCGGTTGAAGATATCTGCTTCAACATTGAGTTGCAAGATTCCAACCGAACAAATATACATTGCAAGTTATATAAAAGCTTGTAAAAATAAATAGCAGCGCAGTGACAGCCTTACAGAGCCCGCATCTCATAATTATAATGACTGAGGCTCAGGTTCAAATCCTGGCATGTACCAATGACTCTTGGAAATACTTATCTACATTCATCACTAGCTCGACGGTGAATGAAAACATCGTGAGGAAACCCGCAGGTCTCAGAATTCATTCTGAGGCATGTGTAACAGACCCGGTCCGGCGATGGGATCTTCACCTATCACGTTTAGGGGTCGAATATTCTCGTGAAAAGTGGTAATTTTTAAGACATGGAGTACCTCTGCCTACCCCCTCGGGGACAAAAGGCGTGATGTTATTTATTTATTAAAAATAAAATATGCCTACGCCTTTATCCCCGTGGTGGTGCGCAGCGGTAGGTACCTACTCAATTTCTGGAGATACTTTTCACCAGAATATTTAATTGACCACCAAACGTGACAATAGTGAATCCATCACCGGACCGTGTCTTTTACACATGCCTCAGAATCAATTCTGGGACCTGCGGGTTTTCTCTAGAGGTTTTCCATCACCGTCGATCTAATGAAAAATATGTACCTAAGTAAGTTTTTGACATCTTATTGGCCCTCATCAATAGTAACTATATGTATATTATCGATAAATAGCAACCCGCCCTGGCTTACCACTGGTGCAATGCTAGCACTAAAACCTTCCTCTTGAATCACTCTATCCATTAAAAAAAAACCGCATCAAAATCCGTTGCGTAGTTTTAAAGATTTAACCATACAAATGGACATAGGGATATAGGGACAGAGAAAGCGACTTTGTTTTATACTATGTAGTGACTAGTGATCCGAGCAGAAGTTGTCCTCCTACAGACAACAGCGCCACCTAGCGCATCCAATTGCAGATATAAACTATCCGGAGACCCACTCAAACCCCCCCTTGTTTTTTATCAAAATGGTTGAATCGTTCCTAAGCCATGGCTGGACTAAAGGAAATAGGAATTTATTATCAATAGGTACTTGAGAAAGTAGTTACCGTTCTTGGTATTATCGGGGTTGTTCATGCAGCTATAAACTATGGCGTAATTGTTGTAGTCGGTGCTTAGTATGTAGAAATCGCGCCTGATGTTGTCTGGAACAAAGATTGTGAGACGAAGAATGTAGTAGAGGAAAAGAAAAAAGCGTGGCTGGATCTATTGGCAATGAAAGGTAATTTTAGAATGAATAGTAGTGACCACAACAAGGAGAGGGTTGAAAGTATGAAAGAACGATATGCAGCGATTAAGACGAAAGTAAAAAAGTGTATTGATAGAAAGAAAGAAGAGAAGAATAATATGCTGGACCAAAAATTTTGCGCAACTTTTCGGAATAACATAAAGTTATTTTGGAAACTAGTAAGAACAGCGCAGGGGAAGTCCACAAAATCTTCGGTGAAAGTAATAAGGGCTGAAAGCGGTGAACTTATGATAGAAGAACGGTGTGTACTAGAGCGGTGGAAAAGATACTTTGAAAGTCTTTTTGAAAAGCAAGAGGATGAGCATGATAGTGAAATTTGTGAGGTATCAATTCCACAGGATAGTGAAATAAGTATGAAAGAGATTATGGAAGCATTGAAACGTTTGAAACTGGGTAAAGCTGCAGGGTATGACAGAGTAACCGTGGAGATGCTAAGGGCTGGCGATGGGCTAGTTGCAGGCCTGCTGCAACACCTATTTAACCTCTGCTTGGCACAAGGTCGAGTGCCAGATGACTGGACTAAGACGGTAATTGTGCCACTATTTAAGGGGAAGGGGTCGCAGCTGGATTGCAAAAACTATCGTGGCATTAGTCTTTTAAGTGTGGTAGGAAAACTTTATGCAAGGATTTTAATTGACAGGGTTGAAAATATCGGACGTTCAGGCAGGTTTTCGAAAGGGGATGGGATGTATGGATCAAGTTTTTTCCTTACGGTGCGTTACCGAGAAGTTTTTGGCTAAGGGCCAAAAAATCTATTGCGCCTTTATAGACCTGGAAAAGGCTTACGATAGAGTGAGGAGGAACGAATTGTGGTCAACACTGGCCATGCATGGGTTGGACCCTATTCTGGTGCGGGCTCTGAAATCCTTATATAAGGATTCCAGAGCCTGTGTTAGAATAAATGGAGCCTACACAGACTGGTTTAACATCTCCATGGGTGTTAGACAGGGATGTGTAGCATCACCATGGCTGTTCAACCTTTTCATGGATAGTTGTCTGACAGATTTGAAAGAGCGTGATTGTGGAGTACGAATGGGAGAGGTACCGGTCAAATGCCTACTGTACGCTGATGATCAAGTTATAATTGAACCATCAGCGCATGAGTTGCAGGACACGGTAACTATCGTGAATGAGGCATTCAAGAGGAAAGGTATGAAAGTAAATGTAAGCAAGACGAAGGTTATGGTTGTGGAGAAGAATATGGACATTTCTGCGTGCGATATTATGATTGAAGGTGAGAAAGTAGAACAAGTGTCAGAATTTGTGTATTTAGGAAGTAAGTTTAGTAGAGACGGTAAGTGTGATAGTGATATTGAAAGGAGGGTGAATGCAGGTAATATGGTAAACGGTGCATTGCACGCCTTCATGAGGAGCCAGAAAGTGACTAAAAAAGCACGCCTGGCTGTTCATGATGGGGTGTTGGTTCCTACCTTAATGTATGGTAGCGAGAGTTGGGTATGGCAGAAGAAGCACGAGAGTCGAATAAATGCAGTAGAAATGCGCTCGCTAAGAAGCATGAGTGGAGTACGATTGATTGATAGAATGAGGAATAGTGTAATCCGAGAGCGTTGTGGCTTGAAAGAGGATGTAGTGACTAAAATTGAGAAAGGAATGCTTAGGTGGTTTGGACATGTCGAGCGGATGGATGAAAGGCGTCTAACGAGACAAATATATAAGGGGATTGTGAGTGGCCGAGTCGGCAGAAGGCGACCTAGGCGTACTTACATCGATCAGATCGGCGATGTATTGAAAAAAGGCCAGATAAAGAGTACCCGAAACCGACGAGCTTGTATGAACCGATTGATGGATGTGGATGAGGCACGTGAGGTATGCCAGGATCGTAGCAGGTGGCGGGCTGTTGTCTCTGCCTACCCCTTCGGGAAAAAGGCGTGAACATATGTATGTTTGTATGTAAGGTTCAAATTAGTTGGTTTTTACATGTTAGACATTACTCTTCAATCTATGGTTTGTTTCTATCCCTTTTCTTCCTTATTATGGAGAAGGATAGGCTGCCTTAAAATTATGAATTTTAGCGGGTCACCAGAATCGAGTCAATTGCTCACCAAAATTGACGAAAAACCGGCCAGGGATTTTGTAGTAGTCTGGCTCGACGATCCCAAGCCGCGCGTGCTGGCCCGGCATTCCTGGCACCACCTCGGTGTTGTAGACGACGCCAACAGATCCCATGCTTAGGAATGTGGTGGTCGAGCAATACCCTTGCTCCACCGGGTTTGCAGTCCTTATCTCCTGGTACCATACTCCAGTCATCTATGATTAAAAAATCAACATCATCAACCCGTAACAGCCCACTGCTTAGCTAAGGGTCCCGTCATCTATGATGACAATATAATCTTCTCTGAGTCTTTCCTCACACATGAGGAAGTATGGGCTATAATCTCCCACGCGAGCCCACCGCAGATTGGGAGATGGTAAACTAGTGGCCACCTAACTGTCAGAATTTTTCAAGCCACCCAAGGGTATCTGACATGGCTTAACCACTTCCATTGAGCGTGGACTGGTCGCGGGTTCGATCCCCGCTCGGTTCCAACATTTGTGTGCATGAACATGTCTGTTGGCTTCGTGTCTGGTCGTTTAATATTTATTTAAGTATGTTTATCTGTTGTTTAGTATCCATAGTACAGGCCTTGCCTAGTTTGGAATTAAATAACCGTGTGTGAATTGTTTCCCACAATTTATTATTATAATTAAGACCTAGTGTAATGTTTGATTAATTTAAGACTACTTACGTTCCGAATACATTGTTGGCAAAATGCTATATTTCTATCATGGTTTATGAGGTCGCAGGTCCCGTTCGTCTGCATTCCCAGCGTACTCACAACTCCTGAAAGAATAAGAGATTGGTGCATCACTACAGTTTCTTTGAACATCAGTTGTGTAGAAAACAATAATGCTGGTGGCCTTTTTTTGCTATTTATATCTCAATTATTTATTGGAAAAGATTTAATAAATAAATCAAGTAGTAAAACTAATAAAGCGACAAAAATATTCGTAGTCAGCTCATGGATTTGGTGTGGTAAGGCATCCTCACACAGTTGCGCACAATGCGCTCTGTCGTCGGTCGTCTTGTTCTTTATGTCTACGTCGAAACGATAATACCTAGAAACTTAAATTGTGGTATGTAGGGTGTCTTATTATGTCGTAGGCAATCGCTATGAAGGGATTTTCAATAGGAATCCGAGCAAGCAACGCCTCTGATATATGAATCCCCATTTCCCTTGGACGGCATCACGTGTAAAAGGCATTACCAATTTCGATGATTCTTTTTGCTGTGTTTGCTATTGTCAGGAGAAGGTTCTTATGAAAGAAAAAATTGAGAAAGTTGCGCGAAACGACCATATTAAGTGTTCTAATGTAACTTAATGGCATTTGACATAACAGTCGACAGTCAACGTCTGTGGAGCACTGTTAGCAAGCCAAACAAAGTACTCACCCAAAAGAGTAAAGCTGGCAACTATCAGGTATCTCACAAAGCTTTCCATGTTGCTTCGTGCACTGAGTTGCGAATGATACTCCGTCCGAAGTCAATACCTACCTATTTATACCGTCCGAGCCTATATATGTATAGTCAATACCTATTTATACCGTTTCTCCCATTATCTCCTGTTGCGTATTTGGAAAACCCATCCCTTATCTCGGGGAATATGATCCTTGTAGTGTTATTGTCACTATGTTTTTCCTTCTCTGTTTCACACAGGTCTCCCCCGCACCCTCAGCCGGAAACAGCTACGTACGATAACTGGGGTCATAACAGGCTGGTCTCTTAACGAACATCTGTTTGCTTTAGGTGTCACAGAACTTACGTACATATTTATCACTAGCTCGACGGTGAAGGTATCGTGAGGAAACCCGCAGGTCTCAGAATTAATTCTGAGACATAATAATATGTAAATAGAGCAGTGGTAGCCCTGGACAGTTAAAGAGCCGACCTAAAATCAGTGAGGCTTGGGTTCGAATCCTGGCATGTACCAATGAGTTTTTCAAAAACTTACGTACATATTTATCACTAGCTCGACGGTGAAGGAAAACATCGTGAGGAAACCCGCAGGTCTCAGAATTAATTCTGAGACATGTGTAAACAGACCCGGTCCGGCGATGGGCTCACCACCTATCACGTTTAGGGGTCCAATATGTCTCGTGAAATGTGGGTATATCCAGTAATGGAATACTTCTGCCTACCCCCTCGGGGATAAAAAAAGGCGTGAGATTATGTTATTATTATTATATTATTTAGACCCGGTCCGGGTCTCACCACCTATCAAGTTTAGGGGTCCAATATATATCGTGAAATGTGGTTATATCCAGTAATGGAATACCTCTGCCTACCCCCTCGGGGATCAAAAGGAGTGAGATTTTTTTTATTTTTTATTTTATAGGTGTCACAGACCGCAATGCAGAGCGTGCGTTGAGGCGGAAGAAACGGCGGCGCAAGTGCTGTTGGAGTGCGAAGGCTCAATACCGGGCGAAGCACCTTGGATCCGAGGTCGCTCCCGCCCTCAAAGACCTCAAGTCGCTGCTGGGTGTCTTGAGGAGCTGGGATGGCAAGAATAGAGCTATCCCCACCATCACGCAAAATAGGAGTAAAAGAGTCGCCGAGTTGCGGAAACAAGCCCACGTTACCATAAACATACCATAAACATACCATAAACATACCATAAACATACCATAAACATACCATAAACATACCATAAACACCCGGTTATTTCGTTATAAACTAGGCAGAGCCTATAGGTTCTCAATGAATGATTAACAATGTATTTGTGGACTGAGTGACCATTGATTCTATGTAAAATGTTATAAAAAGAATATTTGGAAAGAGTTTGACACCGACTGCGATTATATTCAAGTCATTAAGTTAAAATTATTGTAGTTTTTTAGTGCTATTCCTTGAAGTTGGTTTGTGTTTTTTATGAAAAATATTTGTTTATTATTTTAAGTGAACTTGTAAAAGTATGAGTCTACTGTTATTTGCAATATCAGCATAAAAAACCTACGGTTACTAAACCTATTACACTTATAGTGAGTAATTGGTTGATGTCCCTTGAGGAGTTCCATTCTCCATCTCAGAAGTTCTTCATCAGATCTTCACATGCCTAGTTTATATAGGACCAACCTTGCGGGATGTCCGACCGACTCGAACAAAAGATTCTTCCTAAATCGGCAATATAAAAAAAAGCAAAAAACAAGTGTCGAAGTGATAACTTCCTTCTTTTCGAAGTCAGTTAATAGCATATTGACTTGATGTTTGGTATCGTTTCTCAGATATGAGCTTTCTCGGATACTTATCAATTTTATTGTCCTTGACCGTCTGTGAGTCTGATGCTTCATTGGGTCGTAAAAACCTCATAAAAGAGAACGCAGATAAGTCACGTTATATTTTGGATTGAGCTTAAGGTCTATACATCAAGAAACCATAGAGGTTGTTTTCCCATGGCAGAATGATGCGCGCTCAGTAGTATAACTCAATTAAGTTCTTGAACTTTTTGTCGGGAATCCGAAGTCCCTCTTCGGATTCATGCTGTTTGTATAATTTTCATTTTACTGTATATTTCGAGTTTTGACTCATATTAGTAATAGCAGGTATATTATGTCCGTGAAAGTGTGCAGTGATCGGAAAATTCGATAAAATGCGATTGATGAACATTTTTGGATTGCCTCAAGAAGTACGGCACGTACCCATCACTACCACGCAGCCAGCACCCGCTTGCCATTGCACCAACCTTCAGTCACCAGAGCAAGCCGCCATCCAGTCCCTGTCCGTCTGTGATGCTGAATAAACCTATTTCAAAGACTGTAGTGTATTCAGATAAATTAGGGGTTGGCCTAGGACCGTACCTTGACAAATGTATGGACCAGCAGGTGATCAGCATGTGTTATCCTGATGCGTCATTCAGCTATATAGTTGACAAAATATGTAAAGAAAAATGGGATGAATGTACTACCGTACTTGTAATGACAGGTAGTATTATGCATAGCAGTAAGCTAGAATTTAATAAAAATATTGAGTTGCTTCTCAACTTAAACAAGAAACAGGGTTGCAAATTCATCCTATGTACTCTTCCTTATTGTCAGAATTTGTCGGAAGAACATAATAATTACAATAAGACTATTTACAATATAAATTCATTTATTTTCAACACGACATGCCGTCATAGCGAGGCTATTTTGTGTTATGATATTAATAAAATTATTACACATTTTAGGATGACTAGGGATACAATGTATCTATCAAATAAATCTAAGCGACGACTAGCTACTTTGTTAGCTCCATATATACACGACATTGTTATAAGCAGTATAACACAGTCACTTGTACCTGTTAGTAGCACTACTAATGTGAATTTAAACTGTTAAGTCCGACAGCAGAAAGTCCCAAACCTATAAATTCTGTAAATCAGGGACTTTCTGGCCATAACATTACCACCTGTAAGACGAAGGAAAAGCATAGATCTTTAAAGTTAATTCATCAAAACATTCAAGGCTTTTCCAGCAAAGAATTAGAAATAGAACTATTCTTAGAATACGAAAAAGTTGATATTTTTTGTGTGACAGAACATTGGCTTAGAGTCACAGAAATGATGTTTGGGTTTGTAAATTATACAGCTGTCAGTACTTTCAATCGGCGATTGGCCGCACGTGGTGGTTCCGTAATTTTTGTTAGAAATAATATCAAAGCGAAAGACCGCCAGGACGTAATTAAATTATCGGTGGAAAGTACTATTGAATTGTCATGCGTTGAGTTGGAGAAACACATCATTGTATGCGTATACAGACCCCCTTATAGTGTAAATTTTGATAATTTTGAGAACAAAATGGACGAGGTCTTAAAGTTGTTAAGTAAAAATAGTAAAAGTGTTGTGGTCTGTGGTGATTTTAACGTGGATCTGCTTGAACCAAGCTTGTATAAAACTAGGATATTAAGTTTATTCAAATCTTTTAATTTAATGAATGTATTTACAGATCCTACCAGAATCACAGAAACTTCGGCAACTTGCATTGACAATATCTATTGTAATTGTATTCCTAATAGTAAAACTATAATAAATAAGCTAAAATCCGATCACAGCGGTCAGTGTATTTTACTCCCTGTGGACAATCGCGATTTATCAGTAAAAATTCAGATAAGACCTGTCACAGTATGTAAAATAGAGAAGTATAAAAGAGCACTAGAGTGTAAGTTACCTTTGCCCGATCCTGTTGATTCTGATCCAAACGGCTATTTTAAGAAATTCTTTTCTGTTTTAACCGAGGAATTTGATTCACATTTTGAACTTAAAAATAAAATACTTTCTAATAAATTTAAATTTAGCGAATGGGCTACCAGTGGTATTCGTAAAAGCAGGGTCAAATTATTTGAATTGTATGAAAAGCGATCATATACCCATGATGAAAAGTTTGTGAAATATGTTAGAAACTATTCTAAAACATTCAAAAAGGTTTGTGCTTGTGCAAAAGCAATGTCCATAAGTAATACTATTAAAAAATCGGATAACACAATAAAGGCTGTTTGGAAAGTAATAAACAGAGAAACGGGTAGAGTGAAACCACGTGACCATGACTTAGCTATTCAAACGGACCACGGCCTATTTACCAAGAGTGAGGATGTGGCTAGGGAATTTGAACATTTTTTTACTAATATACCTATTAAAACAACAGAACATCTGAACTCATCCACATCTCTTGCCATAACTTTTCTACGAAAAAATGTAAATAGCTGTAGCGAATCTCTTATATTTAGACACACTAGTCCGGATACCGTTATTAAAACTTTTAGAGCACTTAAACTTAAAAGTACTGAAGATATATGGGGCATGTCTGTTAAGGTATGTAGCTTCATCATAACCTTAGTAGCACCATATTTAGCTTATATCTTTAACAATTGTATTGACAAAGGATTATTTCCTGACCTAATGAAACATAGTAAAGTTATTCCTCTTTTTAAATCAGGAGAGAAAAAAGACCCCTCAAATTATAGACCTGTCTCTGTTTTACCAGTACTTAGCAAAGTTTTTGAAAGGTTATTGCTTGATCAAATGATTTCACACTTCAATCTAAATAACTTATTTCATAACAAACAATTTGGCTTCACCAAAGGTCGTTCAACTACGGATGCTGGAATAGCATTACTCAAGAATATTTTTAATGCCTGGGAGAAATCTCAAAACGCAATTGGAGTTTTTTGCGATCTATCAAAAGCATTTGACTGCGTAGATCATGAGACCTTGCTGTGTAAATTAAATCATTATGGAGTCAACGGTAAAGCGCTTGATATTTTACAGTCCTATCTCGAAAATAGGATACAAAAAGTAAAAATAAATGATTGTAAATCACAGGGCGCACCCGTAAAAATTGGGGTGCCTCAAGGTTCGATTCTTGGTCCTTTTCTTTTCCTTGTATATATAAATGATCTTCCATTCATGGTAGAGAGTTTGTCAAAAATAGTGTTGTTTGCTGATGATACATCTCTGATTTTCAAAGTAGATAGACAAGCTCAGAAGCTCGACGAGGTAAATGACACTCTTCAACAAATTCTCACATGGTTCACTGCAAACAATCTAGTGCTCAACGCTAAGAAGACCAAATGTATAAAGTTTGTACTCCCTAATGTTAGACGAGTAGAGAATGAGATAATTTTAAACAATGACAAATTAGACTTCGCTGATAATACAGTTTTTTTGGGGATAACGATAGACTCCAAACTTCAATGGAATTCTCATATTTCTGCATTATCTAACAGACTGAGCTCAGCTGCTTATGCCGTCAGAAAAATCAGATGGCTTACTGATGTAGACACAGCAAGACTCGTTTATTTTAGCTACTTTCACAGTATAATGTCCTATGGCATCTTGCTGTGGGGCAGAGCTGCTGATGCAGAATCTATTTTTATTTTACAAAAAAGGGCTATACGCGCCATTTACAAGTTAAGATGTCGTGATTCCCTAAGAGAACTGTTCAAAGAAATTAATATTTTAACAATGCCTTGTCAGTACATTTATGAAAACATTATGTATGTACGGAAAAACATATTACTGTATACTAAAAACTGTGACAGGCATAATTGTAATCTTAGGAATAAAAATAAACTAGAGCAACCTCAGTCACGATGTAAAATTAATAATTCCTTTGTGGGGCTTTGCATACGCTTTTATAATAAAATACCAGAAGATATTTTGAAATTGCCTGAAACTGTGTTCAAAACTCATGTTAAACATGTACTTTGTAAAATGGCATATTACAAACTAGACGACTATATAAATGACAATGATGCTTGGAACAGATTTCCTCCAGTCCAGCGCAATACGATAGCGAAAAACAAACGAAATTATGTAACCCAATTTAGTATTAAGTAACAATTGATTAAAAGAATATTGTGTTGAGGAGTTTCTTGCCCCGCTTCTTCTCCTCAACCATACATGCTGAAGCGGTGGAGTTGAAATGACGTTCAATAAGTGGACTTGTAAGTTCCTATTTTGAATAAAACATTTTGACTTTGACTTTGACTTTGTACCAAGTTTTTGGATTGCCCCACAGTAATCAGTGCTATTATTTTATTGCTACCAAGGGAGGGAAAGTCTTGAAGACACTGAATATTTGTGCATAGTCTCCAAAGCAGAGCCGTTTAGCTAGGATTCAAATATTGTATATGTGTTGTATAAAATAAAGACTTCAAACATAAATTATTACTTGACATTGGCAAAAGGCAAAATGCGGTGCTAAAAAAGTTTGTTCATTCGTTAAGTTCTTTATATGCTTATCATATGATAAGTGCATTGACGATAATTATGTTACAACTAGAGCCAACATGAGCATTCATAACCCAGGGTTAGTGAGTCTGACTCTCATGCGCAGGACTCGGGTTCGAATACTAATGATTTTTTCCAAAAGTAAAAAAAGTAACTAATATTATAATAATTTTGTAGCATTTTTCTACTACTCACGACCACTATCGAATCTTAAAGATAAACATATTTTTGAACTTAGATACTCATAAAAAGGGCCAGAAAAGTTTAAAAAAATAATTCTTAAAGCTCTGTCCTCTAGAGTAAGGAGTTCCCTCAATAATGTATGATTTCCCAGATTATACATAAGCAACAACACAAGCTATAACGAAGGAAGATTGACACTATTTATACGCTGTTTCGCACAAAGTAAAGTTACAATTTGCAACTCAGTGACACCAGCATGAAGTGCGTTGTGAGGTACCTAACGATATTCATCGTTATTTCGGTCTTGGGTGAGTATTATTTTGTTAATATCTTTTTCTCTTTCCGGGCGGAAAGCGTCAACTTTCGGCCCGCTGCGCTAAACGATGCTGCCTCTTTCCGCCTCCGTCGAGCAGAAAAAAGTATACACGCCTTGGGAAGTAAATAAGAAAGCCTCAGATCACATGTTTGTAGTCAGTCACAATTAGGTACATGTGATTTGAGACATTTCTTATTTTACTTCCCTAGCTAGGTATGTAATATACCTACTATTTCACACCACCTCCTCGACAATGTCCAAATAAATATCACGGAATCTCGCGTAAAGTAAGGCATTTTAACGCAACAAGGGATACAATTATATTTAAATTTGGAAAGTTAAAATTCGTATGCGGCCCAGAGGTTGGAAGAAAAAAATTCCTAGAGAGAAACTTTTTTTCAAACGTCTTTGATACGGGCACTAAAGAGAGTTTATACGAGAATCGAACTGGCCACTATAGGCAGAATAAAAAAAGAGCGCGATTGTAAAGAATGTGTAACAAAAGACGGTGTTTGGTGTTAACCATGTGTTAACAGAATTTTATTATTATTCTCATGTTGACACAAAAATTTCTTCGAGCGATAGTGATTTGACTCCAGAGTTAATTAAATAAGATGGTTTAGGTATTTATTTTTGCAGCCCTGGCTTTTCTTGTAGCTTTTCATTTATGAAATAATTTTAAAAATCGGTCCAGTAATTTTTTTACTCATAATTTTTTGATGTGTTAATTATTTTTTATGTCCTTAGGGCCTGTTGCAGCGATTATTAGACAATATTCCCTGTGCGGGGAAATCAGTAACGGTGAGTTGTTTACATTATATAATCAAATGCTATAATCATTTAAAAAATTAAATAAATTAGATATTAATAATTTATTTAATTTCTTAAATGAAATAGTGAGTCTGCCTTTAATATAAAATAATATATTATATTAAGTACTGTAGTGCACCGTCTACCCTAGTTCTAACCTCTCGCTCTAACTCCATCCATTGTACTTTGATTAATGTTGGTGTCCATATTGTGACGTTTTTGGTGTACAATAAAGAATTGTTGTTAAATTGTGAGTTCCTAATACTCCGCTGTTTTCTAATAAAGTTGGAAGACCTGTCGTGTTTCATCTAAGTTCATCAAACGACTCATCCAAATACAATTACAAAACAAAAATAACTGTGGATCTCTATTCTCTTTGTACGGATGGCGCCATTTTGGGTCCCAATTCAAATTGAACTTTAAATGGTAACCAAATATTTTATCTATTGGATATTCAAAGATTGTATTTGTATACCTGTAGTTACTCTTTATGTAGCTTTTCTTCAATAAATAATCAATTTGGTCGATGTAAGTAAACTGACCACGTTTTTTGACGTGATGACGTCTTACAAATCGATGCTGGCTGCACGCACGAAAAAGTGTCACGTCCCGCCGAGCTGGGCGTGTAAGCGAGAGCGCGGAGCAAGCGATGGAGAGGCACAATCGGCGTGTAACGCATCTATCTCTCTTCCACTGCAGTATGCAATTTTTCATCAATGTTTTCTTATGACGTTATCACGTAGGTAGATAAAATTATCGTCCGTAAACTGACTTTACAGACAACATTTTTTTTTGTTTGAACATGTGCTTATTTTTTTTATACTCCAGAGTACGTGCTGAACACCGTCACAGACCACTGCTACAAGTTCAACAGCGTGTGCGCAACATGGGAATATGCGCATCGCATATGCAAAGCGGAGGGCGCCAACTTAGTCGTCATCAACAGCAACGACGAGGCCGCCATACTGCATGAACTCTTCTTCAAGGCCCAGCTAAACAGCACTCACTGTGATTCGAATAATTTTGCTTTCATCGGCGTTCACACACACCGTAGGAAGTGGGTAACAGTTTTTGGTGAGTATAAGCTTTCCTCGCGGCTTCTTGAACAGTGGCTTATGCAATCTCCATGGTCGAGTTTAGAGTTTAAATTTTAGAGTGCCTTGTTATTGGAATATTGAAGTTTCTAAGTGTAATCTGCAAATACCTACTAAAATAAAATAATATATATTTTTTTTTTGATAAAGGCAGTGAAAAAATCGATCCTACAAAAAGCAGAATGCAACTCGTGTAAGTCCCCCAATGAATGAGAGTTACACTGACCAGGGGGCCAATTCCACTTTATTCGTATCTGCCTTTTTGTGAAACGCGAATAGTCGTTAAAGAAATATGTCAGAATTCCCACATTCTGCCTATATGTCATTTTGCGTATTAGAATTTCTGCTAAACGCGATGAGTCATGTAAGCAACATGTCAGAGTTAGGTAAGACATTTATTTGCTTATTTGTCGTACATACATACAGCTCACGCAATTGTACCACAGGGGTAGGCAGAGACGATGGATCGCCACTTTGCTCGATCTCTGCATACTTCTTTCGCTTCCTCAACTTGTCGTTTTGCGTATCTGTGTGTCATGTAAGAAATATGTCAGCATTCTCACATTCTGCTTATAATTATTCATCTCTCACATTTTTCGTATCAGAATTTCTGCTAAACGCGAACAGTCATATAAGTAAATATTCAGCTTATATGTCTTTAGTATGTGACTTTCTGTGATGGTGTGGTTTCAGGGGGATCGCTAAGTGTGATGGGGTACCACAAATGGTCCAAGGGTCAGCCCAATTATAAGGGCAAGTATCCATGCGGTGCGATCGGACGCAACGGGGAGCTGTACGACAGATCGTGCTCGGATAAACTACCCTTTATCTGCAAAAGGAGAGCTAGCAACCCTCAATTATATGGTGATGTGAAAGATGTAGATGAAGAAGAGAATTTTCAGACACAACATCAAATGTAACTAATGTAATACGTACTCAATATAACATCCACAATATTAAAATATTTTAGTGGATAAACATTTTATCAATAAACGTTTTAAATTGTATATATTGAAGTAGTTGTATGTACAATAAATATTTCCGAAAGACACGATTTTTTTCTTCTCTGAACTATTGTTATTGGTGCGCGATTTTGGGAGTTTTACAAAACTTGCTTTTAAAAATTGCATTAATTTAAATATCTTTCTCGTATAAGACTCGTAAGACACATATAGGTATGTGGTGTCTCCCCTGAGGTTGATATCCCTTGCCGAAGATCCATTTAACACAAGATGGCCGCTCAGACTCTGCTTCTAAAATGTTGTAGGGTAAAACCATAAAAATTCTAAAGCTGGGTAAAACACTTAATTGTTGACACCGAACTAATTGACACCCTAACGGTTTGATAAAAAAATAACAAAATTACATACGACACACAATTATATATAAGAATAGCAGCGTTTTACCTGAAATAAAACGCATATTAAAATACTTACCTAATTCGAAGCTTTAATTTGAGATAGCACTTCCGTTTCCCGCCGATATTTTACCAGTTTTCGTACTTTTATCCCCCCTCTAGGTTCCGGTTTAGTGGCGTCCTCCGGCGGTGGCGCGACTTTTTGGTTTCGTAAGCATTGCGACGCCATTTTTGTTCATTGGCTCAAATTTCTCACCAGGCAGAATTAAAGTGAAAGCTTCGAATTAGGTAAGTATTTTAATATGCGTTTTATTTCAGGTAAAACGCTGCTATTAAATTACTTGACCGTAATTCGAAGCTTTAATTTGAGACATGTTTGTTGTCGCCTGGTGACGCCACTTGCACTGAAAATCAGGGAACCTACTTTTATGTTATAACATTACGCCAATGTGACCTTATTTATTATAGAATTTGCAAATAAATGAATATTATACTTTTTGAAATCACTTTATTAATCTTTAAAAGTTTACATGCCTCAATCTAGCATAATCATCCTAACAAATATATAGGTATATTATCAGTTATGGATCATTCATATATAACATAAAATAATAATTGTTATTATAGAATCAACTACGTAACTGGATTGAATAATTGAGTAACATTTTCTGGGTCTCGGTTAATTCTTGTTACTTCTCGCATATAAAATCGCTGGAATGTATTAGCTGATCGCCAGTTACCATGCGCCAAGATTTCATCGAGAGGATGATTATCCAGCCAGCTCTTCGAAGCGACCGCTGACCGGACGCTTCCTGGAGTGGCCACGATACCGGCTTCCTTGAACAGAGTTTTTACCCAGCCGGCTATTATGATACGAGACGCAAGCTTGGGTACGCCTCTGACTGTAACAAACAAATTAAAACATTTTGCAGATTCACGTCTTTCATTTAATAAATTTATGGTCTTCTCTATCCAAAAGACAGGATTTAGGTTACGATTATCCAAATTTGAGAGTAATTTCCAACCAGATTGCCTATAAGTGCTACTGTCGGTCTTGGAACCGAATTGGGGCCAAAATATAATATTATTGTCACATCTAATGCAATGATCAGGATCTGTTCTGAGTAATGTTAAGTCATGTATGCGTCGACCCGAGCATAGAAGTAATAAAATAGCAGTATGTCGTGATATTTGGAAAGTATTGTTTATATTTACTGTATAATTTGACAAAAATGATATTAGTTTGCTAACATCCCAAATTAGTGGCTTAGTAAATTTCGGATTTTTTAGGGCTATAGACTTTAAAATATGTTTTACAAGTACATGTGAACTGAGGTGACTCGACATTTCAGCATTACACAATGTAGAAACTACGGATTTATGTAAAAGTATTGTATTGTATGATAATTTATGAATTAAATGTAAATCTGCTAAAAACCGCGCTAATTGAGAGCCTGTAGGATTTTTTGGATCTACATTTTGAGAACGTGTCCATGACATCCAGCGTTTCCAAGCCACCTCATAAGTCGTTATAGTGGATTTACGCCAGGAATTTCTTAGGAGTAATAACTGCTCAGAGTTCCAAGTATCTATCGCCGAGGACCACCCCCACATTTCCATACCTCGAGATTGATTTCCTCGACCTTCGGAGGTGGAAGTCCCGTTGATGTGTCGATTAGGTGTTTCCGGAGGTTCTTCAGGGTTAGCGGTGCTGCTAGAGCCCGAGCTTTGAGGTCTGCTCTCCAAAATACCTTCTCCCACCTGGGAACAACGATTAGAAATATCCCTGTTGATTGATTTAGGTGAGTCAGAACTTTGGGGACTAAAAACGGAGGCGGAAACACCCACGCGAGCTGGTAATTCCAAGGAACACTGAACGCGTCGTGAAATAGGGCTCGAGTGTCCTTCAAGTCTCTGGATACATAATTGTACACCACGTGAGCTGTCTCCGAGGCGAACAGATCTATTACTGGTGTCCCCCACTTCGTTATCACCACTTCCACACATTGCGGTAATAAGTGCCACTCTGGAGGTCGGCGATGACGGGATAAATGGTCGGCATGATTGTTGTACTTCCCGGGGATATGGTGGATATTGAAGTGGATTTGGTGTTGGTCCAGTAACTTCAATATTTGGTAAGTTATTTGAGTTAGAGCTAATGATTTCGTACCTCCTTCTTTCCGTAGGTGAGCGACAGCAGTTCTGTTGTCGCATTGTATGAGAACTGAGCTGTGTCTCAGTAAGTGAGCGTGACTCTCCAGAGAGTGTAGTATGGCCAGCATCTCCTTCTGATTGCAGTGCAATACTTGTTCTTCTGTCGACCAGGTGCCCGAGAGGGCGAGGTTGTTCAGTTGTGCTCCCCAGGCCTGGTCTGACGCGTCCGTTGTCAAAAAGTTCACTGGCGGAGGATAATGTAGAGGCGTTGCAAGGTAACAGTTGTGAGCCCACCAAACCAGTTCGTCGCGTACACTTTGTGGTAATGTTTAGGTTTTTCTTAGGTCTGCTAGTAATGAGTTCATGAACATTAATAATTGACGATGGTGGAGTCGGCCTCTCGGAACAATAAAGCTGCAGAAATTTAGAAGCCCTACTAGTCTCTGCAGATCTTTTAGAGTGACATTTCTTTGCTTGAGAGCTTGATTTACTTTTTCGACAATAGCAACAGATTTTTCTTTTGGTAAGCTTTTCAGGTTTTCCCAAGGTCTCCACATTATTCCTAAATAAATTATCATTTTTTGAGGGACAATCTGCGATTTTTCGAAATTTATTTTCCACCCTAGGTATTGTAGAAATTGCAACGTTATTTTGACATGATCGCGAAGTATGTTTGCATTCTGATGTACAATTAAATAATCGTCTAAATAAATTAGTATTCGCATATTCCATTTTTCTCGCAATTTGTGAGCCACCCAATTTGTTAGAATAGAAAAAGTTTTGGGGGCTGTGCTTAAACCGAACGGGAGGCAGGTCATCTCTAATAGCTCTCCGTTGTATATGAGACGTAGGAAGCGCCTTTGTGACTCTGATATTTTGAGGTGGAAATATGCCTGGGATAAATCCACCTTGCACATCCAATCTCGAGGCTGGAGGAAATCGGGAATCCGATACATATTTACTAAGTGAAATGGTTCGGTCAACACATAATCGTTTAGGGCTTTGAGGTTGAAGATTGGGCGAGCAGATCCGTCTGGCTTTGGCACTAGAAATAAGGGAGAGATGAAGCTTGGGGAGGGCTGAGCTATTTTTAAAATGCCCTGTTTTTTCATTTTGGTGATTATTACTGACATTTCCTCTGATACGGGAGTTTGAAACGGACTTTGTTTGACATTCGGGTACAAAAGAGGGGGTTTGTGAAAAAATGGTATTCGATATCCCTGATTAGTTTTAAAATAATTTCTGGTGCTCCCATTTCTCTCCATTGTGTCTGGTAATACTACCAACTGTCATACGACAGTTGACCTGCTCGGAATAGTTTCGAGTCATTGTCTATATTTCTTTGAGTTACCTCTTGATAATTTAGGTGAGTTTGTTCTTCCTCGGTTACGCCCACCACGTTCGGGCCGCGAGCCTCGGTTGTGAAATGAACCTCTTCCGCTAGAATTGTAGTGATCGTACATCGCATTAGTATTCTGGGCCCTTGTAGGGTAGTTTGTATATTGATTCATATATTGATGTCCACCCCGCGAGGGTGGGTTAGCAATATAATTTGTGTGAATAGGAAGGGTTGATTCATATGACACACATTGAGCTCCACGCGATGGAACTGCCTGTTTTCGTATGCCTATCCCCCGCGAGGGGCGGCGATTTGACATATTAGATCTTACCTGCGCAAATCCATCATTTTTAGGAGGCCAAAAGGCTTTGCGAACCCCGCCTGCTTTTTCCAAAATAGTTGTGAAAGGCTCAGAATCGAAAATGTATGTCGAAGAAGGGGGTATTCTATTTAGCGAAGCTTTTACTAACGGGTCTTTGACCTGGCTAGTAATTGTTTCTCTGCGCATTTCAATACTTTCGGCTCTGTGACCGCAAACGAGCTGTAAAAGATCTGTAGAAACTTTGTGAAAATCACCTTTCAAAAATAATTCATCCACTTTTCCACTTAGATTATCAACATCTACTTCGGTACTTTGAGCCCACGTAAGAAGGTTACGAATACCTTCTTGCAAAGATTCTTTTTGTTTTAGTATGCAGTATGTTATGGCTGCGTATGCCTTTTCACTATGCGTTAGGTGACGTAAGGTATCATACATTTTTACCTCTTCGTTTGTTTCCAAGTCTATGAAACCTGGAGTATGGTTGTAGATTTTTTGTGTATCAGCATATCTAACTTCTGACCAAGAGGAGCTACCTAAGCGCTGCACGTCTTGTAACATTTTTAAAAAGTTATCAGGGGTTTTTGGAACTGACGGTTCCTTTAGCTTTTTTTCTATATCGAATGTGAAATTAAGGTTTAAATTTTGGCTTTGGCGCCCTGGCTCAACATCTTCAGTGATATTATCGTGTTCACGGTGTTCATGATGCTCATAGAGCTCTCCACTAACACCAGAACAAATCGAAACACTTTCCTGACAAGCATTATCAATATTGTTTGAATTAATGTGTTTGCGTAACTCACACATTTCCTTGAACAGTTTGTTCATCAAGCGGCTAGAATGTCGAGCGCGCTTATTTTTCTTATGTCGGTGACGACGCGAGCGCTTTCGTTTCGAGTCTGCAGAAGAGCTTGAGGAGTAGCTACTTGTCGAGCTGCTGCTACTACTGCTACTTCGACTTCGAGTCCTTTTGCGAGATTTCACACCGCTGGGACCAGCCACAGGCTCATTGCCATTGTCACCCTCGTCATTCATCATTAAGAATACTGAAAATAAAAATAAGTTAGTATATTCTCGAACTGTACGAACTGGCAAACCGTAAAAATAATAATTTAATAGTTCGAACGGAAACAACCGTTAAATATTTGAAATTGATATTAACACTGAATAGTATTCATTTAGCCATAATGGCTTAAATTAATAAATTGTTGTGTACTTACTCTTTTTTCAACACTTTTGAAAAAGGAAAATTAAATAAATTTAAATTTGCAACTGTCGCAGAGACAGAATTGCTGCACACAAGTTGCTTCGACGGGAAACTAAACGCCAATGAACAAAAATGGCGTCGCAATGCTTACGAAACCAAAAAGTCGCGCCACCGCCAGAGGACGCCACTAAACCGGAACCTAGAGGGGGGATAAAAGTACGAAAACTGGTAAAATATCGGCGGGAAACGGAAGTGCTATCTCAAATTAAAGCTTCGAATTACGGTCAAGTAATTTAATAATCAAATAAACACGGTGGTTTTATCTCATTATTCTAACTAAATATAATTTTGTATCGTAATTTCGTTACTTTTGAAAAAATCTGTTGGGGTCAGTTAATTCGTACGGTGAACTAGGGTGTCAATAATTGGGTGATTAACCCTATTTAAAAATGATGGAAACTTTTATTTCTATTTACTAAAAAAGCGTATTTACTAAGTAAGCGCAAAAGAAAACATATTTTATTTATAGTCAGTTATTGCGTTGTGTTATTTCGTACCGTAAACTAGGGTGTCAATAATTGGGTAATTTACCATATTAAAAATGAAGAAAACTTATTTCTGTTTACTAAAAAATAAAGTAAGCGCAAAAGAAAACATATTTTATTTATAGTCCGTTCTTGCGTTGTAGCACTTATAGCTAGCAGTTATCTTGTCTGGTAATCCTCCAGTTAAGGCCTTGGATGTCAGGGTTCTTAGCACCTGCTGCTTCTATAGCCTCTACCATCTCCTGCGTCGGGTTGAACTTTCTCTCTCTGCTTAGCAGCCATGCCCATACTGAACGAACGAATGATTGAATGAATGAGTGGAAACAGTCAGATTAGACAAAACAAAACGGCCAAGTTCAAGTTGAACTCACGCACCGACGCGCAGTACCACATATTTCTACTAATTAGATGATTATATTAATGACAATGAAGGTTGTAGCGTAGTTGCGAGTAGATTTCCTGCAGCACAGCTCAATACGACAGCGAAAAATAATCATTTTATGTAACCCAATTTGCCAAGTGCGAGTTGGAATGGCACAAGGGACTTCTTTTATTTTTATTAATTTTTTTATCTACACATTCTGTGAATTCTTCAACTATTTATCTATTACGGTTTATATGATACAGCCCACTGACAGACAGACAGACAGATAACGGAGGCATAGTAATGAGGTCCTGTCGCACCCTATGGTACGTAACCCATAAAAAGGGTTCGACTACACAGAGCTAATTATTTTCCAAAAGTAAAACCTGCCGCCTTTTTGTCTATATCGAGTTCGTTTTATCGTCGATACGTTGCAGTGCTTCTTCCACACATCTGTCATTAAGCACTGCAGACCTCGTAACAAGTGTCAAATACAGACGATTGCGATTACAATTATAAATATTATAGACAGTAAGATCCTGACCGTTCTTGGTGTTATCGGGGTTGTTCTGGCAGCTGTAAACTAACGCGTAATTGTTGTAGTCGGTTCCCAGCACGTAGTAGTTGTGGCTGACGTTGTCATCTGAAACAAAATAATAATAATAATCAATTGTGGGACGCAATTTACACACAGTTATTCGGTTCCAAACTAGGCAGTATTTTGAGTACTAAACAACTCATAGCCATACTTAAATAAATATTAAACGACTAGAGCAGTGATAGCCCGGACGGTTAAAGAGCCGGCCGAAAATCAGTGAGGCTCGGGTTCAAATCCTGGCATGTACCAATGAGTTTTTCAAAAACTTACGTACATAATTATTTATCACTAGCTCGACGGTGAAGGAAAACATCGTGAGGAAACCCGCAGGTCTCAGAATTAATTCTGAGACATGTGTAAACAGACCCGGTCCGGCGATAGGCTCACCACCTATCACGTTTAGGGGTCCAATATATCTCGTGAAATGTGGGTATATCCAGTAATGGAATACCTCTGCCTACCCCCTCGGGGATAAAAAGGCGTGAGATTATATAAACGACTAGACACGAAGCCAACAGACATGTTCATGCACACAATTGTTGGCCTCGAGCGGGGATCGAACCTGCGACATTCGACTCAGAAGGCAGGGTCACTACCAACTGAGCCAACAGGCCCGTCATCTATATCTATACTTCTATACCTAGAATATAATCTACTAATATTATAAAGAGGAAAGATTTGTATGTTTGTATCTTTGTTAGAATAAACTCAAAAACTACTGGAACGATTTTAAAAATTCTTTCACCAATGGAAAGCTAGAAAATCCCTGAGTAACATAGGCTATATTTTATTCCCGTACTCCCACAGGAACGGGAACTACGACGGTGAAACCGCGTAGAACCGCTAGTTACGGAAAAAATACTGATTCATTAACTATAGTAAGTATAATAATACGTATATAGATGGAAAATAGAAGAAGATATTTTTTGTTAATACTACCACGAATCGACTTAACCTGTCCTCGATCCCTAGTATCGTAATTCTTTTGCAAAAATACGGACCAAAAGTAACGAAAAACCGCCCAGGAATCCCATTCAAATCTGGCTGGATGGTCCCTCCTCTCACGTGCTGGCCTGGGCTGCCGGCCACCACCTCGGTATTGATGATGACCCCGTTATAGCCGATGAACCCCACTGTAGTGGTCGAGCAGTCACCCTCTTCATCCGTGTTCACGACCCTTTGGACCTGGTACCAGACTCCCACCGCCTGTGGTCACAAACACCTTTATGTTTCATTTGTTTTTTCAACCGACTTCAAAAGGACGAGGCTCTCAATTAGACTGATTTTTTTTCGTATGTATGTTACGCGATTATTCCACTAATTGTGAACCGATTTTGGTGATTCTTTTTATGGTCTCATTTCAATTTCATCAAAATCGGTGGACCTATTTTTTAAATTCAAGAAAAGTCTAAAAAGCTTATGTATACGTCGATTCTATTTTTAGTGCGGTTTTTTACTCTGTATAGTAATTATTTGTGATTTTGTTGTTGGCGTGTTCTAATGAGTTTTTCAAAGCCGTTTTTAAAAATCAACAAACGTCTAAAAAACTTATATGTCGAATATATTTTTAGTGCGGTTTTTTACTCTTTAGAGTTTTGTTGTTTTGTTGCTGGCATGTACTAATGTAACTATGTAGATATTCAGCACTAGCTCGACAGTGAAGGAAAACGTCGTGAGGAAACCCGCAGGTCCCAGAGTTAATTCTGATGCATTAGTAACAGACGCGGTCCGGTGATAGGCTCCTATTATATATATCACGTTAACTTGAAATGGAACAAAATCGAACCTTTTTTGACCCCCTCGAGGATAAAAGGCGTGATTTTTTTTGGTTGACCAATTTTTTTTATGTTCAATAACGAAGCTTTATAGAAATTTGTGGAAAATGTAAGGAAAATTTGCAAACAAATACCTATACTTTTTTAAGTATACGGACTCAAAGGTTGCGAACGGGTCCCTTGGTCTTGGTCCATTACTAAGCCCACCGCTGACGATCTGTCTTTCAGTGCACTGTATCTCATGAACCCTAATACGCGTGCACAGTTGATATTCTCATAGCATATTAAGTATTTATATTGCCAACATAACAATAAATAAAAAAAACAAATAACATTAAAAAAATAATCATCGTAAGTGAGTCCGATTCTCATGGGCATTTTTTTTCTTTTCTTTATTTAAAAATATGTGTGTAGCATTTATTTAATTACGATAACAATACTTACGTTCAGGATATCGACATCAGTCTGATGGTTCGTGACGTCACAGGTACCGTTCCTCTGCGCTTGACCCAGAGCTCCAATCACAGCTGCTACCAGAATCAGGAGTCGGTACATCATTGAGTTTTTTTCAACAAATTTCATCAGTTTTCATCAGTTGTTTAGACACCAGTCGCGGCGTTTCTTGATTGTCAGTGATTTAAATATTAATAGATAATTCTATTATCTTATGTGTTTGTTACAATAGATTTGTGGAGTGATCACTTTTTATCAAGAGGAAGAGTTATTTATCTTTCTAGGTAGGAGGTAGAACAATATTCATACCTTAACTTATATGTGTCAGTCGTCATGGACGAGTTTAGAGTGCCTTGTTATTGGACTACTGACTTTTCTAAGTGTATTTTCTATGCCTACAGCAAAATAAATGATTTTGACTTTATACCTACATATTTACTAATTTAGAAAGAGCTAACCTTTTGGGAGGAATATTACATTGTAGAAGCAACAAAGTCAAGGACAGCTCTTTTTAATGAAATGAAATGGAATGAAATGAAATGTCTTTATTGTGACTCACAGGATATTACATGCAATGAGGTCTTAAAAAAATAGTTTGGAGCTCTGTGGTCTACCGTCAGGCATAATTTTTTTTTTATACAAGTTTAGCGTCATGTATTACTAACGAATCACAATTTATTATGAGTATTAAAAGTGACAGAGTCGAGTCAGTTAATACATATAATGCATGTAGGTCTACTAATGTCCTAACCTACTTATTTTGTTGTAAAGCAAGCCTTACTGTTAACTCTTTGAGACAATACATTATAATATTTCTAGCAGTCCCCCGCAGTTTCACCCGCGTTACCGTTCCTGTGGGAATACGGGGATACAATATAGCTTATATTACACCCTGATAATGTAGCTTTTCATTGTTAATAGTATGTTATCACACCTAGGGAAGTAAAATTAGAAATGTCAAACATAATATGTGATCTGAGGCTTTCTTATTTACTTCCCGAGGTGTGTATACTTTTTTTCTTATCGACGGAGGCGGAAAGCGGCAACTTACTTTAGCGCAGCGGGCCGAAATTTGGCGCTTTCCGCCCGGAGATATGAAAAAGTAAAATCGATTTACTGCTTTAGGCGTAAAAGCGTAACAAACAAACAAAGTCACTTTCGCATTTATAAGATTTAGGATTCCCGGACTGAAGTGTTTGTTTCGTATGAGTATTTCAATATCAGATGAGACTTCACTTGAATATCGAGGCCATTACGAGTCTATTGCTTGTTGCTACTTCATTTGAACCTTCTTGAAGACCTTGACGCCAAACGCCTGATCCGAAAAACTCGACCCAAGCCCTCCTACAACTATACTCGCAATTCAAGTGGGTCTCTTTACTGCGCTTCTTGCAATAGGACCTTCAAAACAAAATTCGGTTTTGCGAGTCATGCTCGCGCTCATGCAAGAGCCCAGGCGAAGACGAGCTAAGGGTGTCGCCGTCGACGGATACGTCTGGGAGGATATCATCATCATCATCATCATCTACTTCATTTATCAGATTAAAGTAGTTGCTGTGGTTAGTCAGCCCGCTTCACGTGAGGCTCGGGTTTGAATCCTGTTGAGAGTATGTACCGCATTTTCAACTGACTTCAAAAGGAGGTTATGAATTCGACTGTATGTTTTTTTTTGTTACCTCAGTACTTTCGACTGGTTGAACCGATTTTGATGATTCTTTTTTATTTTAAGGCTGGTGCTTTCCGTGTGGTACCGTCGAATTTGGTCCAGTTCTGACATTGGCATCCATGAGAAAATCATATAAGTTGAAGTTGGTGTTTTTACTCTTTTTAGTTCTATGTTATTTAAAAACTTACGTAGTTATCCCTAGGTGGATGCCTAAGGAAAATATCGTGAGGGTGCCCAAAGGTACCACAATTGATTCTGAGGCATTTCTTACAGACCCGGCCCGGCGATGGGCTAACCATATATCACGTTTAGGGTTCAAAAGAAACTAGTAAAACGAGGGTATTTCCAGAAATTGAATACCTCTATTTTACGTGTCTCCCAATCCTATTTTAAAGCTACTTTGTTACCGCGTTATTTTGTCACCACATTATTTCGTTACCGTATTTTCCACGGAGGCTAGACTCGAAAAGCCTTCCATAAATCAAAGGTCATGAAAAATCCTTACTACGGAACCCTAGATTGGAATGTCGTGAATATTTATGGAAATTCGTTCCATTGACTTTGGGGCAATTTTTTCGACGGCGTTGTAAGAATTCGTAAATTATGTAGTTAGTCAAAATTCACATTGAGGATACTATGCAACCGTTTTCACCCTCCGGACTCGTTCCCCTGGGGGGATATAACGAGGCATTCGTAATCGCTTGTTGTCCCCCCGATTCACTCTTGACGAGTTGTAAGGAATATAATTATAAGGCACGCTTATTTCACACCCCTAGAGGTTGAATTTTCCAAAATCCTTTCTTAGTGGATGCCTACACTGTATAAGCTATTTATGTGCAAAATTTCAAGTCTCTAGACCTATCTGTTTAGGCTGTGAGTTGATACATCACCAATCAGTCAGTCAGTTTATTTAAAGATCTAAAAACCAGCGAAGTAGTAGTCAAGGTTCTCTGATACATATGGACTGGCCAAATGACGAAAGCCATTCGGCTTGCAATACTTTGTTTAGAGGTCCGTAAAAAATACTGGTAAAAACTGGGTGTTCCCAGGAATGGGACACTACTGCCGACCTTTTTAGGGATTAAAGCGTAAGCATTTTTATGTCGACTTTGGTCTTGTAGTTTTAAGCAGTAAGGAAGTTGTAATTTCCAATTGATTTATTTCATTGGCACATTTTTTTTTTCTTTGGTTGTGAAGTCAGGGGGTTAACACAACACTACGTAGAACGCGCCAATAGACGGCCGAGCTCTAAACCGCGCTATCGAAGTTTCCTAATGAGTTTGTATAAATACAACTGTCCAACATCAACCGTTGGACCGCGGTCCCCAGGCACGATCACCTAAAGGAAGATCTTCCCTTTTAACGATGAAGGAGTAAGGTAAACGCAGCTATCAACGACCCATCGAAAATCTGCAGGTATTGCCGACCCATTCAGCTTATTCTTATTTTTATCGGTTTGGAACGATTTGAGTCACAAGAAAGTATAATATACACACATGTTTGTATGTTTCCTAATTAATTTACTGGTGTTAGTGTACGTAGGTACACGGGAATGTGACCAAATACGTTAGTTTCTGTGAACGTAGCGAGTGCGCCGATCGTGTCATACTAACCCTTACTTCCTCAGGTAAGTACTCAATTTTTTTGCTTAAGATATTTTATATATAAATATTTACGTTAAGTTTATTCTGAATAACTCAACATACTCCTTTATTTTTATATTCCACATTTAACAACTAAATTATTGTGTTTTAAGGGATTTCAAAAAGTATTTTTGAAATTAAAATAGAACGGCAATAGCTGCAGTGCATTTTAGTAGTGCAGTCATTACCGACCCATGGATCGGCAATGGCTGAGAGGTTATTCTTTATTTTTTTTCCTTTTTCGTTAATGCTTATAATAATTAAACAAGTTTTTATAACACCATTTCAATCTTAAGTATTCTAAAACTATAAGCATCTATTAGCGACATACACCATGTTTTACTATAAACTTGTTTTTCCGCGATAAACTGCCACGCATTATTAAACATTTAGACGTGGGGTATGAAAGAAACTACTTAGAGTTTTCTTCGTATTTATATGAAAATGGTGTATTTTTTTATAGTTTAGGACTAAATCAATAAACTATTGTATTAAAACGGATGGGGAAATATATTACAATTAATATCGATTATTTTTCGTGGCTCGGTAAAAGATTTGTTCATTTTTTTATTTAACACTAATTAACGATCCATATGAATCGGAAATTGCAACAAAGAGAAGCTATCACCGATTCTATACCGATTAATTGGTATTTTTTGATTAACGGTATGTAATGTCTAAAAGTAAAGCTACTAATTTGTTTCAATATAATGATTTGATTCAATGAGTTAGGTTAGGTTTAATTTAATTTAATGTCATTAAATTTCATTTTCACTTCATATCTATAAAAAAATCTACTAAAGACTTGGCTGTATGTATAGTTCCCTTTGCCTACCCAGAATGGGTGAAGAAAACAAAAAAACCTCTACTTTTAATCTTTTACGGTTGGCGCGATTTTCCAAAAATGTTAGTTGAGTTTATTGTATTTTTATTATTTTATTAAATTGCTTAAATTTTTCGCAACTGTATTAAAAATAGTTATTAAGTACACGTGCGGAACCGTCATTGCAACTTGTTCCGACAGTCAACCCTCACCTTCGGCTGCGCTAAACTTGGGAAGTTCGAAAAAAAATTTTAGGCTTTTTGGCAAATAAAAAAAGGGTTTAAGTTATTTTGAAATAAAATTGTCTAATTATTTTTATTCAAAACATGTAAATTATATATTTATAATAGTTTTTACTTTTATTTTCAGGTTTGTGACTGACTTAAATAGTATAAAGCAGCTATACTCAATCTGCGGCCCGCGGGCCGCATGCGGCCCGCCGCGGCGCCGGACCTTTGTTATTGGCCCATCTGAAGTTACAAATTTATTGTAAAACATTTTAAATTGCGTGCCCATCAGAGAATGGGTGTATCAGAACGGGAATGTGAGCCGAGCGCTATCAGCTATAGCTAATCTCGCCCAGTAATTGCAGTTAATGGTGGTTTTAGTGTGAATATAATGTCAGGAGTGTCTTCTAAATATAAAAGAAAAATATCTAATCGCCAGCCATACCTTGATAAAGTACTGAAAAAGTGTTCACAGTATCAAAAATCGCATTAAAACATATAAACATCTTTGTTAAAACTTCTTTTTTAACTACATCGTTAACTTGGAATCACGTTTTTTTAAATAAGACCTAAATAATTTTTGCTTGCGGCCCTCGACACCATGACTGAAACGTGTTTGTGGCCCCTATAAAAAAAAGGTTGAGTATGGCTGGTATAAAGTATTAGTGCTAGCCACGGTTGAGCAAATCATGATTCATGTGTGTAGAAGCACCAGCCGCTATCCCAACTTGAAAAAATCTGTGCTGAAAATGAAACAGTGTGTTTTTATTTTATTAACATCTACACATTTACAAAATTGTCTCTGAATTTTGATAGTGAATATTTATGTTTCAGGTGATTCAGTGATCCCCTATGTCAAACACAATTGACACTAGGACCAATTCCCTTCAACGGCACTACATGGAACTGCATTGTGAAGTAACAGCATTGACATTGTTTTAAGAAGTAATTACTATTAAGCAGGCTAATCAATTAGAAAAAAAGGCTATGGTAACTATGGTTTGCACTAGCTGGCCAAGCAGCAGGTTTCCGGGGGCGCAAGATAACAATACATGACCTATGTTCTCAATTTGATTTAATGAATGTTATTCTATTTACCATTTCCATTAAAGTCTATTTTCTTATATTACTAAAATTTCATTTATGCCCACCGAGAAATCAATACCTTTATTTTTATTGAGGTCCAAATGCTTTTAAAGAATCCACAAGCATTCCGAGCTTCACTGCGATTAGTTGGAAAGCATGGGCACTAGAAGAAGAAATCTACATAACAATGAATTTCATGTTGGTTCTATTCATCTTTTTTCACCCCTTACAGGGTAGGCAAAGGCATTACGCCATGCAGCCTCGTCATTAGTTAATGATATCCTTGAGTAAATGGCTCTGCTTCAGAGTCCATGCACAAAAATACAGTGTCTTCAACACTTTCTACATCTTTAACTTGGTTATCAACAGTAAAATAATAGCATTTTTACTGAAGACTTCATTGTGACTTCTTGAGGCAATCCAAAAATGTCCATATCTCGCATTTTACCGAATTTCCCATTCACTGCACACTTTCACGGACACTTGCCACATGATAAACTATCACTATTATGATTAGTCAAAAGCCGAAATACACAGCAAAATGAAAATTATACAAAAAACATGACGTCCCTCTTCGGATTCCCGCCAAAAAGTTTAAAGTCAAGTTTATCTAAATTTTCAGATTATTTTAGTAACTATAATAATTATTGTAATGAATCAAGTACAAAAATGAGAAGCAAATAAAAGTAAACGGGACATTTCGGAACGGTATTCTGTGAAAAAAAGTATGCTTTATTTACTTACGGTCGGTGTTAGATTCATAAAAATCGGTAATAGCTTCAAAGCGTTTCGGGTGGGTCGATAATAGAAACAATTGACTTCAACAATCCTTTGATTATTTTTTCAATGAAAACATGATATTTATAAACAAATGAAAATATAAATATAAAATATACAATCCATATTTAAATATAAAATAAAAAAATCTGGTGTGTTTGCAACCACTACCCTTAATTCTAATAACCAATTTCAAAAATTGCTTAAGGGGGTCGGTAATAGCTGCGTTTACCTTATTCCACCTTCGCTCCTCCAATAACTTTTATGCGAAGCTATAGTCACGTCCGTGGGAAGGTCATAACTTATCATAAGGTAGTTTCAAATCTAGAAGGCGTCCAGAATCGCGCAAGAGCTAACACATAAAATCACTGGTTTAGCTACCGGTCTGGCGACGCGTTTAGTTGGGGTGTCGTGTTTTGAAGGGGTTCCCTGACGTCTGCTGAAATGTTAGTGCTGGGACCGGCGTGTTGACTGTGCCAACATTGCCTTGCTATATTACCCTAGCCTAGGCAGCCAGAGACGAAATCAGATGAGCCCGGCTAAGTGGATTTCTAAAACGTAAAGATTGGTCGAATAGAATGACAAATCTTTGGGATCGATGTAAGAGGTTGGCTTGTCATGTGCGCGACCAATTATAATCGATAATTAAAAAAAAATTATTATTAATTAATCGACTATATTTTCACTCATTTTAATTGATTTTTGTAAACAGTACCACGAATGCGACGGATAAAGAAATTTGAAGTTCACTAACAAAGTTTATGTTAAAAGGATATTATATGTGAAAAAATGATATTTTTTTATAAGATTTTAAATTTTCGTATTTTTTAAAAAAAGGGAAAAGTCGATGATTAAAAAACCGTTTTTTTTTATCAATGTTACATCCCTAGTTAGTATTACAATTAAGCGAATGAAACCTTCATTTGCCAGTTATCTAAGAGCTACGGATAAGGTATCGTTGGTACAGCTGATCATATTCAACCCCATACATTTATCATTCTATTCATAAACTAGAAAGCATATAGGGAAGATATACAGACTGGATTTAGAAAGAAGAAGAAGGTCATTGTGGCGATGCTTCGGGGCGGCCTATATCCAGTAGTGGACGTCTTTCGGATGATAATGATGATGATGATATGAGCTGCGAATGCGTTCACGTCCTGAGTGCGGATCTGTCTTTAGATTCCAATTTCCGTATCTCAGTCAGATTTACGTCTAAAAGTTGGGCTACGCGTTTAGTTTAATGGAATTGGATGAGTTTCGGGTACCGTTTGTGTAGAAATAGCACTTTGCGCACGTGTAGAGGCTAATTTGTGTCTCTGTAACGTTTATTTAGCTTGGATTTGGATGGTAGGCTTTGTAAATTAGCCGGTTTAAGGTTTTGTTTCGTAGTTCCATAATGTTTGTGTTGGATATCTTGTTTATACCGTGGAAATAGTAGATACTTACGAAAAGGGGTCCCTCAGTGAGATTACGAAAAAACATTGTATACTAGCAGCGCCCCGCGGTTTCACCCGCGTAGTTCCCGTTCCTGTGGGAATACGGGGATAAAATATAGCCTGTGTTATTCTGATGTGTAAGCTACATAACTGTTTCGCATTTATAATATTAGTATTACGTATTTTGACTTTTGTCCGGCAAATAAAAACTGAAAACGATACAGTCCTTTGAAATTTCGCGAAAGGATTGAAGTCAAGCTGACCTATCCTCAACTTTAATGCGATTTATCTTCGTAAATTGCTATTTATTTGATAAATCAAAAAATACTTGTTCAATATTTTTTGATAATCTAACTTAGGGACCAAATAGAATCGATTTTTTTTTACCCAGGAAACATGGAGCTATTATTCGGACAATCATGACTGTCCCCAAAAAAAGTTGTCAAACGAAAGTTTTATTCGCTTTCTACGAGTAATACCTAAGAATACCTCTGGTCCCCTCGGGGATAGAAACATGAGCATATTTATATATTTTTCACAGATGAATTATTAGTGTAAAATAATGAGATGTTTTCTTCGTTTGTTATTATCAAATTTCGTCTCACGGCACTCGAATCTCTCGTACACGCTTCATCTGCTTCTGTACGAGTATGTACATAGTCAAGAGCCCGTGGAGAAAACATTGGACTTTGTATCGTTCTTATTACAATCGCTTCAGAGGACAGACTCGCACTGCAAGTAAAGCTTCATGTGCTCTTGACTGTACAATACTCGTTAGGCAACCGTAAACTCGATCGCTTTGGCAGTGATTGCTGCATTTACCGGCGAGCTATAAATCAACGACAGCTAACAAAACGCAGTCGTTAGAGTGATGTAGGTACCTGCCATTAATAGCGGTCTTTGTTTTCAAAGGCTGATTAGATCTCTTTTGGGTGGATTACAAAAAAAGGTTGGCATTCTTACATAATCTATACATATAATAAAATTCTGACGAAACTGTGTCTGTATGATGATCGGTTCCAGCCGGTTTCGGCTAGGCGACCGCTGTCAACCCCGGTCAAAGAATCGGCATGAGCGCCCTGATGTGGCTAACGTAGCCAATCTTCTTAGTGAAGACCCTCGAGCAATGTGGACACGTGAGGGTACCATTCACGTAGGTATATTGTGTTGCCCCAGGTGGTCGGTCTTTCACTTGGTCGCGTTTCAAGTCAAGGGCAGATCTGCGACGCTCCTCGAACTCACAAACCCGCCTCTGGACAAGACCTCTCCATTCGGGACGCCGTGCCGCCAAACTCTTCCACTGCGAGGGCTCAAGATTGCATCTCTTCATGTCTTTTCTGAACGTCTTTAAATAGTTAGTAGGTATTACTTATTGTATGCGTCACACATGATTTTTGCTTCTGAAGATTTTATGTGATTATTGAAAATCATTTGCCAGAAAATATGATTCCGCCTAGCATAACTCAGTGATGTAATTAAGAGCGAGCGAGGCGCTCCGCACATCCGCTTGCGTCGGCGTCTCGCACTCAAATGCAATTGGCGCGACGGTGGCGCCGGCGGCAGAGGCGGTGACGAGCGGAAACTTCATTTCCTCGCTTCGACGTTCAGCGTTTCCGTCTATTGGAGAAAGCTTTATTAAGCTAATGGCTGTTTTAGTAGCGACCAGCTACTCTGTAAAATACACAGCGTTAACGGTTCAAGCTCAACGGGAACTTTTTATCGTCGTTGAAAAACTGTATTAGCATTTATATTACCTGATTTTGCACGCGACTTCGTCCGACTTCTGGGATAAAAGGTATCCTATGTATTATTCTGATTTATAATCTACTTGTGCCCCAGGCAGACGTTTGCCTGCCTCTATATCTGTACTTCTATACCTACTTCTATACTAATATTAAAACCAGAAAAGATTTGAGTTTTGGTTGTTTGTATTGAATAGGCTACACTACGGGATCGATTTAAAAAAATCTTGCAGCAATCGAAAGCTACATTTCATATTTAATATAATTTAAACCATAACACTTTTAGTATTTTTAAATAATGCAGATTTTATTGTTAAATTTACAACGATTATAGTTATTAAGGATTTTGAAACGCACTGGGTTCATCGATACCTGAAAAAGAAAGAAGTAGGTATGATTACGAGACAAATATACAAGGGTCTTGTGAATGGGCGAGTTGGTATACGAGACAAATATACAATGTTGTGAATAGTCGACTTAGTAGAATAAGACCTGGGATGGAGAATGAAAAAAAAAAAGACGTGTGGCACTCGGGGACTGCCGCGGTAAAGCTATTGCATAGCATTTTGTATCAACAAGACTGCCGAAAAGAAACGACGTTAGACAATGCACGGCCTTCAAGCCACACGGGTGTTATTTAAATGGTTAGCAGAGTATTCGTATTTTTGTAAGCAGAAAAATATAATCTGTAAGCAGAAATAGCTAATTGGTCAGCAACTCATGGCCAGCAAACATTACAAAACCTATCAGCATTTTATGTCATTCTGGATGGCTGTAATTATTTTTGAGCTGCAATGAGCTGCTACTGTTTAATAAAATTTTGGTAAGCACTCAGAGGGGAAGCCAAAAAATATTTTTTGAGCTGCATATAAAAAGTAGCAAAAATAATCTTAGCAAACTTGTCATGCGCAAAATGGGCGCATTAGTGGGAGTGGAGGTGGGTGGTCGTTTGCTGGATGTGGATGAAGCACGAGAGATCTGACCGGTCCGTAGCAAGTGGCAGTCTATAGTCTATGCCTGCCCCAATGGGAAATGGGCGTAAGATTATGCATGTATGTAGGTTTGATTCATGTTTATGCCAATCCTGTTCAGGCCTTGACAAAACGCGGCTCGGGCTTGACTTTTTTAAATTGAAATTGAAATAACAAATATGCTAAGTAATTATCTAAGTATGTAAGTAGTTCAAGTACCCTAATCTAAGTACCCAAAATCAATTGGTAACTTTAGTGCACCATCTACCTTCATCTGTTTATCTTACTTACAACCATCCTATGGTTGTCTGGAAGAAATCGCTTAAAGCGATAAGACCGCCTATTGTACTTTATTATCACTGTGTCACTTGTTGCATATTTTTATTGGTGTGCAATAAAGAGTTGTTACTTACAACGAAGTCAATCCTATAATGGTTTCTTTTTCCCGTTGAGATACGGAACCCTAAAACCTTATTGAACTTCACGTTCCAAAGATATACATTATTCATGCTGGAAAATAGTAAGAGAAAAACTTCAAACGCATAGAATCATACAAAAGTGATTCTTTCAACTTTGAAAATACATTTCCCTACGTAAATGATCCTTCAAGCTGACAAAGCCATCATATTGCACCCGAAATGCTCAACAAAATACCGAGACAGAGATTTAAATGTAAAATGAATATAAATCCTTGTGCTTTTGACCCCTGAATACGAGAGGGATGACCATTACTAGACACATTCCATTCCGAACAACAGATATTATAAGTGGTACCATTGGTGATGAAACTCACATTCTTACGTGAAAGCGAATACTTTGAACGAACAGCTATTTCACTTGCGTGAGTCTCGTTCTCATGGGAAAATTATAGCTCATGTTACTCCCAGAAAGGTTTTAGCATTCCATTGGTGAAAGATTTCCGTAGTTTTTCAGTTTATTCGTTACAAACATACAAATCTTTCCTCTTTATAATATTACTAGCGGTAGCGGTTTCACCCGCCTAGTCCCCGTTCCCGCGGGAATACGGAGATAAAATATAGCCTATGTTACTGAGGAATATCGTAGTTTTTTACCCCCAAACAATTTTCAAAATCGGTCTAGTCGTTTTTGAGTTTATTCGTTACGAAAATGCAAGATTACAAATCTTTCCTCTTTTTAATATTAGTGTAAGTAGATACTGTAAATGTAGACGTAGAAGTATAGATAGTTTAATTTATTGTGGATGTAGATAATCCTAATACATTTTTTGGAAACACCCCCTTATTGAAACCAGTAAAAAATAAAAATATAAATTTATAACACTAGGTTTCTAAGGCAACCCGCACACACTCAATATTATTGTCAAACTAAAATTGACAATATTACTTATCAATATATGGCCCCGCATACTGCAAAATATGACAATACAATCCGAATACGCTCAATATTATTGACAATACTTCTATTATTGACAATAATATTGAATGTGTGCGGGTAGCCTAAGGATAAGGAATAGTCCTTCACAGAACATGAAAATATGAAATAGTTCATAACATACAAAATTATTTGTAAGGCTGCGTAAATTTATGGCAATAAAATATAACATATTAACTCACTAACTCAATTAGTTTAAAAACTTTATGTAATATAAATTACGTAAGTTTTTAAACCTATTGCTACTAATCGAACTCGGGAGTCACACTATGAGACGCTCACTTTCAAGTGTCATCCATGATGTTATCATGTCGTAAAAATCGGAACAGTTTCATATGGTACCACCGCGACAGAGTTAACATGGACACAGTGCATTCGGAATTCAGATTGAATACTCAGTCTGGTATTCACTTGTGAAGTGAACTGACTAGTAGCTGCAGACGAAAAGGACTAAAGATGAGTTAGTTACTTCCTTTGCTGGTTGTTGATCTTGGATTCGTTTAAAAACTTTTGGGAGACTTAATATTCGTAGGAGGGTAACGATTAACAAAACTCAAAATGTTTTTATTCAATTTAGGAGCAGTGATAGCCTTACGGTTGAAGAGCCTGCTTCGCGTGTTGATAATCAGTGAGGCTTGGGTTCGAATCCTGGCATGTACCAATGAGTTTTTCAAAACTTGCGCACATATAAATTTATCATTAGCTCGACGGTGAAGGAAAACATCGTGAGGAAACCGCAGGTCCCAGAATTAACTCTGAGACATGTGCTACAAACCCGATCCGGCGATAGGCTCACCACCTTCACGTTTAGGGGTACAAACAAAGATATTATATATAGAAAATATCTTTGGGTACAAAGATTATCTCGTTAAAAGTGGGTACCTAAATTCAGAAATGGAAATACCTTTGCCTACCCCCTCGGGGATAAAAGGCGTGAGATTATTATTATTATTAATTTAGGGGCTTAATTTAAGTACACTTTTGAAAGTCATTGCAGTTCTTGCCATTTAGGAGAAGAATTAATTATTATTTAAAACAGTCAATACTCGAGTAAGTTACAACTTACATGGTTATCTGTGGTATGCTGTAGAAAATTTTAACATTACAGCTGTTTTGAATACTGCCACTCCCAAATCTCTCTTAGGGTAATATAGCTTGACCGATAGTGTTGTACCGCGCCTTAGGTAGGGAGGGGAAAAGGAAAGAGAGTAAGGTAAGCAGAGGAGGAGAGGTGACTACAGCTTCTTTTTAGACTTGAAGACAGGCTACTTTCAGTTTAAAAGGATGCTCCAGTCACAGTACAAAATAATATAAGTATTTTTAAAAGCTAACCTCCGTCTTCGACTATTTTTGAGAAGTGAACTGTGGGTACGGTGTCTCTTCTAGAAGGAGACAGGTTTCTTCTGTGGACCGGGGAGCTAGTAAGTTCTACCATGTAGGGATTCTGTTCTTCCTGCAAAGAAATTCTGTAGCTAATATTATCGGTATTTAAAATATGAAATACAGAATACTCAAAAATAAGATTTATTGAAATACCTGCTAAATACTGTATTTTAAACAAAACATATATTTTTTTATTATTAATTTTACGGCTCGGGGTACAAGCCCTTTCGAGCCACTCGTTCTTTTTATATTCTTAGTAAAATGGCTCTGATTTAGAGCCTATGCTCCAGAATCCAGTGTATTCAACGATCTATGTATATTTAGCTTTTTATCGAACACAGGACTATTTTTCAAGACCGTACGATAATAATAATAATATATTATGAAAAGGCTTATGGGGGGTGAAGGAAGCGAAAGAAGTATGCAGAGATCGAGCAAAGTGGCGATCCATCGTCTCTGCCTGCCCCTGTGGGACAATGGCGTGAGCTTTATGTATGTATGTATATTAATCCCAATAAAATAATAGTGCACTTTTACTGAAGACTGAACTGACTTCCTATACGGAAAATTTCCATCCCACGAATTTTCATCGAATATCCCGTTCACTGCACACTTTCACAGACGTTTGCCGTACCTATACTGAAAATTTTACAAAAAACATGACGTCTTTTCCTAGCTTCCCGCCAAAAACTAGAATGAATTGCCATTTTTAGTAATAAAGACTGGAGACTAGGGAATTTTTCTTCCATTAATTGAACGCCATAAAGCTCTACTACCTACGAATATCTAGTTTAGTATCTAGTTTGGCTCTGATTTAGCGCCACCACATTAAAATCCGTGGCGTGGTTTAGGATCAGTTAAAGATATACAGACAGCTGTCTGTCGTGTGACTGGTCCTAACGCCGAGTTTTATTTTATACTATCTAGAGATGATAGACAATCATAGAATAAAAATGACGGTGGATTACTATTCGCTATGCGTGGACGACGTCATTTTATGTCTCAATTCAAATCGTAAATGTCAAATTGCCATTTCACGCTGTCAAATACCTATTCAAAGATTTTCTATAGATAGTTTAAGCCTGCTGGATACTAGTCTGCAAAAGTTTAAGAATATCTAGATTACAAGTTTCAAGGATGATGAAATTTCTATTCAGAGGAAAGAGAGAAGTGGCCGTTTTATTAATAAATTGCGCGGTTTCACCCGCGTAGTTTCCGTTCCCGTGGGAATACGGGAATAAAATATAGCCTATGTTACTCAGGGATCTTCTAGCTTTCCATTGGAAAAATAATTTTTAAAATCGGTCAAGTAGTTTTTGAGTTTATTTGTAACAAACATACAAAAATAAAAATCTTTCCTTTTTATAATATTGGTATAGATAGAGTATAGATATAGATATTAAATGAACAAACTTAGCAACTCTGGTTGTTGAACAACTGATAAACAATTGCTCACCATTTTGTTCAAAATTAAAACTTGGGGAGTTTGTAACTCTGAGCGTTTTCCAAATGCTATAGTGTTGGATTATCAAGTTGATTCAAACTGAACAAAACAATGGAAAAGGCTTTAGCTGGATCAAGTTTTTGTTTGTAGCGTCTTCTGTTTTACTTGAGAAGTTCTGACTGTATACAAGTTTTAATCGAGTTTGGGTATCGGTGATTTTGCTGTTTCTTGTTAAGGCGTTTTACAGACAGAACTGACCTGACTGAACTAACTATTTTTTCCCTTTTTTATCATATTTACATAGACAAGACATTATGATACTTAGCATTTATAAACTACTAAGGTTTGCTTAATGCTATCAATAGTCCAACCGGCCCCCCTTTGTCCCCAAATTAATACAATATCAGGGTATAGATATGCTGCAGGCGGAAGGTTTTCCGCCAGGCGAGGTGATCGTGCCTGAGGACCGCGGTACAACGGGTGATTTTGGACAGTTGTATTTATACAAATTTATTAGAAAACTTCGATAGCGCGGTTTAGAACTGCCGTCTATTGGCGCTTTCTATGTAGTGTCGCTACAAGGGTAATCACTAAAAAGATGATGCGCGGCAGACGGCTCATCAAACAACGTTCATTAAAATTATTTTAGAAACAGGTTTCAGAATTCAAAGTAGGTATACCGCCTGATATGCTGTCAGCCGAGAATCAAGTTTATGGTATGATTGTGCAGATAATGCAAATATATCGGTTTTTGGACATATGGTTTGGTTAGGCGTGTTTATATCTTTTTACCTCTGGATAGCTCCCGTCTTCGTGCTGGCCGTCCCCAGCCTCTGGGATATCAATGAGCTGCTGAGTGCGGGGTTCCCTGCACGATTTCTGTTTCACAAGTTCTGGCATTATCTGCAAGGGAAACGAATCATTTGTAGCAACCTTTAGGTATCTGGAGTGGAGACCGCGACTCGGCAAATGTAGTGTAGGACGCCCTGCGGCCAGATGGGATGACGATCTGCGAAAGGCTGCAGGCAGATGCTGATGTGTGTGAATGTGAATGTGTGTGCCTTGTTTGTTACTTTTTCACGGCTCAACCAATCTTCTTGTTAAAAGATCTGCCCTTGAGTTTCTTACTAGTTCTTCTCGGGGTACTGCATTTGGAACCAGCAACTCGTCAGCAACCGGTCGAGATGGGCTGCTGTTTACATTCTTCACTTTACATAAGCAGTATAACACAGTCACTTGTACCTGTTAGTAGCACTACTAATGTGAATTTAAACTGTTAAGTCCGACAGCAGAAAGTCCCAAACCTATAAATTCTGTAAATCAGGGACTTTCTGGCCATAACATTACCACCTGTAAGACGAAGGAAAAGCATAGTATAATAAAACAGCGTGTTTTGTGACTTGAACAGAACTAACATTTATTTCTTTTAAATTAACACAAGGCACAGACATTAGTTAGTACAGCCTATTATTAAGTGGTAATACATACAGCCAAGATTATTTGTATAGAACTAACACCCCCACTATATCAAATAATCACAATAAATCTGACTGTGAAATCTAAACTTATATCATTACTAAGCCCAATAAATCCATAAAGGTGTAATGCCTCTTAGAACACAAACCTTTTGTTAGCAAATCAGCAGGCATATTAGCTGTTTGCAAATACCTTAACACTACAATATTATTTGAAACACACTCTCTAGTAAAGTGATATTTTACATCAATGTGTTTAGATTTCTTGTGGAACACAGGATTTGTTGACAGTTTCTGTGCACTCTGATTATCATTAAACAAACTCAAAGTATACATTTTATTAGTAATTTCGAATTGCAAAGCTCTTAAATAAATAGCTTCTTTGCAGGCTTCTGATATAGCCATGTACTCAGCTTCGCAGCTAGACAGAGCAACAGTTTTTTGCTTTTTGCATTCCCAAGATATAATGCCATTAGCAAGCACAAAACAAAATCCGGTATAAGACCGTCTATCTATTGTATCATTAGCCCAATCGGCATCAACAAAACCTTTTATTTCTGAATTTCCATTTACACAATATTTTATACCAAACTTTATAGTCTTTTTTAAATATTTTAAAACCCTCTTAGCATACCCCCAGTGTTCATCTGTATGACAATTATTAAACTGGCTTAGGTAGCTTACAGCATATGTTATGTCTGGCCTAGTCAAAACAGATAGGTACATCAAGCTTCCTATGAGCTGCTGATAAGGTACTTGATCATTCACATTCTGAACAATTTGGACATTTAATTTGGACTCTATTGGAGTATCAACAGTTTTACAGTCAGTCATGTGAAACTTTTGTAACAAAACATTTATGTAATTCTCTTGACTCAAAGTTACAGACCCCTCTTGTTTATCAAACTTAACATTCATTCCTAAACATTGTTTTACTTCTCCTAAGTCCTTAATTTTAAATTGGCCTGACAGTAATTTTTTGAGACGTTCGCTTTCAGTAATACAATTCGAAAATATGAAAAAATCATCGACGTACACTGCCACAATAGTTTTGTAATTGCCAAAATTTTTTGTATACATACAAGGTTCCAATTTGGATTTACAATAACCATTCTCAATTAAACAACTATCTACCTTCTTATTCCAGGCTCTAGAGGCCTGCCTCAGGCCATAGATGGCCTTTTTAAGTTTTAACACTTTGTTCGAGTCACCAGAAACCTCATAACAGTCGGGTTTCTGCATATATATGGTTTCCTCTAGGTCACCATTAAGAAATGCAGTTTTGACATCTAGATGTGTAACATCAAGACCCAGTTGTACTGACAATGAAAACAATAGCCTTAGAGTCGTGTGCCTAACAACAGGCGAGAATGTTTCTGTGTAATCAACACCGTATTTCTGAGAGAAACCTTTAGCGACTAGTCTAGCACGATATCTTACTTTGTTTTCATTGTCATACTTCTTCCGTAAAACCCATTTACATTGAACTATGGTTTTATCCTTAGGCAAATCCACAATTTCCCACGCATCATTATCATTAAAGCACTGTAACTCATCGCGCACTGCCTCTAACCATTGTTGTTTTTCAGGTCCCATAAGAGCTTCCTCAAGTGAAAGTTCACCAGTATCATCTACACTACCACTGATACAAGCATTAGAAAAACCATACCTGTCGGGTTGTTGTCTCTGCCTATGGAAACTATAATTTTTATCAACACTCACAACGCTTTCCACACTGCTTGCAGAAGAGTCTTCATCTGGTTCATAATATGTCTCATCGTCATCATGGTTAGCTTCACTTCCAGATTCATCTGACATGGACATGTCCCCCACTGAATACTCATGCACCTTGGTAGAATCGGTTGGTCTTTCCTCGATTTGAATAATATTTTCCGCTGCTCGTGGTTTTTCCATTATGATTACATCACGACTGGTTGTAACATCCTTGGTTTTTGGATTATAGACACGATACCCTTTCACATCATCTGGATAACCAACTAGAATTCCTCTCTCAGCCTTCTGGTCCCATTTGAGCCTCATCTCTTTGGGTATATGCATCATCACTACACTCCCAAAAACTCTCAGATGACTGACATCTGGCTTTGCGCCTGTCCACATCTCGAAAGGTGTCTTTCCATTGAGAGCTGACGCTACAGTCCTATTTTGTAAGTAGACTGCAGTGTTTGTTGCTTCAGCCCAAAAGACTCCTTCAAGGTCTGCATCGAAGAGCATACATCTAGCCTTTTCCACCACAGTACGGTTGAAACGTTCAGCCAAGCCGTTCTGTTCAGGTGTATACGGGTTGCTTTTCTGATGAATTATCCCCGAGTTCCTGAGATAATCATCAAACTCTTTGTTACAGAATTCTTTCCCATTGTCGCTTCTAAGAATTTTTATTTTCTTGTTAAGCTGGTTCTCTACGAGTGTTTTGTATCTTTTGAAATAACCAAAAGCGTCACTTTTATTCTTCATAAAATTTATATGGATCATACGGCTATAGTCATCCACAAACAATATGAAATATCGGGAACCTCCAATCGAAGCATTTTTGAATGGACCACATACATCTGTATGAATAGTGTGCAGAAGTTCTTTACTTCTATTGCCATTCTGTGGAAAAGGTAATCTACTCTGCTTACCTTCGCAGCACACTGTACACGACGACTTTGAAACATCTGTCTTTCTGTCTAGTGTGAGACCCTCCACGGCATCCTGCATTCTGTTCAGGTAATTGCTGTTGACATGACCAAGTCTGCGATGCCAAATATCACTCGATTCCGTCACTGCAGCCATCAAAACTTCAGGCAGTCTCAGTTTGTAGACACCATTCTGCAACAAAGCTGTACCAACTAATTCACCAGTTTTATTGTAAATTTCACAGCCACTGTTGATGAATTGCACTCTGTTGCCTTTGGCGATCAGTTGACTGACGGAAATCAGATTCGTGGTCAAACTTGGTACACACAATGCTCCTTCAACAACTACATCATACTCGCAGTTATCTGTCAAAGTCGTTATCGACACATCACCATAACATTTAACCGGCACCTTTTCCCTATTCGCAACCACAATTTCTTTGATTGGATGGTCATTAGAAGGATTTCTAATCCAATGTTCGTTGGCGGTTAAATGGGCGCTTGCACCAGAGTCGATATACCAGTCATTCTTTGAGAAACTGCCATTCAAGAACACGGCACTGAACGCGTTGCTTTGTTTACGTTCACAAACCTTGTTATTCACTGAATCTTTGTCAACAATGGTGCACTGATTTCGATAATGTCCTGTCTGTTTACATTTGTAACATTTTATAACCTTCGGTTTTAACTTTGACACATTTGAGTTTGACGTATATCCATTGTCTCTGGTTCCGGAAGTGCTGCCACTCTTAGTATGTTTCCGGAAACTCGCAAATGCTCCGCTGACGTCACCACTGTCTTCCTCCAAATCCATCAACTTTGTTTTAATGGCGTCCGCTGTGATCGAAATTCCGGAATGTTCTATTGCCATTATCATGGGAGAATATTTTTCGGATAATCCTGCTAAAAGTAGCGATCCAACCCACTCATCATTAATGTTAAATCCCGATCCATTTAACTTTTGACTTGTTTCAATGATTTGTGTGACATACGAAGTCATGGATGTACAATTTTCTAGACGTATTGATATGAGAGTTCTCAGTAGACTGATTCTTCGGGTAAAGCCGGAGTCATCAAACAAATTCTTGAGTTTCTCCCACAATTCTTTAGAAGTCTTCGAGTCTTTGACGTGTACATAAAGTGCCGGGTCAATTGTCAAAATCAACTTTGCTTTGGTCTTCGCGTCGGCTGCGGCTTCACTCGGTTTGGTAGTTAAGACGTAATCAAAAGTTCCTTCCAAAACGAGAAAATTCTCCGCGGCGAAAACCCACTCAGAGTAGTTCTCACGACCTTTTAACTTTGGCACACTCACGATATAATTCGTCGTCATGTTTCACTATCACAAAGTCAATTTTACTTTCACAGTTCAAAGTTCAATACGGACACAGCCTATTCTCAAATCTGCTAGGACTAATCAGCACTTTGCAAGTCTTCGCGAGAATAAAAAACGAATTTTTCTGGGCCCATAACCTATAATAAAACAGCGTGTTTTGTGACTTGAACAGAACTAACATTTATTTCTTTTAAATTAACACAAGGCACAGACATTAGTTAGTACAGCCTATTATTAAGTGGTAATACATACAGCCAAGATTATTTGTATAGAACTAACACATAGATCTTTAAAGTTAATTCATCAAAACATTCAAGGCTTTTCCAGCAAAGAATTAGAAATAGAACTATTCTTAGAATACGAAAAAGTTGATATTTTTTGTGTGACAGAACATTGGCTTAGAGTCACAGAAATGATGTTTGGGTTTGTAAATTATACAGCTGTCAGTACTTTCAATCGGCGATTGGCCGCACGTGGTGGTTCCGTAATTTTGGTTAGAAATAATATCAAAGCGAAAGACCGCCAGGACGTAATTAAATTATCGGTGGAAAGTACTATTGAATTGTCATGCGTTGAGTTGGAGAAACACATCATTGTATGCGTATACAGACCCCCTTATAGTGTAAATTTTGATAATTTTGAGAACAAAATAGACGAGGTCTTAAAGTTGTTAAGTAAAAATAGTAAAAGTGTTGTGGTCTGTGGTGATTTTAACGTGGATCTGCTTGAACCAAGCTTGTATAAAACTAGGATATTAAGTTTATTCAAATCTTTTAATTTAATGAATGTATTTACAGATCCTACCAGAATCACAGAAACTTCGGCAACTTGCATTGACAATATCTATTGTAATTGTATTCCTAATAGTAAAACTATAATAAATAAGCTAAAATCCGATCACAGCGGTCAGTGTATTTTACTCCCTGTGGACAATCGCGATTTATCAGTAAAAATTCAGATAAGACCTGTCACAGTATGTAAAATAGAGAAGTATAAAAGAGCACTAGAGTGTAAGTTACCTTTGCCCGATCCTGTTGATTCTGATCCAAACGGCTATTTTAAGAAATTCTTTTCTGTTTTAACCGAGGAATTTGATTCACATTTTGAACTTAAAAATAAAATACTTTCTAATAAATTTAAATTTAGCGAATGGGCTACCAGTGGTATTCGTAAAAGCAGGGTCAAATTATTTGAATTGTATGAAAAGCGATCATATACCCATGATGAAAAGTTTGTGAAATATGTTAGAAACTATTCTAAAACATTCAAAAAGGTTTGTGCTTGTGCAAAAGCTATGTCCATAAGTAATACTATTAAAAAATCGGATAACACAATACAGGCTGTTTGGAAAGTAATAAACAGAGAAACGGGTAGAGTGAAACCACGTGACCATGACTTAGCTATTCAAACGGACCACGGCCTATTTACCAAGAGTGAGGATGTGGCTAGGGAATTTGAACATTTTTTTACTAATATACCTATTAAAACAACAGAACATCTGAACTCATCCACATCTCTTGCCATAACTTTTCTACGAAAAAATGTAAATAGCTGTAGCGAATCTCTTATATTTAGACACACTAGTCCGGATACCGTTATTAAAACTTTTAGAGCACTTAAACTTAAAAGTACTGAAGATATATGGGGCATGTCTGTTAAGGTATGTAGCTTCATCATAACCTTAGTAGCACCATATTTAGCTTATATCTTTAACAATTGTATTAACAAAGGATTATTTCCTGACCTAATGAAACATAGTAAAGTTATTCCTCTTTTTAAATCAGGAGAGAAAAAAGACCCCTCAAATTATAGACCTGTCTCTGTTTTACCAGTACTTAGCAAAGTTTTTGAAAGGTTATTGCTTGATCAAATGATTTCACACTTCAATCTAAATAACTTATTTCATAACGAACAATTTGGCTTCACCAAAGGTCGTTCAACTACGGATGCTGGAATAGCATTACTCAAGAATATTTTTAATGCCTGGGAGAAATCTCAATACGCAATTGGAGTTTTTTGCGATCTATCAAAAGCGTTTGACTGCGTAGATCATGAGACCTTGCTATGTAAATTAAATCATTATGGAGTCAACGGTAAAGCGCTTGATATTTTACAGTCCTATCTCGAAAATAGGATACAAAAAGTAAAAATAAATGATTGTAAATCACAGGGCGCACCCGTAAAAATTGGGGTGCCTCAAGGTTCGATTCTTGGTCCTTTTCTTTTCCTTGTATATATAAATGATCTTCCATTCATGGTAGAGAGTTTGTCAAAAATAGTGTTGTTTGCTGATGATACATCTCTGATTTTCAAAGTAGATAGACAAGCTCAGAAGCTCGACGAGGTAAATGACACTCTTCAACAAATTCTCACATGGTTCACTGCAAACAATCTAGTGCTCAACGCTAAGAAGACCAAATGTATAAAGTTTGTACTCCCTAATGTTAGACGAGTAGAGAATGAGATAATTTTAAACAATGACAAATTAGATTTTGCTGATAATACAGTTTTTTTGGGGATAACGATAGACTCCAAACTTCAATGGAATTCTCATATTTCTGCATTATCTAACAGACTGAGCTCAGCTGCTTATGCCGTCAGAAAAATCAGATGGCTTACTGATGTAGACACAGCAAGACTCGTTTATTTTAGCTACTTTCACAGTATAATGTCCTATGGCATCTTGCTGTGGGGCAGAGCTGCTGATGCAGAATCTATTTTTATTTTACAAAAAAGGGCTATACGCGCCATTTACAAATTAAGATGTCGTGATTCCCTAAGAGAACTGTTCAAAGAAATTAATATTTTAACAATGCCTTGTCAGTACATTTATGAAAACATTATGTATGTACGGAAAAACATATTACTGTATACTAAAAACTGTGACAGGCATAATTGTAATCTAAGGAATAAAAATAAACTAGAGCAACCTCAGTCACGATTAAGTAAAATTAATAATTCCTTTGTGGGGCTTTGCATACGCTTTTATAATAAAATACCAGAAGATATTTTGAAATTGCCTGAAACTGTGTTCAAAACTCATGTTAAACATGTACTTTGTAAAATGGCATATTACAAACTAGACGACTATATAAATGACAATGATGCTTGGAACAGATATCCTCCAGTCCAGCGCAATACGATAGCGAAAAACAAACGAAATTATGTAACCCAATCTAGTAATATGTAACAATTGATTAAAAGAATATTGTGTTGAGGAGTTTCTTGCCCCGCTTCTTCTCCTCAACCATACATGCTGAAGCGGTGGAGTTGAAATGACGTTCAATAAGTGGACTTGTAAGTTCCTATTTTGAATAAAACATTTTGACTTTGACTTTGACTTTGACTTCACGGACGAGTTTAGAGTGCCTTTTTATTAGACTATTGACTTTTCTAAGTGTAATTTTCAATTACCTACAGAAAATAAATAAATACATTAGATAAATTACCTACTTGAATTTTGATATAGAGATAGATCCACGTTGGAGAAGAACATAGGCTGTTTTTCATCCCGGAAAAATACATAGTTCCTATGGATCGCGATACCTAAAGTTTACACCGAAAGACTAGCGGAAACTGCTACTATTATAATAAGTAATAATTAAGTACTTATTTATTTAAGTAAAACTGCAATAATGGTTTTCCTTGTGGTATTTAAACTAAAACAAACATGCAAATCATTATCACTTAGGTACCTATAGCTCAGGTTCTCTATGTATTCGTATGTATGTATGTTAACGCGGGCTTGTTTCCACAACTCGACGTCTTTTCTGCGCCTATTTTGCGTGATGGTGGGAATGGCTCTACTCTTGTCATCCCAGCTCCTCTAGGAAGCCCAGCTATCTATGTATTTAATTATTAGACATCCGTTGTTTAAATTTTCAAAGCCTAACATTTATGAAAAATGAAAATGAAAACCAACCCAACGGTATTCTAGCTTACCAGCTTCCATTGTTCGTAAACACGATGAACACTGAAACCAACGGTTTAAGGTTGTCTTCCAAAATATGGAGGCGTGATCTCAGATAAAAGCAAAAAAGGAAGACGGTGTATTATTAAAGCATCGTTGACATTTGGACTACCTACAACTACACGGGCCTCTGGGTTTTTTATTTTATTTTAGTGCACTTCATAAAAGAACATAAATGCATAGTACGAGTATAGCGGTTTAACCATGTGTTTCCTTCTCGTAGTGATAGTCATATGATGTACTGTCGATACGCCCGATTGAGACTACAACGAATTACGTTCTTTGGACCTAATTTAAGCGCAGGTCCACGCGTGAGAAGCTAGTTACCGTATCTTCCTTTTTTGCTTTTATCTAAGGGCGTGATATAATGCCTTTAACTGACGCGATACTTCACCTGGAACTCGTCTACGGATTTTTCACTGGCCTCCGACACTAGAGGCGCTGTCTCCAAGAAGTCACAGCAGCAGCAGCTGCTAGCTGCCAGGGTGTACGTCAGCCAATCAGAGACGGCCTGTGCCCCCCGCCACAGGACAAGGATGCGCGCGGCCAATGGATGCACAGCGTAGCAGCTCACCGTAATCATCGCTAGATGGGGATAACGGTAATACAATTCTAGGTTATACGACTTCAGTGTGTCATTTCCGTATATATAGGTTACTCTATGGTGTGTGATCTAGGGGTGGGTATTATTGCTACTTTTAAATCATTTTCATTTGGTGAAATAACATAACTTTTTCACATGATTTCATCTCCACCGACGAGTTGCTGGGTCCAAATGCAGTATCCCGAGAAGAACCAGCAAGAAACTCAAGGGCAGCTTTACTTATATGTGCATACAGATGCTCACGCCTTTTCCCCAATGGGTAGGCAGAGACAAGAGACCCACCACCTGCTACGATCCAGCCGCACCTCTCGCGCCTCATCCACATCCATCAATCGCTTCATAAATGCTCTTCGGTTTCAAATATTCTTTAAATGGCTTTTCTTCAATACATTGCCGATCTGATCGATGTAAGTAGACCTAGGTCACCCTTTTCCGACTCTGCCACTCACAATCCCCTTATATATTTGTCTTGTTAGACACCTTTCATCCAATCCAACCGCTCGATATGTCCAAAACAACCGAGCATTCCACTCTCAAATATCAATCTTAGTCACTACGTCCTCTTTCAAACCACAACGCTCTCGGATTACAGTATCCCTCATTCTATCAATCAATCGTACTCCGCTAATGATATTTAGTAACAATTTCTATTAGAAATGAAACGTGAAACTTAAAAAGTCAAATGAAATTCCACCAGTTTATTTAAACTGGTCTCTAGAGATTAACAGGACTAGCAGGTGTGACGAGTGAAAATTCAATTAATTTGATTTTTCACATGCTACTCATGAAATGAAACATCTCTAATTTGATCACATATATTTTTTTCATTGTTGGCAATGGGTCGTTTATTGCCTGTGTCAAGGAAAAACATGAAACTGTCAAAGAAGTTAGAAGAAAAATTCTCTCTCCTACAAGGAAATTTTTTTCTTCCAACTTCTTCGTCATTATGTTTAAAAAATATATTTAAATCTCTTTGCATCACGCTCATACATCTTTTTATCACGCGATATTGTAGGAAAAGGTGTAACAACGAGTTTTAGGATTTCTAGGCTCTTTAAGCTTTAGATCTTAATACCTAGTAGGTACCAAGTCTCTGCCTATTTCTAACGTTTTCACCACTAAAACCAAAGATATTAAAGTAAGGATGAGTTATATTCATACTCCCTACGAGTGTGCTACAACATGTACATACTTACTTCTTAGCGTATTTATAGGATACAACAATGATGGGGAAAGATGATACGGAACGAATAATAAAGAAAAAGAGAGCTATCTGTTAAGAGTTGCGCTTAAAATACGACTTGAAATACAATGCGACTATAAAATGTGGTTAATTAACTACATTTGTCGGCCTCATTTTCCGTGCTCTAGTAACATATCTACGTCTTTCTATATATACTATATATAATATCTTTGACTAAAACGCTTTCTCTGTCAGGAAACTAGCTGGATAAACTACTTTCTCCTATTATACTTATTTAAATTATATATAGGTATTCTATAAATTCTCAGAAAACAGAAATAATCACGAATAAAAAAGTACATTTACATATACCTACAGATCACGAAAACACTATAATGTAGGTAATCAGAAATCACTGACAGACGTAACACATAATAATTAACAAGTACGTACGTGATGTAACCCACATCAAAATTCCACAAAACATATGATACAGATCACGTACACATTATATGTGGTCAATCGCGGAGGTAAATGTTATCTACATCTACACTAAAATTATAAGGAGGAAACATTTGTATTCTTTTATATTTGTAACGAATAAACTAAAAAAAATATTGGACGGTTTAAATGAAATGAAATGAAATGGTTTTTATTTGCCTTGATTTTGGTGCAGGTAGAGATCGATAACATTTTGTTGCAGAGTCCGGCAAAATCTGTCTATTATGACGTGCAAATATTTAAATTGTGTGAAAATAAATTACAAATAACATAACCACATTTTGTACAAGACACACATTATTAACATAATCAATAGTAATTTATATTAAAATAAATGTATAGAAAAAAAGTCACATATTAAAAAAAATAGCAATAATAAATTATAAGAACAATTATTAATAATACAAATATTGGTCCATGTCATAAAATAATAAGCAATAGCGATAATTAATAAAATCCATAGTCAAATAATAGTCACAAAACATGTAAGTAATTAAATAATAGTATTTTATGTCAGGTACATTTAAATTCATCTAAGGAATAGAAACAGAGAAACAGTTTTCCAATAGCCACATTCGCAGTTTACTCTTAAAGACTCCCCCGGACAGTACCCTGATGCTGTCTGGTAGAGCATTGAATATAGTGATCGCCATCATATATACGTTCTTTCTTGTAAGTGTCAGTCTACATCTAGGTATTAATAATTTACTGGGTGGTCTTTTCCGCAGTTGTTTTGTTTGTGTCGTTTCTCTTAGTTGAAAGTATTCTGGATGATTTATAACAAATGTGCAAATTTGTAATACGTACATCCCCGTTAGCGTCATTAATTTATATTTTTTGAATAGAGGCCTGCATGACTCTTTGTATTTTAAACCACATAGAGAACGAACACACTTTTTTTGGATTTTGAACACTGATTCAATGCTAGTGCTATTACCCCAAATCATGAGTCCATATTGAAGAACTGAAGCCACATGAGCATGGTATGCGTTTAGAGCTTTTTCAATACATGAGATCTCTCTGAGCCTTCGAAGCGCATAAATAAATCTATTGAGTCTAACACACACTGACATAGAATGGGCTTTCCAGTCGCAGTTTTCATCTATTATTAGTCCTAAAAATTTTGTTGAATCTATATTTAAAAATTTCTTCTTTCACCAAGGGAAAGCTACAATATCCCTGAGTAACATAGAATATATTTTATTCCCGTATTACCACGGGAACGGGAACTACGCGGGTGAAACCGCGCAGAACCGTCAGTAAATAATAATAGTAAAGAACAATTCAGTTCGCCATGCCACGTGGTACACGCCACATTTTCTTGGTACATGAAGTTAAATAAATAAATTAAAAAAAAATTGTCGATTGCGGTATATCCGGACCGATACGACCTTCAAACCTCTTGAAGAGCGTACTCCCAACGCAAAGGCAACGCACTTGCGACTCTCGAGTTGTCACTTACCATCAGGTGACCCGTCTGCTCGTTGGTCCCCTGTACTATAAATAAAAATATATACAGTGTGAGTCTTCATAAAGTGCACATATGAAGATGGGTAAAACTAGACACATTTTTATCGACGGAAAAATGTTTAAAAAAATCTGCGTTTTTAAAAAAAAAAATTTTCTTCTGATTACCTACTGTTGACTTAATGTAAAGAAAACGTTATAACTTTTAAACTAAGAAGTATATCGTGATAAAATAAAAACAGTAATGATGTCAATTATCAGAAGATACTAATAAAATAAAAAAAATACCAAAAAAATGGTACCAAGAAATAATAAAATAGGAAAATCTAGAACAAGCGTTGAATGGTGCACCCGGAATGACTTAGTTCAAACACTCATAGTAAACGTTGTGATAAGGATAGAGATACGGGATTTTTGGTTTTTTAAAGGTAATACGATGGAGAATAACGCAAAGTAATAAAAACTACCTATAATATGGGCATTATTTGGAGAAATTTGACAATTAATTAAAAAAACACGAATTAAAATACAGATTTTCCTCAAAAAGTTTCTTTTTATTATTTTTTGGTACCTCAAGTCAACAGTAGGTAATCAAAAGAAAAAATATTTATAAAAAATAAAAATAAAATCTCAGATTTTTTTTAACATTTTTTCCATCGATAAAAATGTGTCTCGTTTCACCCATTTTTATATGCACTTTATGGAGACTCACACTGTATTACCGTTGACCTCGAAATAATCTCTGGTACGAATGTAGGTAAATACGTGTATGTATACGTGATTGATATGAATGTTTATATTTTTTATGATGCATTTGTTTTTTCTCAGCCCATATCTTATTGCTCCTATGACCCCCATTGATGATAGGTAGTTCATTAAGAAAGTGCGCTTATCGTGTTTTATTTGGACCGAGTTCAGTGATTTTGTGTTGGTGGTATTAATATTGTCATCATTTAAAAAATTCAGATAGTATAGAAAGTGCAGCCTTCTTAGCACTTTTAGTGGAAAAGGGGTTCCAAATTAGATTTTTTTGTACTGTACCTTTTAAGTAAGAACTTTCTTTACATGCTGTAGCAAGTAAAGAATGAGTGTTATTTATAATTAAGGATTAAAGTCGCGTTTCAGCACATCTTTATTTATTAAAAAACAGGTTAAGTAATAATAATAATAATAATAATAATTTATTTAAACCAAAACCTTATAGATAACAATTTAACAGAGTTTAACAATAATATTTAAAAGGCGTAACAATTCAGGTGAACCCTGTCTCCTAAACTAGGATATCCTGTGTCTTAGGAGGCAGTGTTTCAGTTGGCGGGACATTTCGATTCCTATCTTATACAATTTAGAGATAAATTGTTATTGCAGTGTTACGAATGTGGGGTGTGTTTGTAAGGGTGTGTAGGGTGTGGTGTGTAAGTGGGGGTGCATGAATAGAGTGAAAAAGAGAGAGAAGGAAAAACGGATTTTGCACGGTTTGTGTTGATTTACATATATATATATATATATATATATATATATATATATTTATTTAGCAGTCAAAGGTAAGTAGGTCCTCAGTCGCTAAGTAGTCGAGAGTTTTCAGCCATTTTTCAAGGCTAGATTTTAACGTGAAACTGTTTGTACCAGCAATGTTGAGTGTCTTATTTATTTTATTATATAAGTTTGGACTTAGAACATAGAACTGTCTGCCAGCGAAGGAAGTAGAATGGAATACACTCGCGCAGACCTTTCGCTTTTCACGTCGCCTACTGTCAGGCGGTGGTACCAAACGATGTCTTTATAAGGTGGATCGGTGCCCGAAGAGCTGTCTCACTGTCAAAACATTGCAGTCGGTATAGAGCTGGACAGTAGGGTATATGTAGGGCCGTTTGGACATGACCTTTAATACAGCCCGCTGTGCGCGCTCCAATCCGAGGAATTTTGTTTTGGTTGCTAAGTGCAAGTCGGACTCGCACATAGCGGGTTCCGTACAACAAAAACCATCTTACAATAAAAAAGCTAAAAGGATATACGTTTTTTGTTAAGTGTAGGTATTTAATTTTTATTATTTTTTGTTATACCGGAAATTAAAATTAATATTCTCTGAAATTTTTTATTGTGTCACGAACCGTAATAGACAATATTACGGTTCATGAGATACAGTCCACTGACTAACCAGACGGACCGAACCGACGAACCGACACTAATAGGCACTAACCAAAGGAAGGCCCTAAAAACTGAGCAGACCATAAATAAAAAAAGATTTTTTTACTCCGATGTTATCAATATTTTCATAGATGCTTCGTCCAACAATAAGGAACCCACTCAATTATTTATTGCACAAAATTTATTAAGAAAATACGTCATATTCCTGAGTGCGTAACAGGAAAACACGAAAAGACTGTATAAATATGGACCTAATTTAGATTAGAGTATCATTCGCAACTCAGTGCTAGAAGCAACATGGAGTTCTTCGTGATATACCTACTAACATTCGTGAGCATTCCACTTTTGGGTAAGTACTTTTTGTTTTATAATTCCTTCAGCAATATAGTCCACATCTACGAGTACACAAATCTTACATGAGTTTCTTGCTGGTTCTTCCGGGGTACATTTGGAACCAGCAACTCGTTGGTGCAGATGGGCTGCTGTTTACATTCAACCAATCTTCATGGACGATTTTAGAGTGCCTTGTTATTACACTATTGACTTTTTTAAGTGTAATTTTTAATTACCTACAGGCATAAATACATTTTCATTTCATATATAAAAATAAGAATAAAGTCGGGTTAGGTAAAGCTGGAGCGATGTCTATGATCTTTGATATTATGTTATTTTCTTTCTCCCCGGATAACAGAATTAGGTACCTACTATTAAAACATCTACACAAATCGTCTTCGAAATTTATGAATGTACCGTAGGTATCTTATTTTTTTGCTTTTATCTAAGATTAGGATGAATGCTGTAATATCAATACGATAATTTACTTTGCAGATGCTAGGAAGTTCCCCTGCGACTTCACACATTCTTCAGAAGCTCATGGCTGGTTGAAGCTGCATGAGACAGCGGCGACCGCGGCATCTGCTATGAAAAAATGTAACGACGAAGGTATGTTTTTGCATCATTTTCTATATCTTCTAGTAACAAGTCCGTCAATAAATCTGTATAAATAAATCGGCATAGGTACAAGCAGAAATATGTTGACTGACTGACCTGATTGACATACTAATGCACGACTTCAACTGATGGACTTAGGGAACTGAATTATCGATTGTAAATCGCCAACCACCGACCAACTAAGAAAGGCCTTTTCAAAAGTTCCACGACATGAGTAAAGAAATTTGACCTTCAAATTTGAAAGGTCAAATTCAAGTCCTGTTAATTTATAAGCCCGTGAAAGGCAAAGTGTCATTGTTAAAACCCAACATAAAAACTCTAAGCAAAAACAATAATACCGTAAGGACAAATTGCGCTCAGCAGATGAGTTTTCTGTTTTGCAACTTCTCTACAGTATGTCAATCCCATTTCAAACGTTCACTGTGTAGGAAAGTCAATATACTTCAGTGGCACTGAAGCTCTACTAAATTAGTTTGGTGTTCCCACAGGAGCCAAGCTGGCCACACCAGCAAATGTGGAAATGCAACATGCAATGCTGATGATGATGAACCAAAACATTGACGCCGTCCACACAGGACTGCCTGCCATCTTTAACAAGACCCACGGTACGTCGGATTTTTTAGTAGAGACAACTAGCGGTACTACATACAACTGTTCTAAACCGCGCTATTAAAGTTTTAATGAGTTTGTAGAAATACAAATGTCCAAAATCAACCAGAAGCATTCCAGCTTCGCTCCTCCATATTGGTGACCTCGACTTGAACTGGCAACCCGCTTCGATCCGGTTTATATGCTACCTCTACTTTTAAACCTTCCCCTTTTATTTCTCTTTCTATTAGTGAAAACTGCATCAAAATCCGTAGCGTGGTTTAAAAGGACGCGGCGGTAAGAAAGTTGCCGCTTCTGCCTTGCAAATAAATAATGACTAGCGTCCCGCCAAATAAAAGGTTTCTTTCTCTGGCAGTGGCAGATCATCGCCTAAGCGACAAACGATACCATAATTTTTTTTTGGCTCCGCATTTTACATTTTGCCAATGACAAGTAACTTATTTTTCAAGTCTTTCTTTAAAATTCACTGCCTACATCCCCTTGGTTATCAACAGTAAAATGATTGCACTTTTACTGAGGACTTCGTTGTGACTTCTTGAGGCATTCCAAATAATTATGTACATCCCTCGCATTTTATCGAATTTTCCATTCATTGCACACTTTTACGGACACTTGCCACATGATACTATCACTAATATGAGTCAAAACCCGAAATATACATCAAAATGTAAATTAAACAAAAATCATGACGTCCATCTTCGGATTCCGGAATCTAAAGAGGCCATCATTATAAACGTGTTACAGGACATGGACTACGGGCCCTGCAAAATGACGGATCATTCAAGACGGTGAGGCCGTCAGAGTCTTACCCCTTCTTCTGTTTCGGGGCCGACGCAGGCGCAGGGTGTGGGGCCAGTGATAACGGTGAGTGGAATAGACCAATCTTGTCCTACTTGCCTTGAGTTCAGCAGGAGCAATGTGGGCAGTGTGGTGTGATATTCATTAGTCCTGAATCTCTCTTATATCACAGACATTCATTAATATGTCACTAGTGTTACTCGAAACATCGATTGACGATATTGTGACAAGTTGACAACAATACGAAAGTAAACTAACCAATTTGTCGAAACACCAATGTTCATTTATCTAACGCAACCTTCTCTTCATAGAGTACCAGCTGGACAGTCGCACGGGCAAGTGCTACAAGCTGCACCGCGTGCACGCGACGTGGCCTAACGCGCGCGACGCGTGCGTGGCCGAGGGCGCCCACCTGGCCGTGCTCAACAGCGCCGCCGAGGCCGACGCGCTAAGAGACCTCTTCGCCAAGTACCCGCAGGACGCCATCCCCGGCTGCTGCTGGAAGGACGAGGCCTTCGTCGGCTTCCGGTTGAAAAACAACGCGTGGCTTACTATATTCGGTAAGTAATAATACCTACCTCTTCAAATATAGAAGGCGCTACGGCAGCTTAAGACAAGTATATTAAACGCCGAACTTCCGTTTGAATTGTTCCGTCTTGTACCGCCGCCTTCCGATTTACAGTTCTCGTACCTAACTAACGAGTGTCACTTTTACTATATGAAGCGCGTCACTTTTTGACATGGCTTGGTCGGAAGACTGTGGTAGTCCCACAGGTTTTGATTGCATTATTAAGTCAACCTAACTGCAGATTTGAGGCTTTCTAAACTTTCACCAAAACTACACTAAAGTAGTGTAGGTATGCTAACAGATTCCTGACCAACCATCCCCAATTGGATCAAGAAGCTATTTCTATAATCAGTGTTGTGGTTTCAGATCAAACCCTGTCCGAGGCGGGGTACGACGTGTGGTCTCCTCGCGAGCCGAACAATGCTCGCGGGGACGAGTTCTGCGGCTCGCTCGGCCGCAACGGCATGTTCTTCGACGACCCGTGCTCGCGCGGTCTACCCTACTTCTGCGAGAGGGACGCCGTAGTCGTCACGCCTACTTGTGACGACAACAATACGATATAAGCAACGACCGACATTCTGAGGCTTCAATAAAATTGTGTACATGTTTTAAAAACCAAAAATTTGGAATTTTAATATCTTAGGTGCAAGTATTAAAATTGTGTATAACATGATAAATATTATTCATATGTAAATAATATAACGTATTAATATTTGATTATCTTATGATCCGTTAGTATTAACTAATTATTTATTACTATGTAAAATATAACAATAATAAACGTATACGATTAACTTTTTATTGTCTTTTTGTTTTTGTCATAATAATAATAACTAGCAATTGACATACGGCGCATCAGGTATCAGATTTTAATTTAGACGATACTTAATAATTTACAAACAATACTACTGTCAAATGAACATCCAATTTAGTGCAATAGTTTTGACATGATGCGCGTAAAATCATTCAGTTTTATTATATGTATAGTAGTTATTACAGAGTTTTTAAATAAAATCAAGCCTTTTATTTCAGGAGATGCCCACATTTCACCAGTATAATCTTTAGATCCTTGACCGTGTTTAAAAGTTTAGAAAACACTTACGATGGTAAGGTAAGGTGACCCGTCTGCTCGTTTGCTCCCTTTTTTAACATAAAAAAAAAACTAAAAATGTTCGCTTTTTCTCTCCGTCTGTCAGTCACAACTGTTTATTTCAATTTTATTGCTTAAAGTTTTGTTGTATGCTTTTCAGAAACATTTTTTGATGTAAAAGAGGCTGAAATGGGGAGTCGAGTACCGCGCGTGTTGTACATGTCAAGAGCACGTTGAACTTTGTAACGTTCTTATTACAAGACTTAGCCCCTTTTCACACGTACTGGTTTCCGCCGGGCCGGCGTCGGCTACCCGGCGGCGAAATGTATGGCCGTTTGCCCGCCGGTACGTATGAAAGCGAACGTAATGGCCATATACTTCGCCGCCCGCCGGCTACCCGGCAACTGGTACGTGTGAAAAGGGGCTTAAGCTGGGGTCCCACGGTCCGCTATTCTACGGATCAGCTACACTCAGCCGACGAGCACGGACGGCGACGCACCACAGGCAGGGCCGGTCCAACGGTGCGTGTCGGTGTGTGTAGATGTTTTTATGTTGTCATAATGCAAAGCGAAAGAAAGAGAGAGAAGAGCGCACCTTTGAAGTTACCGACTCACGATGGATACGGGCGCACCGCCACAGACGTTCTGTGCTATCACGGACGAGGCCGGTCCCACGGTGCGTCGTGCGAGCTGGTCTGCGTGCATCCGCGATTTTACGGACCGTGGGACCCAAGCTTTAGAGGTCAGACTCCCACTACAAGTGTCAAGCTTCATGACTGATTTTGACTGTACTAACCTCACTCTTTAATACCCACCAGACGTGGTCGGAGCCAGACGTCAAACCCCTAAAGGTCAAATACCAGGCCATTCCAGGCGCTGTGCTGCCAATTCTTTCCGTTGAGCGGGCTCGATGTTACATCTTTTCATGTGTCGCTTCTGAACACCTTCTGAGTATCTGAGGAGCTGTCCGCCACGCTTTCTCTTACCTCCTCTAGTTCAGAGTAGAAGATGCGCTTCGCCACTCTCCCCCACCATACGTGATACGTGGCCGCACCACCGAAGGTGCCGACGCATTAAATATGCCTCAATGCCACTGACGTTGGCACGTCGTAGAACTTCGGTATTACGCACTCGGTCGGACCATCTGATCTTCATGACGGTACGAAGGCATTTAAGGTGAAAACGATCCAGAGTCAGATCTGGTGGCGATACACACACCACGTCTCGGAAAAGTGAGTGAGGATAGGAGATTTGGCAACACAATTTCCATATTACCTTGGTGGCCAGGTTTAGGTCGTGCGAAGACCTTGGGAAGTTGGAACGCAGCTTCCCAAATGGTGCAGCTGCTGTCCATTTATTCGACTAATGAAACCAGTAACAGTGTTCTGTGAATGAAACTGTCAAAAAGTTTGAAGAAAAAGTTTATCTGTCCTAAAGGGCATTTTTTTCTTCCAACCTCTTCGTAAAAAATATATATTTAAGTACATCTTTTTGCATCACGCTCATGTTTACATCTTTTTATCGTTTCTATAAATATTCTCAGAAAAGATAAATAGTCACGATTAAAAAATTAAATTTACATATTTTTATACGTGCAGATAAACACAAAAACACTACACTGTAGGTAGGTAATCAAATCAGCAATAACTTAAAGACGTAACATATTATAATTAACAAGTAGGTACGTGGTATGGACCACATTTTACCACGAGACATATTATGATACAGATCACGTACTCGGTCGTTGTTTGACAAGTAGACTGTTTGCGAAGAAGGTAGTCCGAGAATAAGACAGAATGCGAAAAAGGCTGTTTGCTAAGTGGGCCGATAGCGAAGTAGTCACATAGAGAAGTAGTCAACATGCGAAATGGGCTATTTGAGAAGTAGACCTCTGGCGCCTGAGCGGATTCAATCACGTAGGCACAGATTATATATATTATTTTTGGTAGGCTCTGTGGACGTCCACTGCTGAAGACAGGCCTACAATGTCTCTCAAGGAGACCGATCGAAAGTGGCCCGAGTCCAGCTTCTGCGACCTTTACCAAGTCACCTGTCTTTGTTCGTAAATACAATGAAATGAAATTAACATATTTATTTGCTTTAAATAAGGTTCAGTTCTGGTTTATCAAGACATGCAAATATTAAAAGTGTGATGCAAAATTAAAAAAAGTAGGTATATAGGCACATAGACATTTATGAGTTACGTTATTTCAAAACTTAGAATAACAGAAACTGTTGAATTAATTTACACTTCAGTACCAATTTCAGAATACAAAATAAGAATTTCAGCACTTATATCAATATCAACAATAAAAAGTCAAGAAATTAATGAGTAAATTAAGAAGGTAAATTGCAATATTTTTTGTTCGTATGTTACTTGAGAACTTTTCTGCCCCATCAGTATACAGTTCTTCGAACTATGTGCTCTGGCCACAAATTTTTGTATTCCTAATTTTGTTATTGTATGCCTAATTTTGGGGCATCATGCCTGTGCTACCTCATTTTATATCAACTTGTACATGTATGCATGCAATAAAAATATTCATTCATTCATTCACTGCCGCGTGAACTTGACTTTGGTTCTTCTGAATTCCATTTGATAAGATCTCGTAGTAATGTACCAAGCAAAGCATAAAAATAATAAAAACAAAGAACAAATTTTCACCTGAGAGAAAGTTTGTTCAAGAAGAGAGCCGTACTCCCAACTCAAAGGCAACGCACTTGCGACTCTCGAGTTGCAGGTGTCCATGGACGACGGTAGTCACTTACCATCAGGTGACCCGTCTGCTCGTTGGCCCCCTATACGTATAAAAAATATATAATTGTGTAACCTTGAAATAAGATCTGGTACTTATGTAGGTATGTGGGTAAATACGTAAATGTATACGTGATTGATATGAATGTTTATAATTTTTATTAAAATTATGCATTTGTTTTTTTTCTCAGCCCATATCTTATTGCTCCTATGACCTCATTGATGATAGGTAGTTTATTTAAAAAAGTGCACTCATCGTATTTCATTTTGGACCGAGTTTAGTTATTTTGTGTTGGTGGTTAATATTGGCATCATTAAAAAAAAATCTGATAGTATAGGAAGTGCAGCCATCTTAGCAGTTTTACTGAAAAAAAGGTTCTAAATTAGATGTGTTTGTACTGTATGTACCCCTTACTTAAACAAGGGCTTTCTTAACATGCCGTAGCAAGTGAAAAATAAGTCTAGTTCTAAAGGACAATTAAATGAATAATTTCAGCTCATTTCTATTTATTAAAAAAAAACAGGTCAAGTGCTCACACATAACGGGTTCCGTACAGCAAAAACCATCGTACAACAAAAATGCTAAAATATATACGTTTCTTGTAAAGTGTATTTAATATTATATAAAAACTAGCAGAGCCCCGCGGTTTCCCCCGCGTAGTTCCCGTTCCCGTCGGAATATCGGAATAAAAAGTATCCTATGTCCGTCTCCTGGTTCTAAGCTACCTTCCCACCAACTTTCAGCCAAATCGGTTCAGCCATTAACGCGTGATGCCGTGACCAAGGGAAAAAGGGATTCGTTTTTATATATATATAGATATAAAGGTACCGCCCACTGACAAACAGACGAAGAGACACTAGTCACTAACCAAAGGAAGCTGCGCAACCCTTACATCCAAAGCACGCGACAAAAACCGAATTTCTTTTACTCCGATGTTATGTTAATCCATATTGTTTTAAAGATGCTTCGTCCAACAATAATGAACCCTCTCTATTATTAATTGTATAAAATTTATTTAAAAGACGCCAGATTATTCATTGCGTAACAGGAAAACACGAAAATGCTGTATAAATATGGACCTAATTTAGATTTAGAGTATCATTCGCAACTCAGTCCTAGAAGCAACATGGAGTTCTTCGTAATAAACCTGCTCGTACTAATATTCGTCAGCATTCCACTTTTGGGTAAGTACTTTTTGTTTTATAATAAAATTCCTTCATCAATACCGTATACGTCTAGTAGGTATACTAATCCTTAATTTGTCTTACTTCTTACTAGTCTTACTTGTTACTAATATTATAAATGTGAAATTAACTCTGTCTTTCTGTGTGTTACGCAATTCCTCAGCATTCCACTTTCGGGTTTTTCTCTCCTAGAGAATGATTTTCTTATAACCTCTTTGTATAATTCCTTCAGCAATACCTCTAGTCTACACAGTCTACATCTAGGACTACACTAATCCTTACTTTATCTTACTTCTTACTAGAATCTCTTCTTAGTAATATTACAAATGCAAAATTAACTCTGTCTATCTGTGTGTTACGCAATCACGCCTAAACTACTGAACCGATTTACATGAAATTTGGTGCAGACATAGTGTAAGGCCTGAAAAACTTTTTAATGGGAAAAAAGGGTTGTAAGTGGTTGAAACACTAGATGAAAGTTTGTATGGAAATTACGTGTAGGCTATATTTTATTATGCAGTCACATATACATATATAATATATAATATAATAATATAATATATAATATAATAATATAATAATATAATAATATAATAATATAATATAATAATATAATAATATAAGAGCAGTGATAGCCCGGACGGTTAAAGAGCCGGCCGAAAATCAGTGAGGCTCGGGTTCAAATCCTGGCATGTACCAATGAGTTTTTCAAAACTTACGTACATATTTATCACTAGCTCGACGGTGAAGGAAAACATCGTGAGGAAACCCACAGGTCTCAGAATTAATTCTGAGACATGTGTAAACAGACCCGGTCCGGCGATGGGCTCACCACCTATCACGCTTAGGGGTCCAATGTATCTCGTGAAATGTGGGTATATCCAGTAATGGAATACCTCTGCCTACCCCCTCGGGTAACCCCCCCTAACTTAGAAGATGTAGTGACAAAAATTGAGAAAGGTATGCTGAGATGGTTTGGCCATGTCGAGAGAATGAATGACGAACGATTAACGAAAAAAGTGTATAAGGCGAGTGTGAATGAAAGTGTGGAAAGGGGTAGACCTAGGCGGACGTTTCGAGCCCAAATTGGGGACGTCTTGAAAAAAGGCCAGGTCAAGAGTACCCTAAACCGAAGAGCATGTATGAAAGGAATAATGAAAGTGGACGAAGCGAAAGAAGTATGTAAGGATCGTAGCAAGTGGAAAGAAGTGGTCTCTGCCTACCCCTACGGGAAAGAGGCGTGATTATAAGTATGTATGTATGTTAGAAGTTACTTCAATTTTGTACATAGTTCTGACCCGCATCTTGGGCAAGTACTTTGCCATGGTGAAATATCAATACGATAATTTATATCGCAGATGCTAGGAAGTTTCCCTGCGATTTCACACATTCTTCAGAAGCTCATGGCTGGCTGAAGCTGCATGAGACAGCGGCGACCGCGGAATCTGCTATGAAAACATGTAACGACGAAGGTATGTTTTTGTATCATTCTATAAATCTTCTACAACTATAACAAGTCCCTCAGTAAATCTATGTTCATTGGCGTAGGAACAAGGAGAAATATGTTGACTGACGGTGGAGATGGGCTGCTGTTTGCATTTAGCCAATCTTCATGGACGAGTTTAGAGTGCCTTGTTACTATAAAATATTGACGTTTCTAAGTGTATATTTTATACCAATAGAAAATAAACGATTTTTGAATTTTGAATTTGAACTGACTGACCTAACTGACTCTCAGCTTCAACTGATGGACCTAGGAAATTAAAATTTCTATTGTAAATTGCTAACCATCGTGTCAACTTTCGTACAGTATGTCAATCCTAGCGTTCACTGTATAGAAAATGCAATTCTACTTCTGTGCACTGAAGCTCTGTTAAATACGTTTGGTGTTCCTACAGGAGCCAAGCTTGCCACGCCAGCAAATGTAGAAATGCAACATGCAATACTGATGATGATGAACCAAAACATTGATGCCGTCCACACAGGACTGCCTGCCATCTTTGACAAGACCCACGGTACGCCGGATTTCTTATGAAACTGAAACCATACATGGATAGTATACTCTAAGTCGCCTGGACCATATTATAGAATCAATTGGCACCGCATTCATCAAAATCGAAAGAGTAGACTTATATGGGACCACCTCTGAAGTATGACAGTACAAAAAGGAATAATCTATTTATAATTGAAGGTGTAATCGCGTAATACAAAAAGGATTGTTTTTGTTGGATTTAGATCCTTATTATCTTTGAAGGTTATGAATACGTAAATTCAAACATATATAGGTACTGCTAAAATTATCACATAAACTTCTGTCTTGGCGTAATCGGGTAACAAAAAATTGCCAAGTGCATTTGAAGATCAAATCTTAGACCTTATTTTTATAATTATTCGTAGATATAGGATTCAAGGATACGATATTTGTGAAATTTAAGAGGAACTAGCGACCCGCCCCGGCTTCGCACGGGTGCAATGCTGAATTTTCTTTGCTATAAACCTTGTGGAGCCCGAGACCTTTCCAACGAATGCAAAACCATGGAAATCGGTTCGTCAGTTCTGGAGTTAAATCGTCAGGAAGGAAAACCCGACTTATTTTTATATAGTAGATATAGTTCAAATCTTTAGAAAGGATTTCTGCCTTAAATCTAGGATTCTCATAAAATCACTGTTAATGTTTATTATGTTATTGTTGCTACACCTAGCGGTACTACATAGAACTGTTCTAAACCGCGCTATCGAAGTTTTCGAATGAATTTGTATAGATACAACTGTCCAAAATTAACCGCGGTCCCCGGGCACGATCACCTCACCTGGCGGAAGTTTCACGATGGAGGAGCATTCCACCTCAGCTCCTCCATATTGGTGTCCACGTTTTTGCTTTCGATTCGGTTCGCATCGATCCAGTTTATAATGACACCTATACAAAAGCTTTCCTAGTTTACCTTACTTTCTATTAGATTAGTGAAAACTGCCTTAAAACCCGTTGCGTGGTTCAAAACGACCCGGACGGCAGGAATAAAATTGCAGCTTCTTCGTCCCGCCAAATAACCTTTTTTTATCTGGTAGTCGCAGACCACCGCCTAAGCGACATACGATGCCATCAATATAAACTTGTGTTACAGAAAATGGACTACGGGCCCTGCAAAATGATGGAACATTCAAGACAGTGAGGATGTCAGAGTCTTACCCCTTCTTCTGTTTCGTGGCCGACGCAGGTGCAGGGTGTGGGGCCAGTGATAACGGTGAGTGGAATAGACCCATCTTATTCTGCTTACTTTGACTCCTCCAGAAGAATTAGCGGAAGAGTACAGAAGGAGTGCGATATGATATTCATCACAGACCTGAATCTCTCTAATATCTATACATATAATAAAACTATATCTATGTTAGCGAGGACCCCTGGGTGACGTGACGGATCAGATAATTGTTAGCGATAGTTGGTGATATTCAGAGGTCTCCCGCGCATCAGAAGTTTTCGGGATGGCCGATAGCGGTTTACTTATACGATTTTAATGTGGGCGTCTATTCTGGGCTGGGCATTACTTAATTAATCTGGTTATTTAAGAAGTTAAATAATCACTTTATTAAATAAGGTTACAAAGTACAGAATACTTAGTGTCAACTCTCAGTAACGACCGCTCGTCACGGAGTCTCGATACAGAATGATCGGTGCGAACTCTTGATGAAGACTGCTCGGCACGGACTCTCGTTGCGGAATGCCCGAAGCGGGCGACCGCCTCGATCTTATATAGCATTTTGCAGTAGCGGGGTGTAACACGTGTTCGACCGAAGAAGCGCAGGTGTTCAAACGATGAATCATGTGATGTTGCGATCCGTCTCCGATTAATGTTGCTAGTTAACTCTCGTACTATTGACCTAGCTCTAACATCTATATAATTAATGACTGCAGTTATCATCACCATCAACTCGTAACAGCCCAGGGTGCGGAGCTAAAGGTCTTTTCTCACACAATATAATGTAGAAGAGGCTATAATCTTTCACGCTAACCCTGCAACGACAGTAAACTACCCAATTACGCGAAACAGCAATGTTCATTATCTGAGACAACTGTCTCTTCCCAGAATACCAGCTGGACAGTCGCACGGGCAAGTGCTACAAGCTGCACCGCGTGCACGCGACGTGGCATGACGCGCGCGACGCGTGCGTGGCCGAGGGCGCCCACCTGGTCGTGCTCAACAGCGCCGTCGAGGCCGCTGCGGTGCAAGAGCTCTACCTCAAGTACCCGCCGAGCGCCTTCCCAAGTACGACATGGAACGACGTGGCCTTCATCGGCTTCAGGTTGAAAAATAACGCGTGGCTGACTATATTCGGTAAGTAATAATAACTCTTCACATATATAAGGCACTACGGCAACTTTAGACAAGGATGTAAGATGCTAGATGTAGGTTAAATAAGTACTTACTTACATTTGAATTCAGTCTTCCGATTTATTGTTTTTGGAACTAACAAGACTTGTGTCACTTTTAATATGACGTGGGTCACTTTTGGACACCGTTTGATCTAAAGTAATGGCTGAAATATTGTAAATCGGAAGATTGTGGTAGGTTTTGATTGCATTCTCAAGTCAACTTGAACACAAATTTAGGGCAAGGCCTAAACAGTTTCGCTACGCAAAGGTACCTAACAAATAACACCACTATTAAGGAGTTTTATTGTAATACAATGCGATTGATGAAAAAAAAAACGAACGAAAAGTATTAGATTAGTATTAGATTGTGATGTTACCGGGTGTATATATTGTTACTTATGAGATGTGAGTGAGAATAATAAATAAAGTACGTCAAGATTAGTCTTATATACGGACTGTCACATCACCTTTTTTACCTGAATGCTGCTTCCCTCAAAATAAATTCGATGAAACGCATGGTATAATAACATTGATTAACCATACTTAACATGACGTAAAAATTAATGTACTAAGACTAAAAGCTAAGTTTATAAAGCGATTTCGACCAAATGTGTTTTAAAATAGCGTAGATATTGTGATGTAGGAATAAAACAAGCGTATACGTCCGGTCACTGGGCCGTTTATTCAGAGACTGGATTGACAGCTAGATGGCGCACCAAATGCGCCCGCACTAGGTAGGTACTATAAACAATAGACATTCATCACTCCCTCCTTAAACTAGCAGTACCTGCTTAAACACTAATGTAACAAATAAGAGTATTCTTAACTAAGTTGGTCACGAAACCAAGGATAATAAACCTTATTTTAACGTTAAACATATTTCAAAGAACAACTCGGCTTTTTTAATAATACGTATTGGCACTCCAGGTGAACATTACTCCTTGACGGGGCCGTAGATAACACGAGCGCTAAACCTGTTTACCTTAGCTACTAATAACAGCTCGTAGGTATCTACGCCTATCAAGGCATAATATTCTAATAAACATAATCAACTAACTTAATATTACTAAACATATTCAAAAAATAAACATAATCAACTAACTTAATATTACTACTACTCTCTCTCCCTGTCTTGACTATGTCTTACCGACAAAAGAAAACATTATCTACTTATCTTCTAATTCTACATACAGTAATAGGTAGGTACCAACCAAAGAGATTTAAATATAATAGGGCATGTTTAGAAAACAACAAAACAATTTATTTTTAAACGTTTTTTTTTTTTTTAAATAATGATGCTTATGCTTATGTAATATAACTGATATGTAATGAATGCCTAGAAAATTAGATCAAATAGGTTAAGTACAGAGTATTAGTTTTAAAAGTATTGTAAATCAAGACTTATAATTAGGTGGGTTTTTACGTCTGCATTCCCTAATATATCGGGATGGCGGGGGCGGTTCAGGTGGCGAGGTTGGTGACAAAAACAGGTCGTCTCCCGAGTCGACCCCTGGTGATTGGCTCGGTGTTCTGTCTCGCGCGCTCGCAGCGTTCGGGGTGCGGCTGGTGCCCGCTGCTGGCGTTGGCGGGAGCTGCACTGGCGGACTCGGAACGCCGCGGGGCTCCGCTCCCGGGCCGCTCGCCGGACCGCGCCGCGGGGAAACCGCTGTGGTGCACTCGTCAACACCGCTCGCTTGGACTTCTTCACCAGTTTGTCTCCCTGGTCTGGCATGTGGTACCTGCAAAGCTGATGGTTCATTTGGACAGATTAGCGTACTTGATCGCCGCCGTAGCTGATCGATGTGCCTATGTGACCCCCTATTTAAATTATCGCGTACCGTGTAATTTGTGTATCCCGATTTCTGTTCCACCTGACCTGGAAGCCATTTTGTTTCCCCCTGATATTGTCGTATCCATACCTTGTCACCTGGTTGCAAGGTACGGTTAGACATAGTTCTCTCACCTGCTTGTACCCTCTGAGCATTACGGACCTTTTCTTCACAATCTGGTCTAAGAGCATCTAATTGAGTACGTACTTGTCGACCTAACATGAGCGAAGCAGGGCTTTCTCCTGTGGTGCAATGAGGTGTGTTACGGTAATGCAACAAAAAATTATTAAGAGCTAAGTTTACGTTAAGTTTCTGACGCATACTTTTTTTTATTACTCGTTTAACTGTTTTTACTGCGTTTTCGGCGGCGCCATTAGAGGCGGGGTGGTAAGGAGCCGAACGAATGTGTTCAATACGATTTCTAATTAAAAACGTTGAGAATTCCCTACTTGTAAACGGAGGCCCGTTATCCGACACTATTTGGCGCGGGAAACCCCAACGGGCGTTAGTCTCGCATAGTTTTTCGATAGTACTATCGGCCGACGTGCTGTTAACCGGAAATACCTCTAACCACTTTGTGCGCGCATCGATCATAACTAGATATGTTTTCCCGTAAAGCGGCCCTAGGAAATCGAGATGGACGCGCGCCCACCTGCGCTGTGGCCACTCCCACGGGCACGGAGCGTGGCGCGCGGGCGCCTCCGCCTCGGCGGCGCACACGGTGCAGTCGCGACACACGCGCTCCACCGCCTCGTCGATGCCGGCCCACCACACATAACTGCGAGCGAACGCCTTGGTCTTTACTATGCCCATGTGGCTTTCGTGTAGCTCAGCTAATACCCTCTCTCGACAGCCTTCCGGTATTACTACGCGATGACCCCACATTACGCAGCCCAATTCTTCGTATAATTCCAACTTCCTGTTGAAGTATGGTTGCAGGTTTTTGATTTCTACTTCGTTCGGCCAACTCGATCGTAAGTACCCTAACACTCTGCTAAGAATCGGGTCCCGCTGAGTTTCCTTCTTGACATCGTGATAGTCTAATAATAATTCATTATGCGCGAAGTGTAAATACGTTTGCTCGGGCGGCGGGCCGTCTAGCGAATCAACGTTTTTTACGGGCACCGGCAGTCGCGATAAGCCATCCGCGCCGTTAACATCTGTTCGTATGTATTCAATATCGTATGTATATGCGGATAGCTTAATCGCCCACCGTTGTAGCCGACTAGCTACCATTGCAGGGATACCTTGCTTAGGGCCAAATATACTAACAAGTGGTTTATTATCGGTTCGTAAAGTGAACTGTCTGCCATATAGAAATTGATGTAATTTTTGCAAACTAAAAACAATTGCTAACGCCTCCTTGTCCACTTGAGAGTAATGTCGTTCGGCGTCATTTAATGATCGTGACACGTAAGCTACTGGGCGCTCCCGCGCGCGGCGCTCGCCCTCGCTGAGCGCGCCCGCGCCCGCCCCGGGCTGAGTCAACACCCCGCTCACTCCCCGGCTGCTCGCGTCCGTGGTCAAGATAAGAGGTTTACTCGGATCGTAATGACTTAACACATCGGCGCTGACTAACAGTTTCTTAATAGTCTTAAACGCTCTTTCGCAATTATTACTCCATTCCCACGCGATTCCTTTCCTAAGTAAATCGTACAAAGGGGACAAAATAGTACTCAAATTCGGTACAAAACGCGCGTAGAAGTTAACTACTCCTAGAAATGACCTCAACTCGGTCACATTAAGCGGGCGAGGTAGCTTCAGTATTCCTTCTATTTTTGAAGGATCAGGTTTGATGCCGTCTTTTGAGATTATGTACCCTAAATATTGAACCTCATCTAATAGAAAAGAGCATTTACTTTTTTTCAATCTCATACCATGACTATGAAGGCGCTCTAAAACCTTTTGGAGTATCACTAAGTGTGATGGAATATCCACGGAGCCTATGATGATGTCGTCTAAAAATACTTCGACCTGAGGAAGATCCTTCAGTAAATTGGACATTATTCTCTGAAATATGCCTGGTGAAGAACTTAACCCGTAAACCAGGCGATTATATCTATATAACCCTTTATGTGTATTGATCACTGTAAACTGTTTTGAATCATCCAACTCCACTTGATTATAAGCTTGCGTTAAGTCAATTTTAGAAAATACGCGTGCTCCGTTGAGCCTCACTAATAGATCATCTATCTTGGGGAGCGGATATCTATCGATCAGTAGGGCGGGGTTCAAAGTCACCTTATAATCTGCACAAATTCTTAAAGAACCATCAGCTTTACGTACCGGTACGAGCGGCGTGGCCCACTCCGACGTGTCAACAGGCTCGATGACCCCGCTGCGCAACATCTGCTCCAGCTCCGCCTCCACGCGGTCTCTTAGCGCATACGGCAGCGGGCGCGCACGACAGAACACCGGCGTAGCCCCCTCGCGCACCCGGAGTGTCGCCTTGCCACCCGTAAACCGCCCGAGCTCCCCGTTGAACAATTCTTTATACCTGTTGAGTAGAGTAGACAAATCACTATTAACAGGTTCATTATGAAACACAGGAATTTGGATACCTAATTCTGCGAGCCACTGCCTACCTAATAATGAGGTGGTACCGCCCTCGATGACAAACAATTCTAGCTGTTTTGACACCTTATTGTATTTAACCTCGGGTCTGATTATTCCTAGCGGTCGTATACGGCTCCCATCATAAAATTTTAGGACTAAGTCGAACGGTTCGATCGCTCTTTTTTTAAAGTATTTATTATAAGTGTCACTACTTATACACGAAACCGCGGATCCCGTGTCCACTTCCATGGCAATAATCTCGTTATCTATACCTATTGACATGCTCACCGGCCGGTAACTGTTCAAACACAGATGATTTAGGTCTTCTTCGACCTCCGACGTCGACGTGTCGATCTCATCATCTGGAGTCTCCCTTTCCTCCGCCTGGACGTGGTGCATCGTGCGCCGGGGCGGCCGCGCGCCGCCGCCGCGACGCCGGCCGCCGCCGCCGGAACCTCGAACGCCGCCCGACACACGGGCGCTGCCGCCGATACCACTCGTCACTTTTGACGGACACACGCGCTTTAAGTGACCTACGTTACCACACTTGTTACATTGGAAATCTTTGTAAGGACATTGAGCATCACGGTGGCCTATTCGCCCGCACACTGCACAAATACCTTTGGTACCGTTATCATTACCACGTGGCGTGCGTGATAGCAACGAATTCAACGTCGTGGATCTCCCTCCGGCATCGCTCCTCTCGCTCGCCCCCGCTCGTTCCACCATAGCTGCGTCCTTTTCTGCCGCTTCTAATGAAAGAGCCAACTGCACGGCTCGCGAATAGGTTAGCTGGCTTTCTGCAAAAAGACGCTGTCTAATGGTGTCATCCTTTAAACCGCACACTAATTGATCACGGAGGTTTTCTTCTAATGCCGTATCGAAGTCGCAATGCCTAGCCATCTTTTTCAGATTGGAGAGATACTGGGCGACTGTTTCCTCTTCACCTTGCCGCCGCTGGCGCAGCCGATATCGTTCAGCCATAAACGACGGTTTGGGCTCGATATGATTACCCATTATTTTTGTGACATCAGCATAGGTCATGTCGCCCGGTTTTTTTGGACTCGTCAAATTACTGAGTAGCTCGTACGCTTCCTCGCCCATGACGGAAATCAGCGTCGGCAGCTGCGCTTCCGTTTTAATGTCGTTTGCTTTGAAGTACATGCTTAGCCGCTCCACGTATGTGCTCCAATTACCCGACGACACATAAAATTCTTTTATTCTCCCGACTGACATTTTGACTGCTTATCACTGCACTTGATTAAAAACAAAAATATTAACTGTAATTTCCTAATCCTCGGACGCCATTGTGATGTAGGAATAAAACAAGCGTATACGTCCGGTCACTGGGCCGTTTATTCAGAGACTGGATTGACAGCTAGATGGCGCACCAAATGCGCCCGCACTAGGTAGGTACTATAAACAATAGACATTACAGATATATACACGGATTCTTGAACCATCCCCAATCCGGTCAAGAAGTTATTTCTATAATCAGTTTCGTGCTTTCAGATCAAACACTGTCCGAGGCAGGGTACAGCAGGTGGTCCACTGGCGAGCCGAATAATGCGGCCGGGGACGAGTTCTGCGGCTCGATCGGCCACAACGGGATGATTTTCGACAACCCGTGCTCGCGCGGCCTACCCTACTTCTGCGAGAAGGAAGCCGTTGTCACGCCTACTTGTGACGAAGATAATACGATTTAGGCGACGACCGACAGAATGAGCTAGTAAAAAAAAGTGACATAATCTATACTAATGTCATAAATTTATTTGTCTGCCTGTGATACGTTATATTATGTTTCATTGATATTTATACTATTTGCGGCCAATTCCGCCAAATTATTTCTGCTTAGCCTGATGGTTGACTGGTAAATAATGCTTTTAGGCATTAAGTTCACCATGTTTACATTTTCTTGGTACATGAAGTTAAATAAATAAATAAATATCAAAATGAATGCAAAAAAATAACTTTTGATTTTATTCTTGTTGTAATATTAAATAATAATAATAATTGGGATTGTGAACATTCGGTCTGCGATTTTGAAGTAGACACGTCACACCCAATTAAAAATATTAGGAAAAAAAAATTTTGTCCTGTAAAGTCGGTTTTCGGACGATAATTTTACGTGATAACGTCATAAAAAAAATATAGATATTAAAAAATTTAAAACTGGAGTGGAAGAGAAATAGTTACAAGAGGCGCTTTATCCGATCGTGCCTCTCCATCGCTTATTCCGCTCCCACTTGCATGCTAGGCTTAGGCGGAGTGTGACAATGAGTCATGCTTTTATCGTGCGTGCAGCCTTCGTCCATCGATTTATAAGACTTTATCACGTCAATAGTATTTATTATTGATTCCAAATGTTCCATCCAAACCACTGAAATATTGTTTAGTTGTACATGGTCCTCATGGCCTGGTAGTCGTGCTTCACGCGCGCATCAAACTGGTGCATGTCGCTGCGTCGGCGCGCGGCACGCTCCTCGTCGTGCAGGATGTAGTCGCGCACGCCACACGGACAACAAGGCCCGCATTCGCAGAAAGCGCAACACGCTTGCACCGCGCCCCATGCGCCTGTGATAGTGAAATTATTAAAAAAAAAAACTACAACCAGGAAACTAAAAAAAGTACTAAGGAAGGTTCCTTATCATGGTACCTCTGTTGTGATATCACCTATCCAACAAAAAAATAAACATTAAAATCGGTGTATAAACGACAAAGTTATCCGCGAACACACATAAAAAAAAAGCGGTAAGCGATACATTGCGTAGCAAAAATGAAAATCATTAGTATTGCATTTCCGGGAAATTTCTTCTCTTGCATTTTCTCAACAAACGGGCTCTTAATTTGTTTTTGAATGTGTTAAAATTAAACTCGCTCATTAGATCTCCAGGCAGCCTATTAAAAAGTAATATAGATTGATGCCTGGGTGTATGCCTGACTACCTGTAGGGTCAGTTGAAATGAAAAATTCATATTTTTTCTGTGAGTGGCAACTCGTGTTGCTCTTTCCTCTTGGGTTTCTAGTGAATGTTTTATGAAAACCACAAAAATGTAGAGCTCTGCGCATTAAGTATACCTAGTCGCATAAAGTACTATCTACATGAAACCCATTGGGGGATGCGTACTATAGTTCTAATGGCTTTCTTTTGTATGAATGCTTTGTCAAATGTCTCGTCAACTCACCTATCTGTTTGGCCATCTCAGCATACCTCAAGTAGGGAGTTTCGACGGTATCGTCGATAGGTGCTTCGCAGATCCTGACTACCTGAGGAGGAGGCACTGGAGCGTTGCGCTCTTTGATTATCACGTTGCGAGTCTTTGCGAACAGAGGGCAAGGGCTGTTGGGGTACACTTTCTGGAAGACAAAAGAAATTGTAGCTTTACCAACTATGTTTCACGTATATAAAAAGGAGCTACGAGTACGTCTGCCAACAAACTGTTACCAGTTTGCAGTTTGGCGGCGATAATAATGTGTCTTGTAAAAATTATTTCTGTAAATGAACACCTTTTCTTTCTTCTTTCTTTCTTTCTGTACTTGCACCCCCTATACAGGGTGTATTTTTCAAGTGGGCGCTAGGCTAAATCAGAATATGTGAGGAATAGCGGTAAGTACTCAATTGAGTCTCGGGCTCGATTTTATGAAACCCAAAACTGCATCTTTGGATTTTTGAAAAATCTATATTCCTAGCCAGGAATCGAATACGTTGATTTTGGAAAAATAACACACACTGTGTTATCACGTCAATAATACAGTAAAAAAGTGAAGCAATTGAGTACTAAAAATGCACACAGTCATAATGAATTTCAGTACATTTTCCATACCTACTAAATTTTTGTTTTGACAGATCATAAAAAGTAAGTCATTTGACTAGGCACTAAAATACCCCATTTGAAGAGAAATGTCTACCGGGCTTTTCGGCGGGAATCCGAAGAGGGATTTTTGTATAATTTTCACTTTGCTGTACATTTTATTCCGTGAAAGTGTGGAGTGAATGGAAAATTCTATAAAATGCGAGCGATGGACATTTTTGGATTGCCTAGTATCGCCATGAAGTATTCAGTAAAAGTGCTATCATTTTACTGTTGATAACCAAGGGAGGTGTAGAAAGTTTTGAAGATTCTGAATTTTTGTGCATGATCTCTGAAGCAGAGCCATTTAACTAAGAAGTATAAAATAAAGACTTGAAAACTAAATTACTTGACATTGGCAAAATGCAAAATGAGGTGCCAAAAAATAGTAGATTATACAACAAGGGAATAAAGCACTGTTTTATGTCACGGGCGCGACATTGAATCCTGAACGTAACGAAGGACTTCCAGTTTTACTCCCGAGCGCAGCGAGGGAGTTATGATTTAATTCCCGAGTGAAGCGAGGGAATTAAGACTGAGTCCTGAGTTTAGTGAGGGATTTAAGCGCCCAAGACAAAAACAGTTTTATTCCCGAGTTATATACTCTACTTTTCTCACCTTATGCGAGACAATAAAATGCAATTGCATGGTAGTAGATTATTGACAATGCCTATGGCATCTAGTATAATAGACTCTGAAGTCAAAGTACTTTCATCACTCGACATTTTCGATATTCTTTTTGAAATGTTAAAGCTATAAAATGGATACAGCAACTTGTTTCTGCCGGCGTGACCTAGGTACTTGATTTAACAATTGAAGATCGTGCGAATCTAGTTGGTCGCGGCTTCGGTTTTCGAAAATCGAGTTGGCCACGACTGCACCACATTTTGCTTAACGAAATTAGACTTTATCGTCATAGCAATAAGGATTATGAAAAGTGAAAATTACATTATTGACCTAGGGTTATAATGAAATTCCATACAACATTATAACCCGGTTAAAGCCAAGGAATATAATGTCTTGCTTTCGGTGACGTTTATATGATATATAATCCGGCTTTGTCGAGCATGTGGTGTGAAAATAATATTACCGTCGGCCATCTTCTAAAACAATCGGCATGAGGTTTCCTCTCCAGCATCAGCTCTGCAGAGGTATTTTGTACATGACCTTGCCATTCTCGTCTACGGCTCTTGCATACAGGGCGACATCTAGGGATAATAACCTAACCTTATTAACGACTAAAAAAACTGTAAAAAATCCATCACGGTTATGTCGTACTTGTGAAAAGGGGGTATTTCCAAAAGTGGAATACCTCTGCCTACAGCCTCGGGGATTTATTTATTTTATTTTAAAAAACGTTTGTATCTTTTTATGTTTTTTGCCTTGGAACTCCGTCCATTTTATGAACCGATTTCAAAATTAGGTATATAGACAACGATCTACTCTTTATTGTCAAACAGTGATAAAAATATACGCTAAGACCATTTGATTGAGTATTGCGTAGTAAGACTCATAACATCATCATCGACCAGTAACAGCCCACTGTTGAGCTAAAGGTCTTTCCTCACACATGAGGAAGTATGGGCTATAATCTCCCACGCGAGCCCACCGCGGATTGGAAGATGGTGTTGTCCGGCGATGGGCTCACCACCTATCACGTTTAGGGGTCCAAACAATATCTGGTGAATAGTGGGTATATCCAGAAATGGAATACCTCTGCCTACCTCCTCGGGGATATAAGGCGTGAGATTATTTATTTTTATTTTACTTTATTATATTACTTACTTGCAGAGATGGTCTGTTTCCTTGGGATCTCTTATTAGTTTTGGCAGCTTGATAATATTTCCTAAGTTACATTTAACATTTGATATGGGATTCCTATGAGGTTTAGCAATGGACATTATTGTGTACTTATCGGTTAATTTATAAATTTCAAAGATAAAAATAATAATGTATGGCCAAATTTGCTTGTGTACTGTTTTGACAAACACTGTCACTTATCGTCAATGACAATGGTGAAGCATAAATATGTTTTTATAGAAGTTTAATTTCAGATTTTAGATCCGTTTTAGATAAATTTTATGTAAGCATCGTTTAAAATAAAGAATAAAATAAATAATAAACTTTTATTTACGGAAGCTTTTGAAAAACTATAATTTTCATGACAAGCAGTAACCAAAGATGTTTAAAGAAAAAAAACACGGATTGCACTCCGGGAGTGCCGGCAGAAGTAAAAACTTGATTATCGATTTCGGTGTTACAACACTACTCTCCAACCGTCTTACGGTTTTTCGATCAGCACACGTGACCTGACGCGAGTTTCACAGTTTTTACCCATCCCACAAAAGTGCTCAACGCCGCTAAAGAAGTTTTCACTTCAAAAGTTTCTGTAAGATAATTTTTTTCTTTCAACCTCTTACGCAATAATTTAATTTTAATTTATGTCCCGACCATAGATTTAGAATTTTTTTGTAGGTACCTATATCTACTACCAAATATATTATGAACCTTGCAAATACGGTACAACCGACAGCAAAAACTAAGTTATTAAAAAAATAATAAAAGAAAAAACTTTGTGATCTTATAAAAACATTTATTGTGCTCACAAATTATAAAATAAATCACCCCTAAAAATCTTATAAAATCTTTTGAAATCATTGAATATTATTTAATTTGAGGATACAAGCTTTCGACTCAAAAAACATCATTTAACTGTCTTATTCTTGGAATGATTCTTGAGTGATGGCTTTCTTTCTGCAGATGTAGGGCATGCTACGAGTGCACGGGTCGTCGAAGAGCATCCCATCTCGGCCGAAAGACCCGCAGTTCTCGTCTCCATGGGCGTTGTTGGGCTCCTCCGGGGACCACCTCGCGTACCCCGCCTCCTGCAGCGATTGATCTGAAACCACATCATCATCATCAGCCGGAAGACGTCCACTGTTGAACAAAGGCCTCTAAAACTCTGAAACCGCACACGTTTGATCCCTGAGGGGGTAGGCAGAGGTATTCCATTTCTGGAAACACCCAAGTTTCACCGGATATATCTACTCGTATTTTTAACCCCTACTGTTTCACATGTCTCAGTATTATTTCTGGGACCTGAAAAGATGCTAATGAAAATTAAATCAAATAAACAAAACAAGTGAATAGGTACGTAATGTATGTGCTATAAGGCCTTGTAGTGACACTACATCACTCCCAAGACCGGAGGTCGATTTCTTGTGATGCGTCGATGCTTCGTAGGTAGGTAGCTTGCAAATGCCACTGCTGCTCCAAGTCTGCGATGAGTCGAGACTGAGCGGGTTGCTGCGACTATTGAAGTGCCTGTTCAGTGTGTCTAAAACGGTCTTGGAGGGAGAGTGATGTAGCGACACTACATAGAACGTGCCAATAGACGGCCGAGTTCTATGTAGTTCTATATCTTCGTGTCAATTGGAATCCAAACACGTTGGTACTTTATAACATGGGAAGGATCGCGGGCACAAGCTTGTAGGTACTTACTAAAAATTGTTGTCCACTTGCTATTATGTGCCTTATAGAAGCCGATGAAAGCCGCGTACTGAAATTTGCAGGCGATGGTGTCTGGTGGGTTTCTGAAGAGTAGGCTCTGCAGTACGGCGGCCTCGTCGACGCTGTTAACGACGGCCAGATGGGCGCCCTCTGCTTGGCACAATGTCCGTGCACGGGTCCACGTCGCGCAGCCGCGGTGCAGCTTGTAGCACTGGCCTGTGGCTCTGTTCAGTTCGTACCCTAGAATGAATGAATGAATGAATGAATGAATTAATGAATATCTGTATCGTATTTCATTATGGTGCAATAAAATTATTGAGTATTGAACGAATTAATGAATGAATGAATATCTGTATGGTATTTCATTATATGGTGCAATAAAATTATTGAGTATTGAACGAATGAAAGAATGAATGGATGAATGAATGAAAGAATGAAAGAAGGAATTCATAAATGAATGAATTATTGAATGAAGCGGTGGAGTCGCAATACGTTAAAACTTAAAAAGAGTGGTCGGCTAACTAATGTTTGCCATAATATTATCTATATTATTATGTAAATAATGACAACAATAAATTGTGGGACACAATTCACACACGGTTATTTAGTCCCAAAGTAGGCAGGCCCTTTACTAAGGGTACTGAACAACTAATAACCATACTGAAATAAATATATGCAACGACCAGACACGAAGCCAACAGATATCTTCATGCACACAAATGTTGGCCCCGATCGGGGCCCATAGTACCTATAGACTCTGCCAGATTTGGGACTGAATAACCGAATGTAAATTGTGTCCCAAAATTCATTTAAATTTATTTTATTTATATCTGACCCACTCACCGTAATCCATATCCCCGCATTCGTTATATTGTCCAATAATGGCTTCCGTAGACCCTATTGATGGAAGAAACATATTATTATTTATGTACTTACACCTCAGATCAAATAAAAAGTAAAGATGGAGCGCTGCGAAGGATAAAATGAGGCCTGAAAAACTACGCCACGCTCTGTGCATATACGCTTACAGGCACATTACCCGATGACATAATTTAATTTTCAACACACTTGCTCATAAAGTGGCTCTAATTTCACTGCAATTAGGCACATAATGACACCTATAATCAAACTGAGACTTTTTGTTTGCTATTATTCACTAGTGAGTTATAGATTTTTTTTTTCAATTTTGTTGCTAGAGTTGCTTTGTTCTTAAAAAAGTTTCGATACAAAAAAGATCGTATTCAATCGTACTAATAAATTAATACACAAATATGGCTTGCTCATTTCATGCAACTTCGTATTTAAATAGATCATTTCAACTTGTACGTGTTTAATAAACAAAACTTTCACTCAAATATAACTTTGGTTTTCTCTGTAAAAACTTTAAATACCCCATTTTGTACGTGGCTAAAACGCTATCCACGACAAACCAAAGAAAAAGAAACCTAATTTTTTTAGTCCATGGCCGATCGCCATTGTAAGATGCGAGCGCATAGGAAAACGAGGCTGTATGGGCCTAGATCCTTTTGCCTTTTCCAAATTATATAAATAAAAAATTGGAAAACCAATTAATTTTCCCCGCCATTGCGAATGATTATTTTAAAATGATTTTTTAGTATTATTTATTCACAAGTGTGTTGAAAAACGTCGTATGATACACGTGTGTATTGATGATTACCGTCCTCGGCTCTCTTATGACCCTCGCCTACGGCTCGGGTCTCAATGGCGCCTCAGCGGTAATCACCAACTTTACTCACTTGTACCATAATGTACTATTGTTCGTACGTATTGCTTCAATTGACGAACTAGTTCTAACTTATCGGTGTGGATTGAGAAGTTTGCTTGTAAATGTGTGCGTGCGAGCGTGTATACACAGAGCGAGGTGTACTTTTTCAGGCTTCAGTTTATCCTTCTCAGCGCTCCATCTTTACTTTTTATTTGATCTGAGACTTACACTAATATTATTGTAGAGACTGAATTAGCAATACCTGTAGTGTAGAGACGGGTTGTTCCCTATACCGGGCTCTCTTAACTCGTCTAACGTGAACTTGTAACTTTTAAGGAATAAAAATAAAATAAAATAAATAATCTCACGCCTTTCATCCCCGAGGGGGCAGGCAGAGGTATTCCATTACTGGATATACCCACATTTCACGAGATACATTGGAACCCTAAACGTGATAGGTGGTGAGCTCATCGCCGGACCGGGTCTATTTACTCATATCTCAGAATTAATTCTGAGACCTGCGGGTTTCCTCAAGATGTTCTAAGGAATAAAAGATACCGTTTAACCTTAACCTACGTATTCATTAATTACCAGTCACTCAGCTCTTAAACGGGACAGATACCCGTAAATTATAAAGAGGAAAGATTTGTATTTTTGTATGTTGGTAACCAATAAACTCAAAAACTACTGGACCGATTTTAAAGGCGGTTTGAGCAGACGGAGTCTATGTTCAGAGCTGCCAAGCTAAAACGGCCGTAGGTAGCGGACTTTTAGTGCACTATGTTTTCTGATTGAAACTAGTCATACACCACTCGTTTAAAAACCTTAAAAAAAGGCTTAAATTTACAAATTAATACTCGTACTCACCCAGCACTGAAATGGTGACAAATAGCAGTATGTTTCTCAAAAAACACTCCATGTTGCTTGTGGCACTGAGTTGCGAATGATACTGTGTAGAGCTCATTTAAATATACTTACATTGTTTATTTCGTTATCTCCTGTTAGGTATCCTTCGGGAAAACCGACGTCATGTCTCTGGGTTTTTTATCGATAAATTGTTGTGTTAATTCACTGCTATATGACCAAGTATAGAAATAAAACGAATTATTTTTACTAGTGGCTTGCCGCGTGGATCTTGTTGTTTTTGTTCCTTGTGGGAATTTCGAAGAAGCCTTTCTTGGCCTTTCTTAGTCTTACCCTTAAACGACGAACGGAACTTATAAAAAAATAAGATTCTAGGTGTTGGATTCTTGAATTTGTAAATATTGGAAAACACACTACTTATTTTAATGAGTAAAATAAATAAAATTTTAATTTCCTTTCTAAGTGAGTACTAGTATAAATTTACAAATGACTTAAAAAATCGTAGTAGATACTTAACCACATCTTTTTATTCCTTTAAATATGCATATAGCCCTTTTGACGGCTCGGTTGGTAATGACGTTGAGCTGAAGGTCGCGGATTCTATTCCCGTTCGAGATCAACATTTGTGTGCATGAACATGTCTGTCGGCTTCATGTCTGGGTGTTTAATCTTATATACACACACCGGCACAATTAGCGGAACAGAAAAAAAAAGGAGAAAAAAGAGGGAATTTAGAACAATGAATGTAATTTTTAAACAATATATTATTTAAAATGAAACAACAATTAAATTAACATGTTTTGACATTCATTTGTAACACCATACTTAAAATTTTATAAAAATAAAAATAAAATTAAACAAAATGCATTTTTCTTCGATTTTTAATTATAGAGAAACAGCAGAAAATTCAAGATTTTCCAAAGTTTAACAACAATTTCAATGACTGTTCAATATCGAGTGTTTCCTCCTCATGCTCTGATGAGGGTTTCCATCCGTCTGGGCATGCTGCGGATGATGTTATCAATGGTTTCTTGGGGCAACCTCTGCCATTCTTCAAGTAATGCGTTTCGCAACTCGTTGAGATTATTGGGAGGGGGCATTCTTGACTTTACACTCCTCTTTAGCAAGTCCCAGACGTGTTCTATAGGGTTCATATCGGGGGACCGTGCTGGCCACTCCATCACCGTTATACCAACATGGTTTAGGTATGTCTGTACTGTGCGAGCACTGTGAGCCCGAGCATTATCCTGCATTAGAATGAAGTTGTTACCAATAAAGGGGGCAAATGGCACAACATGTTCTTCTAAAATCTCCCTGATATACCGATCAGCATTCAGATTCCCGCCATCGACCACTACTAACTCCGTACGAGCTCCTAAACATATTCCTCCCCAGACCATAATTGAACCGCCGCCATATGCAACTGTATTTTCAAAATTAGACTGGATATACCGTTCTCCTTTGCGTCTCCATACTCGCTGCCTTCCATCAATTTGATTTAACATAACTCTGCATTCATCAGTAAAAAGAACCTGTCCCCAGTCGTCGAAGTCCCAATCACGATGTTCACGACCAAAGTGTAGACGGTTTGTGCGATGATGTCTCTCAAGTTTTGGGGCTTTGGCGGGCACATACGAGCCTATACCCACTTCTTCGAATCTTCTACGAACTGTCCGCTCACTCATCCTTACTGCTCGTACCTCTTCCAGTAAATTTCGAGCCTGCACCGCCGTTAGTCTCGTGTTCCGTCGGACTTGAAGTTGGAGAAAACGGTCATCCCTCCTTGAAGTACACCTTTTCCGGCCTTGTCCTCTCCTTCTCACTAGAGCATTCGTCAATCTGTATCGTTGGATGCTACGATAAATCGTTGATAACGATCGACGAAGGCTTCTGGCAATCGATCTGTAGGTTTGACCATTTCTCCTCATTTGATCTGCCCTAATGATTTCTGATGGCGTTAAATCAGGCATAATTAGATGCTCGTAAATTATCAATATGCGAAAAAACTCAAAAGCCTCAAAAACTGCAATTCAAAGCTTTTCAAATGGAATTCACGAACCTTCTAAAAACGGACAAGCGGTGGAAAAAATGAATCAATGAAAATTAAAACAAAAGAATGAAAAAAAGGGCAGTCGCTTAGTATTCCATTTTTAAATTAAAACCCAAATTTTAAAAAAGCTTGTTTAGCCGGCCAGTAACACGCAAAAATGCGTAAATACTCCCTTTTTTTCTGTTCCGCTAATTGTGCCGGTGTGTGTATATAAAAATAAAAAGCTGTTCGTTAGTCTCACTAAAACTCGAGAACGGCTGGACCGATTTTGATGAATGAATGGGCTAGAGTGGGTCTAGGGATGGTTTATACGGTGGCAGAACGACGTCTGCCCGGGCCACTAGTGTTATATAAAAAAAAACGATTACTTATTTAGTACCCATAGTACAGGCTCTGCCTATTTTGGGACTAAATAACCGTGTGAATTGTGTCCCAAAATTAATTAATTTATTTAATTTAGGAATGGAATTTCAAACAACCTTCTATCGTCCATTCGTCATCATCTTGTTAAGGCTATTATGTTTACTTTCGTAATATGTATTTCATAATATTGAAGTTAGTGAAATAAGCAAATATAGTTCAAACGGTCACGTTAGCAATAATACGTGCGTTGACTTGCATCAAAGTCAAAGTCAAAAGTTTTTATTAGTAGGGGCTTATAAGTCCTCTTATTGAAAGTCATTGCGACTCCACCGCTTCGGTGTGTATAGTTGGGGAGAAGAAGCGGGGCAAGAAACTCCTCAACACATTATTCTTTTAAACAATCAATACAATACAAAGTACAAGTTACATGGTTTTAGTGCTTTGCTGAGCTGGAGAAAACAACAGCTCCTACGAGTGGGTTTTTCATAAGATATCTTAGGTGAAAGGTCGAGCAATTTCATATCTGAGCAGCGGAAACCAGACATCATCCATCCTTATTTATCTGTACATACTCGTAGCTGTTCCGCGCGGTTTCAATGTCATTACCCATTGTCAACAAAAACCATACAATAAATTGTAAATAATAATAATAAATTGTGGGACACAAATTACACACGGTTATTCAGTCACAAACTAGGCAGAGCCTGTACTATGGGTACTAAACTACTGATAAAATAAATAAATAAAACTAAATAAATAAATAAACAGTGATAATTTTGTCTGTTCATAAGGTCAATACGGTAATGTTTGAAAGGCCTGTTTATTGAGTTGGTAGTGACCATCAAAAAATTTTCTAAATCTATGGTAGTGACGGTGCCTTTTGAGCCGGAGGAACCCACGACCGACGTGTTCGATCCCCGCGAACATGTCTGTTTCTTCGTGTCTGGTCGTTTAATATTTATTTAAATATGTTTATTAGTTGTTTAGTACCCATCGTACAGGTACTGCCTAGTTTGGGACTGAATAAGCGTGTGTAAATTGTGTCCCACAATTTATTTATTTAATATATTTAAAGCAATTTAATCGATACAGTATTTTAACTGAGCAGTGTAGAAAAACCGGCCAAATGCGAGTCTGACCAGCACAGGAAGGGTTCCATACCACAGTACAATAAAAACACATTTCTTGTTAAATTTAGATTTATTTTGTAACTTTTATTTATTTTTGTGAAAGCCTGTCATTGCAACGAGTTCCGACAAATGTCTACCCGAGCCGAGGCGCAGCCGAAGGTGAGGGTTGACAGTCAGAACAAGTTGCAATGACGGTTCCGCACGTGTACTGAACGACTATTTTTAATACAGTTGCGAAAAAATTAAGCAATTTTATAAAATAATAAAAACACAATAAACTCAACTATCATTTTTAGAAAATGGCGCCAACCGTAAAAAAAATATAAGCAGAGATTTTTTTTTGTTTACTTCACCCATTCTGGGTAGGCAAAGGGAACTATGCCCAATGATTCTTCTACCGAAAATTCTACCGAAGACTTTGCTGTATGGGAGCCAAGTCTTCGGTAGAATTTTTGTATTGATATAAAATGAAAATGAAATTTAATGAGATGAGATGAAATGAAATGAAACCTAACATAACTCATTGAATCAAATCATTTAATTTGATATTGAAACAAATTAGTAGCTTCTTTTTAGAAATATTTGCATTCAGAATCATAAAAACTTCTATGAATTATTTTTAGTAAAAACTTCGTGGTTGGTTTTTTCTTTTTAATTGACATTATTTTGACAGTTGGGAAAGAGAACGCACGAGTGCGGAAAAGGTAAATAAAAAGCATGAGTGTGTAATAGCCCTCATCCCGAACGCCATACGTCCCTGCAATACGCCACTTTTTGAGCAACTTTATTATAAAAAAATTATAGCTACTATTTCGCGGTATGAGCCGGTTTGCGCAAGCGGAGCCTATGTTCCTGTTCCTGCCTAAAACAGTCGTACTGTAAATGTCATTCGAATAAAATGACAAAAGCACAGGTGTTTTGATTTTCTTTCAATAGCTGGCTCAACGGTGCATACACATATACTGAATTTCTCCCGATAGAGGGCGCATCGAAGTAAACATTGTGTCTGAAAATAAAATAAAATAAAAAATAAATGGGCTCACCACCTATCACGTTTAGAGGTCTAATATACAATGTGAATAGTGGGTATTTCATGAAATAATAATATAATATAATCTCACGCCTTTTATCCCCGAGGGGGTAGGCAGAGGAATGGATTCCCTTCAAAAACGTAAATGTGAAATGAGAGCCAAGTTCAATATTATGATATTAGTTATATACCTAATATCATAATATTGAACTTGGCTCTCATTCATTCATTCATTCAACAACCTAGGCATATGCCTAGGTTGTTGACTTCAACGACAAAAGAAGTGAGATCTAAATGGGTGCCAAGTTCAATGGTGAGTCCAAAAAAATATTTATAACAATAAAAAATATCATTTCTTCTTATAACTTAGGATAATTGTTATATTGTAGCCTAAGATCTGACTTGGCTAGTTAACCAAGGCATATAATATCATAATATTGAACTTAGCTCTCATTTCACATTCGTTTTTGATGGGATATCATTGCTTTTTGTACATAAATTATAAGTAGGTACTTACTTATTTAAAACAAAATTAATACTAAAGTCGACTACCTATACTCTTAGTTATAAGTACTAACGGAAATATTTTGTATTAAAAAAAATAAGTTTGGTATTCAACTCGTTATATTATTATATTCACGTGAAGACCTTAAAATCCACATAAAACCCGGCTGTCATAAGTTTTGATTGCTACAGTTAAGTGCACTAAGTATAAGTTAGGTGTTCCTAATAAAAAGTAAAAAATTATAATAAAATGATAAAAAATTACCAGTTTCTGATTTATTCCTTTGTATTTATCTAATTACCTATCTACATGCCAAATTTGAACTTTCTAGGTCATCTGGAACTGGGTTAGAGTTTTGATCTATAGGTCAGTCAGTGATAAAAAAGTAGATTTTGGACGTTAATACGAGTATCTAAATAACTCTCAATCTCAATAAGTCATTTATTCTCAGAATTCAATCGAATGGTGAAATAATACAGTGTGCGTTTTTTTTTCGAAATCAACGTCATCGATTCGTGGGGGATTATTGTTTTTTTTTTAATCCAACGATGCAGTTTTAGTTTTCATCAAAACCCGAAACACCTTTGAGTACTTTTTGCTATTCCTCATAGTTTCTGATTTCGCCATCCACGCCCACTTTAAATATTCACCCTGTTTAATTAGGTATAACGAAAAAGAAATCATTTGGGAATAACAAATAAATAAAGAAATAAATAGAATACACTGACGCCCTGTGTTCACGCCTTACACGAGGGGGCTATAATAATTAGAATATATTTGTAGGTACGCAATAAAGTGCTATTTATATTAATTTGCTGCCGTTTTGTTTGCAAAATATTTTTCTTATTTAAAAAAAAACCGTGATAGCATGATTATATTTTTCCTATAGCTGCATTAAAAATTACAATTAAGAAAAAAGAAAGATAAGCGTTTATTTTTGGTAAGTTCATGAATCATTAACAGAAACAACTTCATTTTCGTCAGGAAACTGTGGGAGCACTTGTGTGACACAATCGGGTGTATCGGCTTCCCTCTCGCAGAAGTAGGGTAGGCCGCGCGAGCACGGGTCGTCGAAGAACATGCCGTTGCGGCCGAGCGAGCCGCAGAACTCGTCCCCGCGAGCATTGTTTGGCTCGCGTGGGGTCCACACGTCATACCCCGCCTCGGACAGAGTTTGATCTGAAAGCACGCCATTATAGAAATAGCAGTAGCAAGTATGCATGAGAATGGTATACATAATGAAGCATCATTTTTGGCTTAGGATAGGATTTAAATTAAATTCAACCCCCCTTGCCAAATTTTTATCAAAAACTAGCGGCCCGCCCCGGCTTCGCACGGGTGGACATTTATTTTTTAAACATTTTGGGATGCCCTTATCATTATCTTTATGCAATGCATAAGTGGTTCTTATTATTTTTCAAATAGCCTGTACCCAGCGGCGTTGCCCGAGCGGAATCAGTTTATTCCTGTTCCAGTGGGAATTTCTAAAAATCCCTTCATAGAGCGGTTGCGAACGACATACTTATTATTATATGACACCTACATACCATATTTCAGTTTATAGGGTTCCGTACATAAATGGTAAAACGATATCCTATTACTAAGTCTCCCCTGTCCGTCCGTTTGTCTGTCCATCTGTCACCAGGCTGTATCTCATGAACTGTGATAGTTAGTTGAAATTTTCACAGATGATATAATATTTCTGGTGCCGGTAAAACAACAAATACTAAAAAACAGAATAAAATGAATATTTAAGGGCTCCCATACCACAAACGTTATTTTTTTGGCGTTTTTATGTCGATAGACACAAAAAACCACACTTCTCCATACTAACTTCAACACCTACTTTCACCCTCTTAGGGGATGATTTTCGAAAAATTCTAAAACACCTATCTCATGATTTATTTTTAAGAGTATTTGTGCCTAGTTTGAAGTTGATAGACGTAAAAAACAAAACATCTCCATACAAACTCCAACCCCCTGTTTCACCAGCTTGGTGATTTTCGAAAAATCTAGAAACACGTGTCTTATTATTTGTTTCAAGAAGTCTTTTTACAAAGTTTCGAATTGATACACCCAAAAATGAAGGTTTTCCATACAAACTTCCACCCTTACTTTCACCCCCTTGGAGGATGATTTTCGAAAAATCCTAGAACTAATATCTCGTAGTTTGTTTTCAGAAGCATTTGTACCAAGTTTCAAGTTGATGGACGCAAAAAATAAACTTCTTCGTATCAACTTCAACCCCTACTTTCATCCGTTTAGGGGATAATTTTCGAAAAATCCAAAAATATGTGTCTCATAATTTATTTCTCTGAGTATTTATGTAAAGTTTGAAGTTGATAGACGTAAAAAACAACACGTCTCCATACAAACTCCACTCCCCTGTTTCACCCCCTTAGGGGATGGTTTTTGAAAAATCCGGAAATACGTGTCTTGTTGTTTGTTTTGAGGAGTATTTTTACAAAGTTTCGAATTGATACACCCAAAAATGAAGGTTTTCCATACAAACTTCATCCCCTACTTTCACCCCCTTGGAGGATGATTTTCAAAAAATCCTAGAACTAATATTTCATAGTGTGTTTTGAAGAGTATTTGTGCCAAGTTTAAAGTTGATACACGCAGAAATCACACTATCCCATACAAACTTCAACCCCCTCTTTCACCCCCTTGAGGGTTGAATTTCGTAAAATCCTTTCTGAGCGAGCATCTACACTATAAACGTAACCTACACACAAAATTTCATGTTTCTATGTTCAGTGGTTTGGGCTGGGCCTTGATTTTTAGATTTAGCTTCTCCTTTTATATATATATATATATATAAGAAGATATCAGTTATGCGGGAATTCCTCGGAAATTATAGCCCTTAAAAGGAAAGTACAAGTATGTTTAAAATCGGTAGTTCTACTATGGCTGTGCCCTGTATAGGGTCAATTTCAATTTCCAAGTTCAATTATTTATTTGCTAATCACATGGTGAGTCCATAAATTAATCTCACTTATGTAAGCTTATGAGCTTAAATTTAAAAAACTGGTTCAAAAGAGAAATACGTCCCACTCCAAAACGATAGCACCTAGAAACTTGAAAAATGTTATGCAGGTGTCTTATAATAGGTATGTCATAGACAACCGCTACGAAGGGATTTTTGGAAATTCCCACGAAAACAAGAATAAATTGTATGGGCGCTGGTGCTTACTAAATATAGTCAGCCACGCTTCATCCACCATCCTGAAGCCGACGAAGGCCTCGTCCTTCCAGCAGCAGCCGGGGATGGCGTCCTGCGGGTACTTGGCGAAGAGGTCTCTTAGCGCGTCGGCCTCTTCGGCGCTGTTGAGCACGGCCAAGTAGGCGCCCTCGGCCACGCACACGTCGCGCGCGTTAGGCCACGTCGCGTGCACGCGGTGCAGCTTGTAGCACTTGCCGGTGCGACTGTCCAACTGGTACTCTGGGAAGAGACGGTTGCGTTGACAGTACAGTCAGGAGCACATTGGACTTGTTACTTGCTTATTACGATTAGCTTAGAGGTCAAACTCGCACTACAAGGTGTTACACTAACAACAATTTCAATAAGCAATGAATACCAGTACATGTCTCTAGCAGGGATAGTCCTGATGGTAGTGAGCCCGCTTCGCACGCATGAGGCTAGGGTTTGAATCGTGGTTAGGGATTATACCAATGAGTTTTTAAAAACTCATACGTATTTAAAGCTGGCGCTGAAAATCAGCACATCAGCCTAGGTTTTGGCATTATGTCGCCATAAATATGTTTTTATTTCTTACAGTATTTACAGTATTTTTTTCTTTTTTGTTACAGTATTTTTGTTTGCGAATAAAAAGTTTCTTCCTTTCTTTCTTTCTTTCCTTCCTTCCTTCCTTCGTTCCTTCCTTCCTTCCTTCCTTCCTTCCTTCCGTCCATCCTTCCTTCCTTCTTTCTTTCTTTATAGTGTGAATTCCATTTATTGTGTGAAGAAAAGACAGTCATGGTCTGTTACGCGTTAATGATGATGCCACATACCACCAGGGGGCCAATTCCACTAAATGTCAGCCATTGTCATCGAACTATCATTCCATTATGCTCCAACTGGCAACTATGACATCTAATTTGTATTCCACTAAAATCATAGTGGCATAACAATGGAATGACTATGGACTACGTTAGGTGTTGCCTACCATATAATATAACTATTACTACCATGCGTGTCATTAGTTTTATTTCGGGTTTTCGGCACTAAAATCTTTAGATGATTGATTTTATTTATGGTACATGTGACATTTCGATAAGTTTTGAAGAAACTTGTGTATTTTTGTGCATAGACTCTGAAGCAGAGCTAAAATCTGAATTTCGTGTCGTGTTTAGGGCTGATGGCTAAATTGCCAATGCCTTAAAGCCAATGCCTTAAAATAAGGGGAAAAAAGCAATCACTGGATAGCGCCATTCCATGGTAGGAATAGTAGAATACCAAAAGTGGTCAACAATGATAGTTGAATGATTGTGAAAACTGACAGTTAACAGAATACGAAAAGTGCCAAAATTTGACATAATATCACCATTGAGTGACCACAGTCATACAACTATCACCGCTGTCATTTAGTAGAATTGGCCCCCTGGTTACTCTGTCTAGAACTAACCTTTTTCGACGGTTCCGCACTCGTTCACCACGATAGACTCCGCCTCAGTAGCGAAGCAGTAGTAAGGCAGCAACGTGGTGTAGTCGTCATTCGGTATGACCAGTTTCCCCGATTTCGAAAACGCCATTATGGCTCTGTCTGGAAAAAAATATTGTCACTCATAAGAAACATGCTCAACCAAGAATATTGTGTATTTATTGCAGAAAATTTTAAATAGTAATAATAATAATATAATCTCACGCCTTTCATCCCCGAGGGGGTAGGCAGAGTTATTCCATTACTGGATATACCCACATTTCACTAGATATATTGGACCCCTAAACGTGATAGGTGGTGAGCCCATCGCCGGACAGGGTCTATTTATACATGCCTCAGAATCAATTCTGAGACCTGCGGGTTTCCTCACGATGTTTTCCTTCACCGTCGAGCTAGTGATAAATATGTACGTAAGTTTTTGAAAAACTCATTGGTACATGCCAGGATTCGAACCCGAGCCTCACTGATTTTCGGCCGGCTCTTTAACCGTAAAGGCTACCACTGCTCTTTTAAAGATATATCTAATCAACAAGGTTATATTAATTTTACGCCTTTTATCCCTGTGGGGGTAGGCAGAGGTATTCCAGTTCAGAAAATACACACATATCACCAGTAATATCTTTGGACACCATAATGCGACGTAATAGGTGGTGAACCCATCGTTGGACCGGGTCTGTTACACATGCCTCAGAATTAATTCTGGGACCTGCGGGTTTCCTAACGATGTTTTCCTTCACTACCAAGCTAAAAATGAATTGTATAGTACGGCCGTTGTAACTTGGCAGCTCTGAAGTTAAGCAAGTGGCTGCGCAGGCGGAGCCAATGTTCAGAACAGCCAATTTAAAACGACCGTACTGAACTTAAGATAAATTTTACAATAAAATGGGTACCTATGAATGTTCTATTCTTCCTGTAAATCTGCACTTACCATTTACAGGGTTATTATTCTCTTGTAGAAAAACATCTGTGTGGACAGCTGCAATAACTAGCTTTTCCATCTCTTCTTGATTCTGCTGCAAATCCTCGTCGACAAGACCTGCCAGACGACCTCCTGGAAATTAAGTAATTGAATAGAATAGAAACACTTTATTTGCATTCAATACACAATATACACAAAAAAAAAAAGACGTGTGGCACTCGGGGACTGCCGCGGTAAAGCTATTGCATAGCATTTTGTATCAACAAGACTGCCGAAAGAAACGGGTTGTTCCCAGTCCGCCGATCGGAACTCCGATTGGTAGGGACGAGTGGGAATATTTTTTCCCACTGCTCCGATTGTTTTTATGTTGTTTCAATAACCCCTTTTTTCGCCAAAAGTACAGTCACCAATAAAATAATAAAGTTGACTGTCTTGGTTGGTCTGACTATTTCATTTCATTTCATTTGATTCGATTCGATTCGATTCGATTCGATTCGATTCGATTCGATTCGATTCGATTCGATTCGTTTCGACTCGACTCGACTCGACTCGACTCGACTCCGACTCGACTTTCGACTTTCGACTTTCGACTTTCGACTTTCGACTTTCGACTTTCGACTTTCGACTTTCGACTTTCGACTTTCGACTTTCGACTTTCGACTTTCGACTTTCGACTTTCGACTTTCGACTTTCGACTTTCGACTTTCGACTTTCGACTTTCGACTTTCGACTTTCGACTTTCGACTTTCGACTTTCGACTTTCGACTTTCGACTTTCGACTTTCGACTTTCGACTTTCGACTTTGGACTTTCGACTTTCGACTTTCGACTTTCGACTTTCGACTTTCGACTTTCGACTTTCGACTTTCGACTTTCGACTTTCGACTTTCGACTTTCGACTTTCGACTTTCGACTTTCGACTTTCGACTTTCGACTTTCGATTTTCGACTTTCGACTTTCGACTTTCGACTTTCGACTTTCGACTTTCGACTTTCGACTTTCGACTTCGACTTCGACTTCGACTTACTTTACTTTACTTTACTTCACTTTATTTTATTTTATACAATGCACGGCCTTTAAGCCACACCTCCGTGTCCGTCGGTCGCCCGTCGGGCCGAGTGGGGAGAGCGTGAGGTTTTATCGTTACGGAATTTCTGGATTCGGTCCCCGCGCTCAAGGCCCGCGATAGAAGCTATGCAATAGCTTAACAGTTAACAAATCAGTAAAGAAACAAGAAGATGGTCGTCATTGTCAGAAACTTACATAATTAATTGTTAAAATAAACACCCTACACCGTTTTTGAAGTGAAAACTTCTTTAGCGGCGTTGAGCACTTTTGTGGGATGGGTAAAAACTGTGAAACTCGCGTCAGGTCACGTGTGCTGATCGAAAAACCGTAAGACGGTTGGAGAGTAGTGTTGTAACACCGAAATCGATAATCAAGTTTTCACTTCTGCCGGCACTCCCGGAGTGCAACTCGTGTTTTTTTTTTGTTTCACATTATTTACACTCTCGCCTTGATGGCCGATTGCCCGGTTGCCCGCCGGTACGTATGAAAGCGAACGTACATGGCCATATACTTCGCCGGACCGGCGGAAACCGGTACGTGTGAAAAGGGGCAAAGAGTTTTCATACAAATTGGAACTTTCCTAATTCAAATTCCGTTATATTCCTTAGGATTTATCTATACTATTATAAAAAGGAAAGATTTGTATTTTTGAATTTTTGTATATTTGTATGTTTGTCACGAATAAACTTAAAAACTACTGGACTGATTTTAAAAATGATTTCACCAAGGGAAAGCTAGAAGATCCTTGAGTAACATAGGCTATATTTTATTCCCTTATTCCCACGGGAACGGGAACTGCGTGGGTAAAACCGCGTAGAATCGCTAGTATATAATAGTTTGGAATGTAATGCCTTTCATGGATCCATGTGTGATAATGACAATTACGTTACGATTGAGTGATATGTAATTAGACATTGTTGAGAGGCGATTGTACTAGTAGATGAAATTTAGAAGGCAAGTGTGATCTATAAACCGTCATACAAAGGTTCATTGAAGTATTCAAATAAAATTCGTACCCTCATACAGACACATGCTGCTTGCATCCTCTGCGGTCGCCGGCTTCTCGTGATACTTCAGCCAGATCCCAGCATCCGCGATGTATTTGTAATCACATCTTATCTTTTGTGCATCTGAAAAGTTAATCAAATGTTAGGACTTCTAAAGGGTTCAAGTTACTTTGTATGTAGGTATTAAGGTGACTTTAACATAAACTAGCAGATACATTATTAATTTAAATAGTTAAACTGGACGCCTTCTCGAGGACAGGGCTGGAGGAGGCACATGATAGGGATAAGTGAAAAGTCAAAGTCAAATGCATTTATTTCAGTAGGTATTGAATATACACTGGAGGGAGGCCTTTGCTCAGCAGTGGGACAATATATAGGCTAATAAAAAAAGTTAATATTTACTTCAATTTATAAGGCAGAAGGACAATAGTTACCACCATAAATTGACATCTATGTAATTAAGATAAGATTCAAAACCAATGAAAAATTTAAAATGGCTATGCACGTTAAAGGATTAAATTTCAGTGTGTAAAATGTTCGCTATAACAACAAATAAGTAAAAGAAAATAAAAAAAGAGTAAAGAAATAAAGGAAACAATCATACAATAAAAAGCCTAGAGTAAGAAAGTTTTAGCAAATCTTAGGATAAAATACTTAAGCCGTATACAGAAAGAAAGCCGAAAGCTTGTCGGCGCCGATAGGCGCCGATCGGCGCCCATCGGCGCCGGTCTACGCAGGTAACCGGCGCAGGCATTTATATGAACAAGCGCCGACCGGCGCTTGTCGGCGCCGATAAGCGCCGATCGGCGCCGACAGGCGCCGGTCAGCGCTGGTGCCGCCCGCCAATCATCGTACGACATTTTGCTTGCTCTGCTTCAATCTGCTTGCTTTCTGTAGAATGGACCGGCGCCGATCGGCGCCTGTCGGCGCCGACAAGCTTTCAGCTTTCTTTCTGTATACGGCTTTACATAACACCTGATGGCATATAAGACAACTAAAAATCCCCAGAACCACCTTCATGTTGGCAAACAAGTCACTGATACGGACGCTCAGATGTATTATCATTTAAAGTCACCAACTCGTTTTTGTTTTTTTCTTTGCATTCGAAGAATCCGGCGGGTTGTGTGACCGATGGATCTTATATATGTAGTAGGTATGTAACGTCACAGATTATTTAATAATTAATGTGTTTACCGCATTCACCTTACTCCTATCATACAATTCGTGATAATAATCATTATTTAACGACTTTAGTTTCTTTCTAAACTATAAATTCATTATGATATCTATTTGCCTGTCAGCCGTTAGCCGTTACCTCACTAGGATTCGAATCCGATATCTATCTATTTATATAAAATGATAAACTGACTGACTGATTGGTGATGTATCAACGCACATCCTAAACCGCTGGGTCTAGATATAGATAGCTTATACAGTGTAGGCATCCACTAAGAAATGATTTTGCAAAATTCAACCCCTATAGGGGGGTGAAATAGACGTGCTCGATCGAAGCCGCGGGTATAAATAAACTACCATATGACCTATCCTAATATTTACAGGCTGTCCTAATATAATAAAAGCTACTAAATAGATAGGTAATAATAATAATAATCTAAAATATCCAAAATAAGATCGTAAATAAATAAGTATAAGTATAAGTATAATCTCACGCCTTTTTTATCCCCGAGGGGGTAGGCAGAGGTATTCCATTACTGGAAATACCCACATTTCACGAGATATATTGGACCCCTAAACGTGATAGGTGGTGAGCCTATCGCCGGACCGGGTCTATTACACATGTCTCAGAATTAATTCTGAGACCTGCGGGTTTCCTCACGATGTTTTCCTTCACCGTCGAGCTAGTGATGAATGTAGATAAGTATTTCCAAGAGTCATTGGTACATGCCTGTGTTGTTGGTCACAAATACTCCGAATCCATTAAGGAATTGTTTGCCCCGCTGTGCATGACGTCATATTAAGAATCGGACACACCTGACGTCAGTTACAATAATATGAATTCGCCATCGAGATTTGCCCAATTCCAGACTTCTAATTGTTTATCTGAATTAGATTAAATAAAATAAAAAAGATGATTATATAAAACCCGTTCTGAGTCGAAGGCCATGGATGGATTTCTGCTCTAGCCAACATTTGTGTGCATGAACATGTCTGTTGGTTTCGTGTTTGGTTGTTTAATATTTATTCACGTACTAGCAGCGCCCTGCAGTTTCACCCTCGTAGTTCCTGTTCCCGTTTAAATAAAATACAGCCTATTTGTTATTCTGATGTATAAGCTATACAACGCGTAACAGAAAAAGCGCAATTCCTCATACACCCCAATTAGTAAGTATATTAAATAAAAAAAATATGATGCAGTCGAACTTTAGTTACGTCTAACCAATTTTCTTAAATATATATAATAATAATAATAATATAATCTCACGCCTTTCATCCCCGAGGGGGTAGGCAGAGGTATTCCATTACTGGATATACCCACATTTCACGAGATACATTGGACCCCTAAGCGTGATAGGTGGTGAGCCCATCGCCGAATCGGGTCTGTTTACACATAAACTTCTTAAATATAGATCAATAATAGTAAGATTTCGATTGATAGCACTAAATTCAGCTACGCTAATTCATTTTTATAGTTGAAATAGATTACGTAGTCGATACTGAAAAAACGAATTTCAGGAATTGCGCTTATTCTGTAACATTTCGTATAACTGTAAAGTTACATCAAGATCCGTTCAGTAGTTTTTGCTTGAAAGAGGAACAAATATCTATAGTAAACAAACTTTCGCGTTAGGATATAATCAGTTGTTTAGTACCCATAGTACTAAACACCGTGTGTGATTTGTTTCACAATGTATTTATTAACCATACCAAATAAACATCATTTAATTGAGTTTAAATTGGAGTGTAATTTGTCTCAGGTCGATGCATTTCGTCGATATTCAACATTGAGGAAACAAACTCAAAAACTCCAGATGATGTCACCGATATTCGCCGAAGTAAATTAAAATATTTATATTAGGAGAGCCTGTGAATATTATATAGTTTTTTTTTTTATAAAAAAAGGGGGCAAACGAGCAGACGGGTCACCTGATGGTAAGTGACTACCGTCGCCCATGGACACCTGCAGCTCAAGAGTCACAAGTGCGTTGCCGGCCTTTGAGGTGGGAGTACGCTCTCTTCTTGAAGGTTTGAAGGTCGTATCGGTCCGGAAATACCACCGGCGACAATTTGTTCCACAGATCTGTTTCGTGAGAATCTCACAGTGGTGGACCGCCAACTATCCAGGTGGTGTGCATGATAGTTTAGTCGCGTTGAACGTTGGCGAAACGCTGTTGCCGGTATAAGTCCGAACAATTCCTCGGAGCACTCCCCATGATAATGCGATAGAGAATGCAGAGAGAAGCTACATCTCTACGCAACGCCAAGGAGTATTTAGGAAACAAACAGTTGTAATAACACAAATTAATCTAACATAAGTAATTACGAATAGAACCAGTAAAATTTCCAGTATTATTCAATACATAGAGTATATATATATATATATATATATATATATATATATATATATATATATATATATATATATATATGTATATATATATATATATATACATATATATATATATACTGACTTTTTTTACCGTCTGGAAAAAAATGTGGTGTGATAGGTAGGTAAGTGTAATAGATTCATTTGGCAATGTTACTTAAAAAAAAATTCTCAAGAAATGTTTTTCTTGCTTAAACTAATATACATTACTATATTAGTTTAAGATTAAGATGATATGAAGATATTTGAAATAGTATTTTAAAAAAGAAACAGGCTCGTAGCTTCCATTTATGCGCAATCTACCTACAACCGCCAGCTGCGCGTAGTACTGTGCGTAGTTTTCTAGATTTTGTAAATTGCACTAAACATGACAATATTTTAACAATTCATCTCGTGTATAACTTCGGCTCTAGATACCTACCTTATACGTCAAATTTTTTCAGACGGTAAAAAAAATCATCCAGTATATTCCCATCGAACCCACGCCGCAAGAGAGGCGGGCTTACTCCCACTCAACTGCCCCTTGAAGTGAAGTAGGGAAAATACTGTGTTGTTGGTCACCAAGTTGGTGAATGGCAGAATAACGTCTCCACAAGAGTTGAGAGGCTCTTTTATGCCGTATCTGTTATGAATTGCTTTCCTAAGGCATATCAATAATATTGGATCACACTGGATGATAGATCGACGAGGCTTAATATCCTCTGAAAAGTTGGTGATATGTTAACTCTTTATTTGAATGCTTTAAAGTATATTTTATATCGAGGGACTAAACGAAGCCCAAGCTCGGGAGTCAAACCACCTCTGGTATATTAAGTTGGCGTTTAGTCTCGAGGTGCAAACTGTACTTTTCACTTTGAGTGCGAGAAAAATTGTCAATTTAGTACAAATTTATTTAAAACCCAACAAATTTACACTCGACAAAAATTCAGAAATTTTCGCGGTCAGTTTTTTCTTCTAAACCTGTCAGGCTGTCACAGATTAACAAAGAGATTTAAATCTCTTTGCAGGTAAACAATTTAAAACACATGGCGCCACCTTCTTCGCGGAAAAACCATGGAACTAAAACTCTTCACATTTTCGCAATGAAGATGGTCCACACTCTACAGATATTTACTGGCTGTTTGAGGTTGTCTTTTTCTAATTAAGGAAATTAAAAAAAAAATTACTTTATACTCCCTATCCCTAGGGAGTAGGGTTCATTCCCGGGAATTCTCGAGCCGAGAATTCCCGGGAAATCGCTGGGCTTTGTTCCCGGGAAATCAAGCTCGAGAAAAGTCGAGAACTCGAGAAATCATGTACAGTCAAGAGCACGCTAAGCTAGACACTTTGGACTTTGACCCGACCCTGTATTCTATGGCGCGCAGTACAAATCAGAGCTCAGCTTAAGCTAGTAGTGTCAAGCTTGACTTGCTCTTCACTGTACCCTAGAAATTAAATCGTCGTTTGTTGTGTTGCGGGGCGATGCGGGCCAAAGCGCAGCGGCAAACTTTGATCTCGCTGCAAGCGCTCTGGCGTCATTTTTACACGTGTTTCGACTTTAGCCAAGTATAGTTTACGTAGTGTTTCACAGATTACGTGATAAATTGAAATCAAACAGGTAAGTCTCTTCACTTTTATTGACATCATCATCATCATCATCATCAACCCGTAACAGCCCACTGCAGAACTAAGGGTCTTTCCTCACACATGAGGAAGTATGGGCTATAATCTCCCACCCGAGCCCACCGCGGATCGGGAGATGGTGTTAAGCTTGTGGCCACTTAACAGTCAGAATTTATTGACATATCACGGCTTTATTATTCATATATATTTTTTTAATAATATAATTTTTAATATGATCCTCAATTATACTAGGTAGGTACGAGTACCTATCTGTTCTTTTCTATTATTTTTTAGTCAAATACTTTTATTTGAGAGGAAAACCACTGAATTTGTTGACGTCATTGGAACCAAATAACATGAGAAAACGTAAGTAAATGTAAATTTCTCGACAACCCGAGAAGCCCCGAGAAATTAGCCTCGAGAATTCTCGAGACCCGAGAAATTGAAAAGCTCGAGAAATCATGAACCCTACTAGGGAGTATAAAGTCCCGCTTCGTAGGGCTATATTGGCGTACTTTTAGAGCATGAGAAGTGAAAAAGTTATTTAAGATCTACTAATGTAAATATTGCCTCAAATAAATATATTATTATAATCCTACTAATATAATAAATGCGAAAGTTTGTATGGATGGCTGTATGGATGTCTGGACATGAACGAAATTTTGATGAAACTTTACAGTTATATAGCTTGTTCATCAGAATAACACACACATCCCCGTATTCCCACGGGAACGGGGACTACGCGGGTGAAACCGCGAGGCTCAGCTAGTTTAAAATAAAACATTATTTTCAAACAGTTTGTACCTATGTCCATTATAGACTGAAAGTATTCAACTGACTGGTCCCAAGGTCATATGAAAATAGTATGAGCACTAAAATAATGAATTATTCCCACGGGCACGGGAATAAACAGGATCCACGCTGGCAACGCCTCTGGGCACTCGCTAAAGATACAACAGATAAAAAAAAATGAATCGCGTATTTTTAGAAATTAATTCTGACACATATTATGTAACAGACCCGGTCCGGCGACGGGGTCCACCGCCTATCATAGGGATCGAATAAAGACTCATGAAAAGTGGGTATTTCCACTCAAATTCCCACGGGAACGGGTTTAAAGTATTTTAAGGTGGTAGCCATGTTGGAAGTGAGTCCGACTGTCTGCCTGTACGGCACCCGAGTTTTACTCCTAAAACAGTGAGTTTGAATTGCAGCAATGAAGACCTCAATTTCAATGTTTCTTCATCAAATGAATTCGATACATTCCGATCGTTACTGCATGCTTCAGCTGAACAAACTTATTACAGTATAATATTAATTATAAAATCGTTTATTAAGGACAAATAAACCCGATTTTTTACAGAAATTTTCTTCTGCCGAACTGCAAGACAGTTAGTTGGCAGAGGGACTACCTTAAAAACGAGGTGTTAGTCGAACACAATTTTTTATTCGTGTTACACCTAGGTGGACAAAGGTGTAGATGGGTAATTGGCTAGTTACTTTTAACCCATTTAGTTGACAAAAACAAAAAACATTTGACCTTGACATTTGACTTTTCACCACAGACGCCGCGAGGCAGCCGGCGTCCTCGTTGACACTTGACTGGAAATCACACATTCCCGTATCGGGCCGCCGGCGTCCTCGTTGTGACTAACTGGGTTAAATACAACTTATTACTTATGGTGGTAAATTCATTTTAATTTTGTTTAAGAGAAATATTTTAAATTTAAGCATTCAAAATGATGATTCTAGGTCACACGTCATCTTATACACAATACAGAGAATTTGTTCCACATTTATTTACGGACTGATCATCATAATTTATGTAATACTTTTGTACGTTCAAAATAAGCATGTCTTTCCTCAATGTGGAGGAAATGGGATGCTCCTCCATCGTGGAATGGGAAAAAATTCTTTAGAACAGGGCGCCAATTCTACAATTAAATGACAGCGGTGACAGTTGGATGACAATGACATGGCAATGGTCACTCGATGGTGTTATTTGGCACTTTTCGTATTCTGTTAACTGTCAGTTTTCACAGTCATTCAACTATCATTGTTCACCACTTTTGGTATTCTACTATTCCTACCATAGAATGGCGCTGTCCAGTGATTGCTTTTTTCCCCTTATTTCAAGGCATTGGCAATTTAGCCATCAGCCCTAAACACGACACGAAATTCAGATTTTAGCTCTGCTTCAGAGTCTATGCACAAAAATACGCAAGTTTCTTCAAAACTTAACGAAATGTCACATTGTACCTTATACAACATGTAACAAAATAAGCGCAATTCCGTTTGTTCAGTATTGACTACTTATTCGATTTCAGCTATTTTTAATATGTGTTAAATTAAAAAAAAATGAATTTTCGTAGCTGAATTTAGTGATTTCTATGGAAATCGTGCTATTATTAATCGATGTTCAAGAAAATTGGTTAGACCTAACTGAACTTCGATTGCATCATATATTTTTTATATAAATATACTAATGGGGGTGTATGAGGAATTGCGCTTTTTCTGTTACGCGTTGTATAAAACCAATCAATTAAAAAATTTTGTGCCGAAAACCCGAAATAAAACTAATGACACGCATGGTTAGTAATAGTTATATATGGTAGGCAACACCTAACGTAGTCCATAGTCATTCCATTGTAATACAACTATGATTTTAGTGGAATACAAATTAGATGTCATAGTGCCAGTTGCAGCGTAATAGAATGATAGTTCGATGACAATGGCTCGCCAATGGCTGACATTTAGTGGAATTGGCCCCCAGGTCACCGTATACCTGATCGAGGTATAACGATTGATACTGGACAGTTCTATTAATACAAATCTATACTTCCATACTAGCTTTTGCTTCGCTTCGCTCGCGCACGTTTATTTCACTCCCTTAGGGGTTGAATTTTGCAAAATCCTTTCTTAGTGGATGCCTACACTGTATAAGCTATCTGTGTGCAAAATTTCAAGTCTCTAGACCCAGTAGTTTAGGCTGTGCGTTGATACATCACCAATCAGTCAGTCAGTTTATATATAATATATAATATATAAATATAATATATATAATAATATAATATAATATAATATATAATCTCACGCCTTTTTTATCCCCGAGGGGGTAGGCAGAGGTATTCCATTACTGGATATACCCACAATTCACGAGATATATTGGACCCCTAAACGTGATAGGTGGTGAGCCCATCGCCGGACCGGGTCTGTTTACACATGTCTCAGAATTAATTCTGAGACCTGTGGGTTTCCTCACGATGTTTTCCTTCACCGTCGAGCTAGTGATAAATATGTACGTAAGTTTTGAAAAACTCATTGGTACATGCCAGGATTTGAACCCGAGCCTCACTGATTTTCGGCCGGCTCTTTAACCGTCCGGGCTATCACTGCTCGTCAGTCAGTTTATCATTTTATATATATAGATTATAAAGATGAAAGATTTGTATTTTGGTATGTTTGTTACGAATAAACTCAAAAACTACTGGACCGATATTAAAAATAATTTCACCAATAGAAAGTTAGAATATCCCTGAGCCTATATTACGGCTATATTTTATTCCCGTATTCCGAAGGGAACAGGAACTACGCCGGTGAAACCTCGCAGAACCGCTAGTTCATTTATAAAAAATACCGGAAACGTGCGAGTCGGACTCGCCCACCGAGGGTTCCGTCCAAACTTTGCTGTAACGAAAAGATAAACTGGATTGGAGGAAAAAATAACTTTGAGTTTGAAATACTGTTATCCTATCCTAATGTTATATAATGAGTGAGGTAACCGGAGGGCCCAATCCCCCCTCCCCCTCCCCTTCCCCCCTCCCCCTACACCCACCTCGAAGGTCGGCAGCGTTGTGACTCTTGAGTTGCAGGTGTCCATGGGCGACAGACGTCGCACTTACCATCAGGTGACCCGTCTGCTCTTTTGCCCCCTTTTTTAACATAAAAAAAAACCCTATACATCGACATAGGTCGCTGTCAGTTGATCGATAACAAATAAGTTTATTAACCCAAAAAAGTTATGACCACTTGATAGATGACAGATGGACAAAAAAGTGATCTTATAAAGTGTTCCGTTTTTTTTTATTTACGGGACCCTTTAAGGAGAAGCTGACAAAGCACTAAGAAGGGTTTTTTAGGAAATTCCCACGCAATTTATTTTTGAAAATATCCATTCTGTACCAAAGATATTATATTAAAAAAGAAGTAGATATCTTACTAGAGCGCAGAAATTACAGCCGACAAATGTAGTTGATTGGTCACATTTTATTTAGTCGCATTGTATTTCAAGTCTTGACAGATAGCTGTCTCTTTCTTTATCATTCATTCCGTATCATCGCCGTCATTGTTGTATCCTATAAGAGGTAAGTATGTACATGTTGTAGCCTGCACTCGTAGCGGAACAATATCCAAACGAGCCCGGTATGAATATAACTCATAGTATAATCGTATAATCTCACGCCTTTTTTATCCCCGAGGGGGTAGGCAGAGGTATTCCATTACTGGATATACCCACATTTCACGAGATATATTGGACCCATAAACGTGATAGGTGGTGAGCATATCGCCGGACCGGGTATGTTTACACATGTCTCAGAATTAATTCTGAGACCTGCGGGTTTCCTCACGATGTTTTCCTTCACCGTCAAGCTAGTGATAAATATGTACGTAAGTTTTTGAAAAACTCATTGGTACATGCCAGGATTCGAACCCGAGCCTCACTGATTTTAGGCCGGCTCTTTAACCGTCCGGGCTATCACTGCTCTTTATAATATAACTCATCTACAGTTTAATATCTGTGTTCTGTACACAAAGTTCACATTTTTTTGTGTAAACAACAAATAACTATCACAAACTTTCGCGTTTGTAATATTAGTAGAAAGTAAAATAAATTCTAAGATGCCTCTGAGTAAGCTCAAACTATTATGTCATTCTTTTAAAATATAGCACGAAGTAGGATGCAACCCGGGGAGGAAATCCGGATCATCTCATAAGAAAACATGAGAGGGATTCTGGAAACTGGTTACTAACATTTTCTGTTGATATTTGGAATATAGAAAATCCTATTGACTGAGGAAATAACATCATAAAGAACCCATAACAATAATGGAGGTGTGTCAGTAACGAAGCAAAACATCTGGACTATATTATATGAGTTTTAAAGATTTTATACGAATAGTCGTGTTTTGATTAAAAGTTGAAAACATATATACTAATATTATAAAGAGGAAAGATTTGTATTTTTGTATGTTTGTTACGAATAAACTCAAAAACTACTGGACCGATTTTAAAAATTCTTTCACCAATGGAAAGCTAGAATACCCCTGAGTAACTTAGACTATATTTATTCCCATATTCCCGCGGGAACGGGAACTACGCGGGTGAAACCACGCAGAACCGCTACTTCTAGTTCTCATCATATACCTACTAGTTTTCTATTGATAAACGAATTTTTAAAATCGGTCCAGCAGTTTTTGAGTTTATTCGTAACAAAAATACAAATCTTTTTTCTTTATAATATTAGTATAGAAGTAAAGCTATAGCTACAACACTAAAGTACTTTTTTACAACACTAAATAATTTTGAAATTTGTCATTGTGCGTAGAGACGACAACAGTGTGGTGTTGCCTTTATAAACCCACTCACCTCCAAAATCCGGTCTGCTCATAAATTTGTTTGTCCAATTTGGGCAGAGGGACACTGGATCGCTCGCTAATTTATTTACACCGAATTCGGTCGATAAATCTTTGCGAAGAAAAATCGGCCAATACACTACACTCCTGGGCCCTGATTGAATTGTTTAGCTGCGCCAAGTGTCGATAACAAAGAACTTTAAAAAGTGAAAAACCGACTTTCTTCGAGCACCGCTCGGTTCCAATAGGCACCGTAACAATTAAAAATCAATAGTGTTTTATTTTTGACTTACGAGGTAAGAATAACCAAAAAAAAACATCGATGTTTTTAACTAAAATTTTTAGAATTTTGTAGATTTTTAAAAAAATGATAAAAAATAACATTCTTTAAGATTAACCCCCGGTTTTCGAATAGCAAATAAAAAAAATTAGCTGACTGACTGCAGTAGCAAGTCGTGAAAAAGGTTGGGAAAAAAGTCAAGACATACTTACTACTTTTAACGTCCTTAACATAAAACTGCAAACTTTAGCCTGCTACCCAGCTCCATAACGTCATTACCCCGCAAAATGTGAAACTACCTCTCGGTTATGATGTTAGCAGCGGACGCCGGAACCTTTTAAATCTGCAGCGACTCTTAGCAAAGTTTTGTGGAAATAAAATTTGCCTCGACTGTGAGCGTTCCTGAAAAGTTGTGCTTGGGAGTGTATTATTTTTTTTATGTCAAAATGATGTTCTACCTTTTTTTTAATCTGATACGAATGAGATTTTCAATTACAACGTCAGCAGTCAAACGTTTTGTGGCAAAACAACTTTTTTGAAAACTCTTCGGCAGATTTAAACTGAGTGCACATGGTATTACCTAACAGCATTTTTAAATGTTTAAATCGATAAATTAGATAAAATAATTTTGTTGGATTAAATTCAACATTTTTGTTAAAGATGTTAATCTTCCAAAAAGTAAATAAATAAATAAATAATAAAACTGTAACGAGACCGTGTCTTTACATGCAGTATTTTTTCAAATTTTTGTCTGACTGTCTGTGCACGCATGCAAACACTACTGGACGGACTTTCTTAAAATCTGATCTTCTCAACTGATGGCTCAGTTTGTTAATCTAGCCTTCTTTGACGGAGGTCACAGCTTCGAATCCCAGAGCCAACATTCGTCTCCATAAACATGTCGGGTATACAACATGTAACAGAATAAGCACAATTCCTGAAATTAGTTTTGTTCAGTATCGACTCATAATCGATTTCAACTATTTTTAATATGTGTTAAATTTTTCCGAAAAATGAATTAGCATAGCTGAATTTAGTGCTTTTTATGGAAATCGTGCTATTATTAATCGATATTTAAGAAAATTGGTTAGACACAACTAAAGTTCGATTGCATAATATGTTTTTTATATTAATATACTAATTGGGGTATATGAGGAATTGCCATTTTTCTCTTACGCGTTGTATAAATACGTTTATCAGTTTGTTTAGTACACATAGTAAATGGTAAATTTTATTGACAAATTTAAGTCCGGGTGGCCCCCGGACCAAAGGTGCCCATTACGCTGACCCCAACGCGGCAAGCGTTGGATAGCTAGCGACAATTGCTCACCAGTAAATTATCTGCCTGGTTTAAGGAAATAACTGTTGACTGTGTGACTGTGAGTCGTGTCCAACAGCTTTCAACCCCGGATTGCTCGTCCCTTAGTCTATTGTCTACAGTACCCTAAACTTTCCAGAGTATTATCCACTGTGTCCTAGAAAAATTATCGCCAAGGTCAAGAGCAGCGTGTAACCGCAATATCGTCATGGACAGATGCCAGTTTCATACAATCAGGCACCTTATTCGTGGCCCGAATATAAAATCGTTGGTCGTAAAACATGCCGAAAAGATAAAACGGCATCGGCGGAACACATCCCACACGCCACCACGCACAGGATACATATATTCCAAAATGGGCTAAGATTTTTTATAGTATTTAGATAACTTAAGATAAAAATCCATTGTGTTAGTAATACAAAAATATAAAGTTGTGAGCTAATGTTAGTAGGTAAATCTCCGCATACCATGGTTATGTGGTCTTGCGGCTAAGGTATGGCATTATATTTTGAGGAAATGCGACAAACACTGAACATGTTTTCGTAATGCAGAAAAGATGTATACGTGCTATAGCTGGTATTAAGAGACTGGACATTTGTAGACCTTACTTTAAGAAGCTGAAACTCTTGACTCTTTCATCACTCTACATTTACCAGGTTGCTATCTTTGTAATGCGTCACTGTGACCGCTTTTCATATGTTCAACGTGCACGCCGTTGTGATCAGTTGTGTATACCGGCGCAGACAACTGTACTATGCACGAAAAGTATTATTGCGATGGCACCTACATTGACATTAAATTATTCAGTTATTCTATTCTTGACATTGCTATAAAATATGGATCGTGTGATTAGCTTGTAATTTTATGATTTTGTAAGACATTGTATGCCTGATGGTAGACCACAGCGCTCTCTCTTTAAATTTTAAGACCTGCATGATTTGTATAAATAATGTAACCTGTGTGTCAAAATAAATGATTAGAAATTGAAATTGAAATTGAAATAAATAGTCGATCTTAATTAAATTCTGGGGACCTTTTATGGAGGTCCATCCATCTCGTTAGCAGGGGGGAGTCCTATCTGCTACCTAGTTCCCCCAGGATGCAGTTAGGGCTGCCGCGAGAAATGTATTTATTTCCGTAGGTAATTGATAATTACTAGAAAAGTCAATAGTCTAATAACAAGGCACTCTAAACTCGTCCATGAAGATGGGCTAAATGCACACAGCAGCCCATCTCCACCGACGAGTTGCTGGTTCCAAATGCAGTACCCCGAGAAGAACCAGCAAGAAACTCAAGGGTAGCTCTTTTTAATCTCATGTCTGTCGAATGCGAGTAAGTAAGGAGGCACAGCGTTTTCTGATAATTGCTGAGAAACCATCAATATGCGCCTCAGTAACATACCCGACGCACTGCAATGTCGCGGCAGCCCTAGCTAGGTCTCAAGTCTCAACTTTGAGTATTAAAACAACCGGAGACGCCGCTGACAGGCGTCCCCCTCTGCCAAAAAAAAGTGTCGGTCAATGATCATACCTGTTATATACAACTAGTTTTTTTGAGTTCACGGAGTGCTCGTATTGGTGAATGTATTGTGTGCATCTAGTTCAAGCCAGTGTTTAATAGCTTTGTCAAAAAATGCGTTTGTTTTAAAATTATTTGTGTGCATTCCCTCATCCCCTGCGCAGAAATAGGCAGACTTTTTTGCAAAGAAACTAGTGCGCGTGACGTCTCCTGTTGGTTTAATATTCAAAGCGGCAGCCCCATAATACTCGTATTTAAAGATTATCGATTTCTCCAGAGTCCCATCATCAGATGTTGACCTGACGACAATGGAATCCCCTCTGGAGTATAACTCTTACAAACAAAACTACTACTTGGTGGATATCCCACCTATACGCACAAAGCGCTTTTCAAGTTGTTTATTATGCGCACCGCCAAGGAGTGGAACTACCTGCCGGCGTCTGTATTTCCGAGTTCATATAACCCACAAGCCTTTAAGGATCGAGTGAACAGGCATCTTCTGGGCAAGCTCGTTCCAACGTAGGCCCCGTCTTTGCTCTCGAGCTAGTCTGGGGTCAAGAGCAAGCCCATTTTTTAGTAAAAAAAAAAACTTAGTTTTATAAATAAAGTACCGTTTCATAAATCGATAACTTTCGGTGTACATAAAAAATACATATAAAGACAAGTAAAAAATTACTAGCGGGTGCCCAGTGCCCGTGGGAATAGTTTTGAAAAATCCCGTATTTCTCACTTCACTACATAGTATAAAACAAAATCCCGTCCAGCTGTCTGTCCCTACGTATGCTTAGATCTTCAAAACCTCGCAACAGATTTTGATGAGCTTTTTTTTTAATAGATAGAGGAAGGTTTTCGTATTGTACCCGTGCGAAGCCGGGGCGGGTAGCTAATAGTTTATATTAGAAACCTTTGTGGAAAACTTCATAGTTTCAGTCACTTTCTTCTCTTACACACACAGGTCACACACACTTCCCATGCAAGGCATACCAATATAATTTATTTTTATGGTTAAACTAACGGTTGACATACGGCGTTGCCCGCGTTGAATAATTTTTTTTTCGTAACCGTGGGAATTTTCAAACGTCATATAAGAGAGCAGTGATAGAGCCGGCCGGAAATCAGTGAGGCTCGGGTTCAAATCCTGGCATGTACCAATGAGTTTTTCAAAAACTTACGTACGTATTTATCACTAGCTCGATGGTGAAGGAAAACAGCGTGAGGAAACCCGCATGACCCTGAATAGAATAGAGCGATGGGCTCACCACCTATCACGTTTAAGGGTCCAATGTATCTCGTGAAATGTGGGTATATCCAGTAATGGAATACCTCTGCCTACCCCCTCGAGGATGAAAGGCGTGAGATTTTTTATTTTTTTTATTTTTATTTTATATAAGGAAACTTCGCCGTTGATCTTTGCCGCGGGGATCGAACCCGCAACCTCCGACTCAAAAAGCAGGGTCACTACCAACTGAGCCAACAGGCCCGTCAAATAAACACTTTTAGTCAAGGGTCAATTTTATTGTCAAATGATAATTTAGTGCAAAATTTCATGATTCCAGACATAGTTTTGGCAGTGCGTTGATTAATCAGTCAGTCCGCTGCACGCTGGTCAGTTTGTTCTTTAATATGTATACTAGCAGTGCCCCTCGGTTTCACCCGCGTAGTTCCCGTTCCCGTGAGAATACAAGGATGTAGCCTGTGTTATTCTGATGTACAAACTACATAACTGTACACTGCCATGAAAATCTGTTTCGTAGTTTTTGAGTGAAAAGCATACATCCATTCTTACAAACATTTGCGTTAATATTAATAGTAAGATACTCGTAAATATGGATGATTCCAAAGAGATTTAAAGATTTAATAATAATAGGGCATAGAGGGGGCATTGGGAATATTTTCATACAAAACTTTGAAGCCTAAGCGTCATGTCCTTGTCATGTCAGTTAGTATGAACGCGAGCTGTCATTCGGTCGAAATTGTACTAGACTTATTCCACTTGGAATAACTTTTGACTTCAAATTTTCCTCGCTTTGTCCCCTCTATGCCTTATTATATTTTAATCTCTTTGGATAATCCAAACGAAACCCGATTGTGTGGCTTCTATTTCTCTCCGTTTTCCAGTTTTGTCGTTTCACTTTTCCTGATGATGATGAATTGATGGTTCAAGTGAAACCTGACGTAACAAATTTTGTTGTTGTGGCCTGAATATAACACATTTTGGTGTGAAAAAAAAATTAACACGCTTTACACCGAATAAACTGAAGTTTTAATTTAAATTTATTGTAATGACATTTCTTGTCACACGGCTCTCTTTTTTGCACACGCGGATTTGTTATATTATTATTTGCATTTGATTTCAAGTCTGTTTGTCTGTGTAGCATTTTATTTATGTACTGTCTCGTGTAGGTAGGTATATAAGTTGTACCTTAATTCGCTGTTAGCTTTTGTACCTACACCACGTTTTTCTGTTTATCTCGTTACATCCATCCTAAGGTTGGAAGAAACCGCCCATTGTAAACTTTTGGTCATTGTGTCACAAACCACATATCTATATAATACTGGAGTTTAATAAAGAGTGGACACTTACTTATCTTTTCTACCAATTAATTGATATTTTTGTAAAATTTCATTCTTGTAGTGAAAGATTACATTAGGTAATTTTTTAAACCACTACAAAGACTACAAAACATATGACTAATATACCATGGATCATGGCAAAAAACAATTGAAAATAACGTGCAAATAAGTAGGTATAATGAGGTTTTCTAAACTTAAGTACCAACATATTTATCACTATAGCTCGACGGTGAAGGAAAACATCTTGAGGAAGCCTGGCAGGTAACAGAATTAATTCTGAGGCATGTGTAACAAACCCAATCTGGAGATGGGCTCACCACTATCACGTTTAGGGGTCCAAACTATTACTACGATTAATTTATAACGCGATAGCCTTTCTTAATATTATGGTTTATTATACAGACTTTCCGATACTCATGCAAACATTTATATCAATTAAACGCGCCACAGCCTAGCTCGTCAGACATAATGCGCGGGATTATTGACAGTTCCTCGTGACGTCACCCGTAGAGACGTAGTTCAAATAGAGTTGCTCCAATCGATATTTATGGGCTAACAAAACAAAGAGATTAAAATATAATAAGGCAAATGTCCTATTATATTTTAATCTCTTTGGGTCCAAAGATTATACCGGTGAAACGTGGGTTTTCCTAAAAAAAATACCTCTGTTCACCCCTCGGGTATAAAATGCGTGAGATTGTTTATTTTGACTTTATAAGATTGATGGTTCAAGTGAAACCCGATGGTTTTCCAGTATTGTAGTTTTACTATTCTACTTACCTAACGTAACAAATTTCGTTGTTGTGGCCTGCATAACATTTTATAGCGTAACATTAAATTTTACACGCAAACAACGAATAAATTTTGTGCAGTTTGAATTTTTATTTATTGTACACGGCACTCTTTTTTGCACACGAGGATTTGTTATATTATTATTTTGATTTGATTTTAGGTCTGTCTGTGTATCATTTCATTCCATGTACTTAAACTTTTGTACCTGCACTACGTTTTTCTGTTTATCTCGTTACATCCATCCTAAGGTTGGCTGGAAGAAACCGCCTATTGCACAGTTTTTGTCATTGTTTCACTTACCACATATTTATTACTTGTGTTTAATGAAGAGTGGTGATTTACTTATCTTTGTTACCAATTAATTGTTATAATATATATAAAACAAAGTCGCTTCCCGCTGTATGTCTGTCCCTATGTACCTATGCTTAAATCTTTAAAACTACGCAACGGATTTTGTTGCGGTTTTTTTAATAGATAGAGTGATTAAAGAGAAATGTTTTAGTATCAGCATTGCACCCGTGGGAAGCCGGGGCGGGTCGCTAGTTTTTGTAGAATTTCATTCACTGTAGTGAAAGATTACCCTATAGTCCGGTCAAATAGCGATCGTCTAAGGAATGAGAGACAGTCATCTGAATTTTTGTATATATAGGTACCTACCTATCTTCATTTTAGCGTTCTAAATGTTTTCTCAAAAGTCTTATAGAATCTCATAAGTTATTCATGATTCATTTTCAAACCACCATACAGACTACAAAATAAAAATGACAATAAGAATAAGCGCAATTCATCCTACACCCCAATAAGTATATTAATTTGCTTTTATCTAAGATTAATATAACAACAATTATGATGCATTCGTACTTTAGTTTTGTCTTACCAAATACCTTAAATAAAGAGCTATAATATAAAGGTTTCCATAGGTAGCCCTAAATTCAGTTACCTATGCTAATTATTTTTTCGGAAAACATTTTACACATATTAAAAATAGCTGAAATCGATTAAGTTGTCGATACTGAACAAACTAATTTCAAGAATTCCGCTTATTCTGTTACATATTGTACATCAAGCAACATGGCAAAAAATAATATTTTGCTGTAAGATTGTGCAGCAGTTGTACCTATTCTTTACTTTTATTGACTCTCCCAAGATTAAGTCAAATCTTATGACATATCATTTATCAAAATCGGTTGAGTCGTTGAGTAGTTACAAGGGGACATAGGAACGGACATAATACATACATGTCAAACACATAACTCACCTTTTGGGCTTCGCCGCAGTCGAGTAAAAAGAGCAATATCATAGACAAAGTCATCACGAAATCTTCGAAATTAGAAAAATTAAATATGGCAGGCGAGTTTCTTACACAATGAAGGCATCCGCTTACATAAGATTTTGCGGAATTCTCACAAAAAAACCTTGATCATCACGAAACCTCAGAATTTGTATGTGGGAGAGTCATGCTTCGGCACGCCTGGGCCGGCTCGACCGGAGTGATACCACGGCCTCACAGAAAACCAGCGTAAAGCAATGCATTGCGTTTCGTTGAGTGAGTGAGGTAACCGGTGGCCCCAATCCCCCCTTCCCCTCCCCTCCCCCTATTCCCACCTCCTAAGGCCGGCAACGCAGTTGTGACTCTTGAGTTGCAGGTGTCCATGGGCGACGGACGTCACTTACCATCAGGTGACCCGTCTGCTCGTTTTCCCCCTTTTTTATCATAAAAAAAAAAACAGTAATACCAACTCTACGCGACACAGACGAACTCGCAGGGAACAAGCTAGCTTTCCTTTCAACAACTTTTAATTAGATGATCTGATATTATGCAGACTTCTGTTGTCTGGAAAGTATGTACACCTAGTCTTATGTTCTACCTTACAATTTAGCACAATTTAGCATAATATTATAATGCATTTTGGAAAATCTGCATAAAATGCTTATTTATTCATCTGCGCAAAAATTACTTGATCACATAGTTTAGTATAAAAAGGCGTACTGTACACACAATCTTCACATCACTCCGGCTGCAGGGTTCAAGTGAAGTTGGATCAGCTAAGCTAAGATGAAAGGAACACTTATCGTACTCTGCGCCCTTTTCGGTGCCTCCATTGGTAAGTTTAATTTTTACTTTTGGATCATTGCCTTCTTTATCTTTCTACGAGAAAGAAACTTTTTCTTCAAACGTCATTGCCAAAGACGTTTAAAGAGTGTCTTCTCGACCATCAGCCAAGACTTCTGTGGTCAAGTAGCCACCTAAGCCTTCAAAAGTGTCTTTATTAGTAATATATGATTGAAAAGAGCTGCCCTTGAGTTTCTTGCTGGTTCTTCTCATTTGGAACCAGTAACTCATCTGTGGAGATGGGCTGCTGTTTACATTTAGCCAATCTTCACGGACGAGATTAGAGTGCCGTATTATTAGTACATTTATGCATTCAACAAGTGGCTTCCTTACCATTGGCCGAGTTTTCTATGATCGAGTAGCCACCAAGCCCTTGCGGTGAAAATGGTAATCACCTATTTGGAGAGGAAAAGCTATATGTCTGCTGTTAATTGCCTGAGATGCATTATCTGATCCATAGAATGCCCTATCTATGGAAGATTCTGAACTGTCGTGGTCTAATTTCAGTTACCCATTTTTATTAAAGGCACAATATAGTTTCATCTTCCGAGATACTCCATTCGTATAACATATAACTATTAAGAGTAAAAACCCACTTCAACTTATATGGTTTTCTAATGGATGCCATTGTCACAGCTACACCAAATGAAAATTGGACCACACGGGAAGAACCAGCTTTCAAATTAAAAAAAATCATCAAAATCGTTTCGACCCAGTCGTCAAATTTTGAGGCACAAACATAAAAATAACATACATTCTAATTGAGAACCTCCTCCTTTTTTGAAGTCGGATGAAAATACCTACTTTTCCACTTTTCAACAGTTTACTGTACTAAATACGATGCCGGTCCTGAATAATGCTACAGATGGCTCAGAATCAATATAGAGATTAGGGGTTTCCTCACAGTAATTTCCTTTACCGTACAACAAGTACTTTTTGAAAAAATCTTAAAACTCTTGTAATGGAACTCAAGTCTCATGCATGAGACTCACTAGCAACAGGGCTATCCATGCTTCTTCATCGAGTCAATCCAGAGAATGTACCAAGTGTCAACCCACAGAGCTGCTCTTAATTTTGATTTGAATAAAAATATATGTTTATTTTTTTAGGCGCTTTTCCTCCTGGTCTACGAGGTAAGTCAATCGATATTTTATTTCTTGATACGTACATACTGCTTATGCACTGTAACACACATTATACCATAGGGGTGGGCAGAGAAGATGGATCGCCACTTGATCACGAAAGCTCTTTAAAATCGTAAATTATGATAAACTAGCGACCCGCCCAGGCTTCGCACGGGTACAATGCTTATACGAAAACCTTCCTCCTGAATCACTATCTATTAAAAAAAAACGAATCAAAATCCGTTGCGTAGTTTTAAAGATTTAAGCATACATAGGGACATAGGGATATAAGGACATAGGGATATAGGGACAGAGAAAGCGACTTTGTTTTATACTATGTAGTGATGATAGTGAAGTCATGGATGACTGCGGAAGTGATTTATGAAGTGACTGCAGAGATAAACATATTATAAAATAGTAGTTAAGACATATTGTGTTAGTTAAGCGTTTTAATAGTAGATTATACAACAAGGGAATAAAGCACTGTTTCATGTCACGGGCGCGACATTGAATCCTGAACGTAACGAAGGACTCCCAGTTTTACTCCCGAGCGCAGCGAGGGAGTTATGATTTAATTCTCGAGTGAAGCGAGGGAATTAAGACTGAGTCCTGAGTTTATATATATATATATAATATATATATATATATATATATATATATAATCTCACGCCTTTTTATCCCCGAGGGGGTAGGCAGAGGTATTCCATTACTGGATATACCCACATTTCACGAGATATATTGGACCCCTAAACGTGATAGGTGGTGAGCCTATCGCCGGACCGGGTCTATTTACACATGTCTCAGAATTAATTCTGAGACCTGCGGGTTTCCTCACGATGTTTTCCTTCACCGTCGAGCTAGTGATAAATATGTACGTAAGTTTTGAAAAACTCATTGGTACATGCCAGGATTTGAACCCGAGCCTCACTGATTTTCGTCCTGAGTTTAGTGAGGGATTTAAGCGCCCAAGACAAAAACAGTTTTATTCCCGAGTTATATACTCTACTTTTCTCACCTTATGCGAGACAATAAAATGCAATTGCATGGTAGTAGTATATTGACAATGCCTATGGCATCTAGTATAATAGACTCTGAAGTTAAAGTACTTTCATCACTCGACATTTTCGATATTCTTTTTGAAATGTTAAAGATATAAAATGGATACAGCAACTTGTTTCTGCCGGCGTGACCTACTTGATTTAACAAATGAAGATCGTGCGAATCTAGTTGGTCGCGGCTTCGGTTTTCGAAAATCGAGTTGGCCACGACTGCACCACATTTTGCCGAAATTAGACTTTATCGTCATAGCAATAAGGATTATGAAAAGTGAAAATTACATTATTGACCTAGGGTTATAATGAAATTCCATACAACATTATAACCCGGTTAAAGCCAAGGAATATAATGTCTTGCTTTCGGTGACGTTTATATGATATATAATCCGGCTTTGTCGAGCATGTGGTGTGAAAAATTTATTAAACTCATTTCAGTTAAAATAAAGAGCAATAATAGAACGATTTCCATAGGTAGCACTAAATTCAGCTATACTGTTAAGACATTGTTTTTTTAATACAATAATAATTAAAGTAACTCAAGATAAAAAATATGAATTTTTCGCTCAGGTGTCACCGAGTTTATAAAGTAACAGTAGAATCTCAGTAAGTGACAGCATTTTTTTTGTGTCACCACTCATTTTAATATTTTACTGATGGGATATTTAACCTCTATATAATACATGAAAAGTTACACAGCTCATTATCATTACGAAGTATCTAGTCGTCCGCTTAGTGGAAGAATAGTTATTCATCCAATTAGCGCACGACTAGCAACGGTATTATCATTAATCTATTCATAGGTATAATTTTCTCTATTGATCATTTTCAGTTAAGTTCAACTTGGCCCTCTTTGGTTTCGGCGAGGAATATTTCTTTGACATGCCCAAAGATTTGCACGATGCAACAGAACAAGGTTGGACAGAGTATGATAAGCCCGAGATTCCGTTTCCGCAACTAAAACTGTTCTGCTACAAAAACCTCATTGTGTGTCTCTTGTTTGACGAAATCGAAGCTGTTGCTGGTTTGCAGATCGCTGTAAGTACCGATCTTCATCCCAGTAAGTTCTAGAAAACTTAAAATGTTTTCGCAATCATAGTACGACTTTCTTCTGTCAACAGTTATCCCAGAAGACCTTCACAGCAAACCCTCTGGACCCCACTACGCAGGGATTCACCTAGTGGTCCCCTGGCAATGGCGATACTTACTGGACTATTCAGCAGTACTTCATTTCTAAAGGTTCGAAAACTAAACTGCTAAAATAGTAATTTAATACCGTGCTGTAATATTCATCTGCACATAGATGCAAAGCAAACGAAAATATACTATAAGATAGCATCATTTCTCAAAGACCATCTTAATGTGACCATCAAGGAGACTTAGACCTGAATTGTTATAGGCTCATGCCTTGGCACCATGAATTAGCATAGTACTGAGGTACAGTCTGCTGAGTAAGGTGGTTCGATTCAAAGTCGAAATAATTTATTTCCTGTATAAAACACACTTAGAAAAGTCAATAGTCTAATAAAAAGCCAAACTAAACTTCTATGAAGATTGGCTAAATGTAAGCAGCAGCCCATCTCCACCGACGAGTTGCTGGTTCCAAATGCAGTACTTTAATTTTCCTTAACTCCAGTAGGCAAAGGAATGTTAGAAGCCAGTCGTAATAATATTTATAACACATTTGCTCGTAAAAGGTGTCTTATTTCACCAATTTTAATATCGTTACCTATCTCATTACGCCCAAGTGCGGTAAGTGTAAAGTAAAACGCACGGTTTATCAAGATGCTCCGTCTTAAAACGAACGGTACATTTTAAAATCTCAGCAAAGAGTTTTTATGTCAAAAAAGTTGTCAACATTTTATGATTAAAATTAACTTTGGGAGATAATAGTACATTATGGTACAAGTGAGTAAAGTTGGTGATTACCGCTGAGGCGCCATTGAGACCCGAGCCGTAGGCGAGGGTCATAAGAGAGCCGAGGACGGTAATCATCAATACACACGTGTATCATACGACGTTTTTCAACACACTTGTGAATAAATAATACTAAAAAATCATTTTAAAATAATCATTCGCAATGGCGGGGAAAATTAATTGGTTTTCCAATTTTTTATTTATATAATTTGGAAAAGGCAAAAGGATCTAGGCCCATACAGCCTCGTTTTCCTATGCGCTCGCATCTTACAATGGCGATCGGCCATGGACTAAAAAAATTAGGTTTCTTTTTCTTTGGTTTGTCGTGGATAGCGTTTTAGCCACGTACAAAATGGGGTATTTAAAGTTTTTACAGAGAAAACCAAAGTTATATTTGAGTGAAAGTTTTGTTTATTAAACACGTACAAGTTGAAATGATCTATTTAAATACGAAGTTGCATGAAATGAGCAAGCCATATTTGTGTATTAATTTATTAGTACGATTGAATACGATCTTTTTTGTATCGAAACTTTTTTAAGAACAAAGCAACTCTAGCAACAAAATTGAAAAAAAAAATCTATAACTCACTAGTGAATAATAGCAAACAAAAAGTCTCAGTTTGATTATAGGTGTCATTATGTGCCTAATTGCAGTGAAATTAGAGCCACTTTATGAGCAAGTGTGTTGAAAAATATATTAAAGAAATATTTATGTACATAATTATTTTATTTAATTAATTTTGACAGTAAATTACAACCAATCTGTAACAAAAACACAAAAATATTATTTTACTTTATTAGTGAAAGTACTGGCTGTTTTTTTGTGCCTTTTCCTAAAAGAAAATGATGATGCGCGCCGCGCGCTTTTTCATAACGCTGTATTGTTTTTATTCGTTTACCATAGTCGGAGTTTTATTTTATTTCCTCGCAAATGTGTTATAAATCGTCGTATGACATACGTGCGCTTTGATAATTACAGCCTCTGCTTACTTGTAGCCCTCGCCTACGGCTCGGGCTAGCAATATCGCCTCGGCTGTAATTTTCAACCTACCGCACTTATATCATAATGTACTATAATATCCCACTTGTTTTGTAGAAAATCTAGCACTGACACACGCAGAGCGTGTACAACTTCGTGACCAAAATAAGTTCCTTCAAGAGGACGCTGTCTGGCTGACCACCTTCAATAAGGAGCTGCTCAAGGTTTCCGCGAACGTAGACACTATGGCGAAAAGCGGTGACTTCACTCTACAGGCTTGCATTCCATGGATGGGTAAGAGTCATGCTGCTAATAGTACAGTGAATAAAGACCAAATAAGGGGGGTTACCTTACAAACGGTCCGGTAGTTCTAATTTTTTTACATGTTGTCTAGGATGGTTGTTAAGTGTTTAAAATGCAAAATGCACAATTCCCCCCCCCCCCTCCGCGCCCGCCGCCATCTTGAAAAAACCGAAAAAAAATCGGCACTTTTTTTAGATTTTCACTTATATCTTTGTTTCGGTGCATTTTAGCTACAAAACAGTTCTATTCAATGTTGTAGAGAATTAAATTCCCTATAATATACGTGTTAAATTTTGTTTGTAGGGCAGATAGTTCACGAGATATGATATTTTAAAAAATATAAAAAAATACGCATTTTCCGGAAATTTTTCAAACTTATCAAATAAACAATATGCCGTTGTTTTCATTTTAATGCTTACTGCCCCCTCCGTAAGGTTGGTTAAAAAAGTATACATCCATTTTGTAATTTTTGGGGGGGGAATTGTGCATTTTGCATTTTAAACACTTAACAACCATCCTAGACAACATGTAAAAAATGTAGAACTACCGGACCGTTTGTAAGGTATCTGCTCTCTATTCACTGGGTTATAATAATCTTGAAATATTATGCTCGTTTTTCTTTAGTGAAATTCTGAAAAATCCACAAAAGATCCAGCGTTACTTGATTTCTGAATGGCGTAATATAGTCTCGTCCTTAGAAGTATTTACACACGAGTTTACACGGACTTTAAACATAGGTATCTACATATAGTAGTGCTCCCTCGCAGCTAGATTAAACGACCTAAGAAGTGAATTGGTATGGATGAAATTGGGCAGGCTTGTGAACAACAGAAGTCCGCGCTAAACTGTCGATGGTTAACAATTATGTGGTTCAGTAAATGTACTGAGTTAAAGCGGATTCATGTTATGTTTTGTAAATTACTTACTCCGTAGGTTTAGTAACTGAAACTGGATTTTGGCTGTCAGCAGTGCCGGAACAAAGGGAGACCACAGTTAGGACTCTGTGCGGTGTTATGATTTAGCAATGTAAGCTATCTAGCGGTACTTGTATCATCCAACGGGCAAAGAAATAATATGATTTTGTTTTACAAGAAAATCATATTATGTATTTGCCAGCGAAGATGTCTATCCGTGACATGTGAGCGGTACTGACAGCAACCACGTGTCGCCACTGTAAGCTGCACAGATTTTGGATCGATTTTTATTACCTTTGATTTTTTTGATTTGTCTCCGTCCCTGTGAAAGAATAACTATAAAATCATCTACTAAAATCGAGTACCCGCTAGTATTATTCATAATTCTACATTAATTCTTCTCTAGCAAAGAGATTTAAATATATTAATCTCTTTGTTCTCTAGGTACCCACTACTATTACAACATGACTAAGGATACGCTGTGCACCGCAGACAAAATGTCTACTTGGTTCCCTCTGACTGATTCCGGTGCACTCATCGGCATGGGCTTCATGGTATTTGGGCAAATGGCCATCGACCAGGACAGGGACTTCTTCGAGCACCCTGGAAGGTCCGAAGTGCAGGTAGCTATTATGTTCCAGTTGTTTATCTCTATACCCTTTTCTGGGGTTACCTAAATGATTTGAAAAAACTTTTCTTCGAGTGTTGTTTCGTCGATGACGGTTAATCGCTACACTTTTATCACTAGCTCCACGGTGAAGGAAAACATCGAGGTTATACCCATTACCCGCAAGTCACAGTTATTAATCTCGGTGTATAAATTCATCGGTTAGAAAATTCTTCTTCCATTAAATAATCCTTCGATTAATAGAAATTTAGGTTAAAAAATTCATTGATTTAATGTTCTGTCGACAAAATAGATATTCAATGAAACGAACCATCGTTGAAAAACATTTAGCTCAATTGAAGCTTCGCGCAATTAAACGATCGACTAACCGTCATCGACGAAATAACACTCGACGGAAAGTTTTTCGAAATCATGTAGGTAACCCCTTTTCTGACATTTTAGTGTGGTTTAATTGGCCTAGGGTAGGATTTCGTTGTAGTAGGCTCAGGTAGCTTGAAAAATTCTAGCAATTGCCTAGCCGAACGCCATTTGGATAGAACTTTGCACTCTATTGCGTAGCGTTCGTATAGCGTTCTATGTAGTGTCGCTACAACTGCAAGAACTGTTACAATTTTTGAATCGCCGAAGGATATTAACCTTACCAGATGTTTATCAAAGGTTGCTATGTGTCCTCTTTCCGTGCATCCTTCAACATTCGCACCATAAATCTCTTTCGTTACTCTTCTCTCACACAGTATCCATTTCTTTTTGCAGTTGATTGTGACCTCAGGCCCGCAATGCCTCTACGATATGACAGAGAAAAATGGCTTGGCTACAATGCACATCTATTACATAGATACTCCTCGCCAAGTCGGCTGCAACGTCTTCGGTTGATGATAGTTCGATAGTTCTTTTATGTTCGTTTTCGTGTTATCATGTTTTTGTTTAGTAAATTTTCAAATTATTTATGTTAGTCGTGGCTTAGTCTATCCACTTGTATCCAATAACCATTGAAAATAAAGCATCAGATTATTTTTGAAATACATCAGTTTAATTTAGTCAGTATTTTATTTTTAAACCGACTTCAAATAACATAGAACACTAAAGAGTACAAAACCGACTTCAACGAATTATACTTAAAAAATACAGTCGAATTGGGAACCTCTTCTTTTTTTGAAGTCGGTTAAAAAAGAATCATCGAAATCGGTTCGCGTGATATTGAGTATTCGTCCATTTGTCGCGCACATACTTAATGCAAATTTAAGACATACATATTTATATATTACATGGTTTTCTCATGGATGCCATTTAAAATGGGACCACACGGGAAGCACCAGCTTTCAAATAAAAAAAGAATCATCTAAATCGGAACAAACATAAAAAAGCATAGGTATGTGTCGAATTGAGAACCTCCTCCTTTTTGAAGTCGGTTGAAAAGGAAGAGGTTTCTGAATTCGACCGTATATGGCGGCTATACCGGCTCGAATCCTGGCATGTACCGAGTTTTTCAAAACTCGCAAACATATTTGTGTATTTAACAGTCTGTAGCTCGACGGTGAAGGAAAACATCGTGTGGAAACACACAGGTCCCAGAATTGATTCTGACACATGTGTAAGTAACCCACCCCATCCGGCGATGGGCTCACCGCCTATCACGTTTAGGTTATTCCAAAGAATATACAGGGGAAACGTGGGTATTTCAAGTAATGGAATACCGCTGCCTACCCCTACGGGGATAAAAAGTGTGAGATTATTTATTTATAATTTTATTTATTTATTTATTTATTATTATCTGTCAATCGTACTCCACTAATGTTTCTTAACGAGCGTATTTCTACTGCTATTATTCGAATTTCATCCTTTTTCTGCCATACCCAACACTCACTGCTATTCAACGTGGGTACTAACCAGGGATGTTGCGGATGCCGACTTATTCGCATCCGCTGTTAATGCTCACACCTGCGGATGCGGATGCGGACGCGGATGTTTAAGATCTCATTTTCGCGGTTCTGGAGTGCGATTTTTGAATCTCACTGGTGATATCAAAATCACCGGTGACTAAAATTATCACCGATGACTTTCATGTCACCATTTTCCAAAAGCCGTATTTTTGAAAGTCACACGCTGTTTTCAATAAATCGTCGCAATCACAAAATATCACTATCGAGCCCCGCTGCTAATTCTTCTGAAAAACATACTTTGGCACTTTTGGCAGATGTCACATACGTAAACTGTCAAAAACAATCGCATGGTGATTTCAATTAGGGGCACTCGTAAATCGATATCATAGGTATGACAAATTCAAGTCACCGATGAGTTTCAAAAATACAAACTTTCGAAAATCACTCACATCGGTGAGAATTAGTCACTTGGTGAGATTCAGAAAATCGATCCCCTGGTTTCACCCGCGTAGTTCCCGTTTCCGTGGGAATTCGGGAATAAAATATAGCCTATGTTACTCAGGGATATTGTAGCTTTCCATTGGTGAATGAATTTTTAAAATCAGTCCTAAAGTTTTTGAGTTTATTCGTTACAAACATACAAAAGTACAAATCTATCCTCTTTATAACATTACTGTAGATATACATGAAGAATTAAAACAGTGGTAAAGTAATTATTTTAACATTTCTATTAATGAAAATTAGTATTAGGCAAGTATAATGCAAAAAAAATTTTGATGTAAATTTGTAAGTGAAGTTAAAAATAGGAGTTTAAAAAGTTAAAAATCTATATAAATATTACAAAGAGGAAATATTAGATTTTTTGTTTGGTAGGGTCAGGGTTAGCTAAATGGCAAAAAACGGAACATTTATGGATTCGTCATGTCTGTCTGTCTGTCCGGCTGTATGTCACAGCCACTTTTTCCGAAACTATAAGAACTATACTGTTGAAACTTGGTAAGTAGATGTATTCTGTGAACCGCATTAAGATTTTCACACAAAAATAGAAAAAAAAACGATAAATTTTGTTGGTTTCCCATACTTAGAACTAAAACTCAAAAATTTTTGTTTAATTAAACCCATTCGTGTCGGGTATCTATGGAAAGGTTTTCAAAAATGATATAGAGGTTTCTAATATTTTTTATAAACTGAATAGTTTGCGCGATAGACACTTCCAAAGTGGTAAAATTTGTGTGTGTCCCCTGTAACTTCTAAAATATATATATATATATAATTATAAAAGGCGTGAGATTATATATATATATATAATCTCACGCCTTTTATCCCCAAAGGGGGTAGGCAGAGGTATTCCATTACTGGATATACCCACATTTCACGAGATATATTGGACCCCTAAACGTGATAGGTGGTGAGCCCATCGCCGGACCGGGTCTGTTTACACATGTCTCAGAATTAGTTCTGAGACCTGCGGGTTTCCTCACGATGTTTTCCTTCACCGTCGAGCTAGTGATAAATATGTACGTAAGTTTTTGAAAAACTCATTGGTACATGCCAGGATTCGAACCCGAGTCTCACTGATTTTCAGCCGGCTCTTTAACCGTTCGGGCTATCACTGCTATACTTCTAAAATAAGAGTACGTTGTACCATGCAAACTTCCACCAAAAATTGGTTTGAACGAGATCTAGTAAGTAGTTTTTTCTTAATACGTCATAAATCGTAAACCGCAATTGACCTTTTAATAGACCCAATGTACCCAAAACGCTAGCAAATAAATGATGATTTTTATGATTATTATAACGGAACCCTTAGTGTAGTGTGAAGGTATTTTTGGTAATTCCCACGGGAACGGAAATAACTGGATCATTGGGAACTGAATCAATTGGACGTGACAACGTCTTATAAATTGATGGAGCCGGGCGGCATTCCCGAAAAAGTGTGACGTATGCGTCGTTCCAGTGCAAGCGAGAGCGCGCAACGAGCGACAAAGAGGCACAATCCATTCCATCAGTATTTTCTTATGACGTTGTCACGTTCAACTATCGTCAGTAAACCGACTTTACAGACAACCGATTTTTTTTTTCATTGATAATGTCTTGGTGAAGTTTTTGATATTTAATAATTTTAAAAATAAATAATAATACATTGTGGGACACAAAATATCACAATTCACACACGGTTATTTAGTCCCAAACTAGGCACTGCCTGTCCTATTCTATGGATACTAGACGACTGATAAACATACTTAAATAAATATTAAACGACCAGACACGAAGCCAACAGACATATTTATTCGACACAAATACGAAAGGATAAAATAATTATCAGTTACAACAGTTATTTTTTTATTTGTACCTACTTAATAAAACAAAGGTCAATAAAAACTCGAAATTTTTGTCTCTGGGTGAAAATCACCGTTTTATATCAACAAAAACAAAACAAATTGAAATTTTCTTTTTACTACTAACAACTTATAAACTTTACTACCTATATTTTTTAATAATTATTATCTTACAAATCAATCACATCCCATGAAATATGTACCGCGGTTTCACTTTCATTGCACCGGATAGTTTTGGAACACAATCGGTCGCGCGCGGAATCTGAGACCGCAAACACAAATAAGAAAGCATGACGTGTGCATGCGACGAATGTCAAAAAGTAACTGAGGGGTTACCTCACCCCTCCGAGGGTATCATGGAAGAGCAAGAGTCTATTGTTTAAAGTGTTAGTAAATTGACTCAACATTAAAAAAAAATCAAAATTCAAAATCATTTATTTTCTATATGTATTGAATATATACTTAGAAACGTCAATATTTTATAATAACAAGGCACTCTAAACTCGTCCATGAAGATTGGCTAAAGACAAACAGCAGCCCATCTTCACCGACGAGTTGCTGGTTCCGAATGCAGTACCCCGAGAAGAGCCAGCAAGAAACTCAAGGGCAGCTCTTTTTACTAACTTACTTTTACGACTAAAATAATTCGTTGCGGACTCAGAGACCGCGCGTGACCGCTGGAAGGTTAATTTAATATACCTACATCAAAGAAACAAACAGGGATATTTCTAAACCCGCGTATTTTGGTTGTATATGATTTTGAATTCTCTCGATCAAATGATAATTCGATGACCACAACCACTTTTTTGATAATGTTGTGGCAACATTGACACCGTCATTCAAATATGATATAGACTGTGATTTGCAGTGCTGTTTTATGATTTGTGGTACCAGTAATCTAGATATTGCTTTTGCAAACGGATAACTTTTAAACCCCAAGTTATTAAAATGTGGTATGATTACTTATTATCATAGTCTGTCCAAGAACTATTGATTTTGCAAGGTGGGCAACTTTAAGTGAGGTACCCAAAACTTCTTTTGTGTAAATATGTAAGGTCAAAGTATTTTTCGGGATTCAGGATTAAAATAAAATGTTCACTAAAATTAATTTGTTTTAATTCAAAACTATTACATAGGGACAATTTTTTTTAAAACGAGTATTATTGGAGACAAACAGATATACATAAGTCTGACAAAAAAAAAAACAAAAAAAAAAAAGAGTGCAAGACAGAAACATTAACCGAAGATGCTACAATAGACTTGACGAGGGTTCTCGATGTAGTAGATGTGCATGGTTGTCACGCCATACTGCTCAACCATATCGTAGAGGCAATCCGGCCCTGAAGGCACGATCATCTGGAAGAGATAACACAATTGTGGGGCTTACAACAGAAATTATTATTATTATTAATCCGGCAAGCAGTTTACAACTGATAAACGCCTGTATCCAGGTGTTCTTCACTCAAGCTTTCTCATTACAGGATAGGTATTTGTCAAGTTTATTTTTAAATTGGTTAACATTGGGTGCTCAGACTACTTCTTCTGGTAGCTTATTCCATGATCTGACCACTCTGTTACTCGAGAAGTTAAATAAATTAGTTGCTCAGGAAGTTGAAGAAATTAAAGAAACTATTAAAAACAAATTAGGTTAGTTCGTTACGCCTTGTTGGTTCCACTTATTAGAAAATTAGAAACGTCATTAGGGGTCACATCCAATGTATCTCGTGAAATGTGGGTATATCCAGTAATGGAATACCTCTGCCTACCCCCTCGGGGATGAAAGGCGTGAGATTATATTATATATATATATATTATATATATATATATATTATTCTAATAAAAAGGCACTCTAAACTCCTCTTGGAATTAGTAGCCTTAGCCGCTTTGCTCCCTTTTATTGAGGAACAAAACGACACTACTCGTATTCGAATAGAAGGAATGAGAAATATTATTACCTGCACATCAGATTTTGTAGGGTGTTCGAACCAGTCTCTTTGCGGGTCGACGTCCATTTGTCCATAGACCATGAATCCCGTGCCAATGAGCTGGCCGGAGTCAGTCAAAGTGAACCAAGTGGAAATCTCGTCTGCGGTGCACTGCGTGTCCTTAGTCATGTTGTAGTAGTAGTGGGTACCTGGGGACGTAAGAAACAGTTGGATAAACTATACATACCGAAGCGTTGGAGTCGCAATGACTTTCAATAACAGAACAGGAGGAGGAGAGGAGGACTTTCAATAACATTTTGATTTAGGTTTTGTTGCTGAGCAAGACCATAGTGCAATAGCATTTCCGTTGAAGTTTGTTGTAAAGTAGAAGTGAGATATTCAAACCACAAATCGTAAATTATAATAAACGTGTCTGTACAAGTCACGAAATTGTACCAACAGCTCAAAATTCTCCAAAATCACAGTATCTTGACTTGACTCTCTCCCTAAAATTATAAAATAAAAATAAATAATCCTAGGGTTTGTGACCAAATTTAAAATTCCATAAAATGAGAAAGGATATAAAATGCTCACAAATCGTAGGTAGGTAGTATTTCGGGAAATAACCACGTTTCACCAGTGTATTCTTCGGACCCCTAAACGTGGTACGTGGTGAGCCCATCTCCGGACCGGGTCTGATAGTTTTTAATCTTAAAGGCTGACTGCATCTCGCTTTTCAGCAAACAATGTCAGTAACTCGGATTCTTTTGAAGATCTTTATGAATTCTACTAAATAAAACTGAATAACATAACGAGAATATAGCAAAATTAGTCTTACCCATCCATACAACGCAAGCCTGTTCAGTGAAGTCCCCGCTGGCTACTATATCGTCTACATTTGCGGAGACCTTGAGTATATCCTTGTTGAAGGTGGTCAGCCAGACAGCGTCCTCTTGAAGGGTCTGACCGGCCTTATGAAACTGAAGCCGCTGTTCCTTTGTTAGTGCTAAATAATCTACAAAACAAGTGACATATAATCAGTACTGGCAGCCACCTCTAGCACTGGCGTCTAACATTCCTGTTGCCAATTAGAATCATTATCAACCTTGTAAAAGGCCACTGCTACGCCAAGGATCTTTCGCAAATGAGGAGGAATGGGCCATAATCTCCCACGCGTAATATATTATAATTTAGGTAAAAAAAATTTGGAACAAAAAATTTAATTGAAAAGCAAAAAATAATTGACCTTTTTTTTTAAACTAATGTAAGTATACCTAAGTATTTTTTGGGCGCCGAACAATCAACTAAATTACCCTACATTTTGGCGCCCACTTTTTTATTATTATAGCTTATGTAAAGTAAGATTTCCATTGTGAAAGAATTTTTTAAATCCGTCCAGTAGTTTTGGAGGTTATTCAATACAAACAAATAAATATTTTTTTCCCATATTTATTATTAAAGAGCAGTGATAGCCGGGACGGTTAAAGAGCCGGTCGAAAATCAGTGAGGCTCGGGTTCGAATCCTGGCATGTACCAATGAGTTTTTCAAAAACTTACGTACATATTTATCACTAGCTCGACGGTGAAGGAAAACATCGTGAGGAAACCCGCAGGTCTCAGAATTAATTCTGAGACATGTGTAAATAGACCCGGTCCGGCGATGGGCTCACCACCTATCACGTTTAGGGGTCCAATGTATCTCGTGAAATGTAGGTATATCCAGTAATGGAATACCTCTGCCTACCCCCTCGGGGATGAAAGGCGTGAGATTATATTATTTATTATTATTATTATTAAGTGTTCTATTTATTTCACTCGTCCTACCTTCAGACACGAAGTACTGCTGAGTAGTCCAGTAAGTCTTCCTATTTGGGGGCATCCAGAAGGTGAATCCCTGTGTGGTAGGGTCCAGAGGGTTCCCTTTGAAGGAGCCCTCGGGTAACTGTTGACAGAAGACACCGGTTGTGAACAATTTTGACAGATCTCTCCAGGTATCTTGTATAAGAATACATACATACGTACATAATCTCACGCCTATTTTCCATTGGGGTAGGCAGAAACAATATACTGCCACTTGCCACGAACCTGGCAGATCTCTCGTGCTTCATCCACATCACATGCATGCTCGTTGGTTTCGGGTACTACTCTTTATCTGGCTTTTCCTCAATACATCGTAGAGCTGGTCGATATGAGTACGCCTAGGTCGTCCTCTATCGACTCGCCCATTCACAACACCCTTGTATTTTTGTCTTGTTAAGCGCATTTCATTCATCCTCTCAATATGACCAAACCATCTCATTGTATGACAATATTTCAATAAAATCGGACATAGGCCAACATTCATATACTACCCGCTTGTATTATTATTAGTAAATTAAAATAAATAAAACCATTTTTCATACCATCTATTCGAAAAGTGACGTTTTGCTCCTGAATAAAAGAGAGCAAAGTAAGTCTTTTCCGATAGGGTTTTTAAAAGTGAGAATAAAAGTGTTTTGAATTTGGAACTAAAAATAGTCGTGAACATTATTAGCCAAAGAGATTATTATTATTGTGGCAATGCGCGCTTTCGTAGTTATTTTTCATAATTCACATTTTATTTTACGTCGAATTCCAACATCGAATTGTTTGTGTATTTTATATTTTAAAATGAATTCAAGTAGCAGTAACTGCAGTGATAGTTAAACACCGGAAAATATAAAAAAAAGGAGCAAACAATGCCATCAATATGTTTTCTCATAGAGAGGTATGAAAGCAGAGTGTATCGTTCGGTCGCAAAATTATTTTTACCTTAGGCTACGTACTTTAAACCCCTCACTTCGTTCATGATTCTACATTAGAATCATTCACTATGTTCGTGATTTAAAGAAACGCCCTCGCCGTAAAAATATCGTTTTGCTCCCTTATGACACAATCTACTATTGATTTGATTTAATTTGAAGTGGTAGGAATTCGGTACTCACAGCGATCTGTAATCCAACGACGGCGTCGATGTCGTCAAACAAGAGACACACGATGAGGTTTTGGTAGCAGTACATTTGCAGTTCGGGGAATGGACCAACGGGCCTTAAATACTGCAGCCATCCTTGCTGTTTTGCGTCGTTCAAGTCCTTGGGCATGTCGTAGAAATATTGGTCGCCGAAACCAAAGACTCCCAAGTTGAACTTTACTAAAAAGTAGAATAAAAAATAAAATAAACAATCTTACGCCTTTTATCACCGAGGGGACAGGGCAGAGGTATTCCAGTTCTGGATATACCCTCTTTTCAGATATTCTTTGGACTCCTAGACGTGATAGATGGTGAGCCAATCGCCGGACCAGGTCTTTTACACATGTCTCAGAATTATTTCTGGGACCAGCGGGTTGTTTCACGATGTTTTTATTCACCGTCGAGCTAGTGATAAATGTGTACGTAAGTTTTTATAAACTCATTGGTACATGCCAGGGTTCGAACCAGAGCCTCACTGATTATCATCATATGTGAAGCAGGCTCTTTAACCGTAAGGCTATCACTGCTCTAGAAAGTAGGAATGAAGAAAAAGTTAAGAATACTTATATTATGATGAAAGTTATACTTATGATGGTCGTTTTACCACCTATCACGTGTAGGGGTCCGAAAAATAAGAAGGTGAAATTGTAGGTTCTTTTATTTTATACTAGCAGCGCCGTACAGTAATCTGAAGTTGTAGTTTCACCCGCGAAGTTCCCGATTCCGTGAGAATACGGTAATAAAATATAGCCTATGTGTTATTCTGATGTATAAGCTACATCAAACTTCAGTTTCATCAAAACCCGTCCAGTAGTTTTTGAAAGAGCAACTAACATCCATACTCACAAACTTTCGCGTTTATAATATTAGTAAGATATGTGTTATTCTGATGTATTTAAGCTATATAACTGTAAAGTTTTTTCAAAATCCGTTCAGTAGTTATTGCGTGAAAGAGCAACTAACATCCATACATCCAAACTTTCGCGTTTATAATATTAGTAGGACTACTAGGTGGAATTGTGAATCTAAACAATTTAAGATTAAAATAGCACATTACCTCAATTAATCATATGTTAAAGCCTATTGGGTTTAGGGGTCCGAAAGATACACACAAACGTAGTCTCAAGCCTCTTTCTAATTGGGATAAGCATGGACGATCGACCGCCACTTGTTAGTACACACCAGGCAGATCACTTACGCTTCATCCACATCTATCAAATGACTCATGCATGACTTTTCTTCAATACATCACCGATTTACAAGTACCCTAAGTCGTCCTCTACAAACTCGCTCATTTACAACACCCTGTTGGCTCAGTTGGTAGTGTCCCTGACTTCTCAGGGAATTCATTTCCTTCTCGGGGTCAACATTTGTGTCATTTGTGTGCAAGAACATATCAGTTAGGCTTCGTGTCTGGGTGTTTAATATTTATTTTAATTTAAGTATATTTATTAGTTGTTTAGTACCTTCAGTGCAGGCTATGCCTAGTGCGGGACTAAATAACTGTGAGTGAATTGTGACCTACAGTTAATATATTATTATAAAAAATCTTGACTTACCTCGAAGACCAGGAGTCCATGCCCCTAGAAAAGAAATTGAATTAAAGATATTAGTCATAAATAGTTTGTTTTGATTTTGTACATTTCAACCCATAATAAATAATAATAATATAATATCACGCCTTTTACCCCCGAGGGGGTAGGCAGAGGTATTCCATTACTGGATGTACCAACATTTCACGAGATATACCCCTAGACGTGATAGGTGGTGAGCCCATCGCCGGACCGGGCCTGTTTACACATGTCTCAGAATTAATTCTGAGACCTGCCGGTTTCCTCACGATGTTTTCCTTCACCGTCGAGCTAGTGATAAATATGTACGTAAGTTTTTGAAAAACTCATTGGTACATGCCGGGATTCCGACCCGAGCCTACTCATTTTCGGTCTTTTTACCGTTCGGGCTATCACTGCTCGTTATCATTTCAACCGACTACCTATTTTGGACAGGCGCAAACGGAAAGACGGTGTAATAGGGTGTCTTAGGCAATTAAACTTACCCATAGAGACGCCGAGGAGGGCGCAAAGCACGATTATTGTTTTCATCTTAGCTGTCGGCTGATTCCACTTCACCGTCGTCGTCAGTGTGAAGTCAGGATTATTCCTAAATTACAGCTTATATAGTAAATCACTGATAATGTGGCATATTTCTGGGGCTCTGTAGATAATTGTCAAAAACGAACTCTTACTATTTCGTCCTGTCCGTCTGTCTACCCGTATGCCACAGCCATTTTACCGTGAGGATTTTATATATCTATGTATATAAAATGATGAACTGACTGACTGGTTGGCGATGTATCAACGCATAGTCTAAACCACTGGGTCTAGAGACTTGAAATTTTGCACATAGATATCTTATACAGTGTAGGCATCTACTCTCAAAATTCTACCACTAAGCGAAGCCGCGGGTAAGAGCTAGTCGTCTATATAGATGTAATTTTTTTTTCATAATTTTATATGTGTACTATCGATCAACGTTCCGCCTGATACACCAAAGGTAATTTTTGAAAGCAGCTATCTTTTCCGACATCGGTATAAGGACCAATAACGTTGAGGCACCCCGTGGCACTAATAAAAAAAAAATTAGCATTTTGTGCCGATTAAAAATGGCGTTCATTTTGTACCTCTAACTATAGTGACGGGGTACTAAAAAACTTCTGCTTTTAAGCGACAATCCTTCATAGAATGGTGAAAACCAGCTCTCTTCAGAAAAGTGTTATGGCTGGATAAACTGATTATTCCCCCTTTGCCAAGTTATCAAGGTATGAAGAAATGTGTCTTATTTCTTTCTTTCTTTCTTTCTTTCTAAATGTATCATGCGGAATGTTTGTCGACCACGAGTATATATATTATATTTATTATATACTAGCAGCAGCCCCGGGTTTCACCGGCGTAATTCCCGTTCCCGTGGGAATACGGGGATAAAATATATAGCCTTTCTGATGTATATAGGATTACATTATTGTGCATATTTAAATATTTTACTACAGAACCCTTCTCGTACAGTGTGTGAGCCGAAGCGCACTAGGCTGTTTTTTTGTATTCTAATCAGAAATCGAAATTGTATTCTAATCGCATGAAAACCCAATGTATCTTACAAGTGATTCATATCATATTAAATTAGATTGTTTAGTGCGATGGCCAAGTCAATCTAGTTATTTAAAACATAAAAGATTTTTAATATTGATATGGTCACTATAAGATGTTGTTAGGTTAGCTAATTACATAATTACTTAAGACAGAAGGTCCCTTAGTAGGGAACTGAATACATTAACCGACTTGGTATGACATGGATTTCACAACTTTTTCGGTAGAAGACTTGCGAGACTTGGTTTTTTGACAAGTTTTGTTTTTGATGGCATCTCATTTCTTTTTGTAGACAATCTTACTTTTTTCCTTTCCGGTACCTTCTACCTCTTGTATACCAACAACTGATTCTTTCTCGACGGTAAAGGAAAAAGCATGTTGAGGAAATCCCCAGGTCCCAGAATTAATTCTGAGGTCATGTGTATACAAAATTTTAGCTCAATTGGTTATCTTCCAGCTCCATCATCAGACCCTGGTTACCATCTTGTACCAAAGTACTCGTCAAGACGAATCATACGACCCCAAACTTGATGGGATTGTATCGTTTAATTACAGAGTTCCTATGGCCATCTTCCGGCTCCATCATCAAATAACGGTTACCATCTAGCACCAATTTATAGTCGAAAAGAATCAAACGAGGCCAAACTCAATGAGGTTATGTCGTTCAATTACCGAGTTCCTATGGCCATCTTCCAGCTCCATCATCAGACTCTAGTTACCATCTGTGCTAGATGGTAAAGAACTCGTAAAGATGTATCATACGAGCCCAAACTCGATGGGGTTGTGTCATTTAATTACCGAGTTCCCATGTCTATTTTCAGGCTCCATCATCAGACTCTGGTTCTAGCACCAAAGTATTGGTCAAGACGAATCTTACGAGCCCAAATTCGAGGGGTTTACGAGTAGTCATAGAAGAGTTGCGATATCCACCTCCTTGCACCATCATCAGATCAGCTCGGTGATACCATAGTATTGCATTGTGACCAAACTTACATAGGTATACCAAATTTCAGCTCAATCGGTTTAAGATATCTGCTTCAAAATTGAGTTGCAAGATTCCACCTGTACATGTAATTTTGTAATCCTATACAATTATTATGGGATTACAAAGTTATTTATGCAGTTAGTGTATCTAGAAACCTACACCGAAATTGCAAAATATTTGAGTTTTTCCTTGATTTATACACTAAACCCTAAATTTAAAGCTTCTACGACTGCTAGAACTGCCTTAGAGTTTTGATGATCGGTCAGTCAGTTAGTAAGTGAGTGACAAAATGAGGAAACTTTGACTATTTATAATTCTAAAACTACTGGTTCAAATTGAATTAAATTTGTAATATATACTGTGTTTGTGCAATGCCTGATTGGTCACTGAAAATTCAGGCTTCTAGGTATATCCACAACGAAGTTATAGGTGGTTGAAAATGGCTTGAATTGCTTCGAGAAAAGGATGGTACGGCCGTGATTTTTGCTCGACTTGGCGGGGGCACTGCCGTGCCCCTAGATATCACTACCATATCTTATCTTAAACGGTTTCATGATTAACATTTCATAATTGTGATTATTGTCCATCTCGTATCTACACATCTACACTGATATTAATTAAAAAGATAAAATAATTGTTATTGGATACGGGAATAAAATATAGGCTATGTTACTCAGGGATATTCTATACTTTTCTATTGGTAAAATAATTTTTAAAATAGGTCCAGCAGTTTTTGAGTTTATTCGTAGGTAAAAAAGATACATACATCCTACTATCCTACTAATATTATAAATGCGAAAGTTTGTATGGATGGATGTCTGGATGTATGGATGTCTGGATGGATGTTTGTTCCTCTTTCACGCAAAAACTACTGAACGGATTTTGATGAAACTTTACAGTTATGTAGCTTATACATCAGAATAACACATAGGCTATATTTTATCCCCGTATTCCCAAGGGAACGGGAACTACGCGGGTGAAACCGCGGGGCGCTGCTAGTACAAACATACAAAAATACAAATCTTTCCTCCTTATAATGATAGTACCTATACGTAGATATACTATAGATAGACTACATAAATATTTGTACATTGTTGGCTCCCAATCTATCCTAGATTGGTTCCCTGTAGGAACTATGAGACACTGGCTGTGTTTCATTCAATCATATTTTTCTTGTTAACTTTATGGAAAAATAAGTAATTTAGCGGTATTCGACATTAATTCACAATTGATAATCGTTCGAGTATTCGGCGGCCTTTTATCCCCGAGGGGGTAGGCAGAGATATTCCGTTTCTAGATATACCCACATTTCACCAAATATTCTTTGGACCCCTAAACGTGATAGGTGATGAGCCCATCGCCGGACCGGGTCTGTTACACATGTCTCAGAATTAATTCTTGGACCTTGGTTTCCTCACGATGTTTTCCTTCACCATCGAGCTAGTGATAAATATAATATAAGTTTTGTAAAACTCATACATGCTAGGATTCGAACCCGAGCCTCACTGATTATTATCATGTGAAGCAGGCTCTTTAACCGAAAGGCTATCAATCTGGTACCTACACGTTTCATATTGCCGCACAGTAGCTAGTGCCGCCGTGTTTTCTATACATACACAGATATTATTTTTAAATGGGTTTGTATGAGACAAGGCCATGGGCAAATGCCAAACTAAAATATGTACCGATCTTAACTTTAAATACCTACGAAGAAGGATATCTAATGATAAATTAGAAAAGATAATATTTGTTTTTGAGCTCAAATATAATTACTATAGCTCGTCCATCATCATCATCAGTCATGACTATCGCTATCATCAATTCCGTGATAATAAATTAAAGTAAAATGCCGCGTTTTCTACTGTAGGAAAAATACGGTTTTCCCTAAAATAATATAGTCGTGTTAGGTTAATCGGAACCTAACATTCACAATTTTTCATGCCATCCAAGGGTAACATGGCTAGAGTTCCATTGTGCGTAATAATATAATAATATAATCTCACGCCTTTTATCCCCGCGGGGGTAGGCAGAGCTATCCATTACTGGATATACCCACATTTCACGAGATATATTGGACCCCTAAACGTGACAGGTGGTGAGCCCATCGCCGGACCGGGTCTGTTTACACATGTCTCAGAATTGTGTGCATCTGGATTGAGGGCCCACTTTTTAAATTATTGCGAAACGAAATGATACTTACAGGGCATTTACTTAAAATTTTGTAAAACCTAAAGCAAAGATTCTTAAATTTCTTAAACGTGAATCAAAAGAGTTATGGTCAAATAGCTTGGGCCCTCAATCCTGACGCCTGCATAAAACGGCATAGTCGAATCTCAGAAAGTACTATCCCTGGGATAATAATTTTTATTTGAGTATTTAGTTAGGAATTTGTTAAATACATTAAGAAATTGTCAAGTCTTAAGAATGCGACAATACAGATTTATGGCGGTTTAGCTTGAGCCCTCAATTCATCAATTTTGATATTGTAGAATCAGCAAAAAATAGTAGTTTTTCTAAGGAAAGATATTAATACGACTATAATATATTTGAGTTCCATATCTCGGAAAATTTGTTAAAAAGAAATAACGACACAAAAGTTAATTGTTAAAATGTTATTGAAATTCGTATTTTTTCAAAACGTCTGAACTGAGGGCCCAAGGTTTTTGTCAGTATTGACTAGGCTAAGCCTTCTACACTACCGCACTTTAGGCTAAGTATTTTAACAAATTTTTAACTAAAAGGCTACAAAGCGTCCATTCTTCTAAATGCCGTACTTTAGGAGAAAATTGATTTTCGATGTTTTATATGAGAAAATTCAGTAGGGTGACCATAATGTTTATCGTAAGTATAAACAAGTATTCGTTGTGATCATGTAAGTAGTATTTTGTAAAGCGCAGATACAATATATATAATTATACAACGTGTAACAGAAAAAGCGCAATTCCTCATACACCCCGGTTAGTAAATTAATATAAAAAAAGATGCAATCGAACTTTAGTTGTCCAATTTTCTTAAATATCGTTCTATAATAGTACGATTTCAATAGATAGCATTAAATTCAGCTATGCTAATTCATTTTTCGGAAAAATTTAACACATATTAAAAATAGATGAAATCGAATATGTAGTCGATACTGAACAAACTAATTTCAGGAATTGCACTTATTCTGTTACATATTGTATATATAATATATAAAGCTAATATATAATTATATACGATTAGCTGTGCTGTGCCTTCACCTACGTATGCGTGGAAAAATAAAATAAGAAAGTGCCAATAATCAATGAAATTATGTATTGGACGTATTAAAATTATGACCCTGTATATTAACAACTAGCAGTGCCTTGCGGTTTCATCCGCGTAGTTCCCGTTCCCGTGAAAATACGGGAATAAAATATAGCCTTTGTTACTCCCTGATAATGTATCTTTCCATTGGTAAAAGAACTTTTTAAATCGGTTACGTGGTCTAGGCCTGTTCCCGTGGGAAAATTATAGCACATGTTACTCCCAGAAAAGTACGCTTTCCACTGGCAAAAGATTTTTTTAAATCGGTAAAACCGATAGTATCGGAGCCTTTTTAATACAAAAAATCAAAACATTCCTCAATCCAGTATATTCCAGTTCCCTTGGGAATATCAAAAAAATCCTTCATAGCGGTTGTCTACGACATAGAAGACGCCTACATAACATATTACGCCCATCGGCGTTGCCTGCGCGGATCCGGTTTATTCCCGTTCCCGTGGGAATTTCCAAAAATCTCTTCATAGCGGTCGACTACGATTTCTTTTTTCACCTGTTTTTATATTTTCCCGTGCGAATGAGATATTTTTCTGGAATAAAAAGTACCCTAGATGTTGACCCGGGTATTCAGTTATATCCATACCAAATTTCATCAAAATCCGTCTAGTAGTTTTTGCGTGATGCGTGCACAACCAGACAGACAGATATAGACAGACAGACAGACAGACACAAATTAAAAAAAATGTTATTTTGGTATCTATATCGATAATTACATAGACTAGATAAAATAGACTCGTTAAAATTTTCAAAAAACATTTCATATACAGCCACGGCCCCGTTAGAGTTTTGTTTTATGTATAACATTTTTACATATTTAGCTTACAAATAAGGGTAACCTTAATTTGTTTTTAACAAGAAAATAAAAATAACATGAAACCCTGACAAAATCTTTATTCTTTTACATTATAATCTGCCAAAACATATGAAATAGTATGTATATAATTATATTATACTATCACTAATATGAGTCAAAACCCGAAATACACAGCAAAATGAAAATTAAACAAAAAACATGACGGGGACGCGCGTACGTCAGGCGTCAAAAATACGAATACTATGATAACCATTTAAATAACACCCTATAGTAATTATTGGATCACACAAAACGTAATCGCTTCCGACAACAACTTATGAAATATCTTATATGAGGGTACATGCTGATTTGTCTCAAAAAAGTAACAAAATCATATACGGGTGTATATGATTTTGTTACTTTTTTGAGTTTACTGAATTTTCTCATATAAAACATCGATAATCAATTTTCTCCTAAAGTACGGCATTTAGAAGAATGGACGCTTTGTAGCCTTTTAGTTAAAAAATTGTTAAAATACTTAGCCTAAAGTGCGGTAGTGTAGAAGGCTTAGCCTAGTCAATACTGACAAAAACCTTGGGCCCTCAGTTCAGACGTTTTGAAAAAATACGAATTTCAATAACTTTTTAACAATTAACTTTTGTGTCGTTATTTCTTTTTAACAAATTTTCCGAGATATGGAACTCAAATATATTATAGTCGTATTAATATCTTTCCTTAGAAAAACTACTATTTTTTGCTGATTCTACAATATCAAAATTGATGAATGGAGGGCCCAAGCTAAACCGCCATAAATCTGTATTGTCGCATTCTTAAGACTTGACAATTTCTTAATGTATTTAACAAATTCCTAACTAAATACTCAAATAAAAATTATTATCCCAGGGATAGTACTTTCTGAGATTCGACTATGCCGTTTTATGCAGGCGTCAGGATTGAGGGCCCAAGCTATTTGACCATAACTCTTTTGATTCACGTTTAAGAAATTTAAGAATATTTGCTTTATGTTTTACATAATTTTAAGTAAATGCCCTGTAAGTATCATTTCGTTTCGCAATAATTTAAAAAGTGGGCCCTCAATCCAGATGCACACTCAGAATTAATTCTGAGACCTGCGGGTTTCCTCACGATGTTTTCCTTCACCGTCGAGCTAGTGATAAATATGTACGTAAGTTTTTAAAACTCATTGGTACATGCCAGGATTCGAACCCGAGCCTCACTGATTTTCGGCCGGCTCTTTAACCGTTCGGGCTATCACTGCTACGTAAACACCACGTATCCATTGTGCATAAACACCACTAAAACCGCGACCAACGACGCCCCTCAGACCATGAATCACAGACACAATTGATTTTTAATTGTGTCTCGGTTCCAATTGGAACCGGCGGTTCTTAACTGATTAAAGTGCCTTCCGAAACACGGAGGCGCTCTTGATATGATGCTTCTGGTTGATAATCTATTCACTAATCGTGTAACACACTGGTATAGCAGGGTCACGAGTTCTTTGAGATTACGGCTCATCGTAAGGAAACCAGCAGGTCCCAGAATTAATTCTGAGGCAAGTGTACCAGACCCGATCCGGGCACCGATCACCACCTATCACGTTTAGGGGTCGAATAATCTCGTGATATGTGGGTATTTCCAGAAATGGAATACCTCTGCCTAGCCCCTCGGGAATGAATAAGTTTTTTTTTGTGTGATGAAAGACCTTAGCTCAGCAGTGGGCTGTTACGGGTTGATAGCTGCTCTTATTTTGTAATATTACTGTAGATTATTGTATATAGAATATCTCGTGAAAAGTGGGTATATCCAGAAATGGAATACCTCTGCCTACCCCCTCGGCGATATCAGATGTCAAGTTAAACTTACAAATTACTTTTAAACAATATCAAGAGAGTAGAGCCATTTCGGCGGAAACTTCTGAATAATTGAAAAATCTTAATCGACTTACAGAGTCATTAATAAAACTGGGTTCAGGCTGACCGCGAAGTTTATTAATTTAATTTTATAATTAAGTCTCAGATTTAGCTACAATTTACGGTGACATAAATTCACTTCAAGTGGAGTAATTTAAATGACCTCTTATCTTGCCTTATGTGCCTATAATTCAAGCTTGCTACCCTGCCTGCTTTTCTGTGGTGTAGGACGCATTTAAAAAGGGTTATACTAAAATTCGTCGTCAAAGTCAAAATGTTTTATATAACGGGGATTTGTTACCAGAAGAGTCAGACATGGCGGAGCTTCAAAATAATAACGCAGGATTTCTCACACAGGCTTTTAATTCGTTGATCGCCAAGTCAAAATTAACAAGGATAACGTGATTGTCCAGATTCCAACAGATTTAGTGGGAAACGTAGGAAGTTTGACACGCAGCAATGGGAACCCGCCTGCCAGCTCGGAATCTTGCTAAAAAGGTGATCACTCGGCCTTAGTTTCCGCTTTCATCCTCTTTTACAGGTTAGCCAACCTCAGTTGACAGTTTAGCCAACATTATGAACTTTATAAAGCGTTGCCATCACTCGTGCCAACCATCCCCAAGTCGTAACTTGACGTTTCCAATCAGCTTTTAGTTCGCATATTCACCCACAGATAATAAATTTCACCAGCGTCGATTAAGCAGATTCTCCGACACATAAATAAAGTAGAGACTTACAAGTCCACTTATTGAACGTCATTTCAACTCCACCGCTTCAGCATGTATTGTTGAGTAGAAGCAGGGCAAGAAACTCCTCAACACAGTATTCTTTTAACCTGTAATCTGCGTCCGACTACCCGCGCCGATTACCGCGGTAGTCAAATTAATGTTAATTAATTAATGTAGCTAAATTAATTGAATGGTTACCTACATAATTTTGCTATTTATCGCTGTTGTATTGCGCTGTGCTGGAGGAAATCTGTTCCAAGCATAAAAATAAATAAATTATCCGCGAACACACACACGGTCCAATTGAGAAACCTCCTTTTTTGTGCGGTTTTAAAATAAATAACCTGTCTCCAAATTAGTAACCGTAATACCACAGAATAGTTGCAATCGCGCTATGGTTTCGCTCCCTCAACCAAATTAATTTTTGAGAGAGCGTGTCATTTCTTATTGCGACTGCGTGCTGCGTGATCAGGTAAGGGCACGCTTACTTATTTGGTTACGAATGCTTTACGCAAAGACGTATAAAGAAAAAGTTTCTCTCCTCTAGACTGCTAATGTTCTAAAAACACTATGAAAACCACTTCAACCAAAAATCGGGGTGCGGGGGGCGAAGTATGAGATGACGTACTAAATGTCAATCAATTCACCAATAGTATTTAAAGAACATTTTACGCTCGGCCAATCAGAAAGCTCAGGTTTTATTCTATTTTTTAATTTGCTCCATTAGTGACAGACTAGTGAAGTAATCATATACCACACAATCGATATGCAACCTTAGGAATAGCAGACTTTGTCAGTTTGATATATTTGCAAGTAGAAGAAGATTGAAGTATAGAGTCAGGCTGAAAATATTTAGAGCAAATTGTGGAATGTGTTGATGGAATCCAATTTTCAGCCTTGTCTGTAGATTTAACCTAATTTTTTTTGAGGTTGGGATCTCTTGTAAATTTAAGTTCTATGTTGTCATTTATATAGTCGTCTAGTTTGTAATACGCCATTTTACAAAGCCTACATCATAATGACCCATTTAGCATCCTCATGAAGTTGACGATACAGTGAGTCAAGCATGTTTTCCGAATTGAGTATGCCCTTTGCTATTGGCATGACTCGTACATGTCTTTTAGGGATGTGACATTACATAGACAAAAATAGATTTTTAATAATAATTGATTTTTTTTAAATCGATTAATTTTATTAAAAATAATCGATTATTACAAATCGGTTATAAGAAAAAAAATCCAATTAATACGAAAAATGTTTTTTTTTTACATTCTTTATCCTTTTAACATTAACTTTATGTATGTAATGTCTTCCTTCTGGGATTGATAGCTCTGACAACAGCCAACTACAGTCGTGGGCCACAGTTAGACGGGCCCGATGTTCCAAAATTGGATAGAGCGATTGTTTACATCTTGAGATAGGACATAATAATATGGCTTATGTGGCTACTCGACCACAGAAATTGCGGCTGATGGTCGAGAAGACACTTTTTGAAACAAATAGGTGTCCCGTAGGCCACTGGACTCCAAAAGTCTCGACCAATGGTTGAACGGACACCTTTTAAAACCATTAGATGTTGAGTCGGACCATAAATGTATTTTTTTCTTAGCGATAGCACAGTTCACGTTCTAAACGGCTCTTCTGTCTTTTTAGACACTATACAACTCGAGTTTAGAGTGCCTTGTTATTATAAACTATTGACGTTTTTAAGTGTATATTCCATACATAAAATAAATGAGTTTGACTTTGACTTTGATTGCAATGAGTATGGCATGTACCAATGAGTTTTTCAAAACTTACGTACATATTTATCACTAGCTCGACGGTGAAGGAAAACATCGTGAGGAAACCCACAGGTCTCAGAATTAATTCTGAGACATGTGTAAACAGATCCGGTCCGGCGATGGGCTCACCACCTATCACGCTTAGGGGTCCAATGTATCTCGTGAAATGTGGGTATATCCAGTAATGGAATACCTCTGCCTACCCCCTCGGGGATGAAAGGCGTGAGATTATATTATTATTATTATTTGATTGCAATCCGAAACTTTCGGCATTTGTCAGAAGTTACAATAACAGATACAGTAGCGTAGCCAGGTAACTATAGGCCCAGATGCAAAAAGAAATGGGCCTTATCTGAACGGGTTAGGTTAGTACTCAGTTATCTCCATACCAAATTTCATCAAAATTCGTCAAGTAGTTTTGGCGTGATGCGTACACAAACAGAGAGCCAGACAAAAATTTAAAAAATTGGTGTTTCGTTATCAACATCTATATTATGGTATATGATTGCCTAGTCAAATGAGTTACATTTTTTGATCTGTCAAAACGCAAATTTACTTTGGAAAAATATACTGAATAGTGAGTTGTGACGTCATCATATTTGGTACTCAATTGCATCACTTATTTGATTGTTTTATTATTCCTAAATTTGTTATAATTGTAAAATGAAAATCTAAATAAATTTATAGAGATGTTTTGGGAAAATCTTTTTAATTAATGATTACTTACAATTTAGTTTCGATACAGTCAAATACCCAAATATCTACAAAAATTATATTAAATAGAAATTTTCAAAAAATATATGTACAGACAAGGACGAAGGCCTGAGGCCCCCCGGATCTTAGAGGGGGCCCCTCAAACTTAAGGGGCCCCAGTGCACGGCACCGCCTAGCCCTCCGATATAGCTACATGCCTGGCCAGATAAGTTAAATGATTGATGTTAACCCTCAAGTTATGCGGAACATTTTACCAGTCCCAAAGTAGACTCGGCCGAGATCTGCCTGTGACATGTTATTGAAGAGGGTTAAAACTTTACTTCTCTCGAGTTTCTTGCTGGTTCTTCTAGGGTACTGCATTTAGAACCAGCGACTCGTCGAAGATAGGCTGCTGTTTACAGTCAGCCAACCTCCATCGACGAGTTTAGAGTCCCTTTTATTAGACTATTGACGTTAGGAACACAAGTTACACGGGTAAAATCGCAGATGTATTCCCGTTGTCCCCATTGGCCGTATCCCCATGATGGGGACAACGGGTAGTCAAGAAAAGATCGCACGGAACAGTTAGTATAAAATAATGCTGTTGCTAGGCGTCCGATAATTGGATGAATAAATAAAATTATTCGTCCGATTATCGGACGACAAAATTATTTAGTCATCCGGTAAAACTAGCGATGGGTATGATTGCTACTCTTCTATAAATTTCATTTGATGTGATTCTCTAGTCATCCGTTTACGGACGACTAAATAATTTTATTCATCCGACAAATTTATCGGACGACTAGTCTTCGATAAAATACACTCACCGGCACGGAAACTTGGCCAAAGGCTTATAGTTGCAGAATACAACTTTGAATAATTTTTTTTGAATAATTTGAATGAGGTTATATTTCAAAGATTGTTTTCTTAAACTTTAGTGGATAGTTCGTAATGTTTATGCGAGTTTCGACATTTGTTTTAAGATTTACTTGTTAGTGGATCTCCTGAGCGTTCGGAACACTTTTTTCAAAGTCTCTTTTTTTAATTTACTGCTGTAATTAAGTTCTTCTTGTTTTTTGTTTTTGTTTTCCGATAATTGATAAGTGTTAAACTTCGATTTAAAATGACTTTAACACCACAACAAGTTGCACAAGCTGTAGTTATGATCGGCGAAGGGCTGACCCGTGAAGCTGAAGCGTGAAGTTGCTGAAGTGCTTAATGTACCGCGTTCATCAATGCAATATGCACTCAGGCATTACCAGGAGACCGGCCGCTATACATTCAGATCAGGAAGTGGAGGAGTACGATGCACATCATCGTGCGATGACAGATTTATTGTGTTGGAAATCTTAAGGAATCGGTACCTTACAGCAGTTGAGATAAGACAGCGGCTCAAAATCGCTGAAGAGAGAAAGAGTTTATCGGATGAGCAGAGTTTTTGCTAATGCACGATAACGTGCGCCCTCGCGTTGCCCGTTGTGTTAATGACTACCTACAGGAGGTCGGTATTCAGAAATTGGAGTAGCCAGCTCGGTCACCGGATTGAAATCCAATCGAGCACATTTGGGACGGGTTATGGGAAAGATTAGGTCCAGCTTGAACCCTCCACAAACTCTTGTGGAGCTGAGAAACGCGGCACTGGAGGCGTGGAATGACATTGGTCAAGTGGACATCAGAAATCTCATTCAGAGCATGGCCGATCGAATACAGGCTGTGATTAGAGCTAGAGGAGGCCACACACGATATTAAAATTAAGAAACAATGAAAAAAGAAGCTAAAACTTTTGAATTGTATCACTAGAACGAACAACATTGTTTTAGCGAAAAATTCGTCTTTTTGCATTTATTTTTTTATGTTCAATATTCATCTCAAATTATTTATTAAATTACACAATACATTAAACTAGCACTTATTGAATAACCCTGCATTTAAATAAATAATTTAAAATGTATCCAATTAATGTTATCGTAAGTTTCGTGCTTGGCCAAGATTCCGTGCCGGTGAGTGTAAATAAAACACCTTTAAAATTACATTCGTCAAAACCATTGACCGGAAAGAGTATGTGATTGCGTCACATCACATCCAACGCTTCGATCTCTTTATTCATTCCGCTCCCATTCATCACGTGAATCGTATTAATTGCGGGATTCGGAAAACCCAGCTCGTCGGTCACCAATACGCATTAATGTTGTAAGTAAGGTTTTAAAAAATAGCTTTTGATGGTTAAATTAAAATATTACCGAAGTGGTAGTATTGTATACTCACTATTAAAGAAATACCTTTTTAGACCCCTAAACCTGACATGTGGTAAGACCACACTTATTTCCACTTTCATCCTTACAAACATATTCAAATCAAATCAATCAAATCAAATGATTTTGTTGTATGTACAGGCTTATAAGTCCACTTATTGAAAGTAACATGGGCTCACCACCTATCACGTTTAGTGGTCCAAACAATATCTCGTGAAAAGTGGGTATATCCAGAAATGGACTACCTCTGACTACCCCTTCGGGAATAAAAGCCGTGAGTTTTTTTTTTATTGAAAGTCATTGCGACTGCACCGCTTCGATATGTATTGTTGAGGAGAAGAAGCGGGGCAAGAAACACCTCAACACATTAGTCTTTTAAACATTCAATCAAATATACATACTCAGAAACACACCCTTACTAAACATACTACACAAATCATTTAGCAGTTATATTGTTTGCCAATTGCAATCTTTTACAATATTTAACAGAATATTCCAAGCAAATAAATCTACTAAAATCGAATACCGTCACGAAATAACAGATTTACTTCTCCGCTTGTCTCACCGAAAAGGCAAAACCGCGGAACGCCGAGGGTACGAAGCAGAAGATTAAACGATCTTTTGGGTCATCTGTAAAGCCTGAGTCATATATCCAGGCTTACCTCGGTCTGGTATATAAGTAGGATCAATAACATGGAACTGTAAAGAGTAAAAAACCGATTTCAACGACTAACACTAAAAAAATACAATCGAATTGAGAACCTCTTCCTTTTTTGCAATCGATTAAAAATTGAATCCTCGAAATCGGTTGCCGTGATAGTGAGTTATTCGTCCAATTGTCGAGCACATACTTAATGCAAAAGTTAAGACTTGTATGGTTTTCTCATGGATGCCATTTTCAGAACTGGACAAAATTTAAATGGTACCAATCTGGAAGCATCATCACCCAAACCTGGAAGACCTCACAACTCCGAGTTCACCAACACTAAATTACCGTTAAAATAATAATCAGGGGCCTAACTTTAATCACATATTAAGTTCCTACAGAAAAATAATAGTTTAAAAAAAATATATAGGCAAAGTTTAACAACATGTAGATATTAAAACAAAACTTAAAAATTACCGGAGAGGAAGCGGATTCCTGTGAGCGCAAAATAAAAACACAATAAGCTTAAATCTTTAAAAATATTAAGTATACAAGACCGGCTATAATAATAATAATAATCATATATTTCAGACAATATACAGTCCATTTTGTTAGTAAATTTAAACTTATTCTATGTTAGTGCCTTAACCTATAGGTACATCAATATATTTACAAAAAGAACATAAAAGCCCATAGACCTGGTTCCAACTCTACCTAAAGATTGAGTTAGAACCAATCAGGACTTTGGCCCAGTGGCGCACAATGGGTGAGTCGTACCTCCCCGCAACGGTTTTCAGGAGGGAGTTGGAGCTGGCCCGCACTCTGCAGAGCAACGAGGCAGTCTTCTTGCGCATGATGGCAAAAAAATCATCAGTACGCGTCTGAAAAAACATGCCCGACGAGTGTTTTAAAGCGATTTATTTAAAAAATCTAATAAATATTTTCTACCATATTTACTGTATTATAATATCTATTACTCACAGGTGTTGGTAGAGAACTAGCACTTTGCCTTAAACTTTATCAGTGTTTAGCTCGCAATTAGCCGGACCGGGCCGTCCCTTTTTGTGTGAGTCTGTCTTTACAGTTCGAAAGTAAAGTTAGCGTTTTTCAACCCAATGTCAGTTATTTCGAAACGACTGGGTAGTATTGAATACAAGCAATATTTCATTCCGCGGCTGCTAGCCGATATTTTGTCGATAAGAAAGGGCTTCCACAGGCCTTTTGACTTTTTAAAATACTGCCTGTTATATTGATGCTTATACAACGCGTAACAGAAAAAGCGCAATTCCTCATACACCCCAATTATTATATTAATATAAAAAAAATATGATGCAATCGAAAAAAATATGATCGTTGTAACTAACCAATTTTCTTAAATATCGATTAATAATAGCACGATTTCTATAGAAAGCACTAAATTTAGCTACGATAATTCATTTTTTTGAAAGTTTAACACATATTAAAAATAGCTGAAATCGAATAAGTAGTCGATACTGAACAAACTAATTTCAGGAACTGTTACATGTTGTATTAGTAACGTGTATTTTGATGTTATAATAAAAAATCGCTTCGGTTCATACGGTATATAAAAACCTTCCTCTTGAATCACTTATTTTATTTTATTATTATTTTATTTTATTTGGATTACCAACAGCACAATTAAGAATTATGAGTACACAAATATAACAATCTGCAAAGCCATTAATAGGTAATCGCAGTTTATAACAAAACTAGACATAAAAGCTGATTTATACAAAAGAAAAAAATAGATAAAATGTAGACTACAGCTTATAAATACTAGCAACAACATATATATATATATATATATATATATTTATATACAGGTATATAAAACAATACCTATATTGTTTTATATACCTGTGTGTATCAAAATGTGTAGCACTCATGACGAGGGGGAGCCAAAGAATTTATGGTTAAAGATTCGCCTTATTTCCATCGGTTTCGTACAAAAGAGGTCCAGGTGTTTGTGGTCTTTCAGTAAATTATTAAATGATTTACTTACTCTAAGGAAAAACGAGTTACGACGGTAGTTTGAGTTCGCTCTGAGGCTTGCTAGGGAATTAGTATGCCTTATTAATAGTCTAGCAGGTACATGTAGACTTACCCTTTCCAACAAGCGAGGACAATCAATCACACCACTTACAATTTTCAATAAATATATCAGATCACCTATCTCTCGCCTTTTGGAAAGAGGAAGGAAATGATACCTTTTACCTTTTACCTTGAATGAATAAATAAAATAAAAATAAAATAAATAATTTCATGCCTTTCATCCCCGAGGGGGTAGGCAGAGGAATTCCATTACTGGATATACCCACATTTCACGAATTGCGCTATTTTTGATTGGATAGTATGCGTGTATTGCTTTCGTTTATTTTTTAATTTTTTGTAATGATGTTATATTATAAAGAATAAAAAACCTACCCTTTAAATACAGCGTGTTACCGAAAGGGTATATCAAGCCGAAAGTGGGTTGTTAGAGACATCATTTGGAACAACATTCACTATGGGACCAACTTGATCAGAGCAACTTTATTTTTCACTCTACCATACAAATCAGCTGAGCGCTGAACCCGAAATGTACTGAGATGAGAAAAATAAAGTTGCTCTGATCAAGTTGGTCCCATAGTGAATGTTGTTCGAAATGATGTCTCTAACAACCCACTTTCGGCTTGATATACCCTTTCGGTAACACCTTGTATTTGCACTTAATTTAAAATAACCATGCCTTATGTTTGTAAACAAAACAGAGATGTCGAAATATAAAGAAGATAGATTTTGTTATTAAAAAAGTATCTTCACCTTTTGACGGCACCATAAAACAGAGCCGTATTGCATCGAATTTAAAAGTTGTATTGCAGAGGTTATCGGTCGAGATTATCCGGACTAGTTTCGGACGTAGCCGGATTAATCCGGAACTGTCCAAATTTTCCGAACTACGATCTTGTCGTAAAAGTTTAGGGATGTAGACGGTCGTTAGACAAGTGTATTCATAGCCACATAAATGCTGGGTAACGTGGCTAGAAAATAAAAATGTTATTATAGTTTCATTTTTATATTTATGGCTGATTGACGTGAGGGTATGGAACTTGGAGCGTTTGATAAGCGTTTCCGAAAGATGTCAAGGAGTTTACGAGAACATTTCTGAGAATTCGATAATGATTCAGCGAAATATTTATAGCTCAATGAACTGGTGATAGGTGTACAATAGAGAGATGACGAGAAGACGGGAAAACTGACACGTGGATAAATTTAATGATTTTTTGAAATAGGTGGCGTTATATCAGACTTGTGTACGCTTGGGAAGGCATTTTAACTGGTCACCGTTGATTTCATTGTTTTCCTTTGAACATTTGATGATTTTGGATCTTATCAATGACAGGGTCAAAGCTGTGTCAAAATCTGACGTAGAAGCGTTTGGCTAAAAGTTAAAGCAGATGTTTCGACTCTCAGTGAAATCAAAAAATGTAATGGTGACCGTTAAAAGAGGGATATTTTAGAGTTTGATTGTGAATCTATCACAGAATACAAAACAACTTAGATGTTTTAGTCTTATGGAAACACTAGCAGCGCCCCGCGGTTTTACCCGCATAGTTCCCGTTCCTGTTAGAATACGGGGATAAAATATAGCCTATATATTATTCTGATGTATAAGCAACATAATTGTAAAGTTTCATCAAAATCCGTTTGCTAGTTTTTGCGTGAAAGAGGAACAAACATTTATACATCCATCCATAAAAACTTTCGCGTTTATAATATTAGTAGGAAGTAGTATATTATATGTACTTTTAAACCTGAAATAGGGCAGGATTCAAAGTTTGATAAAAAAGTAACCTACTTTAGTATCTCGAACCGGCATCTGAGAAACAAAACAACAACAACTGTACAATGCAGCGTAAATTACAAGTAACAGATCGTGGCCCCAATTAGGGCGCCATTAACCGTTATTGTCGCCCAACATGGGGGCGTATTGTTGTTCCTTCGCAAAGTTTTCATCAATATTATATGACATTTCCTGTCTCTCAATAGATTGGGAATATTGTTAGTTAGTTTTGATTTATTGTCATAATTGATGGTGTATCGACACTACATTGAACGCGCCAATAGGCTGAGTTCTAAACCGTGCTATAGAAGTTTTCTAATGAGTTTGTATAAATACAACTGTCCAACATCAATTTGGAAAAAAAAAAATCTCACGCCTTTCATCCCCGAGGGGGTAGGCAGAGGTATTCCATTACTGGATATACCCACATTTCACGAGATACATTGGACCCCTAAACGAATCAGAAGTCGGAATATTCAGCAAATTGTAATCCCTAGTGCTATGGAACCACGGGTAATTAAAATTCCCCGTGGACCCGGTAATGGGTCAACTCACCGGGACCACGGGTAAAACGTGAACCGTTGGACCGCTCGCGCTGTTCCCAAGTACGAAGGAAGCCCTAAGCCTAAAGGAAGATCTTCCCTTTTCACAATGAAGGAGCGTTCCACCTACACTCCTCCATAATGGTATACGATGAATCAAATATGTATTAGATGTTATATACTATGTAATACGTAGTAGTAGATGTTTTTGAGTCTACAAAAAGAACTAAGAAGCTTTTCAAACAATTCTTTGCCTGATTTTCTTTTGTAGAATATTTTTCTGAGACATGTTTTGTTATCGTTGGGGACAGAAAAAAGTATTTAAAAAGGCTCGTGTAATTTGTTTTATTTGTTGGAGAATGTATTGTATCTCTTCAAAGATAAGATAAAATTTGTTTGTGATTCTCGATGTGTCAGATCACAGTTTTAAATGAATGAATTCTCAGTAAAGTTCGTAACCATTTTGTAAAACCGATTTTGAATTTCTACAATAATTTTTGAAGTGGAAACTTCTTTAGCGGCGTTGAGCACTTTTGTGGGATGGGTAAAAACTGTGAAACTCGCGTCAGGTCACGTGTGCTGATCGAAAAACCGTAAGACGGTTGGAGAGTAGTGTTGTAACACCGAAATCGATAGTCAAGTTTTCACTTCTGCCGGCACTCCCGGAGTGCAACCCGTGTTTTTTTTATATAAGAGAAAAGGGGGTAAACGAGTACCTAGACGGGTCACCTGATGCTAAGTGATTATCGTCGCCCATGGACACTTGCAACTCAAGAGTGACAACTGCGTTGCCGGCCTTTGAGGGGGAGTAATGTCTCAGAGATAGGTACTATTTTTTTTAGCATATCAGTAATTTCTGTAAACTTTTCTATCTAAGTAAATAAATAGTTTTAGATGAAGGTTAGTAAGAAAAGTTAACATTTTCATGCAAGTTTTCTTTTAAGAGGAAAATTCGTGCGTTTTTATCAGGTCAAACATAAATTGTTTGAAAGAAAATCATCATCTTTAGATTATTTTATGTAAGTATTTTTGTTTTATGTTTGTTACGATATATAGTATGTATTAGTTTATTTTATCAACATATATATGTATTAGGATTTACGTAATAATATATATATATATATATATATTTATATTTACCGTAATGTTATATTTAATTGATTTTTTTTACTATTTGCGGCCAATTCCGCCAAATTATTTCTGCTTAGCCTGATGGTTGACTGGTAGATAATGCCTTTAGGCATTAAGTTCGCCATGTGTACATTTTCTTGGTACATGAAGTTAAATAAATAAATAAATAAATAAATTTTCATAACACCATAGTATAATGTTACCTACATGGTAATTTGTAAGTATATGCAAACTATTAACGGTATGCGAATAGTTCAAAAAATCTTTTTTTCATTTCATTAAGTGTTTTGGAAAATACATCTAAAATGAATCAAAAAACAGAAGTTTAACTTAGAGCAGTGATAGCCCGGTTAAAGAGCTCTTCTCATGATGATAATCAGTGAGGCTCGGGTTCAAATACTGGCATGTATCAATGAGTTTTTCAAAACATACGTACATATTATCACTAGCTCGACGGTGAAGGAAAACATCGTAAGGGAACCCGCAGGTCTCAGAATTAATTCTGAGGCATGTGAAACAGACCCGGTCCGGCGATGGGCTCACCACCTATCCCGTTTAGGGGTCGAATATTCTCGTGAAATGTGGGGAGTTTTTTATTTTTTTATATTTAGACATACATGTAAACTATAAAATCCGTTGTGCTGTCTTCACCAATGATTTTTCACGGGAAATTGGCAGGAAATTTACTGGGATCGTTCTCTCACAGTGACCGAGTCGTCTTATATTGCACCGCAAAAGAGCTTGATATCCGATACTTTCCGGCGATACTTAAAATTTTATATCAGTGCTATTACTAAACTTATAAATTTTTATATGTTTGTCGTCAAGAAATCACACTCGACTAGTCCCCTAGCGGAGTATAGGCGCCAACAAGTCCGAAATATCATAATAATATAGGGATGTCTGCTTATATACTGGATGATTTTTTTTACCGTCTGGAAAAAAATATGACGTATAAGGCATCTAGAGCCGAAGTTATACACGAGATTAATTGTTAAATATAGTCATGTTTAATGCAATTTACAAAATCTAGAAAACTACGCACAGTACTACGCGCAGCTGGCGGTTGTAGGTAGATTGCGCATAAATGGAAGCTACGAGCCTGTTTCTTTTTAAAATACTATTTCAAATATTTCAGTGTGTATTATTGACTACAATTGAGTAATGTATATTAGTGCAAGCAAGAATTTTTTTTTTTCAAAAAAAAAATTTTTTTATAGTAACATTGCCAAATGAATCTATTACACTTACCTATCACACCACATTTTTTTCCAGACGGTAAAAAAAGTCACCTGTATAGGGTTTTGGTCGAGACCGAATCTATTCGGAAGCGTGATCCGAGTGTAATCAGACATGTGATCAGTGGATCGGAGTGGTTTATTTCTAACCGAGCTGACTTGTACTCGTACTGGGGGCCAATTCTACTAAATGACAGCGGTGATAGTTGTATGACAATTACATGATTGTGGTCACTCAATGGTGATATTATGTCAAAATTTGACATAATATCACCATTGAGTGTCAAAATTTGACATAATATCACCATTGAGTGACCACAATCATGTAATTGTCATACAACTATCACCGCTGTCATTTAGTAGAATTGCCCCCCTGGACTGGTTCTTTGGCAAATAAAAGGCGATGGGCTCAGCACTTGTCATTTTTTGTTTGTCTGTATAAAACGCGTAACAGAATAAGCGAAATTCCTTAAAAAAATATATAATCTCACGCCTTTTATCCCCGAGGGGGTAGGCAGAGGTATTACATTACTGGATATACCCACATTTCACGAGATATATTGGACCCCTAAACGTGATAGGTGGTGAGCCCATCGCCGGACCGGGTCTTTTTACACATGTCTCAGAATTAATTCTGAGACCTGCGGGTTTCCTCACGATGTTTTCCTTCACCGTCGAGCTAGTGATAAATATGTACGTAAGTTTTGAAAAACTCATTGGTACATGCCAGGATTCGAACCCGAGCCTCACTGATTTTCGGCCGGCTCTTTGACCGTCCGGGCTATCACTGCAATTCCTTATTCACCCCAATTAGTATTTTAATATAAAAAAATATGATTCATTATAATTTAGTTGTGTCTAACCATTTTTCTTAAATAATTAGCAATAATAGCAAGGTGGTAGCACTAAATTCAGCTATGCTAATTCATAATTAAAACAGCTGAAACCGATTAAGTAGTCGATACTGAACAAACTAATTTCAGGAATTGCGCTTATTCTGTTACATATCACTACATAGTATAAAAGTCGCTTTCTCTGTCCCTATATCCCTATGTATGATTAAATCGGTGCGTTTTTTTAATAGATATAGTGATTCAAGAGGAAGGTTTTAGTATTAGCATTACACCTTTATATGAAGAAGAAGCTGAATGACTGACTCACTGACTGGTCGATTAACAGTCGGAACCGCTAGGTCTAGAAGCATGAAGTTCATAAAGGTTCTTATTTGATCACTAAGATGGGATTTTGGAAATTCCCAAGAGAACGGTATAATACACCGTTTATTTCCGTTCTCTTGCCCATCCAGTAGCACCACAGGGTCCGCTACAAAATTGTTGTGGTTTCTAAGAAGCCCTCATATTAATTTTTTTTTAAATATATCCTCCATAGATCATACAATTTTGTTAGGTACCTACATGTATAGATTTACTTACCACGGCACTTTACTGGTTGGTAAATCTAAGTTGTTAGGTCGCCTAGAAAACTTAAAATCCATTATTTCAAGTAAATCCGGTCTGGCGTTTGCGTCGAAGCGAATCTAAGTTCATAAAAGATCGCCCTTCTCGCCGCATCTGACAGGAGTTTCCATTACCACGTGGTTCTAAAGTATTCCAGCTAACATTTCATACTCACTCTTTGGTTTTCATTTCAACCAACTTCAAAAAAAGGTTATTCGACTGTATGTTTTTTATGTTTGTTACCTCAGAGACTGGGTGAACCGATTTTTATGATTCTTTATTTAGCTGGTGCTTTCCGTGTGGTAACATTTCAATTTGGTTCAGTTCTGACAATGGCATCCATGGCAACCATATAAGTTGAAATCGGTTTTTTTACCCTTTCGAGTTCTATATAGTTCATCGTATCAGCCGAAAGACGTCCACTGCTGGACATAGACGTTCGCGGCGTGTCTTAAAGCTTTCAGAACATTTGGTCGATGCTTCAGGTGTAATCCTACTAATATTATTAACGTGAAAGTTTGTATGTCTGGATGTTTGGATGTTTGTTCCTCTTTCACGCAAAATCTGCTGAACGGATTTTGATGAAACCTTACAGTTAAATACCTTATACATCAGAATAAAACTATATTTTATCCCCATATTCCCAATGGGAACGGGAACTGCTCGGGTGAAACCGCTGGGCGCTGCTAGTATAATATAATAATACTAGCGGTTCTGCGCGGTTTCACCCGCGTAGTTCCCGTAAGATGAAATAATTTCTCCCGTTTTTTACACATTTACCACTATATCTTTGCTCCTATTGGTCGTAGCGTGATGTTATATAGCCTATAGCCTTCCTCGATAACTGGACTATCCAACACAAAAAGAATTATTCAATTCGAACCAGTAGTTTCGGAGATTAGCGCGTTCAAACAAACAAACAAATTAGTATAGATATAAAAAATATTAGTATAGATATTTCTATAGGTACAAAAACTACACGTAGAAAGGTCAGTAGTCTAATAAAAAGGCACTCTAAACTTGTCCATTAAGAATTGGCTAAATGTAAACAGCAGCCCATCTCCACCGACGAGTTGCTGGTTCCAAATGCAGTAGGTACCCCGAGAAGAACCAGCAAGAAACTCAAGGGCAGCTCTTGTTACAGTGTCGACAGGGCTGTACAACGAATGTATGTATAATATGTTCTTTGTAAATAAATGTTATTATAATATATTCTATGAATACCTATTGTTAGGAAATATAAATTTTTTTTTGAACACTAACTTTATGAAGAGGAAAGATTTGTATTTTTGTATGTTTGTAACGAATAAGCTCAAAAACTAGAGGACCGATTTTAAAAATTATTTTACCAATGGAACTGCTACATTATCACTGGGTGACGTAGACTATATTTTATTTCCATATTCATACGGGAACGGGAGCTGTGCGGAGAAAAATAGCCACTACAAAGACTAAATCTAGTTAAGCTTCAAAAATATTTATTTCGGGGGCAAAAATACTTCCACTATATAATGACGAAGGTGATTAGAAAGATCTCACTCTCACTTGTATTAGGTCCTCTGCGAGTTGCGTGTTTTCGAGAACTCGTAGTAAAATCTTGCCAAGAAAACTGAGAAAATATAAAACGTAATACTCTGGAGGAGTGGTACTTTAAGTATAGTTTACAATATCTTCGAGCAATTTCTCATAATATGACGGTGTAGGACACTCTTGAGATTTCTTAGGACGCAATATCGTATGTTGCTACGCTTTTACTTAAAGTAGGTGTAACGTTTGACATTATGAAAGCTGTTTACAGTAGGTCTTTGAGTATTAAACCAACCGGAGACGCCACTGACAGGTGTTCCCCTCTGCCAAAAAAGTTTTGAGCAACGCTCATACCTGTTATATACAACTAGTTGTTTTGAGTTCACGGAGTGCTAGGATTGGTTGTTGTGAATGTACCTACTTGTGTGCATCAAGTTCAATATAGTGTTTAATTGTTTGGTCAAAAAATGCGTTTGTTTTAACATTATTTAAGTGTGTTTCCTCGTCCCCCGCGCAGAAATTAGCAGACTTTTTTGCAAAGAAACTAGTGCGCATGACGTCTCCTGTTGGTTTAATACTCAAAGCAGTAGGTACATACGCGCCTGTTGGCTTAGTTGGTAGCGACCGCGCCTTCTGAGTCGGAATTAGTGGGTTCGCTTCCCGCTCGAAGCCAGGATTTGTTTGCATGAACAAGTCTGTTGGCTTCGTGTCTGGGTGCTTAATTTTTTATTTTTTTATTAGTCTATACAATATGTAACAGAATAGGAGCCATTCCTGAAATTAGTTTGTTCAGTATCGACTACATAATCGATTTCAGCTATTTTCAATGTGTTATTTTTTTCCGACAAATGAATTAGCATAAAGGCTGATTCATGTTACAACGGGACTAGGGCACGGAATACCGAAATGATTTTCATACCGGTATTGATACCGGTATTGAAATTTCAATTACCGGTATACCGAAATTTCGGTATTTTTTGAAATACTGCTAGTTACTGTTTAAATTATTACAATAACTACGCTATATGTCAGAAACACTAAAACTAACCTCCCTAGAAACCACAAAATGAGTTTTTAAAGTAGAGGTAATAAGGAATACGGAAGAAAATACGTTATTTGATCCAAATAATATTTATATTGTTTCATTGACACAAATATCACAATCAAATAGGTATTAAAATAACAGGATTAACTCAGGGTGGATGAAATAGCGACAGGCCACGGGAACAACTTGCGACCCCCGAATGCCCCTCAAACAAAAGGGAAAAGTATACAAGGCCATGATAAGACCTGTTGTCATGTATGGATCGGAATGTTGGGCTCTTAAGAAGGAGGATGAAAGGAGACTGCATGCAGCATAGATGAGAATGTATGTTAGGTAAGATGGATGTGTGGAGTGACATGACAAGAATGGATAAAATTAGGAATGAATACATACGAGGAAGTCTGAAAGTGGCACCCGTGATGTAGAAGTTGAGAGGTGATCGTCTGTCTTGTTATGGACATATAATGAGGAGGGATGAGAGTAATGTTGTAAGGCGAGTGCTTGATATGAATGTGGAAGGCTACAGGAAGAGGGGTAGAAAGAAAAGATGGATTTGTGTGAAGGATGATATGTGCAAAATGGAAGTGAATGTAGATATGACGTATGATAGATCTAAATGGAAGGAAAAAAATACTGAGCCGACCTCAAATAAGGGGAACAAGGCAAGTAAATGATGAAATAGGTATTAAAATCAGTGTTACTTTCTAATGATAAGAAAACTTCTAGTAAAAAAAATAGAAAAACTCTTTTAGTCATAGCCTATATTATGAATACGAACGTATAATTAAAACAAAATAAAATTGCAAATGATGTATCGTAGAAAGGAATTATTTTAAAATAAACCAAAATGTAGGCGCAGGCGCAATTTAACTCAACGACATCAATTAGGAGATCGCGTTTTTTGGAACATCGAACGAAGAAAACACAACGCGCTCAAACTTGCGTCGTTGAGCGATGGTCTTATTTTGTTACACATGTAACTTGCAGCTGAAGAGGCGATTTCTGATTCAACGCTTGTGGGAGTAAATCATTAGATGAACAACTGAAAGTAATATCATAAAATACCAGCTAGTGCAGAAGTGCATAGCTAGTATATGTGCATGCAGAGGTTTGAGCTTTGCGCAGTTGCTGTTGTAGTGATTTTTCTATAATCGTAGTTATTCGTGTCATGAAAACTCATCTGCAGTATTAAAAACACTATGAACCATAGAAATTGAACGTTCTGCATGGTCTTTAAAAACCCTGGCAAAAATAGAGCATTTTTTTTGAAATACCCAAATAACGGTATCTCATCCTCAAATACCGGTATCAAAATACCTAAAAAAATTAGCGATATACCGGTATTTCGGTATACGGGTATACCGGTATCCATGCCCTAAACGGGACGGGCCCCGTCCGGGCACGGACGTTCCCCGACGGGGGCACGGTCAAATACTTTTTGTATGAAGCGCTGGCCTGGACGTGCCCCGTACGGGCCCCGTCCGGGCCAAATGTCGAGGCGTATTGTAGGATGGGTCGCCCCGGACGGGACACGTCTGGGCCCGTACGGGGCCCGTCTCGTTGTAAGATGAATCAGCCTTAACTGAATTTCGGGCTACCCATTGAAACCGCACCAAGCTTTTTATTTCAGAAATTTGGTTAGACAAAACTTAAGTCATATTTTTTTATACAGTTACGAACGGCGGGGGTTATGAAAATCCCGGTGGTGAGGTTTAGTTGCACTTTATTAGGCGCACTTCGTTAATAAACAATGAACAGTAACTATTAGTACAAGTGGTACAAGTCGGTAGCAATTGTACCATCAATGGTAAAACTCAATGGTACAGCTGGTCCGGAGGGCTCGAATCGCTTGAGATAGTCTAGCGTGTACATACTCTGGGTGTAACAATATGAATATACTAATTGGGGCGTATAAGGAATTGCGCTTGTTCTGTGACGCGTTGTATATTTTCCCCCTGCTGGGCAAATGCCTCTTCTCCCTCCCTCCACTTATCCCTATCCTGTGCCTCCTCCGGCCATGTCCTCGAGAAGGCGTTCAGTTCACCTCCTTCGGGGTCTGCCTCGGCGTCGACATAAATAAAAAGTTTTATTATATGTATTGATTTACAGATAAAAATGTCCTCCAAAAAGGCACTATGTGGGTGGAACAGTAACTACATCTAAATGGTTTTCGCAAACTCCTATGAATATATCTGTTGAAAACCTTTCTTAAAATACTTCTGGAACAAAATAAAACTGTTCCGTTTGGTAATAAATCAGCAAGAGTTTCCGAGCGCAGAAAAGTGATACGATTTTGTAAATTTTTGATTGGGTAGTGTGCTTGTATTGTTTATGTACAGCGTGTTAGGCTGTTTTTTTTTTTTTGTAACAATTGATTCTTATAAAGTAGCGTATGAAAATAAGAAATCGATGCCGAAAACATTTTTTTCTTATTTTTTTAATCTACCCTTTAACTATTTTTTTTTATGAGAGAAGGGGGCAAACGAGCAGACGGGTCACCTGATGGTAAGTGACTACCGTCGCTTATGAACACCTGCAACTCAAGAGTCACAACTGCGTTGCCGACCTTTGAGGTGGGAGTAGGGGGAGGGGTGGGGAGGTCGAATTGGGGCCTCCGGTTACCTCACTCACTCAACGAAACGCAAATGCATTGCTTTACGCTGGTTTAAAACTAACGCTTGGTAAAAAACTATATTTGCACTTAATTTAAAATGACCATGTATAAGGTTTTTATAACTCCTTAGTATATCTTCATCAGAAATCAAAGCCGGGCTTCCAACAAGGCTACCACTGATGTTTTTTCCATATTATAAAATGCAGTAAAAAAAAACTGACGTAGTAACTGTTACATACCTACCTACTACATGCGTTTTGTCTTCATATTTAGAATTTTGCTACAAAGCAGTTAAATTAGATTACCCAAAACCACTGAAACAATCCCGTATCAACCCAAATTGTCCCGGAAAACGGACAAAACCCTTGGGACAGTCCACGAAAATCGAGACGTGTGGTCACCCAAGCACCACTTCACCTTTAATTAGCTCCTAAAATCAGGAACTCCAATTAAAACTTTCTACGTCAAAAAAAAAAATTTGAATCTCATTACCGAACTCAAATATTTGCTAATGAAAAACTTTTGATGTCCGCCATTTGAAGAATTTCGAGTTTCCGAAACATTAAGGATAATTTGGACATCCTAACTTTTTATGTTATAATTCGTAACAAATTTATTAATGAACTTTGTCGGCTACATACTACGTTCAGTTTCATCCATCGGAAAATTGTCTGGAAGAGATCGCTAAAAGCTATAAGTCCGCCCATTGTACTTTAGTTAATGTTGGTATCCTTATTGTGTTGTTTTTGGTGTACAATAAAGAGTTATTGTATTGTATTGGGTAATAATTTCATTTATTTACATAGAAAATATACTATACATTCATTTACAATAATTACAGATAAAAAAATGTCCTCTAAAGACGAACCATGTGGGACAGTGCCCAGAAGACTGGCTGCATTGTATTGTATTGTGTTGTATTGTATTGTACGTTGACTCAAAGAATGCGAAAATTGTAGGGGATGGGTATGTATAAGATCATTGATCCCACATCCACCTTGTGTTTACTTACGCATTTGTGCGAGTGTGTAGTTCGCAGCTGGAATCCTAATGAATATGTAAGCGGCGGCATAGAATTTGCGACCCGTAGAGTGTTCTGCGATATTTCCGAAATATTCTGCGGTATTGGAAATAATTCCGGATTGTGTTCGAAATTATTAGGACATTGGAGATAAACATACTATATATTTATAGAGGAGCGGAGGTGGAATGCTCCTCCATCGTGAAAAGGGAAGATCTTCCGCCAGGCGAGGTGATCGTGCCTGGGGACCGCGGTCCAACGGTTGATGGTGGACAGTTGTATTTATACAAACTCATTAGAAAACTTCGATAGCGCGGTTTAGGACTCGGCCGTGTATTGGCGCGTTCTATGTAGTGTCGCTACATATTTATTGACGATGAAGTACAAATACATAATTCACTAATAATAATCTTCTAGGGAATGTGACCGCTGTTGAGCGGTCGCGGTGTTTGTGAAAAGATTTTCAAATAAATTTGATGTAATTAGAATAGAAACCAAATTGCAATAACCTGAGAGAAAACACGGCGAATCCGATAGAAAACGCGTCCCTCGGTGCACGCTCTAACAGTATTTTATTGCAACAAAAACAGAATTGTCAAAGTGGTTGTAATTTAACAAGTTTATGAGTACCTACGTACTACGCCGCGTGAAAAGGTTAATGTCTTCAACTGGGCGGTTTCAACAACTCACAATATCTATATCTAAATTATATTAGATTAATAAATAGAATATAGGTTAGTTATTTATAATACAATTTGTTGTTTATTTGTTTGTGGTCTTCTCATCAACGGCTGCTGCTATGACCCTTTCCCAAAAATTGTTTTTATGTGTTACTGTAATTTGTGTGTTTTTGTTATGTCTATGCCGCAAAAATAGTTTCTTTCTTTCTCACTACAGACGGGTGTAGTAAGGATTCCGTCATTTGGAAAAAAATATCAAAATACTTACATATGCTGAAACCTCCGCTTCGCTTGCTCTTAAAACATATTCCATATCATTCTTTCTCGAACTATCGATAAACATTCTACAGATATTTGTACTTGAGTTGTTTGAAGTAACATGTGTTCTTTCAAAATTGGATAATCAATCAGCAGTTCTCACGGCTGCTCTCGGCAACTAGCTCAACTTAATACCTGTCATTTTTATAAAAATTTTGAACATTTTCTTTCATATTTCACATTTGATGTATCTGTTTTACTTAGAAGAAACTTGGATTAAAAGTTTTGTGATATACTCGTACACGACGAGGCACGTAAGTCAGTGACATCTTTAAGTACCTATATTGTACACCAATATGTGATAAGTGATAATATCACTTATCACATATCAATACAATATATCAATATATTATATTGATAAGTGACACAATGATATGAAGCTTAAATTTAAAAGAAAAACAACCTCGATACTTTTGGATTGATTCTAGTTCTAGGATTCTATGCGATGCACCAAGTCTGCACCATGACCTAACATCATAATATGACACATAACATATTTTTAATAGGTCATACATGGAGGAATTTTTATACTTTTAACTCGTATATAATTTAATATCTTTGCATACAAACACATTAAGCTTGTAACACCCCTTTTTGCGGGGGTTTAAAAGAGTAGGTACAGTGGGCGGCTTATCTCACTATGTAATTTATTACTGGATCCTCTATGTTTTCCAAAGTCTACGTGTGGAGTTGGCGGTTTAAGGAAACGTCTTAAGGCTGAGCCTAAGCAATGAACTTTCACTGGAATAATTTTCAAGTAGAGATAATGTCGGCGAAGGGTGGTTGGTTCAATGTTCTTTAAAAGATTATCATCTCAAAACTCCTCTGAAAGAAAAACTTTAACAAAAATAACAAAACATTTTAAAGTTGAAATGGAGTATTTAAGATAACCTCAAAATAATTTACCTTATGAATCCCAGGCACAGTTTAACAATCATACAGTTGGCTCACGAATGTACTTGTGTAGAGCAACGCAGGGGGCCTTGCGGGGAAGCGAGCGAAGCGGACCGCTTCATACAAACTCGCGTAGTTTGTCAGGTTAATCGTCAAGGGCTGACGTGAATCCGAGTTGTGACGAGAACAAAACCCTCATGATGTTTTACCGCTATTCGATATACCCATAATAGATATTAAATAATAATAACTGTTTTTGTGCCATATTCAAGTTGATTTTCTCGTAGTGCGAGTAATAAATTGCGGGTCAGTGAACACTTATTTATTAAGAATTTTAGTAATTTTTGATAGTAACACGGTCACAGAATCTTACACTTTTATTTGACCCAACTAAAATACTCCAAAAATAATGTGTCGCGGAAATATCTGGCAGTGCAATATATTTAAATGATTTATTTATAATAACATCTATTTTTAATAATAAAAATAATAATTGTTCGTGTGCATTCGAAAATGTTTTTGTTCATCTATATTTAATATGTACTTTCAGAAAGTGATTTTGTGATAGTACCTAAAAATATTTTGTTTCCTTTTTTGTGACAACCCTTGCATAAATACGTAGGACAGCATTGATACCTACGCCGGCGGCGGCATCGCGCGCCCACAAAGGCGATAACCAACTGTATGATTGTTAAACTGTGTCCCAGGTATTATAAACTTTAACCTATTTTATAATTTATAATCGTCTCAGGTTGTTTTTTTAGGCAGTTGGCTTTTGTATTTATCGAATTTGAATACATTATAAATTATTTAGAATTATGGTTTAATTCAGCATCGGTACCTACATTTGAAATATGTAATTCACAAAACACAATCTCCTGTATCTACGAAAGAGCTTTGAACACTGGAACAAATATAATATTGTGGTGTATACATACTATGTATAAAGACAGTGTATATGTGTGTTTACAAATATAAATACGTATGTATAAACATCAGGTCCGTAGCTAGGTAATTTGCGCCCAGGGCTATATTCTGAATTTGATCCCCTAAATCTACTTCTTCATATTACAAAAAAAGAGCTGCCCTTGAGTTTCTTGCTGGTTTTTCTTGAGCTACTGCATTTGGAACCAGCAACTCGTCGGTGGAGATGTACTACTGTTTACATTTACCCAATCTTCATGGTCGAGTTTAGAGTGCCTTGTTATATTAGACTATTGACGTTTCTACCTTTTCGTGTACCTTTAGCACCTCCAGAAAATAAATCATTTTTACCTTTTCTTTATTTATCAATGTTTTAGCTACATTGCACTCTATTGACAATATTACAAGATTAATTACACGCTCATAAAACAGATTTTGTTAATATATTCTTAGGAATATAAATCCTTTGGCCGTTTGCGATCCCATAATTTTTGCGCCTTTGGCCCCCTGCTGCCCTCGCTGCGCCCCTGGCAAACACCACATCAAGGACACCCTAGATTATAGGTCTGTGGAGGCCTTAGGCTTATGAATAGGCTTAGATCAGCACAGATAGGCCTCCGGGTTAGGGTTTATATTGTCAGCCTCATACGTGCTCCACATCATGTTAGGTAAGGTGGATATACTATATAAGATTCTGTTGGTTTGATTGAGACTTCAGACAATGTTGAATTGGTTTTCATGTCTACGAGTATTCTTCTAAATTAATATTACAAAGCGGCTAAATTGTGTGTTTATATGTTTAAAAATGATTTGTCTAATACATAATATGAGGTACTTATCTAAAGAAATTTATTACATCTTATTTACAAATGACAATAAATATATAAATCTAAAGACTAATTAACAATATGTACATAAAAACAACTTAAATAGATATAAATATTAGATGTAAGTATGTAAATTATATAATAATAAATATAAAATTGAAAAGAAAAAAAAAATAGTTAAATAACCCGCCCCTAATCGTGCCCGGTGCAAAGGTGCCCATCACGCTCGCCGCGTTTCCGCGCTGGATTTCGATGGCTAAAGTAGTTATCTATTACTACTATAGAGTATATTTTCAAGGCAACAATTTGTTATATTATGATAATATCCTCAATTATCTCTTTATTGACTTCCTGGAAAGCGAAATGTTTTGTGCGATCGATTCACGGAACTGCTATTTCACCTTTATGTCGAAAACAATAAGGTATGTGATCATTTGACAAGCCAAATTAGTACCGAAGCTGAGCTTAGGGAAAGTAACCATGAGTTACCACTTCTTAGGATTTTCCTATTCCATTTTGTTTGGAAGAAATGAAAATATTGGATTTTGTACACTTTGGTAGAATGATCGTCATATTGGGCATCAAGATAGGAAATTAAATGAAACTGTGTTTAAGGTAATGTACCGACGGTGGAATCTATACATATAATTAAATTGTAACTGACTGATGTCTGTACATAAGAATATGACAGTACTTTACAACATCAATAGAAGCTATAACGAATAACGAAAAATCTATGTGTGAGTGCATGAAATTGGATGCCGTTTTCACAGATGTTTTTTGACAGTCTAACTTAAACTTTAGTAAAATGTTTTATCTATTACATTATTTTTAACTAGGCAGTAAAGAGTAGAAGAGATTTTAAATTGAATATTCAATATATTGAAATATCAGATAATTATAGATAATTATCAGGCTATTTTTTAATTAATTGTGTAATAAATATAATCTCATGCCTTTTTAGCCCCGAGGTAGTAGGTAGAGGTATTCCATTACTGGACATACCCGCATTTCACGAGATATATTGGACTCCTAAACGTGATAGGTGGCGTGAGCCCGTCGCCGGACCGGGTCTGTTTACACATGTCTCAGAATTAATTCTGAGACCTGCTGGTTTCCTCACGATGTTTTCCTTCACCGTCGAGCTAGTGATAAATATTTACGTAAGTTTTTTTGAAAAACTCATTGGTACATGCCAGGATTCGAACCCGAGCCTCACTGATTTTCGGCCGGCTCTTTAACCGTTCGGGCTATCACTGCTCTGAATTGATTGTGTAAGTATTAAATAATACTCTAGCAGGGTGCTTAGCATCAGTTATATATTATTATGTAATGCATATCTTGTCTGTGTTATGAGTTATGACTGCAACAAATCTCATCATTTCAGCTAATTGCTGTCCACTGCTAGACAAAAGCCTCCCCCAAGGAGCGCCAACCATTCCGGTCTTGGGCAGCCCGCATCCATCCACTGCCAGCCACCTTCTTTAGGTCATCGGTCCATCGTGCCGCAGGGCGCCCTACACTTCGTTTGCCTAAGCGCGGTCTCCACTCCAATACGTGTCGACTCCAGCGGCCATCAGTCCGCCTGGAGACATGACCGGCCCACTTCCACTTCAGCGTGCTGATTCTCCGCGCGATGTCGGTGACTCTCGTTCTCTGTCGAATGACTTCATTTCGAATTCTGTCAAGCAGAGAAACCCCGAGCATCGCGTGTTCCATTGCACGCTGAGCGACTTTGAATTTGTGGACCAGTCCAACGGTGAGTGTCCACGTTTCGGCTCCGTATGTCATTACGGGTAGGACGCACTGGTTAAAGACCCTGGTCTTAAGAGACTGTGGGATCGCTGACCCAAAGATATGACGCAGCTTCCCGAATGCTGCCCAGCCCAGACGAATTCTTCTGTTGGCCTCTCGATCGAAGTTGTGCCGGCCGAGTTGAATGGTTTGACCAAGGTACACGTATTCTTGCACAACTTCGAGAGTAATGCGATTTACGACCACGGGACATGGGGAGACAAGATTGTTGTACATCACTTTGGTTTTCCCAAAGTTCATCCCCAGTCCCACGCGTCTTGAAGAACTGTCCAGGCTGTTAAGCATTACCTCCAGATCCTGCGGAGATTCTGCCATGATGACTATGTCGTCTGCAAATCGCAAGTAAGAGATATATTGCCCGTTGATGTTGATGCCCCGTCAGTAAACAGTTTCGGAGAGATGACATCTCCCTGTCTTACCCCTCTGTGCAGATGGATTGGTCTTGTGCTCTGACCTTGTATTTGGACGGTCATCGTTGCGGCATCGTAAAGGCATCTCAGCACCTGGATATATCGGCAGTCGACAAGGCATCTCTGCAAGGACTCCAGAACAGCCCAGGTCTCAACGGTGTCGAAGGCTTTCTCGTAGTCTACATACGCTAGGCATAGAGGTTGATTGTATTCCTCGGTCTTTTGGATTATTTGCCTCAGTGTATGTATGTGGTCTACAGTACTAAAGCCCTTTCGAAACCCGGCCTGCTCTACAGGCTGGAAGTCATCGAGTCTTTGGGCGAGACGATTCGTAATGACTCTCGAGAACAACTTGTATACATGGCTCAGGAGTGATATGGGGCGGTAGTTCTTCAGGTCGGTCTTGTCACCTTTCTTGAAAAATAATACTACCACGCTCCTGCTCCATGCCTCCGGTGTGGTGCCAGTATGGATGACGGAATTATAGAGCTTCGTGAGCTCAACCAGCACAAGAGTACCTCCTGCCTTCAGGAGCTCTGTCGTAATTCCGTCATCTCCCGGAGCCTTGTTGTTGTCAAGTTGTCCGAGTGCCATTCTAATCTCGCCCAGTTCGATGTCGGGTAGCTCGTCTGTGAGGTGGCGTGTCAGTCTAGCGCGTTGGTCATTCGCGATGTGGGTTGTAGGTGGTTGGGTTCGTCAGGTATACAGGTCCTCGTAGAACTTTTCGACTTCAGCTTGGATCTCTGGTTTCGAGGTGACGGTGTTGCCTTGTGCTGTTCTGAGTTTGGTCAGGAGACAACAGGAGGCATGAGGTTTGGCAAAGACTTTTGAGCCCTTATTTCGAACAATCGCATCCTCGATAGCTCGAGTATTCGACTGCCGAACATCTCGTCTTACAATCCTTCTAATCTGCCTGTTAAGTTCCTGACGCTCAGATGGAGTGACGTTTGGTGTATCTCGTCTTTTCCTCATCAAGTCCAGAGTCTCGCTTGTAAGCTTCGACTTACGTCCATTGCTCATCGGTCGGAAGTGTTTTGAACCCACTTCGCGAATGACACGCGTCAAACTGTTGGCGGCGTCGTTAATGTCCTGCTCGGTTTCCAACACGGCAAAACGATTTTGAAGTTCTAGGTGGAAGCTGTCGCTACCAGCCTCGACCTGTGGCAGAGTTGGTCTGAGAGTCGACTTCATCAAGCGCGCTCGCTCTTTTTTGATAGATAGATTCAGGGTGCCTCTCACAAGCCGGTGATCACTGCCAGTATTAAACCGGTTGATCACAGAGACATCCCTGAATATATGACGCTTGTTGGTGAGGATGAAGTCGATCTCGTTCTTGGTTACGTTGTCGGGGCTAAGCCAGGTCCACTTCCTTTGAGGCTTCTTCTGGAAGAATGAATTCATCAGATAGAGCCCCTGGGCCTCGAGGAAGTTTACCAGCATTTGCCCCCTGTGATTTCTGCGCCCATAGCCGAATGGTCCTACTTTAGTTTCGCCGCATTCTTGTACTCCCACTTTTGCATTGAAATCGCCCATAACAACCGTGATGTAAGTATTGGCACGAGACAAAGCCTTTACTATGTCCTCGTACATGGCTTCGACTTCGTCGTCCGGGTGCGTGGACGTGGGAGCATACACTTGTATGACCTTCAAGGAGTACCTCTTGGTCAGTCTTATGACAAGGTATGCTACCCTCTCCAACACACTGCCTACCTCTTCCACGTTGTCTTTAAGCGATTTATGGACCATAAATCCGACGCCGCCTTGGGATGGTCAATCTCCCTGCCGAAAGTAGAGTAGGTGGCCAGAATCTAGGGAAATCGTGTCCTCTCCCTCTCTTCGGACCTCCGACAGCCCCAGTATGTGCCAGTTGATGTGACTAAGCTCTACCTCTAGCTCTGCGAGGCGATCGTCCAGCCGCAGACTGCGTCCGTTATACGTCGCCAGGTGCAGTCGGTGGTACCCTGCCGTAACCCGGGGATTCTTAGCACCCCCTGCCGCACCGTTACCATGACCGGTACCGTGGCCAGGAATAGTGCGGCTGCCGGGAACTGGGGGCCGTTGATAGGGATGTCGATCCATTTGGGGGGTTTGGGTGCCATAGTCGTCACGCTTGGCAGGCGGGTTGATGACCGCAGTGGCAGGAATCATTTACCTGACGACGCTGCTGCCCGTCACCAAGATCAATATTTAAAGATTCCCGCGGTTGTGTGGTTATCCCGCCACGAGTCGGTCGCCAGGGCCTCGTTCGTTGTCCAGCAGGGTGCACCGCGTGCAGGGGAGGTTGACGGTACGGGGCCGTAAGATGGTGGTCGACCCCGCTTACACCCCAAACAAATCTACACTAATATTATTGAGAGGAAAGATTTGTAGTTTTGTATGTTTGTTACGACTAAACTCAAAAACTTGGACCGATTTTAGAAATTCTTTTACCAATAGAAAGCTGCAATATTGCTAGTAAATATATAAAATAACTAGCAGCGCCCCGCAGTTTTACCCGCTTAATTCCCGTTCCCGTGGGCATACGGAGATAAAATATAGCCTATGTGTTATTCTGATGTATAAGCTATATAATTGTAAGGTTTCATTAAAATTCGTTCCGTAGTTTTTGCGTGAAAGAGGAACAAACATCCATACATACAAACTTTCGCGTTTATAATATGATAGTAGGATTTACAAGACATGGTCACCCTTGTCAAAACCACAGGGTAATTAGAAGGTAAACCTCTGGTAATTGTTTATTGTGTCCCCTGTGTGCCCAGGGGGGCTTTGAGATACTTATCGTTGAGGGTCTGGATAATTTGAGCGTCCGCAGGTGTCTGCTTTCTACATTTTGAGTGATTAGTTACGCATGTACAATACTATACTAGCTTTAACCCACGGCTTCGCTCGCGCACGTTTATTTCACCCCCTTAGGGGTTGAATTTTGCAAAATCTTTTCTTAGAAGATGACTACACTGTATAAGCTATCTATGTGCACAATTTCAAGTCTCTAGACCCAGCGGTTTAGGCTGTGCGTTGATACATCACCAATCAGTCAGTCAGTTTATCATTTTACTAGCGACCCGCCCCGCCTTCGCACAAGTGCAATGCTAACACTAAAACCTTCCTCTTGAATCGCTATATCTATTAAAAAAAACGCATCGAAATCCGTTGCGTAGTTTTAAAGATTTAAGCATACATAGGGACATAGGGATATAGGGACAGAGAAAGGGACTTTGTTTTATACTATGTAGTTGTTTTATACTAAGTATGTAGTGATATAGATATATAGATGTAACAGAATAAGGACAATTCCTGAAATTTGTTTGTTCAGTGTCGACTACTTACTTAGTCTATTTCAGCTGTTTTTAATGTGTCTTAATCGAATCAAATATAAGACTTACATGGTTTTATCATGGATACCATTTCGAGAACTGGACCAAATCAAAATGGGACCACACGGGAAGCACCAGTTTTCAAATAAAAAAAAAAAATCATCCAAATTGGTTCACCCGAATGGGTAACAAACATAAAAAAAAACAGTCGAATTGCCTACTCCTTTTGAAGTCGGTTGAAAGGATAACTCTGCTTCTAGGCGGGGTACCTATCAAGATAAAATGAAACATGTACTAGATTTTTACTGTAAGTTTAGGTCAAGTCTTGAGAGCCATGCTTTGGCACGCTTATGCCGGCTCGACCGGAGTGAGGCCTAAACCCCCCGCCCCCACCCCCTCCCCCTACTCCCACCTCAAAGGCTGGCAACGCAGTTGTGACTGTTGAATTGCACGTGTCCATGGGCGACGATAGTCACTTACCATCAGGTGACCCGTCTGCTCGTTTGCCCCTTTTCGTATAAAAAAAAAAAGTCTTGCGACTGACTTTCAGACCACTTAGACGTCGGGTTGAGCTTTAATTTGGCGCACTTGTGTAACTTCGGTGACAATATAAAATTATAGTACAGTCAAGAGCACGTATATAGAGCTTGATACATTGGACTTTGTAGCGTTCCTATTACAATTGCCTTAGAGGTCAGACTCGCACTACAAGTGTAAAACGTCATATGCTCTTGACTGTACCATCGAGCTGATCTGATGATGAAACTCCTTAATGGTGACTCGTAAACCCAGCGAGTTTGGGTTCATTTGATTTTTTTCGATTTAGTTTTTATCCGACTTAAAAAAGGAGAAGGATTATCAATTCGTCTGTATTTTTTTTATGTTTGTTACCTCTGAACTTTCGACTGGGTGAACCGATTTGGATGATTATATTTTTATTAGAAAACTGGTGCTTCCAGATTGGTCCCATTTTAATTTCGTCCAGTTCTGACAACGGCATCCATGAAAAAACTATATAAGTTGAAGATTGAAGTCGGTTTTTTACTCTTTAGAGTGGTAATCTTAAAGTTTAATAGTTGTAGTAGTTGATTTAGTTTTTTTAATGGCTGAATGAAAACGTTGAAAGATAAATCAGCAGCCGAACAGTCTTCGAACGGTTGAGGGCGGCACTCGGCTTATTATATCTATTGGCTGGCGAATGGCCAGTGCTAATCATGCGCAAGTGCTTCTTATGCAGGTATAAATTATTTATAGCTTGATTGAGAGAGTGTTTACTAGGGCTGCGACTGTCGAAATACTACAGATAGACAACCTATAGACATATAGAAATCTAAAGAGTAAAAAACCGACTTGCAACTTATATGGTTTTCTAATGGATGCCATTGTCAGAACTGAACCAAATTGCCACACGAGAAGCACCAGATTTCAAATAAAATAAGAAGATCCAAATCGGTTCACCCAGTCGCAAGTTCTAAGGTAACAAACATGAAAATAAAACATACAGTCAAATTGAAAACCTCCTCCTTTTTGAAGTCGGTTGAAACGTAACCTATTTCATAGCCGGTCTGGTAATAATTCCGCGCATAACTTGTAGAAGTTATATATAAAATATTATGATATGAATATGCTGCACTGACGAGAGGATCAGGATATATTTTACAAGAAAATATAAAAGGATTTTGTACACATTCATTTTCATCATCAGCATCATTTTCTTAGCCTTTTCCCAGTATTTGGGGTCGGCGCAGTATGTTTTTTTTCCATTTAGATCATATCTACATTCACTTCCATCTTGCACATATCGTCCTACACACAATCCATTTATATTTTCTTTAGTCTACCCCTCGTCCTATAACCTTCCACATTCGTAACAAGCACTCGCCTTACAACATTACTTAAAATATAATGAGGAGGGATGAGAGAAGTAATGTTTTATGTGATGAGAGATGAGAGAAATTATGTTCTGTACACATTCATTATCAATAGAGCAAATTCAATAGAAGTATTTTAAGGTGTTGTATCTACCTACCTACCTACTGTGGTATCTATACATAAAATTAAATTGTAACTGGCCGATGTCTGGACATAAGTACAGTCAAAAGCACATGGAGCTTGACACATTTGACTTTGTTACGTTCTTATTACAATCAGCCTCAGAGCAGCGGAGATACGATATATTCACGGAGATTCGATATCGGAAAATCTGTCGAATCCTTATGTCAAATATGATATCTGTGAAGAGCCCATCTCGAATCCTTTCGACAGATTTTCCGATTCAAAGTCGAATATCGAATCTCCGTGAATACGCCTGCAGGTCAGACTCGCACTACGAGTAGCTTCATATGCTCTTGACTGTACAAAAGAGATAAGAGTTTCAGCTCTTATTCCGTAAACAAACACTTTTGTGCGCCATTGTTTAGAATTCGTGAAAGATTTTATCGCCGCCAACACATGCTGTCATACTTTGATGAATAGAGCAAATATGGGCTGTTTACACCGCTTTACAATTATGTCAGGTGCGCATACTTCACTGCACACTCTGGACACACTCCGGACTCCCGAACTCTGGTCGCTATTCAGTTGCTGTTGTTAAGTCAACAGGATGTGTATCCGAATGTAATAGTTGGTTTAAATTGGTTACTGAACTCATCAAGACGCTCTTGTAATTAAATTTTTATAAACAAAGAGAGACCTGGATCAATAGTATAATTATTTTGAGGTGTATGTACTAAAACAGTGCCAAGAATTAAACACATTTTTTTATTATTTAGCACACTATCCAGCGACCAATTTCATATAAAGAATTAACTTATGTGTTAATGGCTGGGATGAAGTGTGAGTGTGCACGCCACGAAGAAAAGCAAACGAAACAAAATGGCGCGTCAAATGCCGTCTCGCCGGACAGACATCAACGGGAATAGAAAATACTTATCGTCTTAGAAAAAAAAAAGTCAAACAGTGAATTTAGACTGTTAATCGGAAATAAAAAAATATAGGCACTTTCTATCGATTATTTTATGCAAACACACCTCAATATGATAAAGATAAAATCCGCAATATAATACTTATCGAGATAATGCCACATACTCGTAGATCATCTGTTTTCGTATGCAGCGATACATTGCGTAGCTGAAAAAATTAAAAACTCAAACTCAACTGTTCTCAAGTTTCCGATCTACTGAAATCAAATTCTTCACACCATGTACTAAGGTTGCCGACTACGACATTTTCTGCCATCATTACACAAGGACCACGCTACTAAGAACAATGTCAAAGTCAAAATGCTTATTCAATGTAGGGACTCATAAGTCCACTTATTGAACGTCATTTCAACTTCATCGCTTCAGCGTGTATGGTTGAGGAGAGGAAGTGGCCCCAAGAAACTCCTTAACACAGTATTCTTTTAATTTAATACTAAATTGGGTTACATAATTTCGTTGTTTTTCTCTGTCATATTTCGCTACGCTGGAGATAATCGGTTCCAAGCATATTATCATTGTTCAAGCACGAGGACGTTGACATATTCGCAGATCGTTTAGCCCACTTGCATCTTAAAGCTAAACCGTTTCTCGCCAATCACACCTAGGAATTATTGTTGTTTATATTGACTTTTGTAATTTTAAATTGATATTTATTGACATTTTATCGACATTATTTTGCAATTTTTTTTGGTATTCGTACTTGTTGTTTAAATATTGTGTTCTAATTCTGAAGTACATGTGTTTTGGTGTTTACTGTAAACTTGTATTGTAACATTTGTAACTGATAAGTAAATAAATAAATAATTGTCCCGCGAGTGTCCAAACTCATGGGCACCCTTAGCACCCTGCAGCCACTAATCAAATGCCCAACCGCTCGACAGGTGGGTGTGGGTGTGGGATGCTTGGCACTCTCCCAATGCAATGATTTGTCGCCTTCAAAGCGATTGTTCACCCGCTAAATACCATTGTATTAGTTTCATTGTTTACTTCGGTCAAAAATAAAAAGAATAAAAATAAATAATTCCACGCCTTATCCCCAAGGACCCTAAGAGATAAACTATTTCTGAAAATACCCACGTTTCAAGAGATATTTTTTGGACCCATAAACGTATAGGTTGTCAAAGTCAAAGTCAAAATGTTTTATTCAAAATAGGAACTTACAAGTCCACTTATTGAACGTCATTTCAACTCCACCGCTTCAGCATGTATGGTTGAGGAGAAGAAGCGGGGCAAGAAACTCCTCAACACAATATTCTTTTAATCAATTGTTACATATTACTAAATTGGGTTACATAATTTCGTTTGTTGGAAATCTGTTCCAAGCATCATTGTCATTTATATAGTCGTCTGGTTTGTAATATGCCATTTTACAAAGTACATGTTTAACATGAGTTTTGAACACAGTTTCAGGCAATTTCAAAATATCTTCTGGTATTTTATTATAAAAGCGTATGCAAAGCCCCACAAAGGAATTATTAATTTTACTTAATCGTGACTGAGGTTGCTCTAGTTTATTTTTATTCCTTAGATTACAATTATGCCTGTCACAGTTTTTAGTATACAGTAATATTTTTTTCCGTACATACATAATGTTTTCATAAATGTGTTGTATAGAGTCTGTTACATATTAGCCTTAGAATTAATTCTGGGACCTGCGGGTTACTGCGGGTGGATGATTTCCTCCGTCGAGCTAGTGATAAATATGTAGGGATACGTAAGTTTTTTAAAACTCATTGGTAGGTACATGCTAGAATTCGAACCCGAGCCTCACTGATTATCATCATGTGAATTAAATTCACATGATGACTCTTAATTAAATCTATATATATATAAAAGGAGAAGCTAAATCTAAAAATCAAGGCCCAGCCCAAACCGCTGACCTTAGAAACATGAAATTTTGTGTGTAGGTTACGTTTATAGTGTAGATGCTCGCTAAGAAAGGATTTTACGAAATTCAACCCTTAAGGGGGTGAAAGAGGGGGTTGAAGTTTGTATGGGATAGTGTGATTTCTGCGTGTATCAACTTTAAACTTGGCACAAATACTCTTCAAAACACACTATGAAATATTAGTTCTAGGATTTTTTGAAAATCATCCTCCAAGGGGGTGAAAGTAGGGGATGAAGTTTGTATGGAAAACCTTCATTTTTGGGTGTATCAATTCGAAACTTTGTAAAAATACTCCTCAAAACAAACAACAAGACACGTATTTCCGGATTTTTCAAAAACCATCCCCTTAGGGGGTGAAAAAGGGGAGTGGAGTTTGTATGGAGACGTGTTGTTTTTTACGTCTATCAACTTCAAACTTTACATAAATACTCTAAGAAATAAATTATGAGACACAAATTTTTGGATTTTTCGAAAATCATCCCCTAAACGGATGAAAGTAGGGGTTGAAGTTGATACGAAGAAGTTTATTTTTTGCGTCCTTCAACTTGAAACTTGGTACAAATGCTTCTGAAAACAAACTATGAGATATTAGTTCTAGGATTTTTCAAAAATCTTCCTCCAAGGGGGCGAAAGTGGGGGTTGAAGTTTGTATGGAAAACCTTCATTTTTGGGTGTATCGATTCGAAACTTTAATAAAAATACTCCTCAAAACAAATAACAAGATACGTATTTCTGGATTTTTCGAAAATCACCCCTTAAGGGGGTGAAACGGGGGGTTGGAGTTTGTATGGAGACGTGTTTGATTTTTACGTCTATCAACTTCAAACTTGGCACAAATACCTACTCTTAAAAATAAATCATGAGACCCGTGTTTAAGGAATTTTCGAAAATCATCTAGTCTAGACAATAAAGGTAGTGGACCCCAACATTAATTCCTCAGTCGCTGAAACTTTGCAGGATTGTAGTATAGTATGAGACCATACTTGAATAAAAAAATCCAAAAAAAAAACCTAACCGAAACTAGGTTTTTATACTAAAAAAAAATTTTTTTTTTCGTTGTTAATTTGATAATTTCTGAAAATAATGTAGCAAGACGGTTTTTATTTTGGATTTTTCTATTGTAAGTCCACAGCGACTACTAAATAACATTCCAGTTAAAAAAATGGACTGAGCAATTTTCCCGTGCAAGGTACATATACGTCTGAGTTTTGTTGTTTCTACTAGGATTTTTTTTTTTATATTTCGCATATAGCTTTCTTAATACACATGAATATTGCTGGCGAAGAAAATTTTGACTGAGCATTTTTCCCAACAAAGATATCAAATAAATAAGTATTTCAGTAAAAATACCTAACTTCGGTTAGGTTTTTTTTTTGGATTTTTTTATGCAAGTATTGTCTCATACTTTACTACAATCCTGCAAAGTTTCATCGACTGAGGAATTAATGTTGGGGTCTTCATACAAAAATCCGCTTCATTGCCTGGACTAATCCCCTAAGGGGGTGAAAGTAGCGTTTGGAGTTTGTATGGAGACGTGTTGTTTTTTACGTCTTATCAACTTGAAACTGGGCACAAATACTTTTAGAAATAAATGATGAGACACGTGTTTTTGGATTTTTTGAAAATCATCTCTTAAAGGGGTGAAAGAGGGGGATAAAGTTTGTATGGGATAGTGTGATTTCTGCGTGTATCAACTTGAAACTTTTTACAAATGTTCTTGAAAATAAACTTGATATACTTATTAGTTCTAGGATTTATCGAAAACCATCCTCTAAGGGGTTTCATCCCCTTGGGGGTTGAAGTTTGCATGAATACCTTCATTTTTGGATGTATCAATTCGAAATTTTGTAAAAATACTCCTCAAAACAAACAACAAGACAAGTAGGTATATCTCGATTTTTCAAAACTCACGGGTGAAACGGGGTTGGAGATTGTATGGAAACGTGTAGTTTTTTTACGTCTATTAACTTGAAACTTATCACAAATACTCTTAAAAATAAATGATGAGAAACGTATTTTTGTATTATTAAAATCATTCCCTAAAAGGGTGAAATTAGGGGTTGAAGTTGGTATAGAGAAGAGGGGTTTTTTGCGTCTATCAACTTGAAACTTGGCACAAATATTCTTTAAAAGTCTCCATACAAAGTCTAATTTTTTTTGATATTTTACTATGGGTTGCTAGGAGAAATTTGTTTGTGCATCCCAAAATGTTGAAAAAAGAAATGTCCACCCGTGCGAAGCCGGGGCGGGCCGCTAGTTTAATTATATAACTTCATGTACCAAGAGAATGTACACATGGCGAAAATAACTTGCTTTGATCTGATAAGTGATCTGAGGCTCTCGTTTCGTTTTGTCTATAGCAGGGAATAGACAATCATTTGTTCTTTTACATCTTTATCAAATCCAGAGACCTGAATCTCATGAAGTATATCTGTGATCTGATCCGACAATTTAATTTAATTTTAGTTTTGATAATTCGGAAAAAAGCGTTAGTTTGCCCCAGATATAGAATCACAAATAAAAACTGCATACTTAATTTTGTATCTTAGCCCATTTAATGTAAATTTTATATTGTAGTTTGTGTAATGTCATTAACTGATTTTTTTTTAAAGAAAAAGGGGGCAAACGAGCAGTGAGCAATAGTGAGTCCAATCACTACGTGAGAGTAGTGATTGGACTCACTACTGGCACGTTTAAGAGCCCAAAAAATATAGATACTAAATAAATAAATATAATCTCATTCCTTTTATTCAGAGTGGTACCTAGGCAGAGGTATTCCATTTCTGGAAATAAATACTAATGCAAAGTTTGTATTTGCTGAAATGTAATACCTCTGCCACCCTCGGGGATGAAGATATCCGTATAAGCTGAAGTTGACAGTATTTTTCTGCAATATTATATGAGATTGTTTATCTTGTGTTATTAGTGGTCTAAGATTGTTTGATAAGTGATATCGAAGTTAATGCTTCACGGTCTGGCCGTGATTTCAATAACATCAGAGATATAATATCATTGTTATCATGTTTCAATATTCGAACCAGCATATTGCATATATACGCATGATGAATGTATTGATAAATAAATAGTTACCGTTTTCTATGAAGTTTTCTATCGTTTTCGGTGAAGGAAAACATCGTGAGGAAACCCGCAGGTCTCAGAATTAATTCTGAGACATGTGTAAACATGTTTAGCCCAATACAAACATTGGTGGTTGTTTCAATGATTAATTTACGCGTCTTGAAGTACAAGTGTTCTTCACTAAGGATTATTTTTATCAGGTCGACTCTCAAGTTTGTGTTTCTAAGCCAGTAAGAGGTTTTCAGGTAAACTTCAGATGCCAATTCTATTAAAATTTGTGACAAACCATAAAAGGATTTTGAGAGTCGACATCCAATCTCGAGTTGAGAAGGGTCGGTGTGGAAGATAGAGTCAATGATAAATGTGTATACTTACTAGCCGAAGAACACCTGACCCCGACCTATGTGCTCACCCCTACAAGTACAGGCTGTATCTACACCTACACTGATATCATTAAGAGGAAAGATGTATGTATGTTTGTAACGAATAAACTCAAAAACTACTGCATTTCGGAAACTACCGTTTAAAAAATATAGAAAGAAGAAAAAAGAAGAAAAGCTACATTATCAGAGAGTAACATAGTTATAGTTTGTTCTCGTATTCCCACGGGAACCGGGTGTCAAGCCACGTGCTCGTAGCTGTACATATTTTTTTGTTTATAAATCTTGTGTACTCGAAATAGATTTTTGGTTTATACCAACAAAACATCACAGAATAAGCGCAATTCATCACACACAATTAGTGTATTAATATAAAAAATATGACGCATACGAATATGTTATTTAAATTTGACTAACGAAATTTCTTAATTAAAGAGCAATAATAACGGTTTAAATAGTTAGCCCTAAATTCAGCTATGCTAATTAATTTTTCGGGAAAATTTAACACACATTAAAAATAGCTAAGATCGATTAAGTAGATACTGAACAAACTTTTTCCAGGAATTGCTCTTATTCTGTTACATATTGTATAGACCTTCTCTTCTTACCGCACTAGCGAGTCTATTTACCTATGTAGGTATGTATGTATGTGTGAGAAATGCTGTGAAATCCGCAGCCGAGAAGGAAAATGGAATATCTTTTCTATCATCTGGTAAAGATACGGTTTCTGTTTGTCTTCGCATCTGTTTCTATTTGCCGGCAAACAAAATAATAAATTCTGTCAGAAAGGAGAGTTAAAACTGAGTAAATTCAGCAGAATAGCTAAAATTAAATACACAGCAAAGCTTTTAAAACATTCTTAGAAACAAACAATGATTCAATTATTGGGTTGCGAAAGATAATGATTAAAATAATATATTTCTCGGAAATCCTTTAAACTCAAATCCAACTTTGGAAATTCCTAAATACCCTCTAATATTATGAACTATAGCAACCCACCCTGGCTTTGCCTCAGCTTTACTATTTGTATTCTTCTTTCTAATATTATATTTATCACTAACTCGACGGAAGGAAAACATCGTGACGAAACCCGCAGGTCCAGGAATTTATTCTGAGGCATGTGTACAGTCCCGGTCCTGCGATAGGCTCACCACCTATCACGTTTAGGGGTCATAATATATTCTCGTGAAAAGTAGGTATTTCCAGAAATAGAATACCTCTGCCTACCCCCTCGTAGGTAAAAGGCGTGAATTTTTTTTTTAAATTTTATTTCGGGTTTTGACTCATATTAGTGATAGTATATTATGTGGCAAGTGTCCGTGAAAGTGTGCAGTGAATGGATATTCGATAAAATGCGAGGTCTCATGTGTGAGGAAAGACACTCAGCTCAGAAGTGGTCTGTTACGGGTTGATGATGATGATGAAATGACTTACTTACCTAATAACTTAACTACTGATGGGGTGTTGGTTCTTACCTTAATGTATCGTAGCGAGAGTTGGGTATGGCAGAATAAATGCAGTAGAAATGCGCTTGCTAAGAAGCATGAGTGGAGTACGATTGATTGATAGAATGAGGAATAGTGTAATCCGAGAGCGTTGTGGCTTGAAAGAGGATGTAGTGACTAAGATTGAGAAAGGAGTGCTGAGGTGGTTTGGACATGTCGAGCGGATGGATGAAAGGCGTCTAACGAGACAAATATATAAGGGGATTGTGAGTGGCCGAGTCGGCAGAGGGCGACCTAGGCGTACTTATATCGATCATATCGGCATATTTATTGAAAAAAAGCCAGATAAAGAGTAACCGAAACCGACGAGCTTGTATGAACCGATTGATGGATGTGGATGAGGCGCGTAAGGTATGCCAGGATCGTAGCAGGTGGCGGGCTGTTGTCTCTGCCTACCGCTTCGGGAAAAAGGCGTGAGCATATTTATGTAACTTTACTACTCAGGAAAAAGGTTTTTTTCAGAAACAAGTTAAGCGACAATATTGCGTATCAAAACATATTGTCCCACGAGAATTAGCTGTTGGCCGACAGCTTTTGAAGTTGGGTTTTTACAAAGCAGAGGGTTCGAATCAAAGAGATTAAAATATAATAGGGCAAAGAGGGGACAAAGCGAGAAAAATTTGAAGCCAAAAGTTATTCCAAGTGGAATAAGTCTAGTATAATTTCGACCGAATGATAGCTCGCGTTCATACTAACTGACATAACGCTTGAACTTCAAACATGCTTCAAAGTTTTGTATGAAAATATTCCCAATGCCCCCTCTATGTCCTATTACCTAATCTCTTTGGTTCGAATAGAGCTTTGTATAACGAGTTGGTTTGGAAATTGAGTTGTGGGTGTTTTTATTGTTGAATTCGAAATGCGTTGTTGATTCTTTCTTTTGAAAGGATCACATGAAATTCATACGAAGCTCGTTTAATCAAATATTTTTTTAAACCTAAAATCTTTATGCGTATGCGGCATAACAACAAAATGAAAAAGCCGGCCAAGTGCGGGTCGGACTCGCGTCCGAAGGGTTCCGTACAATTATCTATAAAAACGTCAAAAAATCGCGTTTGTTGTATGGGAACCCCCCTTAAATATTTATTTTATTTTTAGTATTTGTTGTTAGAGCAGCAACAGAAATATATAATTTGTGAAAACTTCAAGTGTCTAGCTATAGCAGTTGTTGAGAAAAAAAAAACATTAAAAGAAAAAACTTTTAAAATTACACTTCCGCTTATCAAAAGTAATATATATAAATACGCATTTATAACTACCAAACCATCTGAAGTCTATCTCCAACGAGCCAAGTAATTGTGATAACAAGAAACACGTCCTTTCATCTCGGCGCGCGGTGCATTAGTGCGGCAAATTGTGCGTGGCGGGCATGCGCGGCATGCGGACGCGACCGGCGCGCGCGCATTCCCTGCCGGTGACTGCGCTGCATGTCTATGTCGAAATTCAATTGTTTTATTGCTACAAATTGTATTGTATGTTGTTTATTTGTGATGATTTCTAGGGTTATGTAGTGTGTACTCATTTAATTCGAATGGCAGGAGCTATTATGTTTCAACCTTCCAAGACAAGTGGCAAACAAAAAATCGGTTGTCTGTAAAGTCGGTATACTGACGATAGTTAAACGTGACAACGTCATACTTTTTGGATTGTGCCTCTTTGTCGCTCGTTGCGCGCTCTCGCTTGCACTGTAACGCCGCATACGTCACACCTTTTCGTGCATGCAGCCGGCTCTTTCATTCCTTTGCTTAGTTTTAATTCTAATTATAAGAAAGGCGTTTCTCTGACTGTACTTATTTTGAGTGTTGCGTTTTCTACTCGGTCGCTACAGTGGCTCACGTGACAAATCGATCCAGAGCAGTCATTTTATTCAACTAACGTACGAGTATGTACATATACGTTTTACAAAGCCTATTGGCTAGGCCTTCGTAAAGTTTTTTTTATGATTATAATTAAAGCTGTTTTAGGTCTTTATTGTTGTGTAAAAGAAAGAGTGATTGCTATAGAGAAAAAGACATAGGTACAGCTTCATTTTCATTATACCGTCATCGCTTTTGTACCATGTTCCGAAACAAATAAAACCTTAACTAAAGCAAGTTAGTGAATTTGATACAAAACCATTCTATATGATAACTTCGTCGTTTATGGACCGATTTTGATGATTCTTTTTTTGGTGGTGGTACCATGAAACCAGGATCTGATGATGGCATCCCAGAGAAATCGAAGAGAACCTATAAAATCGTGTTTACTTTTTTCTAGTGCTTTTTACTTTCTTTAGTGTCCTGTTTGAAATCCCTTTTTTTTTTGTTTAAAATTATAAAGTAGTTAATACCGCCCCCTCTCACCCAGAAAAAAAAATACTAGTGCGATATATTTGCAATGTCTTTAATACAATAAGGCGCAAAGTGGTATGCAATTGCAAAACTTTCTCATCACTGCCAATATTCATTTCTATAAAACTTTTCTGAAGTTCTAAGAACTAAGATTAAATGCAAACTTCTTCGTAATATTCCTATTTTGAATATTATTCTCAACAAAAGGCTACTCCCACTCCCTTTCAAAGAAAACCAATTGTTGGTTCTCTCCGCATGTTTTATTGTATGGAATGAAAAATAAATTTATTTTTGTTAATTCATTTCCTTTGTACGGTTGTTTTTTTATTAATACGTACATACGTACGTTCTTTCAATCTAAAGACGTCAAATCAAACAATGTCCTACTTAAGTTCTTACTGAAACATGGTTTTAGGTATTTTTATTCATCCACGTAGTTCCCGTTCCCTTGGGAATACGGGAATAAAATAAAGCCCACGTTACTCAGTGATAATGTAGTTTCTATTGGTGAAAGAATTTTTGAAATCGGTTCAATACTTTTTGAGTTGATTCGTAATAAACATAAAAAAATACAAATCTTTCGTCTTTAAAATATTAGTATAGAAGTGTAGACTAGCTAATAGCTATACCTGCCTTCATCTGCAAGATATAGAAAATATACTTCAATTAGTCAAAGCTAAAAGAACTGTTAATCTCACGAGAACCGGACTATGGAATCGGGTATACTCGTATAATATATATAATATAATCTCACGCCTTTTATCCCCGAGGGGGTAGGCAGAGGTATTCCATTACTGGATATACCCACATTTCACGAGATATAATGGACCCCTAAACGTGATAGGTGGTGAGCCCATCGCCGGACCGGGTCTGTTTACACATGTCTCGGAATTAATTCTGAGACCTGCGGGTTTCCTCACGATGTTTTCCTTCACCGTCGAGCTAGTGATAAATATGTACGTAAGTTTTTGAAAAACTCATTGGTACATGCCAGGATTCGAACCCGAGCCTCACTGATTTTCGACCGGCTCTTTAACCGTCCGGGCTATCACTGCTCGTATCTACACCAATAATATTATAAATAGGAAATATTAGTTTGTTTGCTAGAATAGACTCCGAAACTACTGGACCGATTTTAAAAATTCTTTCACCAATGGAAAGCTACATTATCAGGCTACATAGGCCAATGATAGGCCAATCATGTTAAATATAAAAATACGACATAGGGTATATTTTATTCCCGTTTTCCCACGGGAACAAGAACTACGCGGGCGGAACAGCCAGTTATGAATAAATTGGTCGTGGAGTTCCTTGCACCGCTTCTGAGCTTAAATTTTTCGAAGTCACAATGAATAATTGAATTCCGCAATTAAATTTAGATAAAAACATCTGATTTATTGCAATCAATGCATTTGTGACGTCTAGTTCTTACGAGTTTGTGATGCGTAATAGAATACCAAACGTATAATAGCCAATGTTGAATTAGAAATTCAAATTACGTGTCTTCAATGACTAAACCATGTATAATGCGACTTGTATTGTCACAGGAAGTCATCACTTCAATTTTTGTCATGCCTCGGTCACGTGACAGTTATTCATAAGAGATAGATTGCATTGGTAAAAGTGCAGCACGCAGGCAATCTTGGCACATTGGTTTTGAGTTGCGACATGACGGACGAGGGGTAATTCACCCAGTTATAGGACAGTGGATTTTTTCTTGTGAAAACGACGGAAATGTCAGAGCTGAATGCAATAGAAAACAAAATATCAAGCCATAATCCCTGAGGTGGTCGCCAGAAGTATATTCCGTTCCTGGAAAAAAATTTGAACCTCTAAACGTTGGCTTATCGCGAGACCCGGTGCTGTGAAGAATGCACCAGAAGGGTTAAGTCTTTATAGGTGTGTACTATCAGCAAACGCTAAGCCTGATACATTTGGAAGAATTGTCGCTTGTAAACTCAAATTTTATTACCCCGACCCAAATTAGAGTTACACAATGAGAATCCTGTAACACCGTCTTTTTTTCTATTCCGATCCATTCATCGATACTAAATGGTCATAAACATGAAAGAAACTTTTTTTGTAATTGTTATTGTTACTATAAGTAAGGGGTTTGTCGCCACGGGGTGGGAAAAGATAGCTGCTCGCTAAAATTACACTTAGGTAGGTGTATCAGGCAGAACTTTTTTCGATAGTACATGTACTATCAGCAAACGCTAAGCCTGATACATTTGGAAAAATTGTCGCTTGCAAGCTAAAATTTTATTACCCCGACCCTAATTAGAGTTACACAATGAGAAGCCAGTAACACCGTCTTTTTTTCTATTGCGATCCATTCATCGACACTAAATGGTCATAAACATAAAAGAAACACTTTTTTGAAATTGTCATTGTTACTATAAGTGAGAGATTTTTCTACACGGGGTGGGAAAAGATGGCCGCTTGCTAAAATGACACTTAGGTGTATCAGGCAGAACTTTTTTCGATAGTACCTATGTAATAAGTGAGCCTTGTAGTTTGGCGCATGTATCCTGGCTGGATAACGTCACATAAATATTATATGGTGGACGCTAGCCAGTATAACTAACAAAATGTTATGTTAAAAAATGCAGGAAATAATTAGACGCTAGCTGAAATTCAATTCGAAAGTTTCATGGTGCTCAGTATATGACTAGAGATAGTTTATGGACCCACTTAGTTGGAAACAACAAAATTCGGAGAGAAGAAGACGGTACCTATATAAACTAAAAATTATTAAATGGTTTGAAAATAAAAATAAATAATTACACGGCTTATATAACCAAGGGGGTAGGTAGAGGTATTCCATCTCTAGAATTACCACTTTTCACGAGAATATTCGACCCCTACACGTGGTGATGAGCCCATACATATATTTTTTGCAAAAAATATTAAATTTAAATCTATTGTCAAGATATTAACTGACATCATAGTAGGATTTTTTAACAGCAAATCTTAAAATTTTATAGTTTTTACATTTGATCATTATTTATATTAGCTCGACTAATGCATTTTTGATTCTCCGTGGTAATGCGCACAACTGTGCATCTCACCCCACTGCGTACACCCACGGCCCTCGCTCAGATGGACAGTTATAGATCAGCCTTGATCAGCTGATTCTTTCTTCTTCTGACACCTCCATTCATGCTCCAGATTCAGGGCCAGTGCTGCCTGTACTTTAAACTCGGATTAGTTTACGATTAAGTAATCAAACCGAAACCGACGAGATGTATGAACCGATAGATGGATGTAGCGCTGGATGGGGTGGGAAAAGATGGCCGCTTGCTAAAATGACACTTAGGTGTATCAGGCAGAACTTTTTTCGATAGTACCTATGTAATAAGTGAGCCTTGTAGTTTGGCGCATGTATCCTGGCTGGATAACGTCACATAAATATTATATGGTGGACGCTAGCCAGTATAACTAACAAAATGTTATGTTAAAAAATGCAGGAAATAATTAGACGCTAGCTGAAATTCAATTCGAAAGTTTCATGGTGCTCAGTATATGACTAGAGATAGTTTATGGACCCACTTAGTTGGAAACAACAAAATTCGGAGAGAAGAAGACGGTACCTATATAAACTAAAAATTATTAAATGGTTTGAAAATAAAAATAAATAATTACACGGCTTATATAACCAAGGGGGTAGGTAGAGGTATTCCATCTCTAGAATTACCACTTTTCACGAGAATATTCGACCCCTACACGTGGTGATGAGCCCATACATATATTTTTTGCAAAAAATATTAAATTTAAATCTATTGTCAAGATATTAACTGACATCATAGTAGGATTTTTTAACAGCAAATCTTAAAATTTTATAGTTTTTACATTTGATCATTATTTATATTAGCTCGACTAATGCATTTTTGATTCTCCGTGGTAATGCGCACAACTGTGCATCTCACCCCACTGCGTACACCCACGGCCCTCGCTCAGATGGACAGTTATAGATCAGCCTTGATCAGCTGATTCTTTCTTCTTCTGACACCTCCATTCATGCTCCAGATTCAGGGCCAGTGCTGCCTGTACTTTAAACTCGGATTAGTTTACGATTAAGTAATCAAACCGAAACCGACGAGATGTATGAACCGATAGATGGATGTAGCGCGCGAGGTGTGCCGGGATCGTAACAGGTGGCGATCTATTGTCTATGCCTACCCCTTCGGGAAAAAGGCGATGTATGTATGTATGTAAGTAATCAAAATGAAGATAAACATGTGCCCACGGTTTATCTCCGAGAAAGGTTGACAGTACCTAATTTCAAGTTTATTTTTAACCCAATATGGCTTTACTACCTGTCAAGTTAACAGGTTAGAAAGAAACACTGAGTAGTTTTTTACGGACAAAAACTTTTTTATAAATTTATATTACTCGCACAGAAAATAAAAAACAAATTATACATAAAATTGCTTAGAACTTAAGTTAAAATAATCGTACTTATAGAGGGGACCACAATGAATTCAATGGGTATACGGCTAAAGCCTTCGACTTGCAGCCAAAATCTTTTGTAATCAGATTTAGAACACCTGCATCGGAACTTCTAGCTTAATTCTTCAGACCTGGATTATCTTTTAAGATTGCGTTTAAGAATTAATTACAAGCTTATTGTAAGCAGTGCTACAAATGCAATGAACTAATGAAATAATCTGCGGGTTTCCTCACGATGTTTTCCTTCACCATCGAGCTCATCACTACATAGTATAAAACAAAGTCGCTTTCTCTGCCATATCCCTATGTATGCTTAAATCTTTAAAACTACGCAACTGATTTTGATGCGGTTTGTTTTTAATAGATAGAGTGATTCAAAAGGAAGGTTTTAGTATTAGCATTGCACCCGTGCGAAGTCGGGGCGGGTCGCTAGTCTATCATAATTGATTAACTCATTGGTATTTATCTTAGAAGTGTCATAAGAATAGTATATTACACATCTAGGGAAGTAAAATATCTAGAAATGTCTCATATCACATGTACTTGTCGACTGAGGCGAAGCCGAGGTCTACAAACATGTGATCTGAGGCTTTCTTATTTACTTCCCGAGCTGTGTATACTTTTTTTCTTTTCGACGGAGGCGGAAAGCGGCAACTTCGTTTAGCGCAGCGGGCCGTTTACCGCTCTCCGCTCGGAGAAATGAAAACAGTTTACCCCAACTGCACTAGATAGAAAGTAGATATTTGAATCTTTTCAGAACTACAAAACTGAAAATGGTGTTGTTACCAATACCTAATACAGTATAATAATTCTTAATTGTACACCAAAAACAATATATTATGGATATTTAAACATTTTTAAAGTACAATGAGCGGTCTTATCACTTTTTGCGATCTGTTCTATACATTGGGATGGAATCTGCGAGATTAGAGCTAGATAATAATGATTTGAAAAAATAAGGCTGACTGAATTTCCTCACAAAATAACATTGTATTTAAAAACCGTTGTAACTTATTTAATCAGTTAAGAAACGCCGGTTCCGATTGGGATTCATGGTCTGAGAGGTTAAAAGAGACTGAAAAATACTATTTAAAATTAAACAAGCCATATAAAAACAGGTTACTTTATTAAAAGCAAACTCGATATTCTTGGAAACCCAAGAACGGCGTGTTTTAACAAGATAGAGACTCTTGGGGTAAATTAATTAATTCTCGAAAAGAAGACTGCTAAATAAGGCGGCTCATTATTGATTTTATTAAATTACAAATTTAATTAAGAACTAAATTTATTGTCTTAATACCTAATGAAATCAAGTTTATCAAGGACGAAAGTAAAGACAAAAAATGAAGCTTCATCATTCATCTAATGTAAAGATCATTCATCTAATGTCAACATCAACAGACCCTGCAGGCGTATTCACAAGACTCGATACCGTTTCCGTTCTACAGATCGAGTGAAAAACTTTATTCTAGGCGTTTCTGACAGCCACGGAAAATTTTCCGAATCCTCATGTCACATAATATGACATTAGTTTTCGATACCAACGTCAGCCCATCTCGAAAGTGTTCGATTTTCCGATATCGAATATCGAAGCTCCCTGAATACGCCTGCTGAAACTCTTCTGTGATACCAAAGAGATTTAAATATAATAGGGCATAGAGGCATTTGGAATATTTTCATACAAAACTTTGAAGCCTAATCGTCATATCCTTGTCATGTCAGTTAGTATGAACGCGAGCTGTCATTCGGTCGAAATTGTACTAGACTTATTCCACTTGGAATAACTTTTGACTTCAAATTTTCCTCGCTTTGTCCCCTCTATGCCCTATTATATTTAAATCTCTTTGTGTGATACCATCAATTCAAGTAGCAAACAAAGGTTCTGTTGGCGACAGGATCTTTTTATAATTTAATTTATTATTTTTAAGTTTTTTTCTTATTTTTGCGTTACGTCACTGTTGTTTAAATTTTATTTTTGAGTAAAGGTAAGGTTTTTATTTAAAACTAGCAGCGCCCCGCGGTTTCATCGTAGTTCTCATTCCCGTGGGAATACGGGTATAAAATATAGCCTTTGTGTTATTCTGATGTATATGCTATATAACTCTAAAGTTTCATCAAAATCCGTTTAGTAGTTTTTGCGTGAAAGAGGAACAAACATCCATCCATACAAACTTTTGCATTTATAATATTAGAAGGATTAGCCTTTTATTAAAACTAAATAGAAAAGTAGCACACACGGAGTGCCCGTGTGCAACAGGTTCCATTCTTTCAGTAACTATTTTCTTTAGTGTATTGAGTCAATTGTACTTGGTCGCGCTGTGATAAGTCGAGCGATAGTATCAATCCCATACATTTGTCATTCTATTCGACTTATCATTACGACCCCCGAATGACCCTCAAACTAAAAGGAAGAATATAAAAGGCCGTGATAAGACCTGTCGTCGTGTGTGGATCGAAATCTTCTGCCCTTAAGAAGAATGATGAAAGAAGACTGCATACAGCTGAGACGAGAATGTTGAGATGGATGTGTGGAGTGACTAGAATCTATAAAATTAGGAAAGAGTACTTAGATACATAAGAGGAAGTCTGAAAGTAGCATCCGTGGCGTAGAAGTTGAGAGGTAATGGTTTGTCGAGAAACAGACATATAATGAGGACATATGAGAGTAATGTTATAATGCTTGATAGGAATGTGGAAGGTTATAGATTGTGAGAAGAATGACATGTGCAAGAAGGAAGTGAATGTAGATAGTGACGTTTTTTTTTTGACACAATTTACACACGGTTATTCAGTCCCAAACTAGGCAGAGCCTGTACTATGGGTACTAAACAACTTATAAACATACTTAAATAAATATTAAACACCCAGACACGAAGCCAATAGATCTAAATGGAAGGAGAAAACATAGCAACTCAAAAAGAAAGACTCAGTACCAAACTCAAACTCAAAACTCAAAATTCACTTTGAAATGTCAATAAGAAGGCACACTAAACTCGTCCATGAAGATTGGCTAAATGTAAACAGCAGCCCATCTCCACCGACGAGTTGCTGGTTCCAAATGCAGTACCCTGAGAAGAGCCAGCAAGAAACTCAAAGCACTAGCATACTAAGCTGCAGTCTTGCACTAACCAGGACCACACATTAAGCTGTAGTTTTTAAAACGATCAACAGTAAATCAGTGGTGTTGTCACCGGGCGTCATCGGCACCCAATCAAGTCCTAATGATTGGAATGCTCGCCCACGTCGACCTAAATCAGTATAATTGGATCAGTCGAGTAGTACGCGCCATATTGAGTGTTCAGGTGAGGATAGTGGCTGTCCCTGGATTGATTGAAGGTCAGTGGAGTAGGGTCGTGTGACAGAGACGGTGTGAGGTCGGAAAGAGAGGGGAAAGTGATGCTAGGTGTCAAGTTTCGGGAGATTACAGAAAGGCAGGGCGAGATTTAAATAAGATAAGATATTTAGATAGATAGAAACAAGTGAAACCAAATAGTGAAGTCGAAACGATTAAGTTTTGAAAGTCGATATAAAATACGTTAAAGTTAGGACGGATAGAATCGGCAAACTGAGGACAGAACTTTTCTTTTTTAAATGATTTGTTTAAAATATGGCTTCAGTTCTCAAGGCTGATTTTGTGTACTTGAATAGTGCCTATAGGACAGGGAGTTGTTGGGTTACCTATTAAATTGTGTTATGTAAGGAGAGTTTATTTAAAAAATCTGAACATGTATGTTTACCTAATTTTATGAGTATACTTAATCAATTTTATTTTGACTTTTCAATGAATAGTATTTTTTTTTAAATCATTTATTTAAACGGGCTTATAAATAGTAATTTTTGGTTTGGAATACGGACTTAAGACGTATAATTTTGAGTATAGCCCAGAAAGTGACCAAAAAGAATAACGTCTTGTCAATTATTACCTAATCCTTATTATATTTTTTACATAAAATAATAATAATAATATCTAACGCCTTTTTCATCCCCGAGGGGGTAGGCAGAGGTATTCCATTACTGGATATACCCACATTTCACGAGATACATTGGACCCCTACACGTGATAGGTGGTGAGCCCATCGCCGGACCGGGTCTGTTTACACATGTCTCAGAAGTAATTCTGAGACCTGCGGGTTTCCTCACGATGTTTTCCTTCACCGTCGAGCTAGTGATAAATATGGACGTAAGTTTTTGAAAAACTCATTGGTACATGCCAGGATTCGAACCCGAGCCTCAGTGATTTTCGGCCGGCTCCTTAACCGTAAAGGCTATCACTGCTCTAGGAACTCTATTTTTCTAGGAACTTATTTATTTAATACTTTTTATTTTTGTAGTTAATACCACATACCAATACCAGTATGTAATAATAAATGAAGTTATTTAATAACAATAATAATTAAAAAATACACATAAATAATTTATTGGTATTGGTAGGTATGTGGTATTAACTACAAAAATAAAAAGTTATCTTTATTGGAATAAAGATTTCACAAATGCAAAAGAAATAGACGGTGTTCTTTGAGATCATTATTCAGTCTCGTTTCATTATCCCTAGCTGACGAAATCAATCTTCTTGTAACAATCTGTTACACTACCAACTACCAGGGCTAGGGTCGCCGCCCACCAACCAGAGACCAATTAATTTAATGCGGAATAATATAGTACGAGTATGTACTTGTTAGATTATTTTATTAGTTTATTCAGTATGGACTACCTACTTATAGTTCGTTCGCGTTAAGAATGCAGTAAAATCGACATTATCCGTCGGCCTAGCCCGCCCCCTAACCAATCAAATATTTTCAAATTACAACTATAAATTACAACTATCATTGTGAACTTGACTTTGTAATTTAAAAAGATTTGACTAGGCCGACGGATAATGTCGATTTTACTGCATTCTTAACGCGAACGAACTATAATCGATTTCAGCTAGTTTTAACATGGGTATTTTTTTTTCCGAAAAATGAATCAGTATAACTGAATTTAGGGCTACATGTTGAAACAGTACTTACTATTATTGCTATTATTGTTTTTTTAATATTTATTTTAATTGGAGCTGAATAATAGTTGTCGTTTTAGATATCGAAACACCAAGTTTTTTTTTTGTCTGTCTGTCCGTCTGTTTGTGTATGCACGCCGCAAAAACCACTATACGGATTTTGATGAAATTTCGTATGGATAACTGAGTAAATGGGTCAACATTTAAGGTGCCTACTTTTTAGTACAGGAAAATATCTCATTCCCATATTATGAAAATATAAATACGTAGTATTACTCCAAAACGATAACACATAAAAAAAATCTCACGCCTTTCATCCCCGAGGGGGTAGGCAGAGGTATTCCATTACTGGATATACCCACTTTTCACGAGATGGTGAGCCCATCGCCGGAGCCGGTCTATTTCTTACACAATGTCTCAGAATTAATTCCGGGACTTGCGGGTTTCCTCACAATGTTTTCCTTCACCGTCGAGCTAGTGATAAATATGTACGTAAGTTTTGAATAACTCATTGGTACATGCCAGGATTTTAACCCGAGCCTTCCTGATTATCATCATGAGAAGCGGGCTCTTTAAGGTAAGCGTCCACAGGCCCGCATCGCACGCAGCGGACGGATCGCATCAAGCGGATTAATTTTTCATAAAGCGTCCACTGTATCGGCAGCGATCGGATTTGCCGACGTAAGTACCAGCAATCGGATTGACGACGCCAGTTCTTTCAGATTTTCGTAGTGAACGCACGTGTGGACTTTGTGAGAATGGAGGAAAGCGATGAAGAACATTTTGTCGTTGTAGGTGGTTTGTTAGCAGAAGAGGAAGAATTGGCGTGGAGTGCGTCCACTGATCGGCATTCCGTATCACGTCATCGGCAGGCATCGCAAAAGTTGCCTCTCGGAGCAACGGTGTCGGCAGTGCCGATGTGTGATGCGTACGATGCGGACAGGTGGACGCACTTATATGAGTTTCTATACAAATAATACTACGATCCGTTGCGTGCGACCCTTAACGGTAAGGCTATCACTGCTATAATAATAATAATAGAAAGCTACATTCTACTTGATTATTCATTTTGATACATGTACTTTGTAAAATGGCATATTACAAACTAGACGACTATACATATAAATGACAATGATGCTTGGAACAGATTTCCTCCAGTCCAGCGCAATACGATAGCGAAAAAAAATAATGTAACCCAATTTAGTATTAAGTAACAATTGATTAATCCCTTGTCAGTGGGCCCACCGTTTCCGGGAGGGTCCATATACGCCAACACCGAAGAAGCAACAGGTCCTCCACTGACTAGAATAGATAAGAATATTGTGTTGAGGAGTTCCTTGCCCCGCTTCTTCTCCTCAACCATACATGCTGAAGCGGTGGAGTTGAAATGACGTTCAATAAGTGGACTTGTAAGTTCCTATTTTGAATAAAACATTTTGACTTTGACTTTTTGACTTTGATAAATCAAAGTGCAAGAGCACGTTGCTAGTTACTGACAAAACAAATAATTTTTCACCACTAATATTCATTTCCAATAGCTTAAAAACCAGCTTCATAAAATATGATACCGAAACTAATAAGCACTTGCAGCTCCACTAAACGACTTTTAAGTCTCAAAAGGTTGTTTCTTCACGTCTTTCACTATTCATATTTAAAAAGACGGCATTTGACTTCTTGGAAGTACTAATTGGATACGGCTATTTCTAGACGCCTTAGACTATGTAATAAATGGTAAAATGAAGGAAAATTTACCAGGAGAAATGTTTTGTTGGGTTTGTTCTTCAATCTATTGCAACACTGCCATATTTTATCACTGTGGTTTCCAAACCATTGAACTGCTTAAAAAAACGGAGTGGGAGTTAGACTCGCACTCGTCCGGTACAAATTTGTAGGTACATAATATGCAGGTATACCTCGTTCTTTAGATAAAAGCTATATTTTTTATGATTTAATTACAAACCTATAGTTTTCAGATTTTTCACTATACTTATAGTATAAGACGATTTTACTTGAAAATTTCATAGTTCTAGGTCAGCGGGAACTACCCTATGAGTTTTGATTTCCTTGAGAGTATGGAAATATACGCGTTTTTTTTAAGTTAACTCAGAAGTTTGATTTTTTTCACAGCTATAAGAGACTGTAGACATACATTTATGATAATAATAAAATCATTTATTTGCTGGAATTAAAATGACATATCAATATGTACTTAGATCTTAAATGTTATACCAGTACACGAATTCAACCAACTTGGTGTGCAAATAATTTTTACATTAATTTTAATATGGTTTTTAATTTTTAATTTCAACTCGATACTTAATCGCGTTCCGAGACAGAGGATCTTGACAGACTGACAGACAGACGGACAATAAAGTGAACCTAAATTGTCTTAAATAATGTGCGCTTGGTCGCGTATGGTCACTCTTTACAACCCATAAACACACAATATCACTCACACATACACGACACGTTCTGTGACAGTTTGTTTTATAATTTTACGAAAATAGAATATCTTTTTCGATTTCATTTCCATTAAAATCCCTCTTTTGTAAAGAATCGCTGCAAAAGAGTACTCAATAAATTAATTGACCCTTTTTATTCCCTTTCATATATCTTTCCCGCCCATAGCACCCAGGAGCACAATAGAATGATCTTTTGTGGAATTAATGGCGTGGCTGGTTATTTCCTGTTATTTCACTTACGTCGAGTACGAGTTTCTGACAAAGAGATTGTATTTCTCTTTTGATAAAAATGTGGCTTTCCTTGCCACATGTGTTATATACTATGTCCATTTTTTTTTATAAGAAAAAGGGGGCAAACGAGCAGACGGGTCACCTGATGGTAAGTGACTACCGTCGCCCATGGACACCTGCAACTCAAGAGTCACAACTGCGTTGCCGGCCTTAGGAGGTGGGAATAGTGGGAGGGGGAGGGGAGGGGAGTGGGGGGATTGGGGCCTCCGTTTACCTCACTCACTCAACGAAATGCAATGCATTGCTTTACGCTGGTTTTCTGTGAGGCCGTGGTATCACTCCGGTCGAGCCGGCCCAAGCGTGCCGAAGCATGGCTCTCCCACGTGAAAAAACATGTTTTATAGTTCGTGCTATGTTTTGTTTTTTAGTAGCGATAGCTTGGTTTGAAATAAGGTCGCCTCTCGTAAGGCCCAGGTTCGATTACATACATACATACATAATCTCACGCCTATTTCCCATTGGGGTAGGCAGAGACAACAGACCGCCACTTGCTACGAACCTGGCAGATCTCACGCGCTTCCTCCACATCCATCAAACGACTCATGCATGCTCGTCGGTTTCGGGTACTCTTTATCTGGCTTTTCTTCAACACATCGCCGATCTGGTCGATGTAGGTACGCCTAGGTCGTCCTCTACCGACTCGCCCATTCACAACACCCTTGTATATTTGTCTCGTTAGACGACTTTCATTCATCCGCTCAATGTGACCAAACCACCTGAGCATTCCTCTTTCAATCCTAGTCACTATATCATCTTTCAAGCCGCAACGCTCTCGGATAACACTATTTTTCACTCTATCTATCAATCTTACTCCACTAATGCTTCTTAATTAGGGTTTCTGCTCGAGAAGTCTCGAACTCGAGACTACTCGAGAGATTTGGCTTCATTCGAGACGAGATATTTTTTCAAAGTACTCGAGAAGTCTCGAGTACCGCAACCGGTATATGCACTTTAATTTTTTGCCGTGTTATAGCACCCGCATTTCGTATTTCGGCGCTTACAACGAAGACGACGCGAAATGCGTGGCAGCGCGGGTGACGGGGTGAAGTTAATTCCCAGCAAGTCACGAAAAATTTAATAAGACGAGAATTTAATATGTACGAATCGACTAAAAAACGAACACCCAACCTTGAGAGATTGTTCCAAGCCCTAATGACTGTCAAGCCTACTTCAACTGAAAATGAACCTGTTTTCAGCTTGGCAGCCAATATAGTGACCAAAGTACGGAACAGGCTTTCGGACAATTCTATAAAAACCTTAATATTTTTGAAAGCCTATTTCCAAAGAATAAATTAAGTTATTTACAATCAGGAAGATTCGTTATATTTTTACATTCATAATTTTATATTTATAATTAAGTATATATATTTAGTAAATAGATCTCAAGTCAAGGTAGGTGATTGATTAATAGTTTAATAGACACTGATTATCAGCTGATTAAAATACTGTTAATTAATATAAGACTGTTACTTGAAGAAGTTTTTTTGATTTGTTTTAAGAATATTTTATTTTATGTTTTTCATCATTTAATGATGATTTTAATGATGATAACCGGCTGATTAAAATACTGTTAATTAATATAGTTAAGATGGTTGCTCGAAGAAGTTCTTTTGATTTGATTTAAGAAGATTTTATTTTACGTTTTTCATCATTTAATGATGATAACCGGCTGATTAAAATACGGTTCATTAATAAAGTTTAGATTGTTACTCGAAGAAGTTCTTTTGATTTGTTTTAGGAAGATTTTATTTTATGTTTTTCATCATTTAATGATGATTTATATGACTGATATGAATACAATTAATGATGGTGCAATCAAACTTACTTTTTGATATTTAACTTATTTTATTTGGTTACATTTTGACAAATTTTACGATTTTTTTAAAAAAGCCTCGAGACTCGAGAGTACTCGAGAAATTACCCTCGAGATTTCTCGAATCTCGAGAAAAATAAAAAGTCGAGAAACCAGAAACCCTATTCTTAATGAACGCATTTCGACTGCATTTATTCTACTTTCATGCTTCTTCTGCCATACCCAACACTCACTGCCATACATCAACGTAGGTTCGATTCCACGTTAATAACTAAATAAATATCATTAACTTGACGGTAAAGCAAAACATTGTAAGGAAGAGTTGGTTTATTGGTTATTTGTGTAACAGTATCCGGAACGGGTCGGGTTTCAGGGGTGCACAAAGTGTATAGTTAAAGTGATGTAACGTCTCTTCCGAAGCCTCTGGGAAATAAGACGGCCCTGTCTATATTTTTTTTATTGTGGGTCACACATGGTTATTTAGATCCAAACTTAGGCAGGTCCTGTACTATGGGTACTAAACAACTGATAAACAGAAAACCAGCGTTAAGCAATGCTTGCATTGCATTTCGTTGAGTGAGTGAGGTAACCGGAGGCCATAACCCTCCACCCTCCACCACTTTAAAATATTACTGTAGAATCATGTAGACTAGCTCCACGGTGAAAGAAAACATCGTGAGGAAACCCGCAGGTCCCAATGCACAACTAATATATAACAATAGCACAACTTGATAAGATAGAATATTCTGGAAATACTTCTATAGCTGCTTTACTGTCACATGTACTTAACATTGGTTTGGTCATTTAGAACGTATGGATTAAAGAAGAGTAACAAAATTGGTTTATGGTGGGAATGTTGAAGGATGCAAGGAAAGGAAACGCCCCAGAAGGACGTTCACATATCAAATTAGTGACGTCCTTCAAAAAGCTGGGGTCCGGAGTGCGAAGAATAAAAGAGCGTGCCTGATGGATGTGAAGGAAGTGAAAAAAATATGCAGAGATCGAGCTAAGTGACCATCCATCGTCTCTGCCTATCCCTGTGGGGCAATATCGTGAGCCGTATGTATGTATATGTGCTTAAGTTATGGCGAGCTCGATAGAAATAGCAAGTTTTGAAACATTCGGTCCGATTCACATCACTGGTAATTGTGTTTATGTTTGTTTAACGCGGCAGACTGCTCGGGATTCGATTTTAATATGGTTTTCACTTCAACTACTATAGTTTAGGCAATAAAGGTAGTGGACCCCAACATTAATTCCTCAGTCGATGAAACTTTGCAGGATTGTAGTATAGTATGAGACAATACTTGCATAAAAAAATAAAAATAAAAAACTTTTTTTTTTTGTTGATAATTTTATAATTTCTGAAAATAATGTAACGAGACGGTTATATTTTGGATTTTCCACAGCGACTATTAAGGTAAACGCAGCTATCAACGACCCATCGAAAATCTGCAGGTATTGCCGACCCATTCAGCTTATTCTTATTTTTATCGGTTTGGAACGATTTGAGTCACAAGAGAGTATAATATACACACATGTTTGTATGTTTCCTAATTAATTTACGGGTGTTAGTGTACGTAGGTACACGGGAATGTGACCAAATACGTTAGTTTCTGTGAACGTAGCGAGTGCGCCGATCGTGTCATAGTAACCCTTACTTCCTCAGTTAAGTACTCAAATTTTTTGCTTAAGATATTTTATATATAAATATTTACGTTAAGTTTATTCTGAATAACACAACATATTCCTTTATTTGTATATTCCACATTTCGCAACAAAATTATTGTGTTTTAAGGGATTTTAAAAAGTATTTTTGAAATTAAAATAGAACGGCAATAGCTGCAGTGCATTTTAGTAGTGCAGTCATTACCGACCCATGGATCGGCAATGGCTGAGAGGTTATTCTTTATTTTTTCCCTTTTTCGTTAATGCTTATAATAATTAAACAAGTCTTTATAACACCATTTCAATCTTAAGTATTCTAAAATTATAAGCATCTATTAGCGACATACACCATGTTATATTATAAACTTGTTTTTCCGCGATAAACTGCCACGCATTATTAAACATTTAGACGTGGGATATGAAAGAAACTAGTTAGAGTTTTCTTCGTATTTATATGAAAATGGTGTATTTTTTATAGTTTAGGACTAAATCAATAAATTATTGTATAAAATCGGATGGGGAAATATATTACAATTAATATCGATTATTTTTCGTGGCTCGGTAAAAGATTTCTTCATTTTTTTATTTAACACTAATTAACGATCCATATGAATCGGTAATTCCAACAAAGAGAAGCTATCACCGATTCTATACCGATTAATTGGTATTTTTTTATTAACGGTATGTAATGTCTAAAAGTAAAGCTACTAATTTGTTTCAATATTATGATTTGATTCAATGAGTAAGGTTAGGTTTAATTTCATTTAATGTCATTAAATTTCATTTTCATTTCATATCCATAAAAAAATCGACTGAAGACTTGGCTGTATGTATAGTTCCCTGTGCCTACCCAGAATAGGTGAAGAAACCAAAAAAAACCTCTGCTTTTAATCTTTTACGGTTGGCGCAATTACCCAAAAATGTTACTTGAGTTTATTGTATTTTTATTGTTTTATTAAACTGCTTTATTTTTTGCAACTGTATTAAAAATAGTTATTAAGTAGACGTGCGGAACCGTCATTGCAACTTGTTCCGACTGTCAACCCTCACCTTCGGCTGCGCTAAACTTGGGAAGTTCGAAAAAAAATTATAGGGTTTTTGGTTTTTTTTTTCTTATTTTAAGGCATTGGCATTTTAGCCATCAGCACTAAACATGACACGAAATTCAAGATTTTCAGCTCTGCTTCAGAGCTATGCACAAAAATACATAAGTTTCTTCAAAACTTATCGAATTCACTTTGTTATCAACAATAAAGCGATAGTGCACTAATACTGAAGATTTTGAAGAGGCTTCTTGAGGTAATACGAAAAAGTCCATCGCACGCATTTTATCGAATTTCCAATTCACTGCACACTATCACGGACATTTACCACATAATATACTATCAATATTATGAACTGAAGCCCAAAATATACGGCAAAACGAAAATTTTACAAAAAACATGACGTCCTTCTTCGGATTCCCGCCAAAAAGCCTCTAGGCTTTTTCGCAAATAAAAAAAAGGATTTAAGTTATTTTGAGAAAGTGTAGGTAGGTATTCTGTGAAAAAAAAGTATGCTTTATTTACTTACGGTCGGTGTTAGATTCATAAAAATCGGTAATAGCTTCAAAGCGTTTCGGGTGGGTCGGTAATAGAAACAATTGACTTCAACAATCCTTTGATTATTTTTTCGATGAAAAAATGATATTTATAAACGAGTGAAAATATAAATATAAAATATACAATCTACATTTAAATATAAAATAAAAAAATCTGGTGTGTTTGCAACCACTACCCTTAATTCTAATAATCAATTTCAAAACTTGCTTAAGGGGGTCGGTAATAGCTGCGATTACCTTATATGACATTCCAGTTAAAAAAATGGACTGACCAATTTTCCCGTGCAAGGTACCAGGAGATTTTTTGGATATTTCGCATATAGCGTTCTTATAACACACATGAATATTGCAGGCGAAGAAAATTTTGACTGAGCCTTTTTCCCAACAAAGATATCAAATAAATAAGTATTTCAGTAAAAATACCCAACTTCGGTTAGGTTTTTTTTTTGGATTTTTCTATGCAAGTATTGTCTCATACTATACTACAATCCTGCAAAGTTTCATCGACTGAGGAATTAATGTTGGGGTCTTCATACGAAAATCCGCTTCATTGCCTGGACTACTATGAAATATTTGAAATATACGAGTATTTCGGGATGATATCTATTAATATATTATCCCGCCAATGTATGTCAAATATGAAATATTTAAAAGACGTTAACTGTAGGATGTTTATAATATCTAAAACAATTTTTCTTAGAATTTGTGTCTGTCTATCAGTCTGTCGGTCAGTATGTTTGTAAGAATGTCACAAAAATACTATTGCACTAAATTAGATGCGGGTTTTACAGCTGTATTGTTGCCAGTTGCCCCAGATTTTAAGTTAGTATAAATCTGTCGAATGTTTCATCTTGATAGTTATCTTCATATATTTACATAGGGGTTTAGGGTCAGTAAGGGGACGAAATCAGGGCAAAAGAAAGTAGTATATAATAATAATAATAATAATAGTATGTAACACTAGTTCTCGTAACTCGTAGGTTACATACTCGATCAACCGAAAAAAAAGGGAGATCTTTTCAGATTCGAGGGAGTCATGGATTAACATTATAAAAAACAGGGAGCAGTGATAGCCTTATGGTTAAAAAGCCTGCTTCTCATGAAGATAATCAGTGAGGCCCGGGTGCATATCTCACTACAAAAGTGGGTATTTCCAGAAATGGAATACCTCTGCCTACCTCCTCGGGGATAAAAGGCGTGAGATTATTAATTTTTATGTATTTATTTAAAAAAACATGAGCGACTAATTGATAACCTCCTTCTTTTTTGAAGTCAGTTAAAAACAAAAAAGTTTTGTATAATCTAGTCTTCAAATTTCATTTAAACGTCTTACTAATCAAGGCTCCAGATCCACTCAATCTAGTTAAAGAGGCCCTTATATTTCTTCAGGACACCGGAATCTAATTTCAAGCCTCTTAGCAAAACAAACCCCACTTCGGGACTGCCGTAAAATGTCAAAATTACAAGTCCAGCCCCTCATCACAACCCACTCCGCTTCATTATCTTTGCCGGCAAGTTTCTTGAAACGTTCTTATTTTCATTAGACGGAATTCATTATTTAGTTAGGACTTGGAATTCGGGAATGAGGGCGCGAGTAGATAGTTGACCAACTGAGGGGCAATAATATAAATGTCGTATTGTTAATGCCGTGATATTGGTAATTTCGCTAGTGTTGTTATAATTGCACGAACTCTTATATACATCGTCTCTATTTCATTTCATACTAGCTGTTATTTATTGTTTATTTACCCCCTCAGGGGTTAAATCACAACACTCACAAGATTTTGTTAGATTTGGATGTTTAGATCCAGAAATAAATAATAAAATGTTAGTATGAAAAATAATGTCTACTTTAAAAATTCAATACAAAACGTCAATTTCAAAGCACCTAATGGGTTCAATTCTACGCGTTCACTGCCTAAATAGCTTAAAACTAAATTTCTTAAATTATATTTAGTTTTACGCAGCCGCTAAGCCAAATGCAATTCTAAAACGCCATGGTTACTAAATTTAGATAGTCTATAACCACAGCGTAAAATGCCTAAGTTGAATAGTGTTGCAATTACAAAGAAAAAAAAGAGCTGAGTGAACGAATGAATGAAATCTAAAAAAAATACAATAATAAATGTGTATATATTTATTAATATGTAAATAAAGTTCTCAACGATTACTTTCGATGCCATTTTTATCATTTTAACATAGGTTTAATTTATATTTTCTTGTTTTAATTTAAATACTAAAGTCACTATTATTCGGGCAACACTGAAAAGGTATTATCAAATAGATTTTTTTTCTTTGGACAGGCTAGAGTCATAGACCGTACTGCCTCGTCTTCAGTTAAGTTTATCTTTAAATGGATATGTGCCTCGTCCTCAGTCTTTGTTTTCTTGTTAATTCAATAACATCTCCAGCAATCTTCAAATTTCTTAGTTAAACGGCTCTGCTTTGGAGTCCATGTACAAAAATACTGAGTCATCAACACCCCTTTTTGGATCATCGACAGTAAAATTATAGTACTACACACACCGGCACAATTAGCGGAACAGAAAAAAAAAGGAGAAAAAAGAGGGAATTTAGAACAATGAATGTAATTTTTAAACAAGATATTATTTAAAATGAAACAACAATTAAATTAACATGTTTTGACATTCATTTGTAACACCATACTTAAAGTTTAATAAAAATAAAAATTAAATTAAACAAAATAAATTTTTCTTCGATTTTTTAATTATAGAGAAACAGCAGAAAATTCAAAATTTTCCAAAGGTTAACATCAATTTCAATGACTGTTCAATATCGAGTGTTTCCTCCTCGTGCTCTGATGAGGGTTTCCATCCGTCTGGGCATGCTGCGGATGATGTTATCAATGGTTTCTTGTGTTAGAGGAAAACCAACTTAAATAAAGTAAAAGTGTGTTTATTCCGTGACGCTCAAATTATGTAGAGTAAAACATTGTTAGAGGAACGTCAAAGTATTTTGAATTCGTTGCTATACAAACCAGTCAGCACGTAAACCTATTAGAATACTGAACATGCAGTTTACATAGGTTCCAACACCACCCCTTAAACTATATGTTCATAGTACAAACCATATAACAACTACTACAAACTACTAAGTACTAAGCATATAAAAATCTTTAACAAAATGTTGAAACCTTTCAATACATAAAGGTTTTGTCAAAGCATCCGCTAGCATATCGTTAGTACACATATACTTTAAAGTTACTATACCATTTTCGACTATCTCGCGGATAAAATGATGTCTAACATCAATATGCTTAGTCCTTGCGTGAAACATGTGGTTTTCAGACAATTTAATCGCAGACTGGTTGTCATTATAAACCACTACCTTGACATCTAACTTCATACATTCCGACATGAATGCCTTTATAAACAATGCCTCTTTGCACGCATCGGATATCGACATATATTCGCTCTCCGTACTACTGAGCGCAACGGTACGTTGTTTACGACTCTCCCAAGAAACTAAGGAATTGCCTAACTTAAACACGTAACCAGTGTAAGACCGACGATCGACTACACTAGCCGCCCAGTCTGCGTCCGCTGACCCTGTCACGTTCAACCCACTCTTCTCATACTTAATGCTGTAGTCCATCGTACCCTTCAAGTACCGAAGCACGCGCTTCACAGCCTTCCAATGAGCTTCCGAGTAGCAATCGTTAAACTGACTCAACATACTCACAGCATGCGCGATGTCAGGACGCGTACAGACCGCTATATACATAAGGCAACCGATCAAGTTCCTATATTCGTAGTCACCAGTCTTCTCAGCCTTTTCAAGTTTCAAACCAACTTCCATCGGTGTTTTGGCAGGCTTACATTCAGTCATCTTAAACCTTTGTAAAACTTTGCTGATATAACTAGACTGATTCAGAGTTATTTTGCCATCTTTACGGCTGACGTGTATTCCCAATACACATTTAGCAGGCCCAAGATCCTTCATAACAAACTGTTTCATCATCTCCTCTTTTACCACCTTTTTCTCAGTTTGACTATTACTGAATACCAGAATGTCATCAACATAAAGGCCGAGAATGACAGTTCCATTATTATTTGATCTCACATAAACACACGGCTCGGACGCTAGCCTTTTGAATTTCAACTTCTTGATGAGTACGTCGTTTATCTTCTCATTCCATGATCTACTGGCTTGTTTTAATCCATAGACAGCCTTCAGCAAACGAAACGTTTTTCCTTTGCCGCTTTCTACTCCAAAGCCTTCAGGAATTTCCATATAAACCTCTTCTTTCAAGTCTCCGTTAAGAAAAGCCGTTTTGACGTCCATATGATCCACTTCCATATCATATTCCGCCGCTAGGGCCAAGAGTAGTCTTATTGTGGAGTATCTCACAACGGGTGAGAAAGTCTCGAAGTAATCTACTCCATATTTTTGCGTAAATCCCTTCGCAACCAGTCGAGCCTTGTATTGCAGGAGTTCTCCATTCAATCCTCTCTTTTTCTTAAATATCCACTTGCACTTGACAGGTTTCTTTCCTTTCGGCAAGTCCACAAGTTCCAGACATTTATTATCTACGAAAGACTGATACTCATCTTGCATCGCTGCCTTCCATTGCGTAGACTCAGGACCTTCGAGTGCCTCTCGCACGGTAGTAGGTGTTTCCGCGCCGCAACTCGCTCCAGCGGTGAAAGCCGACGTAAAAGTATCCTCGAATTCGCTCCGTCCTCTCGATTCCTCCGAATCCCACGATGACGACCCAGGAGTGTATAACGTATCATCCGAGGTACTGGTCTCTTCGCTTTCGCTGTCTTCCGCTTCATGACGCTGGTCTTCTCTTGCTGCTTCAGGTTCGGGCTCTACCGTGACGTCAACGCCTTCCGCCGTCTGCACTCCTACATTATCAGTTTCATTAATAACCATGTACGGAGTCGGCTCGTTGACCACAGGTTGCTGAACCTGGTCTTTGTAGAATTTGTCCTCTAGAAACACGACATTACGCGAAACAATACATTTGGTAGGGTAAGCGGGGTCTACAAGCCTATATCCCTTCGTATCCTCGCAGTAACCAATAAAAATGTACGGCTTGCATTTCGGATCCAATTTCTTTCGATCCTCCACGACAGAGTAAGCAACACAACCAAAAATTCGTAAATGGTTCAAGTTTACCTTAGATCCCGACCACTTCTCCTCAGGAGTCGCACCCAGCACGGCCTTGGTTGGCGATCTGTTCTTCACGTAAACTGCAGTACACATTGCTTCTGCCCAGTATTTCTGATCCATGCCAGCTCCCTGCAACATACACCTAGCTGCTTCAGCAATCGTTCGATTTGCCCTTTCCGACACTGAATTCTGCTGAGGGCAGTGCGGAACCGTCAGCTGGTGTCTGATGCCATACTGCTTGAGAAATTCATCGAACTTTTTATTCACATACTCACCTCCCCGGTCACTTCGAAGAATCTTAATAGTTTTGTTCGTTTGATTCTCGACAAGGGCTTTAAATTGTTTAAACTTCTCAAAAACTTCATCCTTTGTTTTAATAAAATAACAAAAAGTTTTACGCGAAAAATCATCTATAAAAAGTAGCATATATCGCGAACCACCATGCGATGTTTGCGGCATAGGCCCGCAAACGTCAGTATGTACAAGCCCTAAGATTTCAGTCGCTCTAGTAAATGATTTCTTTGGAAAAGGTAGCTTTGGCGTTTTCCCTTCAATGCAAGAAATACACTGTTTAAACTTGGACTTATCAAAATCTATACCGTCGGCCATACCTGATTTCAGAAGGTTCATGCTCCTTGAGTTTAGATGACATAAACGCTCATGCCATAAATCTTGAGAGACAACACGCCCAGCCCCCACGTTCGCCGCGGCATGTTCAGCAGACACAGACTTTTCGGACGATTTCGGTACACTATTACGCGTTTTCGAGATGGTTTTTAGTTTATAAAGACCATTCTCACACTTTGCAATAGCAATCAAAACATTTCCAAAATAAATATTACAAACATCAGAATAGAAAACGATTTTAAAACCTTTTGACGCTAAAGCGCTGACAGACATCAAATTACATGACAAGTTCGGAATATAAATTACATCGCAAAGAGTTTTTATACCGTCTTTAACATGCAGTTCCGTACTGCCACGACCCGCACTACGAAGTCTTACGCCGTTCGCCACCGTGACTTCCAAGCTCGTGTCCACCACGAAGTCGTCGAGTATGTTCCTTCTGTTGCAGAAATGCTTCGATGCACCCGAATCGACGTACCAGGAGTCTTCCTGCACGTCCACCGACAGTGCGCTCAGCATACTTGCCATTTCTTTGACAACAGGATCCTTCTTCTTCTTATTCTCTGGACAGTTCTTGGAAACGTGGCCTGGCCTTCTGCAGCTGAAACATATCACAGGCTTTCCGTCACGTCGTTTCGCCATCATCACGGAACCACTGCTCGTGTCCGTTCCGTTACCTCGGCGCTGATGTTCTTGTAATAACTTTTGTTTTACCAGCTCGCTTGACAATTTCACACTACAGTTTTCTAGCGCCATTATCAGTGGGTCGTAGTCGGTTGTTAGCCCACTTAACATTATCACAGCTAGAAACTCGTCATTCAGCGGAGCTTCGATGTCAGTTAATTGTTGTGCGACATCACATATCTTCGTCAGATATGATTCCATATTGGGACACTCTTGGAGCTTCATCCCAAACAACTGCCGCATTAAACCCAGTCTTCGGCAAAGACCTCTGTCTTCGTACGCAGCCTGAAGACTTGTCCACGCCTCCCGTGCGGTAGTTGCGTTACGCACGTGCGTGATGGCCACAGGGTTTATGCTCAGACAAATTCGAGCCAGAGCTTTCTGTTGCTTCTTTTTATCTTCACAAATCGGTAACATACCGTCGTTGCTTTCTACGCACTCCCACAAATCTTCTTGGATCAAGATCATCTTAATCATGAATTTCCATGATCCGTAGTTCCCCATGCCATTTAATTTTTCAATAGCAGGAACAATAGCCGCCCCTGAACTAGACGTCGCCATCTCGATTTAGGAATTTCGTGCGCACAACTTTCACGATAAAAAGAATAACGCACACAGCACTTCGCAGACGCTCGCTACACTTTAAGCGACTGCTTCCATAAGCTCTGCTACCATGTTAGAGGAAAACCAACTTAAATAAAGTAAAAGTGTGTTTATTCCGTGACGCTCAAATTATGTAGAGTAAAACATTGTTAGAGGAACGTCAAAGTATTTTGAATTCGTTGCTATACAAACCAGTCAGCACGTAAACCTATTAGAATACTGAACATGCAGTTTACATAGGTTCCAACATCTTGGGGCAACCTCTGCCATTCTTCAACTAATGCGTTTCGCAACTCGTTGAGATTATTGGGAGGGGGCATTCTTGACTTTACACTCCTCTTTAGCAAGTCCCAGACGTGTTCTATAGGGTTCATATCGGGGGACCGTGCTGGCCACTCCATCACCGTTATACCAACATGGTTTAGGTATGTCTGTACTGTGCGAGCACTGTGAGCCCGAGCATTATCCTGCATTAGAATGAAGTTGTTACCAATAAAGGGGGCAAATGGCACAACATGTTCTTCTAAAATCTCCCTGATATACCGATCAGCATTCAGATTCCCGCCATCGACTACTACTAACTCCGTACGAGCTGCTAAACATATTCCTCCCCAGACCATAATTGAACCGCCGCCATATGCCACTGTATTTTCAAAATTAGACTGGATATACCGTTCTCCTTTGCGTCTCCATACTCGCTGCCTTCCATCAATTTGATTTAACATAACTCTGCATTCATCAGTAAAAAGAACCTGTCCCCAGTCGTCGAAGTCCCAATCACGATGTTCACGACCAAAGTGTAGACGGTTTGTGCGATGATGTCTCTCAAGTTTTGGGGCTTTGGCGGGCACATACGAGCCTATACCCACTTCTTCGAATCTTCTACGAACTGTCCGCTCACTCATCCTTACTGCTCGTACCTCTTCCAGTAAATTTCGAGCCTGCACCGCCGTTAGTCTCGTGTTCCGTCGGACTTGAAGTTGGAGAAAACGGTCATCCCTCCTTGAAGTACACCTTTTCCGGCCTTGTCCTCTCCTTCTCACTAGAGTATTCGTCAATCTGTATCGTTGGATGCTACGATGAATCGTTGATAACGATCGACGAAGGCTTCTGGCAATCGATCTGTAGGTTTGACCATTTCTCCTCATTTGATCTGCCCTAATGATTTCTGATGGCGTTAAATCAGGCATACTTAGATGCTCGTAAATTATCAATATGCGAAAAAACTCAAAAGCCTCAAAAACTGCAATTCAAAGATTTTCAAGTGGAATTCACGAACCTTCTAAAAACGGACAAGCGGTGGAAAAAAATTAATCAATGAAAATTAAAACAAAAGAATGAAAAAAAGGGCAGTCGCTTAGTATTCCATTTTTAAATTAAAACCCAAATTTAAAAAAAGCTTATTTAGCCGGCCAGTAACACGCAAAAATGCGTAAATACTCCCTTTTTTTTCTGTTCCGCTAATTGTGCCGGTGTGTGTATTACTGAAGACTTCATTAAATGACTTCGGCAATCTAACAACGTCGATCCTATGCATTTTATCGAACTTTCTATTCACTGCACACCTTCACAGACACCTGCCACCACTGTTATTAGTCAAAACCCAAAATATACAGCAAAATATAAATTTTACAAAAAAACATGATCCCCTTTTTCGTATTTCCACCAAAAACCCTCTTGACTATTTCTAAAAATATGGAACATATCTTGAAAAATAACACAAACATGAATATGTCGGGATTTTTCCTATAATCTAATTTAAGCGACACCATTTTAATCGCCGCTAAATTTAGGAGGTTTAGTCGTGATGACATTTCTAAAATGCTTAAAATGGCGTCCACAGAATAGCCATAAGGTCGCTAACCCTAAATTGAATTGGCCAGATAAATTAGGAACGTCAGATTCATTTTTAGTCCTGTCATTTGATTTTGACAGTACTGCCTAGAATAGCAAAATGCTTTAGCAGCTGTCAAATAAAATTAAGAGGTTTAGGCGGTGTTGTAGAATTGAACCCTATGTCCCTCGGCGATAACAGATTTGATATATTATTCGTTTTTAATTTCCAGGGTAATGCCATCATCAGACATGGCGATTGACATGCGTCGCACGAAGCTGAAGGCGGCAGAGGCAGCCCTGCTTGCCGGCGAGCTGAAGAAGCCCACCTGGGAATCCAGGAACGAGGGCATACATGAGAGGGTCAGCTTCGAAGACTCCATTTGGGGCTTCGATCTCGCTGGTGGCTCTTACTACAAGACACCGCTTAGGGTTGTTGCTGTAAGTAACAAGGAACTGATAGTTTTGTACTGAGATTGTCCGGTGATATTGTACGGAATGGAGACGGTTGTCAAAAGATAGTGGAATTATCAGGGCTTTTAAAATACGAAGTGTCTAGTCGTCCAATTTGACGGATGAATAAAATTACCTCAATATTATTAATTTTCTTGAATTATTAAAAGCAGTGGTGTTAGAATAACATTTTCATTATTGAATTTTAAGACGTCCATATTTCAGTGGTCAATATAAAAGGTGAAATCTCAAGAAAAAAAGTAATTTATTCAAATAAAATTGATTAAAGAGTAGCAATCATACCCATCACTAGCTATACTTCTTTTTTTAAACAACAACTTTATTCGTTTTACCGGACGACTAAATAATTTTATTCGTCCGTTAATCGAATAATTGTATTTATTCATCCTGTTATCGGACACCTAGCAACAGCCTTTATAATAAGCCTGGGACACATGTAGCTGGGTAGCTTGTGGCTCAGGTGGATAAAGGAAACAGAAACATTTTTAGTTCAAATAGACGGAGTGGCAACGACAAGTGATCACTCAAATTTCACTTAAGATGCTTCTGTTCTTGTAGTCCGTGAGACAGTAGATGGATAGAAGAACTCTTCCACTCCTCAAACGTACAAATACAGAAACATTACTAAGTATTAATCTCAATTTGATGCTGAACATTTGAAAGCAGCAGAACAATCGCAAAATTTTGCAAAAATAATTCCTCTTATTTCCATAAATGTCGTTGTAAACAAGGATACAAAATGCTAATTACATAAAAACCCCGATAACCTACGTATTATTTGAAAAACATAGTCGTTTGCATACACAATCGGGGGAGTAAAAATTTCGAGTAAAACTACGCAGCCATTTCTTTTTGTTTTTTTATTTACTTTTAATAATAATTGAATTTAATAACAAAATTTCCGTTTTTTATTTATGAAATCCTTGGTAAATTGCTCATTTATCATATATTTTCATAAATATGTCGATTTCTTTTGGTCAATAACTAATTAGAATTTCTTTTGCTAGGAACAAAATGTAAATTTTTTATTTGAATCTGGCGTCATCACGGGCATGTCAAAGTCAAAGTTAAAAGTCAAAATGTTTTATTCAAAATAGGAACTTACAAGTCCACTTATTGAATGCATGCTTTATGTTTTGACGCTTGATCTTAAATTTTCAAAAGCCGTTTACCATTAGTAGTTTAAACATTTCTCCCTTCTCTAGGTGAAGCCAGACAGTCGGGCAGAAAAGGCGGGAATCAGGCCAGGCGATCGACTCAAGCGCATCAATGACATCGACACCGCCACACTGACCATCCAGGAGGCGCATACGATCATCATCGACTCAGGAATACACCTCAAGATTGCCGTTACTGCGTAAGTTTGTAGATGTGTAGCGAGGTATCGTTATCCTACCTCCTTTCTTCCTAATCTTATCAACTTTTTGCCCTTTTACCTCTTTATCTGACTAAATATTTTAAATATTGAATTTGAAATTAGAATTACATCTTTCTCTTCTTTTTTTTTTACTTACCTGAAATTTTAGTTCAACTGTTCTTCCGAGCTAACATCTGCATTTTTTCAAATTAGCTTCTCTGCATACATCTATATACAAGGTGACTTTTTTACCGTCTGGAAAAAAATGTGGTGTTATAGGTAAGTAAGTGTAATAAATTCATTTGGCAATGTTACTTAAAAATTTTTTTTTCTCAAAAACATTTTTTCTTGCTTAAACTAATATACATTACTCAATTGTAGTCAATAATACACACTGAAATATTTGAAATAGTATTTTAAAAAGAAACAGGCTCGTAGCTTCCATTTATGCGCAATTTACCTACAACCGCCAGCTGCGCGTAGTACTGTGCGTAGTTTTCTAGATTTTGTAAATTGCATTAAACATGACTATATTTAACAATTAATCTCGTGTATAACTTCGGCTCTAGATACCTTATACGTCATATTTTTTTCCAGACGGTAAAAATATCATCCAGTATATAAAAATTAATGCCACTTTTCGTTGTTATTTTATAACTCAAGAACGGGCTCACATATCCAAACCAAATTTTTAGGCTTTATTTGGACTATTTAGCAGATGGTTTACTGTCGAGTGGTTGTTCATTTATCACATTTTTACAGGACAGCGTCTGTCGGGTCAGGTAGTAGGGTTATATAAAAGGAAGTCGTGTTAGTTACACTACTTAGAACTCAAGAACGGCTGAACCGATTTGGATGGAAGTTGGTGGGAAGGTAGGATACTTTTTATTCCGATATTCCCTCGGGAACGGGAACTACGCGGGTGAAACTGTGGGGCGTTGCTAGTAGAATATATTTTGCTACATACGAATTGTGCTACGATGACCAGACAGTGACCAAATTGTGTTTCCTTCATGTTCAGTCTTCTTCATACAATAACTCCCTTTGGCTGATGAGCTTCTCCTTTTTTAGAACTCCGACCTTCCTTCTATTTTTGTGAGTAGTGGGCCGCACTGTCTCAGCCGCCGCTCCATCTATCGGTATTACGTAGAAAAAATAAAAATACCCCTTAAGTTTAGAAATATTTGTATGGTATGCCATTATGGTGTAATAAGTTATTGAGTATCGAAGAAGCGCCTTAAATGGCAAAAACATGACGTCATAAGTTCTAAACCGCGTTTTCAGTGTTGTCACAAGAGTTTGGACAAATACATTATACATCACCCGAAGTATAAACATACTTACTATTAGTATAAGTTGATTAATAAGTTATGTTATTCTATTGATATGAACTTATTTGCAGGCCTGAAGACGAAGAAGACAGTTACTACTGTTACGAAGATCCTCTAGTAAGTAAAATTTTTCTATTGTATTTCTGCCTTATTTGTAATACTGAAAGTTAAAAACTGTGCGTAATTCATTATTTTTTCTACCTTTTTCTATTATTTGTGGTATGGCGTGGCCTTTCCTTTCATTTATACCTTCGTTTATTTTTACATTCACTCCTTCTCACAAATAATAATAGGTAAGGCTAGGCTACTTTTGTCAAAGAGTGCATAGCTGTCCAAAGGGGCAATGGTGCCAGTTGTATGGGTACGCTGCCTCGATGTGATGCTTTGGAGGAGGTTTCTAATTTATAGTTTAAAATTTTGTACATCCACATAGTTTTAGTAATACAAAAATAAAAATCATAATAGGTAAGTATCATCTTTTTCCCTATAACCTTCTACATTAATATTTAATCATTCGTCTTACAATATCACTCTAAATTCTTCGTATTATATGCCAGTAACACAACCAACGATTACCTCTCAACTTGTCCGTCACGGGTTTCAACATTATCAATACCAGTCTATATAAGTTCATAGCCGAAAATACACTTTATAAATGCCAATCCCATACTTGTATCATTTTTCTAGCTTATGCTCGTGATTTCGTCCCGTTATAAGTTTGATAACTCGGCTCTCGAATGAAACAATAGAAATGTAAAAAAAAAACAGATTAGTTTAAATTAAAAAATTTGAGAAATCACCATTTTGAGATTCAACATTTTGAGAATTCAACATTAAGTTCCCGAAGGAAATAATTGTTAAAGTATCTATTGATGTTACCTACAAAGAATCCTCATTTGAATTTGTATTAAATATACAGGGTGTCTTTTTTTACCGTCTGGAAAAAAATGTGGTGTGATAGGTAAGTGTAATAGATTCATTTGGCAATGTTACTTAAAAAAAATTTTTTTCTCAAAAATATTTTTTCTTGCTTAAACTAATATACATTACTCAATTGTAGTCAATAATACACACTGAGATATTTAAAATAGTATTTTTAAAAGAAACATGCCCGTAGCTTAAATTTATGCGCAATCTACATACAACCGCCAGCTGCGCGTAGTACTGTGCGTAATTTTCTAGATTTTGTAAATTGCACTAAACATGACTATATTTAACAATTAATCTCGTGTATAACTTCGGCTCTAGATACCTTATACGTCATATTTTTTTCCAGACGGTAAAAAAAAATCACCAGTATATAGGTTATCAAAAGTTCTCGGTGATAGAAAGCCAGTTGTTTTATCCCACGCACAGATAAGGGTAGGTATACACGAGAATAGGTCCATTACGAGAAATCCAATCGCACAATACCATTGGTTTACGTATTAGATCGGTTTGAATTTCAGTCTTGGTGCAAATATTGGCCCACAGTTAAGTGCTGTATGCCTCGAGATATTGTTTATGTGTTTGATTCTGTTTTGATTGTAATCTATGCAAACTATATTGAGTTTGGATATGGTTATGGACATATTTTTGTATGGATTCAAAATGAATACTTATGGTATTTGATATGGCTTAACGTCTTATGTTTTACGTAAAAGCAATGGTAAAATGTTTTTCAATGAATCTGATGAGTGGTTTTGGAGCCCATTTGAGTAAAAGTTTCACACAGACAGACAAAAATTCTAAAAACGGTATTTTGCAAGTATCGTACAAATAGCATGAAACAAAATGAAACCACAGAAACTTTAATAGTACAAACTTAATTAAATCACAGAAACTTCAATATTTGTAAGGAAAAACTATACTTTAATTTAAATTTAATTTAATTTGTAGCCTTAATAAATAAAAAAATGAGAATTGTATATTTGTTTGATAAAAGAAAAAGTTTTATTCATGCTTGTTTTCTAAACAACATCTTGACATTTTAATTAAACTCTATGTCAAATCATTCCATAGGTATATGGGGGTACATACATTTTCCATTAAAATATTAAGTTCTGATCTTGTGAACCTCTACCACAATTTTGAGAAATTTTAATAACGACCGTTTAAAAACGGAGTCTCTTTTATGACTTAACTTTTAAGTACCCAAAGAAAAATCGAAAGAAGCTCCACAACTTTTGTAATTACTTTTAATTCCGTCTTATTATGCTATTAAGAGTACATTGTTAAACTTAACTAGAAAGGCCCGATAATGCCCTCGGCACCTTGTTTTCCCGTTCCCGTGAGAATTTTTTATTCACATCTTGACATTTTGACAATCGTGCCATCTGAGGCTTTTTGCGTTATGATATTAGACATTTAGTACAAGTACTATTCTAAGTTCCTATTTTCAAAATTTTATTGCAACTTTATTTCAATAAGCTGCTTATGTCTAGAGTCTTGTCGTTGAAATTTTAGAAATATTACTTACTTTTAAACATTTTAAAAAAATCTTTCTTTTTTAAAATTTAAAAAAAATTACGGTTGAACCTGTGCATTGATAGTTTGTTCATTTATTTTTATGCTAAACAATGTGTCCAATACTAGTTACAAATAAAAAAAAAAACATGCTTCTACCAGCTTAGGAAGTCTATGAGTCAGACCATGTTAAAGGTTTCCAGTTCCCATGGGAACACAGGGATAAAATATAGCCTTTGTTACTCCCTAACAATGTATCTTTTTACTAGTGAAATAATTTTTTAAATCAGTCCAGTAGTTTTTGAGTTTATTCGTTACAAACATACAAATATTTCTTCTTTATAGATAACTAGCGGTTCTACGCGGCTTCACCCGCGTAGTTTCCGTTCCCGTGGGAATACGGGAATAAAATATAGACTATGTTACTCAAGGATATTCTAGCTTTCCATTGGTGAAAGAATTTTTAAAATCGTTTCAGTAGTTTTTGAGTTTATTCGTAACAAACATACAAAAATACAAATCTTTCCTCTTTATAATATTAGTATAGATGTATAGTTATTTAGTCTATTGTCAGCACCAGCATACCTTAATGAGGTCAAAGATAACCTCCAAGGGCCTATCTCTGAGGCCTGAAATATACAGGTCTGTCTTTGATATCGTATTGAGACATCGTTATTTGATTGTCAGGTTGGAGAATCAATTTCGGTCTACGATTGAATGAAATTCCGGAATAATTTGACCTCTAATAATGGACTTTCCCTTACAGGTGCCATATGGGTAAGTCTATTATTAGAGATCAAATATAAATAGAATTATTGTGATTTAAAGTTTTATGCTTGTTTATTTAAATACATACAGCTATAAGTACATAACATAGATTTAGTATACTTAGATTGGCATTGCGAAAGAGAAAGAAAATTGGTACCCGTGTGTTAGAGCGAGATAGAGAGACGAGACCATTTTCGTCAACTCTACGGGGTTCTACCGGGCCGACGTCAGTTGTGAACGAAAAAAATCTCGCTTATTTTAATTAATCTCGCGTATTAAAAGAGTAAGTTTGATGTTTAATAGACGTAGACAGCTATGGTTACGTGTGCAGTACCGTTTGTAATTCATCTAGGAAAGAAAATCCACAGAATTAGTCATTTTACATGTAAGTGCGATTGAAAGATTAAATTCTCTAAATGCAATGATTATAGAAAACTGAAAAACAAATCGTGCACAAATAGATAGGTAATAACATTGCTTTTTATTATATAAATGTTCTGAATGTATAAGAATTGATTTAAGCGAAATATTAAATACGTGAATTTCTTGTATTTCTAACCTCAATTTTATAGTGATTGTCGTAATATCGATTAACCACATTTCGATAACGTGACTGGCAAAGGTATTAACTACACCATAAATCACAGGCCCATTTGTTATCGAGAGCTACAAGTTTAGGGAGAGCACTATTTGTCTTGCACACATCCACGTTACACGCACAGAAGTGTCACTTTTTTTGGTCTCGCCGTACTGGGTCTATTGCCAATCTTTAACGTTAGTATACTAAATCTATGGTACATAATCTCAAGCATTTTTGTCGTCGGGGTGAGCAGAAACAATATACTACCACTTGCTAGAACCAGTTTGTGTGTATGTATGTTTGTTACTTAATCACACCTAAACTGCTGGCTGATTTTGATGAAATTCGACAGACAAAATATTATATAAATAGGGTTCCAAAATAAAATAAAAGAACCGATTTTTTTCAGCACAGTGAAACACAACAGCAGCGAAAAATAACAAAAATATTTATCTAAATTTTGTATTAAGTAAAAATTAAAAAATTAATGTGTTGAGGAGTTTCTTTCCGGGCTTCTTCTCCTCAACCATACATGCTGAAGCGGTGGAGTTGCAATAACTTTCAATAAGTGGACTTATAGTTCCCAACTTCGAGTAAAAAATTTTGACTTTTATTTTAATAAAAACCGAAACTACCCTCTAACGGTAATGTAAGGCAAACCCATCATAATTTCAAGGCTGAATTAAAACCAAGAAACACTATAATGATTTATTAATATTTGTTGCCAGGAAGAAGAGTACGACGACGAAGCTGAGAGACTCAGACTGAAAGAGGAGGAGAGACAGCGGCAGATTCACGCTAAAGTTGTTAGTAATAAGATTCAGTTTAGTTTAGCAAAGAAAAAATATGATTGTGCGGGCAGTGAGGCGCTTCGCAAAATTTTGTAGTTTTTAAAAAAAAACATTGATTGTCTGTAAAGTCGGTTTCCGGACGATAATTTTACGTGATAACGTTATAAGAAAACATTGATGAAAAATTGCATACTGGAGAGAAAAAGAGATATGCTTCACAAGCCGAACGCTTAGGCCGATCGTGCCTCTCTATCGCTTGTTCCACGCTCTCTCTTGCACGCTTGGCTTAGGCGGAACGTGACACGTCGTGCGGGCAGCCGGCGTTCATTATAAATAAGACGTTGTCACGTCAAAAATTAAAATATATACGCCTTATGCACAAGGAGATTTCAACCATCTTATGCTGCTAGACCAGAGTATGTTACATGTCTTTTGGCCCTGCGGGTTTTCTTACTATGATTTTCTTCAACATCGTGCTAGTGATAAACACGTAAGTACACGTCATCAATAGGAATCGAACCTAGGACTGAAGCATGAGAGGCGCGCCCTTCTAATAAGCTGCTATAACTGCTCCTACTACTTACTACTTATACTGATTTTAGGTTGGCTTCATAGAAATAGCCAGGCGCTTCTATCAATTTAAAATTTCTAATCAGTACCTATATAAATATCTAAATTGAAAACTAAATAAATAAATAATCTCACGCCTTTCATCCCCGAGGGGGTAGGCAGAGGTATTCCATTACTGGATATACCCACATTACACGAGATACATTGGACCCCTAAACGTGATAGGTGGTAGGCCATCGCCGGACCAGGTCTATTTGCGCATGTCTCAGAATTAATTCTGAGACCTGCGGGTTTCCTCACGATGTTTTCCTTCACCGTCGAGCTAGTGATAAATATGTACGTAAGTTTTTGAAAAAGTCATTGGTACATGCCAGGATTCGAACCCGAGCCTCACTGATTTTCGACCGGCTCTTTAACCGTCCGGGCTATCACTGCTCTTAATCTAAATTGAAAATATGGAAATTTGTATTTGCCTACATAATATGAAGCCAATCTCTAAACCGATTCCATGAATTTACAGTGGATTCACATTGGGTTGTTGAAACCGCGCGGTTTTATGCACAGAATAAACGCGTGCACTATTCTGGTATATATATTTATTTCACGTGAGAATGACAACTAAATAATTTCAAGCCTATTATCCTCGAGGGGATAGTCAGAGGTATTCCGTTTCTGGAAATACCCACTTTTCACGTGATAGCCCTGTTGGTGAACCAGCTTTTCATGCATGAGGCTCAGGTTCGAATACTGGCGAGGGAAGACAATAAGTTTTTCAAAAACTTACATATTTATCACTAGGTCGACGGAGAAGGTAATAATAGTGAGGAAACCAGAATTGATTCTGAAGCATTTGTAACAACACCCTTTTTACGTTTAGTCCAAATACTTACTTAGACTGTTGAAAAGTGGGTATTTCCAGCAATGGAACTGCCCTTTGTGAATAGAACCCTAGTACACAATCTAAACAAAGTAGCTTGCCAACCCAATAAACAACTCGATGGATTTTAATTCAGTTACCATCAATAGACAGATAGATTCAAGGGGGAAGTTTGTATGCATGTACCTAGAAAATCAGAGAATTTCAAAGATTAGTTATGTGATGAGATAGAATTCTAAAGAGTAAAAAACTGACTTCAACTTATATGGTTTTCTCATGGATGCCATTGTCAAAACTGGGAACATTGTACAACAGGACCACACGGAAAGCACCAGCTTTTAAATAAAAAAATAATCATCAAAATCGGTTTACCCAGTCGAAAGTTCTGAGGTACCTATCACAAACAAAAAAACATACGCTACGAATGGATAACCTCTTCCTTTTTTGAAATCGGTTAACAACACATTATTGTGCGCTTAAACCGAAGCAATGGGGTAATTGGTGAATGAGGCTGTTACTTATATATTTGCAGAGCTCATACTGGAGTCTCCAATGGCCGTGGGTGAGCAAGCGCAGAGTAATCTATCGGGAGTCTAACTGCTTCATGGTGCCCAGCAAATTCGAGGAAAAACACAAGTATGTCACATTTTGCATCTTCAGTTGCAAGTTAATGCTCGAATTATACGCGTCCGCGCGGCGCGACCCAGCGGTTTCGGCCGAGTCGCTTTTCCATATAAAGCGGCCCGAGCGCTTCCCTAGTGTTCACGACAGAGCGCCGTGTCCGCTTCAAATGCACCTACACAAGAAGAGATTAAAATATAATAGGGTCTAGAGGGGGCATTGGGAATATTTTCATACAAAAACTTTGAAGCTCAAGCGTCATGTCAGTTATTATGAACGCGAGCTGTCATTAGGTCGAATCACTTTTTCCCACTAGTAATAATTTTTGGCTTTAGATTTTCCTCGTTTGTTTCCTCTATGCCCCATTATGTTTTAATCTTTTTGGATACAACATAACACCTTGAAACTTGTACCAACAGCGGTTTATTCAAATAATGCATTGCATACGCTTTCTTTCCGTTTCGCGGTATAGCGGGCTCCGTAGAGGTCCGCTCTAATATAATACCAGTCTAAGATATAGCTGCCGTTCTTTGTGCCGGCCATTACTATTGAAAAAAAAGCAGCAGCAGAAAAAGAGCAGTGATAGCCCGAACGGTTAAAGAGCCGACACAAAATCAGTGAGGCTCGGGTTCGAATCCTGGCATGTCCCAATGAGTTTTCAAAAACTTACGTACATATTTATCACAAGCTCGACGGTGAAGGAAAACATCGTGAGGAAACCCGCAGGTCTCAGAATTAATTCTGAGACATACAGACCCGGTCCGGCGATGGGCTCACCACCTATCACGTTTAGGGGTCCAATATATCTCGTGAAATGTGGGTGTATCCAGTAATGGAATACCTCAGCCTACCCCCTCGGGGATAAAAGGCGTGAGATTATATATATCCTATAGACCTTGACTGGCAGGCCACCTTATTAGAAAAGCACTTGAGACTGACTGTCAGTCAGTTGCACCTTTACAACAGCCAGTAAGAATTTTAACAATAGCTAGTATCTTAATGGGTTCGATTCTGCTTTACAGCGACTTTTATTTTAACTTAGTTCTATCTTTGTCTTATCTCAAAAAAATAAAAGGGATAGAATATAACCTACCGAATTTAGTCCGGTCAGAGGCTGTGTTTTAGTCGTGACTTCTTTAATTATGCACTAAACACGTTATGATATGCCTCAGTTTAATGGACTAAAAATAATTTGACGGGACTAAATATCTCTCGTCTCTTTTTTTTCCTAGGAGAAAGAAAATGACAGGAATAAACTAAAACAAGTGTAGTCGCTGTAAACAGAATTGTCAGGCAAAGGCAGGAAACCAATGTCAAGCATTCACTTTTCAGATAAGCCAGAAAGAGAAAAATACAGAAAGGAGGATATACGATAATATCTCCCATTAGAATTAGCCATTTTTTCGTCTCAGTATGTGATCCATTGCTCTCATTCTCATAGTCCATTCTTCAATTTAACTTCATTCTTGAAGTTAAATTTCTTTTCCAGAGACAAGTTCTCGCCACAGCCAATGCTACGGCAGGAAGATGACATCGTCTTGCAAAGCACAAAGAGTCAAAAAGATCTGACAGATGAAAAAAATCAGAATGATGGAATCAAAACAGCTGGACTTGCAAATGGTGCAGCTGCTGTTAAAGAAGATCCTAAACCCGTTTTAGCTGGCAATATAGGTAAAAATGTGGCACCCAATGGAAAACCAGACGTGAACGGACTCGGTGAAATACTAGAAGTAGAAGAAGACAGCATTGCAGAAAGTGTAACTGAAAGTATTGAAGAAGTCAGTAATAATACAACTGAAAAGTCTGTTGACGACAACCTGGAAGACTCGCAAGAAGTCAATGATGTTTCTCAAAGCGAAGAAGCGAGTTTAAAAGATGATGATGTTATCAATGAATTGCTGAATGGTGATGGAAGTATAGCTAAAGGGGAAGAGGAAAACATCATAGATAGTATTCTGGGTGACAGTGATGGACACTCGTTAAGCAATTCCGAATCAGTCGACGAAAGATAAGCGAAATTCAAGTTTAAATATTAAAATTGATTGTGATATTCTTGTGATAGAAATACGCTCAATTTAATAAGTGAACTCTAGGTTTATTTCTCATTGAAACATTTTGGTAATAAACCATTCATTTTTCATGTTGTTATTGAATAATTTATTTTGTAAACTACTCAAGTGCTTACAATTTATCATTGTTCATTACTTTAAATAATCTGTATTTCAGAGAATTGTATTCATAAGATAATAAATGTTTCTGAAATGAATTCAGATTTCTATTTATCGTAAAAAATTACTCGTTTAACTATTTACAGCAGTTCTACCATTTATAACCCACCTTTGAATATCCGACAGAGTCAAATCGCACCTGAAATCAATGACCGACACAACTCCAAATTTGACGAAATTGACCTTTTATTATCAAAAAATCCGCTATATTTTTCTCTTTCGACTGGTAAAACTCGTATAATTATACGTGAATTCTAGGCAATTTTACATACCTAAATGTCTCTTTTGACTTGCCGCGATTTGCATCGCGCCGAAAGGGAAGACAGGACTTTCTTAGTTGATCCGCAGGTGTCGTCCCAAACGCAAGCGCCGCATTGGCACAACACGAAATAATACGCGCAAGCGACGGAATTTGAGAACAGTAAGAAAGTCAAAAAAGACACAATTTGAATTATGCCTGTTTAAACTAGTTAAATGTTTACAATTTTTGGGATTATTTTGAGTTATGACTATCTTAACTTTTTGTACTTGAAGATTTCTGATATTTTCTGTGCATTATTTTTATTTGTGTCTCTTTGTTAGCAAAAAATTTTGTGTTATGCCACTTCAAACTTTTTAGTATTGGGTGTTTAGGATTTCTTATTTTGACTTGTGTCTCTATAACCTGTTTACTGTCATAAAACTTAGTATAGTATTTATAAATTGCAGGTTAATTAGAAGATCAACCATCATAATAGTCATAGTAATTATGAAAATGAAACTGTATTTAATGATGGAAGCAAACCGCTTTGCACAGTTATAGTATAAGTACCTAGATAGAGAGCTAAACAAGCACAGGCATCGGTCAAGCAGGGGAAAATTCTAACCAAATGTTTATTTATGAAAGGCGACTGAACTCGGTGGAAGATTAATCAATAGCCTATTATTGATATTTAGTAGTGAGACATTGATAAATCCCACAACGCTGACAGAAAACATTACTTTGACCTCAACACTCTTCGTATCGAATGAGCGACTGAGCAATGTTGGGGCTCTACGTAATAAGTTTAAGCACGGATCGGGTACAAGCCACTAACGCTGTTCCTTACAAGGGTTGGTGAAACCATTGTCTTCAAGTTGGGGATCTTGGCTGAGATCGAAAACTTTTATAGCCTGTTGTGCACTTCGCATTCGATTTGTCCGGAAGCCAGTACCTAATGATGATAATAGAGCAGCACTGACCCGCCACTATACGGATGCTCTCCCGGAGATCAGCTTTTATGAAATTGATATGCTGTCGAAACTGTTGAAGAATGGAAAAGGACCTGGTGAAGACTGAATAACATCACAGTTTTTAAAGTCAAGAAACACCAATGTGTCTTAAACTTCGTTATGAACTGTGGGAGAACTCCTAGGTCATGGAGTAGGAATATCGTGGTTGTTTTTCAAGTTCCTAACCAATATTTATTAACTGTTTTCAAGGGCTATTACGTGATAGTCTTACGTGAAGCGTGAAAGTGCAAGGACTTTGCCGTCCGGCAGTCTCTGCAGGGATGTTGAGACGATCGAAGTGCTGATATACCTTTACGGTCCAAGTCCAGAACCAAATAAATTATTCAAGAATGCATAGAAGATAATTTACGACGCTGATTTGGATGGAATGTAACGAGAAACATAAATGGGAAACACACCTAATAGTGGATTTATTGCAAGATTAATGATGATGATAAAATACTATGATGATAACATTATGATTTACTTTATTGTGATAATTACTTTTTTAGCAAAAAAATCATTTTTTATTAACTATTATTATCACTCAAATTTACTTTTTAAAAACTGAATGAACACCTATTATTATAACCGTGTATTATTAATTATGACCGTAATGTTATATTCGTAGGTAAAACCTATTTAAATTCAGAGTATTTTGGTTATTGTAGGAGTGTATATTTTAGATTTTATACTGATTTTAATTTCTGAACATTGAAAAGTTAACATTTAATTGTTTTCTTGCTTTATTATAAAGAATTCATTCTTATTATTGTTTTTGCATTTTGACTTGATACACCTATTTTTAAATTCCCCAGTTATTGAAAGTAGTCATAACAGGCATATTTTGAATTAATACACATTGTTTTTATATATTCGTGTTTTGAAGTTTGTCTAAATAGTCATATTTTGAGTTAGGACATCTCCTTTTTCATTTCTTGAATTTTAAAATGAAGGTTAAAACGACACATTGCAAAATATATTTTAAAAAACCGGGCAATATAGACACAAGTCGAAGTACTAATCAAATATACCTCAAAACTTTATAATGTTGCTAGTTTTCTACAATTTAAGTTATTTTAATCGGAAATGTACACTTCAAGCTAAATTTTAAAATAAGTATCATACCCTAATTTGGAACAGAACTTGGTCAAAAAGGACGACAAAACTTTAACTTGAGTTTTCTCGAAACTCACTTTTTTAAGTTGTGTCGGTCTTTAATTTCAGGTGCGAAATCTTATTTGGTTACCAATATTTTCCCTCGGGAACGGGGACTTAGGCTCAGGAAATCAAAGGATACAGCTAGTTGATTTATACAAGAATAAACGCAATTCCTCATACAACCCGAGTAGTATATTATATAAAAAAAATATGATGCATTCGTACTTCAGTTTTGCCTAACAAAATTTCTTAAATAAATATGTAACAATAAGAGTACGTTTTCCATAGGTAGCCCTAAATTTAGCTATGCTTTAATTTTTTATAATAAATTAATACATATTGAAAATAGCTGAAAACTTAACAAACTAATTAGGAATTGCGCTTATTCTGTTACATATTGTATAAGTTACTTTATATAACGGTGCTTCAAGTGCCCACACCCAAAGGTAGATTCACATTTATCAAGGCCCATATATTTGCTCAACAAACGATTCACTATCAAGACCAATCTGTAAACACATTTCTGAGCTCAATATTTGCGGCATTCGGCCTATATTGACGTCAGCGATGATTAGGGACACGGTTCTATGTTTGCTAGTCCTTCAATGAAAGGGGATCATTGGTGTCACTATTTTCGGACTGCCTCGTTCTATTCGTGGCGAAGATTCTTAACTTTTCAATTTATTTACATTACATCATATTTCACTCGTAACAATAATTGAAAGAAAGATAAAGAAGACATATTTGTTTTGAAAGAGAAATTCAACATAATGGACAAACATTTCTTGTTAGGGATACATTGGAAACAAAAGAATACTTGGCTTATGGACCAACAAGAGCCAATAGCGCCAACCATAATTTTATTCATTTTACTCATATAACAGACCAAATTTATAAAATTTGAAGCTTGACAACTTGTATACCAAGCAAATTACCTGTAGTGTTTTTGGATTTCCTTTTCTTTATTTTTGCATTTGATAAATTAAAAGAATCGTAGATTACCGTTAAAAGTGGTCAATTTTAGCGTTATCATTTAGTGTTCTTTCTTTTGAAAATTATTCTTTAAGCTATGTTACTGTTAAATTTCATGAAAATCCGTTCACTCGTTTTTGCGTGAAAGAGTTGCAAAAGTTCATTCATCTGTCCATTCTTACAATCTTGCGTTTACATTATTACTACGATACGAGTATAATAATATTAAAAGGAATACTTACTATGATAAACATTTATAGAAACATACTAAAAAAGTTTCATTATCATCTTAAAAGCCTAATGACCGTCGGATATTAAAGAAAAGGCTACAAATGTTAAGTGAAAGCCAACACAATAGATGCAAAAGCTAGTTATAGAGATCTTTTAGCTCATAGACACGCTAAAGTTGCTTCAAGGACAGCAATTAACTGACGGAAGCGAGCCTTTCTCCATCAACGCTGGAGAAAGGAAGTAACAAAAGAATGGACAGAAGTAGGAACTACTAATACTTAGGCTTTTCCGTGTTAAGCGAACAAAAATGTTGGCGAGCGCGACTGTACCTACGTGGTACACTCGTGTTGTCTAGCCTCCGCTTGACTCCGCTCGATGTAGGGTCAACACGAAAAAGTAAATTATCAGGAATCTTCTTCTTATACTCGTCTATATATGAAATGATAAACTGACTGACTGATTGGTGATGTATCAACGCACAGCCTAAGCCGCTGGTTCTAGAGACTTGACTTGCACATAGATAGCTTATACAGTGTAGGCATCCACGAAGAAAAGATTTTGGAAAATTCAACCCCTAAGGGGGTGAAATAAACGTGCGCGGGCGAGAAGCCGCGGGTAAAACCTAGTCAATAAATAAAAACTGGACATGTGCGAGTCGGACTCGTCCACTGAGGGTAATTTGTATATTTTCCTTGTACTTGCAGTATAAGACGTTATTTATTACGTTCCAACTTTCATATGACAGTTCTACGTCAACGTAAAGTAGCTTATAAATTTTGATTCCCTTGAGTGTCCAGATATACGTTTTTTGTGGCATAAACGGCCGTGTATTTTTTTTACGTTTGAAGTTAGATTTTTGAGCACCTACAAGGGACTGTAGACCTGAGTATATGGTTTTAATTTTGACTCTACTCCTTGCGTTCCCGAGGTAAAGGGTATCGAAAGACAGAGAGGGTTCCGTTTTTTCCTTTTGATGTACCTACGCAACCCTTAAAATTGGGTTGGTTGGCACAAATCCTACTTCCTACTAATATTATAAACTCGAAAGTTTATATATATGGATGTATAGATGTATGGATGTTTGTTCTTCTTTCACGCAAAAACTACTCAACGGATTTTGATATAACTTTTTTTTTCTTACATCAGAATAACACATAGGCTATATGTTATCCCCGTATTCCCACGGGAACGGGAACTACGCGGTTGAAACCACGGGGAGCTGCTGGTCATAAATAATTTAGATGCCTCGCTTCTGCTCGATTTAAGGTTCTTTTTAGAGCGAAATTATAGATCAACTGTTATTTTGGCTGTATGATTGTTACCCATTGCTAAATGAAGCGGCATTAAATTTTATATCCCGTAATGAAATTTAGGTAGAACTATAAACTAATTATACATTTACCTTGTACAGACAGACCTAATAAATCATACCAGTGTATTACTAACATACAACAAAATCATCATTGAGCATCACGAAACTTCATGATTACGTTCCCAATAGGCACCCCAGCTTCAATTTACCCTGATAGCTCCCAGACAAAAGTACACTTCATTTAATTTTATCGAAGGTCCAGTTTTGTGTGGCAAAGCTTAACAAATAATTGTAATCCAAATGGAAGTGCGTGAATGCGATGTTATGCTGCCTCTACACTCCAGACTGTCTGTGTATATTAAAAACTAATAATATTGAGGTAAGGAAAACCTAATAGTAGTTTTTTTGGTTTAGAAGCTTATTATGATTACAAAATGCCAAGCCAAGTAGCTTCGTAAAACGTAAAGATGAGTCAAAAAGAATGACTAATGTATGGGATTGACACTAGCACTCGACTTGTCATTACAGCACTGCCAAGTAAAATTGATGGAATACTCTAAGTAGTAACTGGGCTACGAATAAGGAATTCCTTATTCGTAGTAACTGGGTGACCGAGATTCGCTCATTCTAACACCAGTGTCGCTAACGCCATCTGTTAGTAAGTGGAAGTATTATTAAATTTTAACAGAAAATACAACTATGTAGTTGAACTTAGTGTGCAAAACTACATCTGTTTACAAAATTCATCAAAAATCGGTAGAGCTGTTTTGTGTAGGTAAAAGAATTGTTGGTTTAATGTACAATAGGATTAAAATGAATCGAACGGCAACTAAGCGATTGAAACCATTGCTTGCAATAGACAGATGACTGGATGTGACGTTGCATCTTTTTGCCGCAGTGTATTCACAGATGTGTTTTAGTTTTAGGTGGTTTTAATAAGAGCAGTGATAGCCTTACGGTTAAAGAGCCGGCCGAAAATCAGTGAGGCTCGGGTTCGAATCCTGGCATGTACCAATGAGTTTTTCAAAAACTTACATACATATTTACCACTGGCTCGACGGTGAAGGAAAACATCGTGAGGAAACCCCGCAGGTCTCAGAATTAATTCTGAGACATGTGTAAACAGAACCGGTCCGGCGATGGGCTCACCGCCTATCACGTTTAGGGGTCCAATGTATCTCGTGAAATGTGGGTATGTCCAGTAATGGAATACCTCTGCCTACCCCCTCGGGCATGAAAGGCGTGAGATTATTTATTTATTTTTATTTTGTTTTAGTTTGTAGACTTCGGCGAACATGAATATTGGTAAACATTCGCCTAAAGTGCGGAGGTACAGAGTGTGGAAATCAATTACTATACAATACGATTCGCATGTGCGAATACAATGGGGAATAGAGGCCCTTGGAGAATCAGTATTATTCTCAGAATTCTGAGTTCGCACTTATCACGAACTAGCTTTTAGCCGCGGACGCTCGCGCACGTTATTACACTACCTTAGGGGTTGAATTTTTAAAAATCCTTTAGTGGATGCTTACACTGTATTTAAGCTATCTATGTGCAAAATGTTTAGTCTCTAGACCCAGTGGTTTAGGCTGTGCGTTCTTATATCACCAATCAGTCAGTTTATCATTGTATATGTAGATGATAAACTGACCAATTAATAAATAATTTATTTTTTGTAGGTACAAAAGTACACTCAGAAAGGTCAATAGTCTAGTAACAAGGCACTCTAAGTTCGTCCATGAAGATTGGCTGAATGTAAACTGGTAGCCCATCTTCACCGACGAGTTGCTGGTTCCAAATGCAGTGCCCCCTGCCTATAGGAGAATAAATTGTGGAACACGGATTAGGTACTTTAATAATTTAACAGCTCTATTATTTTGCCAAAAATTCCTAGCTCCGGTCGCCGGATCCGGTATAATGATACCGGATCCGGTGAACGTTAATAATGCCGAATCCACCGGATTACCGGATCCGTTTTGGGGATTGCAATAAATATTACTTACATTCTATGCATTAGGTATTTTTAATTCTAAAACTCGAAAGATTCTGAAGATGGAATAAGTTTCTTTGTTAGATACCTACACTTGCAAAAGCTAGTCACCGGCAAAATCAAAATATAATAAATAAATATTATATAGTGTCACATAAGCTATATTTTATTCCAGTATTCCCATGGAAACGGGGACTAAGCTCTGGAAACCGCAGGGCGGTGCTTGTATTTATATAAATCAAAGTAGGGTTCGTTACACCATTTATAACTCCAGAATGGCTGAACGGATTTAGATAAAATTTGGCATACAGATACAGACAGTTTATAACCTGGATTACATAATATAGGATACTTTTTATTCTGGAACGCGCCGGAATTGCTTGTAAAAATAAAAGAGAAATGTAGAAGCTGACATACCTATACGAGAGAGATCTAAGAAAATTGTTGACACATCTAAACCTAATATCCGGTCAGAATCCCTTAAAACAAAATAGGTATTTGAAACCCAACTTTCTCTTTCGCGCGTAGACAATCCAACATGGCGGACGGAAGTAGGCGGGATCGGGTCCTTCATTTCCGGCCGTCTCGGCTTGGTTACCGGCGTGAATACCTCATTACTCGGCCAAATTGGCCTAACTAGCTTTTTGATCATCCAAATTTGAATTGCCCGAAACCCACAGTCTGTGTTGCCAGTGGGTCAGTGTTTGTAACGGCCACACAAGTTTTTATGGAGTTAAGATGAATATCAAATGTAGATACCAAAATATATTTTTTAAGGGTAATGTTCCTAAATATTGTCATGGGGCCTAGTTAAGTAAGTCTTTGTATAAATAAAATAAATAAAAATCATTTACAAAACCAACAACACCAACCACATTACGTAGGCGGGTGCATATTTTGTAAATAAAATGAATAGTACAACTCACACGTTCCACATTTTTTCGTCATTGTCGACCGCGGCAGCGATACCGACCACATCGCAACCACAACGGAACCAGCAGCGAGCGGCCGGCCACATCGAGTCGAACTGTGTCTGCACACGACGTAACCACTTCGCAACTACTAGCGACAACGCAACCATATCGACATTTTGTCAGTACCACAACGCAAATGCAAAATGCAAAAAGTTGTTGTGAAACAATGAACACCTAGCGTATGTGTCATCGCAGCAGCGCCCCGGCTTCTGATTGGCATATGAACCAGATATACATTACGTACCCATTTCGTACTCCGGGTACGAAATAGTCTTGGATTTCGTACCCTCCCGGCTTAGGAGATATAGGGGGGGTTTGGTGGCGCTGCCAAAATGACGTCTTTACAGCAGCGCCCCCGCTGTATCTCGGTAAGTAGGTATAGCATATTTCTGCATTTGGGCTTCACGACGATTACGTACTATTTCGTACTTTTAGAAAGGGAGTAGAATCCACACTCAATTCCCCGTAGAATTTAAGATATACAGGCACATTGAGGGGGCTGCCAGAATGACGTCTTTACAGCAGCGCCCTCATCTGTATGTCCCTAAATAAAGGACATTCATAGTATATGACTACACCAACATTTTGTACTAGTTTACCACATTTTGTCGCTCTGATGTGGTGTGGTTATGGTACGTGTAGGTTGACACAGTAGGTATAGACTAGTTCTTGATAGTTAGTTTTTAATTATAAGCGAAAGCCAGCTAAGCGAATAAAACTTCCAACTGGGCTATGATTTTTCTGTAGTTTTCTGTAGTCTTAAGTAATGTTTATTTTAAAAAATAAAATAAATAATCTCAGGCCTTATATCTCCGGCAGAGGTATTACATTTCTGCATATACCCGCTTTTCACCAGATATTCTTTGGACCCCTAAACGTGATAGGTAGTGAGCCCATTGCCGGACCAGCGGGCATATTCACGGAGATTCGATACTCGATATCGGAAAATCTGTCGAATCTTTATGTCAAATATGACATCTGTGTATAGCCCATCTGGAAACCTTTCGACAGATTTTCCGATTCCGTATCGAGTATCGAATCTCCGTGAATACGCCCGCGGGTCTATATACATACACATGCTTCAGAATTCATTCATAATGTTTGTTTTTTATTAATAATAACTGCACTTAAAGTTTCGAAATAATAAATATAGATGCATTTAAAAATATGCAAAGGAAGATAATGAAAATATTCGTATTACTATAAATTATAGTTGAATATTAAATACAAAACAATCAGACACCTTTACACTGAGAAAACTGGTAATCATAAAAGACGTGAAATCAGGATAAGTAAGATGAATTCACCTCAAGGACGGAGAATACTGATCTCACCAAAAAGAAAGATGATAACACGTCTGATGATGATAACTGCATTTAAGATGACGTGTCACCATGGCTTTAGTCGGACGAGCATACATAATGTGATTATGTTTACTACTATTTATGTTTGCTTTCATCATATCTCGAGTTACGTACTATTATATTTCCTACTATTTATCGATGACTTCCTCGTACCTCCAGTTATTATGTCCTATTATTTTTTTTACTATTTATCGAGGACTTCCTCATATTTCCAGTTTTGTAAAATTGTAAAACGCTAGGCTCGGTGGGGGAGACTGTCAAGTTAGAAGCCTCACCATGGAATTCAGCTGTTCTGATAATGTCAAACAACTCTTCCTAAATAGTGCCAAATAGTGCCCGAAATTCCCTGATCCAGATATTGCAAAGGTGTCCAAAAGAGCCGGGGAACCTCTCTCTCCACTAATGAAAGCTTGCACTCAATGTTGGAGTAGATACAATGTCAAATGCATCTTAACTACTTATATCTAAACCCTGAGTCAAACGATAGTGCGTTTTAATTCGACCATGGCGCCATCTATCGAGAACGTATGACAACACTTGTTTGCGTTACGTGTGCGTTAACACTAGTGTGTTCCACTATTATTTTCTACTATTTGCCGATGATCATATATCCAGTTAGGTCTAGACCAGGTGTCGAGGGTCAGAGGAGTATGGAGGAGTGGAGGTGGAATCTCCATCGTGAAAGGGAAGATCTTCCGCCAGGCGAAGTGATCGTGCCTGGGGACCGCGGTCTAACGGTTGATGTTGGACAGTTGTATTTATACAAACTCATTAGAAAACTTCGATAGCGCGGTTTAGAACTCGGCCGTCTATTGGCGCGTTCTATGTAGTGTCACTTATATTAATATGCTTAGCGCATAAAATAATATGACTGTAATATTAAATAATATGATGCTGGGATTTCATCGTATTTTCGGTGATACTTCTTCATATTCAACTAGGAAATCTATATAAGTACGGTGACGGTGTCATTGTGCTTTATGTTTATAATCTTACTTATAAATATCATACAAATTTATAGTACAGTGAGATATTATATAAAATATTATTATATAAATTTTCAATAATTATTTTATTCAATTAACTAATAACATGAAAAAGAAAAAACCATATAAACATAGTTAAACTTATGTCTAGTCAAAATATATAATAGAGATTATTATATTGTGTAACCAATTTTTACGATGCTAAGGCCCACTTGCACGGTCTAGGGTTTTTTTCCTTATTGTACGACAATGCTCCAGTTTTAGACAAACGTCACGTTATTTTATGATTACGAAGAATTAAAAAATATCATGTCTTTGTCATAATTATGTGAGCGGAATGGAGCGATTGGAGCTAGCGCCGAAAGTGCTGTCATCATATTATTTTTAAGGAATCACACAGAATGTTATGCATACTCATAGATGAGATTCTGTAGTCGTATTTTAGTAATCATCACTATATTAATATGATGCTTACTCTAAAAATAAGATTCTGTAATCAATTTTAGTAAGATTCACATTATTCTATAAAATTAAATATGGTGCTAGGACTTCATCATATTTTCGGTGATACTTCTTCATATTCAACTAGGAAATCTATCAAAATACGGCGACGGTGTCATTGTGTTTTATAATTATAATCTTACTTTATAAATATCATACAAATTTATAGTACAGTGAGATATTATTTAAAAAGAGAATATTATATTGTGTGACAAATTTTTACGACGCTAAGAATCATAATATCGCATTACTTACTCAAACAATTCGATTCCAACGAATATATTTCGATTATAGCATAATATTAACCTATTATTTCCTTATTTTACGATAATGCACCTGTTTTAGACCAACGTCACGCTATTTTATGATTACGCCGAAATGACATTTTTTTCAGTGTAAAAAACGTGCTCGATGCGTTCAAACTACTCGCGCCATTAAAGCTTTATACACGCCATTAACCGTGTTTACAAACACGTGGTTTTTTCTCGTAACCGGCTGTTTGAAGCGTTAATTAAGCTTAACACGTAATTTGGGAATGTTCCATTTTATGTTGTAAGTACAACTAGCTTTCACCCGCGACTTCGCTCACGCACGTTTATTTCAACCAACTAAGGGGTTGAATTTTGCAAAATCCTTTCTTAGTGGATGCCTGCACTGTATAAGCTATCTATGTGCAAAATTTCAAGACTCTAGACCCTGCGGTTTACGCTGTGCGTTATAAAACAAAGTCGCTTTCTCTGTCCCTATATCCCTATGTCCCTATGTATGCTTAAATCTTTAAAACGTAGGCAACGGATTTTGATAACTATCTACACTAATAATTTTAAAAATATTTGTTATGTACAGACACAGTCCCGTTACACTTTTATTATAGGTTAGGAAAAAGAAAACCTTTAGATTAGGAAAAAGATTAAACGATTTTGGGAGATATCGGTTTCAAATTAAAATGGGTGAGGTAAAAGATACAATGTGTGACCGCGATTGGGACAGGCTAAATATATATTTTTTATAATTTATTCATATATATATTAAGAGCAGTGATAGCCCGGACGGTTAAAGAGCCGGCCGAAAATCAGTGAGGCTCGGGTTCGAATCCTGCCATGTACCAATGAGTTTTTCAAAAACTTACGTACATATTTATCACTAGCTCGACGGTGAAGGAAAACATCGTGAGGAAACCCGCAGGTCTCAGAATTAAGTCTGAGACATGTGTAAACAGACCCGGTCCGGCGATGGGCTCACCACCTATCACGTTTAGGGGTCCAATGTATCTCGTGAAATGTGGGTATATCCAGTAATGGAATACCTCTGCCTACCCTCTCAGGGATGAAAGGCGTGAGATTATTTATTTATTTTTATTTTATTTATAATTTATTCCGTTTGGGAAAGGCAAACGGGTATGCGTCTGTTTTAAATTTCCTCTGATCCAAACTAACTGCTGAACAGTGAACAAGTGTCATATCGCACCCTGCGTATAACTATTTATTTATTAGTAAGACATGAGTTTAAAAAGAGCTGCCCTTGAGTTTCTTGCTGGCTCTTCTCGGGGTACTGCATTCGGAACCAGCAGCTCGTCGGTGGAGATGGGCTGCTGTTTGCATTTAGCCAATCTTCATGGACAAGTTTAGAGTGCCTTGTTATTATAAAATATTGACGTTTCTAAGTGTATATTTTAATACCAATAGAAAATAAACGATTTTGAATTTTTTTGAATGTTAACGTTCTTTGGTAAGATACAACGAATAGATAACATAAAACGAATTTGATTTTCTGTCGGAGTCACGCTTTCGGATACCTACCTTTGTTTGCTTCTCGCGGTACTGCATTTGGAACCAGCAACTCGTCGGAGATGGGCAGCTGTTTACATTTAGAAAATGTTCATAGACGAGATCTGAGTTATAGATTGAAATTCTGAATAGGAGAACGTTCTTTAATCTAATTTGTGCTCACTAGAAAGCACGGAGCATTAAGGGTACAAGGACACAATATGTACGTCAAAAGCCTATGTAGCTTTACACTTGTAGTGCGAGTCTGACCTTTAAAGTGATTGTAAGAACGTTACAAAGTCCAATGTGTCAATCTCCAGGTGCTCTTGACTGTACGTCTAGAGACGCGTCCTTACCGCTCAATCATTCAGTTCGTTGTCGCGCGTAGGTACTATCAGCAAACGCTAAGCCTGATACATTTGGAAAAATTGTCGCTTGCAAGCTCAAATTTTATTACTCCGACCCTAATTAGAGTTACACAATGAGAAGCCAGTAACACTGTCTTTTTTTTCCATTCATCGACACTAAATGGTCATAAACATGAAAGAAACACTTTTTTGTAATTGTCATTGTTACTATACGTGAGGGCTTTAACGATACGGGGTGGGAAAAAATAGCTGCTCGCTAAAATGACACTAAGGTGTATCAGGCAGAACTTTTTTCGATAGTACATTCAATAGCACTTGGAGATTGACACATTGAACTTTGTGACGTTCTTAATACAATCGCCTTAGAAGTCAGACTCGCACTACAAGTGTCAAGCTTCATTTGCTCTTATCCACTCGAAAACGTATCGTCACCGTCTCTGTTCTTGCTTGAGCTATACCGAGGCGATGCCGTTACGATGCTGATTACTGTGCGTTTTAGTAGAAAATTTCACACAAATTTTAGTGAAAAAGGAAAGATAGTTTCCGAGTTGAAATGTGTGCCACAACCTTTAGAGTAGAATCTAATTATAATAAAAAAAAACGGAAGACTTTTTATACCTATATTCTTTGACTCTTTCCAACAACATTTCAAATTCCTATCAACGGTCCTCCGAAGCATGGATGAGTTCGCTTTTATGTAGCAATCACATTTGTATATTTAGAGCACTAAGGGAGGCGCGGGCGAACGTTGCATGCGACCAAATTTGATTCCATACTCGAGTTATGGCTGTAGGGCTGGGTACAAACTATCGAAATATGATGGAAATGAACCGTGTGTGTGCATACCGGTTAATACAACTACCCCATCGCATCGCTTTGTGAATACTAACGGAAATCTTAGCAAAAGTGCAGACTCGCTAGGCTCGCTAGGCTCGCTAGGCTCGCTGGAGTCGCTTTACTCGCTTGAGCATGAGTGCTGTGTACATTATTTCAGCTGATTGCTGTCCACAGCTTTACAAAAGCTTCCCCTAAAGATCGCCAACCATTACAGTTTTGGGCAGCCCGCATCCATCACTGCCAGCCACCTTCTTTAGGTCGTCGGTCCATGGTGCTGGCGCCCTACATTTTAAAATAAAAAAAATATGTATTTTATTCTGTAGAAAATAAGAATTACACATAAAACAGTCAATATTCTAATAACAAGGCACACTAAACTCATCCATGAAGATAGACTATTTTGCCTAAGCGCGGCCTCTACTCCAACACGTGTCGGCTGTTGTGTACATACGCGGCAAATAAAATAAAATACTCACTCTATCTATCTCCGAGGGGGCAGGCAGAGGTATTTGCTTCCTGGAAATGTCCGGAATAAATGAAATGTCCTGGAAGTGGGCGACCGTGGAACTAGTGTATTTTTGGACCCCTGAACGTGACAATAATGAGTCCATTGCCGGACCGTGTTTGTTACACATACATCAGTACACTCTCTGGAGTCGAGCTAGTCATAAATATGTACGTAAATTTTTGAAAAACTCATTAGTACATGTCCCTGGTAGGATTCGAACCTAAGCCTCACGTGTGAGGAGCGGGCTCTTAAGCCACAAGGCTGTCACTGATCTTTATTTTGAGCGGTATGTATTGTTATGTAAATTTTGGTTTGAATACGCTCGCTTCATTTGTTTTACTAGTGTCGAGGCACAAATGTAATTTTAAATTCAGACAAGTTCAAAACTCAGTCTCTACCTACCTTAGTTTGAAACAGACTACCTAGACTGATAGACCCCGCATTATATTATATGCAAGCGCACTTACCAAACTTAGGCTCTAGAGCTGCCTAATGCTCACGACCCTTTCCCAACAGGAAAACAAAAACGATAAACCACTGCATACTACGAACCTGGCCGATCTCTCGCTATTCATCTACCTTCTACAATCAACTCATACATACTCTTATTCTGGCTTCTTCAATAGTTCGACTCTTCCACAAACAGTCTCCATAAAAACTTGTCTCGTTATACACTGTGTGTTCAATATGGCTCAATCTGTTTAATTGTTTAGTTACCCGCCCGCTAACTAGGTGGCGCTGTACCTATCTGTAAACCGCGCTATGGTTACGCTCCCTCCGATAACGTATAAGCTCCGCCCCTTCGATCAATAAATGAGTTCTGCCATCTACCGGTGAGTTTTATTTGTTGTGTCTTAACATTGGTCCTTCGAGCCGGATATAGTGAGTATAGTGAAGTGAAGTGTAAGTAAGTGTTCTGGGACTTAGAAAATATTTCAACAAAACTGTAAGTAAAAAGTTCAAGTTAATTAAAGTGTTCAAAGACTTTAGTGAGTTTAAATAGTTTGGGACATAGTCTGATTTCGGAGCAAAAAGAACTTATAAAATTTACTTAACATCGACTTAGAAAAAATTTGTGGATTTTATATAACATCGACTTAGAAAAAATATGCAGATTTTTATATGAGACTTCGACTTAGAAAATTTATGCTACAACTACAATTTGGAATAAATTACAATAATGGAAAAGTTTATTAATCAACAAAATGAACTTTATAGTCAAATCTCAAGATTACATACTAACTATAAAAAGTCTATATCGCGGGTTACCAAAGAATATATTGAGACAAGACTCGAATTATTAGAAAGCTATTGGGAAAGATTCCAGGAAACTCATTTGGATATTTTGAAAGTTGCTACAGAGATAGAAATGAAAACTCATGAGTATTTCACTGAAGACATATTTAGTCAAGGAGAGGAAGAATTTCTGGATTGTAAAACTATAATGAAAGAACGACTTGCTGCCAATACTAAAAATGAGAACGGTCCGTCTGTATCTTTGTCGGGTAATAAAATAAAACTACCGTCAATATCAATACCATCTTTCTCTGAGAATTATAGAGACTGGCCTAGTTTTAATGATTTATACCAATCATTGATTCATACAAACCCTGATTTGAGTAACATACAAAAATATCATTATTTAAAAAGTAATCTAACCGGAGAAGCGGAAGTATTACTTAAACAATTTCCATTGACTGACGCTAATTATGAAAAGGCTTATGAATTACTGGAATCGAGATATAACAACAAAAGATTGATAGTAAATGCACATTTGATACGTTTATTTAATCAGAAAAAGCTCACAAGTGAATCAGCAAAGGGAATACGCGAATTATTAGACACAACAACAGAATGTTTGAGTGCTTTAGACTGCATTGGGATAGCAACCGACGGCTGGGATCCGATTATTATTTATTTGATAGTGGGTAAATTCGACAATGAAAGTCATAGACTATGGGAGCATGAGCTAGGAGCTTCTCGCGAATTACCATCTCTTGATCAACTCACAGAATTTATGGAGATGCGCTTCAGATCACTAGAAGCTATGACCACAATGAGACCGAGAGAGAGTAATACTCCTAGAGCGGCTAGTATCAAGACATTTCAGACAAATGCTGACCCAACCTGTGATTATTGTTCTCAAGATCACTATATATACCACTGCAAAGAATTCGGTAAAATCACGCCAGAGAAACGACGAGAAGTCGTGCGAGAGAAACAACTTTGCTACAATTGCTTAGTTCCGCGACACAGTGTAAAAGCTTGTCGTCAGACGTCTACCTGTAAAATATGTAAACGGAGACATCATACACTGTTGCACACGACTCCCCCAGTCACGGTTCATCAAACAAATAAGGAGCAGGATGATAACCAAGAGGAACCACCAGAAATTTCTTCACACAAGGCAGAAATCATCGGTAGTCAAGTCCTGTTGGCAACGGCTTTAGTTCGAGTTACGGCCTCAAATGGTGAAAGATACACATTGCGCGCGCTGATTGACCAAGGGTCTCAGGCATCGTTTATTACTACATCGGCAGTGCAAAAACTTGGGTTAAAGAAAGTTCCCATTTATAGTAAAGTAACAGGGGTCAACTCCACAATGTCAACAGTATCCAAAGGTTTGGTAGAATTCCAATTATGTTCACATTTCCAGGATACACCTGTAACAAAGGTAAAGGCACATATCTTGAAGAGTGTCTCCTCAATATTACCACGTAAGGAGATTAATATACAACTGGGACCAGCATTGAAAGGAATCGTTTTTGCTGATCCAAATTTTATGCAACCCAGTAGTTTTGATATACTTCTCGGAGCAGAGATATATGCTCAAATTATTCTTGAGGGACTTAAAAGGGATGGCTCAGTCATAGCCCAGAATTCACAACTCGGTTGGTTGATATCAGGGGAAGTTTCGGGTACCAACACAGAACACACAAATGTTCTTTTAATGCACAACCAACTCGAGATCGATAATTTGGTTAGACGGTTCTGGGAATCAGAGGAACTATACACAGAAACTCGTTCAATGACAGCAAATGAAACGGAGTGTGAGAAAATCTTTGAGGAAACACATTCTCGCACTTCCTCCGGGCGTTATCAAGTTAGCCTACCATTTTCTCCGGAAAAGATCACACCGCTCGGAGAATCGAGGGTTCGTGCTGTCCAACGACTACTACAAATGGAAAAACGTTTCCAGAAGAATTCCAAATTTAGAGAACGCTACACTTGTTTTATGCAAGAATATTTGGAATTGGGGCACATGGAACGAGTTCCTAATGAAGAGTTAAACAAGACCGATTCAGAGGTATTTTACCTTCCTCACCATGGGGTTCTCCGGGAAGAAAGCACAACGACCATGTTGAGAGTCGTCTTTAATGGTTCTGAGACTACGGGATCGGGTACTTCTCTGAATGATCACTTACTTATTGGACCTGCTCTACAAAGTGATATTCGGGATCTATTTCTTCGGTGGCGTTCTTATCCAATCTGCTTATTAGCAGACATTCAGCGCATGTATCGTCAAATATTTGTAAGAGAAGAAGATCGAGACTTTCAAAGAATAGTGTGGCGAAGTGATCCAAAGGTGGATATGGTAGAATATCGTTTGTGTACTGTTACTTATGGCACCTCATGTGCTCCATATCTCGCGATCAAAGTGTTATCTCAGTTAGCTAAAGATGAGTGTGAGTGTTTTTCAACTGCTACAAGTGTTTTAAAAAGAGATTTTTACATGGATGACTTATTAAGTGGTTGTGAAACTGAAGAGGATGCTATTGAATTGTGTAAAGACTTGATTAAATTATTAGATAAAGGTGGTTTTGTACTACATAAATGGTCATCTAACTCAATTAATGTTTTGGATTCAATTCCTGCTGGAAGTAGCCAACAGAGGGAATCATTAGAAATTGTTATGGATAAATCTATTAAAGCTTTAGGTGTTAAATGGAGTCCTAAGACAGATTGCTTTGAACTTAAAATTAACATGCCAAATCCATCTTCTCACACAACAAAAAGGAATGTTTTAGCTGACATTGCTAAAATTTATGATCCTCTCGGCTGGTTGTGTCCAATAGTAATTTTGGCAAAGATATTTCTTCAAAAATTATGGCTTCTAGGTGTTGGGTGGGATGACATGTTACCAGAAAACTATAAGAGAGAGTGGTTAGAGTTAATGAGTCAGTTGACTAACATGTCTACCATTTACTTGCCGCGTTGGATAGGTATGTCTAAAACAAACCAACGAGTAGAATTGCATGGGTTTAGTGATGCTTCTAATTTAGCCTATGCCGCAGTAGTATATGTACGTATAATTACTCAAAATTGTAAAGTCATCGTGTCAATAGTAACAGCGAAGACCAAAGTGGCTCCTGTTAAATCAATATCTCTGCCAAAATTGGAATTATGTGGGGCTGTATTATTGTGTAAACTGTTACAACGTGTTAAAGTTTGTCTTAATGTCGCTGCTGAAAATGTATTTGCTTGGACTGATTCGACAATAGTTCTTGCCTGGCTGCAAAAGCATCCTAGTTCATGGAAAACTTTTGTTGCCAACCGGGTAACGGAGATTTTAAATGTAACACATGCTCGTCAGTGGCATCATGTTTCTTCAAAGGATAACCCAGCGGACTGTGCTTCCCGCGGCTTATCTCCAGTGCAATTAGAAAGTCAGGAACTATGGTGGAACGGCCCAACTTGGCTCTCTGCACCGAATCTAACTATTATCGAAAATCACACTGTACCTGATACTAGTTTGGAAATTAGGACGGTGCATAATCTGAAATGTACTAATCTTTCAATGGGAAATGAATTTGTTTTATCGAAATTTTCGAACCTAATGAAATTAACTCTTGTATTTGCCTATTGTTTTAGATTTTATGAATTATGTAAACAAAAACTGCATGCTAAAACTATACATCCTATTGGTACTTTTACGAATGTATTTCCTAAGTTTGTAACAACAGATGAATTGAACCGTGCTCTAAATGTATGTATAAAGATTTCGCAGAGATTTTATTTTTCAAAAGAAATAAACGATTTGATGAATGGCCGTCATGTAGATAAAAAAAGCTCTTTATATTCTCTTCATCCTTTCGTTGACGATTCTAATATTTTGAGAGTTGGAGGTCGTCTTCACAATGCTTCTCTTCCTCATGACACCAAGCATCCAATTATTATATCTGGGAAATCTCCCTTAGCTTCTTTAATTGTTGATCAAACTCATCAAATAACCTTGCATGGAGGTCCTTTATTAATGTTAAATGTTATTAGATGTAATTACTGGATTACTAAGGTCAAGTTGTTAGTAAAATCGCATGTTCGTCGCTGTGTTAAATGTGTTAGACAAGCGCCACAACTCGTATCACAACTTATGGGAAATCTTCCATCTTGTCGAGTGACTGTTGCTAAGCCTTTTTCAAACAGTGGGGTGGATTTCGCTGGTCCTGTATTCTTGAAATCAAGTAAAATTAGAAATGTTTGAACAGTCAAATCTTATATCGCTCTTTTTATTTGTACAGCCACCAAGGCGATACATCTGGAATTAGTTTCCGAGTTAACCACTTCGGCGTTCATAGCTGCTTTCAAAAGGTTTACCTCTCGCCGTGGTCACTGCTCGCATTTATATTCTGACTGTGGTAGTAATTTTATTGGTGCAAATGTTGAACTAATCCGGTTAATTAATCAAACAACTTCGGCGCTGCCTACTGAGATATCCGAATTATTAGCTTCTGATGGAACCGTATGGCATTTTATTCCTCCGGGATCCCCTCACTTCGGTGGATTGTGGGAAGCGGGAGTGCGATCCCTTAAACATCATTTAAAACGTGTTCTCGGAGATAATAAACTTACCTTCGAAGAGTACGCAACTCTCCTAGCACAAATTGAGTGTTGTCTTAATTCCCGTCCTATATCCGCCATGAGCGATTCAGCTGATGATCTTTCAGCTTTGACCCCTGGTCATTTTTTGGTGTTTGGACCGCCTATAATAGTCCCTAATGAAAATTTGCTCGATGTTCCGATTAATAGACTTAATCGTTGGCAACACATCGAACGCATTCTTCAATCCTTTTGGCAGCGTTGGAAAAAGGAGTATCTAGCCAATCTACAGCACAGATATAAATGGGCCTCATTACAAAATCCGATTAAAATTAATGACTTAGTTCTTGTTAAAGATGATCGTTTACCCCCTTCTAAATGGCTTATGGGTAGAGTGCTAGAAACTCACCCCGGAACTGATGGTCTTATACGAGTTGTTACGCTGAAGTGCCAAAATAATGTGCTTAAAAGACCTATCACTAAGCTTTGTTTGTTACCTTTAGAAACATAAGTTTACCCTTTTATAACTGCTATCGAAGTACAATTTTGTAAGAAGGACTTAGTCGTCCTTGGCTGGCGGCAATGTTTTATTGTTTAGTTACCCGCCCGCTAACTAGGTGGCGCTGTACCTATCTGTAAACCGCGCTATGGTTACGCTCCCTCCGATAACGTATAAGCTCCGCCCCTTCGATCAATAAATGAGTTCTGCCATCTACCGGTGAGTTTTATTTGTTGTGTCTTAACACAATCAACTTAGCAATCCTTTTTCTATCATAGTTACCACAATACCATGTCTTCTTGAAGTCACAACGCTCTCTGATTACACAATTCCTTATTATATATTATGCTTTTATTAGATTACAAATGGCATAGGATGGATAGGAAGAATTTAATTTTTCAGACAATTAATCGGCATTTTTTCGGGCCGTTGGAAACGCTTTAGAAATTTGGGTTGAACAGTAATATTTAACATAATTTTATTAATCTACGACTTATACAAAAAATTACAACCACTTTCGGAATATCTTGTAGTTTACACGAAAATGATAAAAAATGCCTAAAACAATATGGCCGCTCAAAATAAGACTTTATTTATTTGTCACAATTTGTGACGATGCGTGACATCTAGTTTAGCATAATAAAACTACGAGCAGCGCCCTGTGGTTTCACTTGTGTTGTTCCCGTCCCCATGATAGTACGGATATCAAATGTAGCCTATGCATTATTATAATGTATAAACTATAAAAATGTAAAGTTTCATCAAAATCCGTTTTATAGTTTTTTCGTGAAAGAGCAACAAACGTACTCACTTTACTGTACTAACTTTCGCGTTTATAATATTAGTAGGATTTCAAGCAGTGGTTAACGACCTTTGAGGACTATTTCATACAAAGCAGCAGTGTCTACAAGTAGGTTTGTCTGTGTTCGAAACAAACGCCATTTGGGTGTTATTGCAGGAAGTTTCAGTATGCATGAAACTCGGGACACAGGACTATTGAATGAGACGGGGAGATACGCTTGTGTTATTCCAAGTTGGGCTCTCTGTTCATGTGTAAAATAAGGGACTTCTGAAACAGTTGCCATTCCATCCATTTATTTCTGCAGGAAAAAAAAATAAATTCATGATGGGCTAATCCACTAAGCCCATCCACTAAGACAATCCACTCAGACAATCCAAACTGCATACAAAAAAAACTTGAGGACAATGTGACTGTCTCTATTTACACGAGGCCATTAGTGGATTGGCTTAGTGGAATGGCTTTGTGTAAATGGCCCATTGGTCTAAACTCGTCAATGGAGATCGGCAATAAAACAATGGAAAAATGAAAATAATCTCACGCCTTATAACCCCAAGGGGGTAGGCAGAGGTATTCTATTTCTCGATATACCCACTTTTCACCAGATATTCTTTGGACCCCTAAACGTGATAGGTGGTGAGCCGATCGCCGGACCTGGTCTGTTTGCACATGTCCCCGAATTCATTCTGGGACCTGCGGGTTAAAACAATGAGTGTAACATAATACTCGTCTTACAGTAAATCCTTAATACTTATTTATGTAGACATAATAAAATAATACCTACATACGGTATCCGAATAAACATAAATACATAAAAATACCTAAGTACATGAAATAATATAAAGATGATGAATTACGTTATTGACGGGCCTGTTGGCTCAGTTGGTAGTGACCCTGCTTTCTGAGTCAGAGGTCGCGGGTTCGATCCCCGCTCGGGGCCAACATTTGTGTGCATGAACATGTCTGTTGGCATCGTGTCTAGTCGTATAATATTTATTTAAGTATTTTTTATCAGTTGTCTAGTACCCATAGTACAGGCCCTTGATGTTTGGGACTGAATAACCGTGTGTGTATTGTGTCCCACAATTTTTTTTATTACTTTCGAGATATTTATGACTGACCCGATAAGAACAGTCTAAAAAAATCCTTGCCTTCTAAAAGAAAACTTGCATTGGGATTTTCTAATTCGCTAGTAGGAAACATAATTGATGTAATAAACTGAATGGCATTCAATTTAAAACTGTAATCAAGAGATACGGACGTGAAAATTGCTTTCATCGTTAGCACTTCAATTGCCAATGACGTCACCACTTTTCAGCCTTCATCAGAAGAGAAATGCAAAAGTTTAGCTCGTAGGCGATTGTATACAGGACATTTTAAGGTATCACGTCACATGCTTGTACTTATCCAGCCTGTTTTTTTTACCGTCTGAAAAAAAATATGGTGCGATAAGTAAGTGTAAAAGATTCATTTCCCATTGTTACTTAAAAAAAAATTTTCTTGCTTAAACTTTACTCAATTGTAGTCAATATTACACACTGAAACATTTTAAATTGTATTTAAAAATGTAACTGGCTCGTAGCTTCCATTAATGCGCAATCTACCTACAACCGCCAGCTGCTGCATAGTAGACTATGTAGTTCTCTAGATTTTTTAAATTGCATTAAACATGACTATATTTATCAATCAATCTCGTGTATAACTTCGGCTCTAGATACTTTAAATGTCATATTTTTTTTCCAGCATCCAGTAATATGGGACACAAAGTAAATGGCCTGATGATCCGACACTTATTTTTATGTACAGTCAAGAGCAGGTAGAACTTGACACATTGGAGTTTGTAATTTCTTATTACAATCGCCTTAGAGGTCAGATTTGCACTACAATTGTAAAGCTGCATATGCTCTCGCACTATAAGTGTAAAACTTCATGTGGTCTTGACTGCACATTTATTTGCGAATTCAGTTACATCCATCCTAAGGTTGTTAGCTTGCAAGCTTGAAGCGATAAGATAGCTGAACTATTTTTGACATATTTATGGTTTAGTACCTAAATGACGCCATATTATCATCTAAGCCTTTACAGTCCGTCCGTCTGTCTGTGTATCTCATCAACCGTAGTAGGTAGACACTTGAAATAATATAAAATGGATATTCCTATAGATTCCATAAAAGAAAAAAATAATATATTGTACAAAAATAACATTTTTTCAACAAAAACTTGCTCGGTATTATCACTAATCGCATATTTTCATTGCTTTACAATAAAAAGTTGTTAATTCCTTACTAATTTAAATTTCACACTGCTATAGAACTTTTAGCATATGAATACAAATACCTAGACAGGTCATTGATCGATTAATGGTTGTGTTGTACCTACTTCAAAAACATGACAGCTTTTATCAAAACGAAGGTTTAATTAATATAAACTCTAATATTGTGTTTTCCATAGAATCTATTGTCATAGGAGAGATAAACGTTTGCAAGACAATTGTGGAATTCAATTCACTTCTCTGTTATTAATTGTACGCTACACATTAAGTCTTATCATGTTACATAGATGACAATACAACTTTAATTGTATTTAAATTTTAGTTAGACTTAAAGAATCTTTTGATTACTTACAATAAGAAACCCGCAGGTGTAAGATTTACATTTATTATTTTATTTCTTATTTTATTAATTCTGAGGGTGTAAACAGACCCGGTCCGGCGATGGGCTCACCACCTATCACGTTTTGGGATCCAATGTATCTCGTGAAATGTGGGTATAGCCAGTAATGGAATACCTCTGCCTACCCCCTCGGGGATGAAAGGCGTGAGATTATATTATTATTATATTACAATAAGAAATATGATTGCCAGAATAAATAATAATTTCGAGTTGATTTTCGTTTTTCAGTACGAAATGTATAAAAAAAATATTTGTTGCGATTTCTGTCATTTCTAGTACTTATACCTTAAATGGTCCCATAGAGTATTTTGATCCCCACACGAAATAGGATCGATTGGCATAAAAATATTTATTTTTTTGTATTTTAGCATTTTTTTCGCTGACTGTACTTTTTTACAAAATCTTTGAATGCAGTTCATAATATCTTTAAAGTTAGGGATGGTCTCCTAGAAACGTTTTCCTGTAACTATAACGATTAAGGTACCTGCCCTTACTGACCCATCTCAAAAATCCACCCTGTATACTTAGTCTTTGCGGTGTTACCCATGTCAATATAACACCTGACACTGTAGCTATTAATAAACGCATTTTCAAAATAAGATCACTTTCTCTTTATCATGTTTCAGATTAAAAAAAACACGGGTTGCACTCCGGGAGTGCCGGCAGAAGTGAAAACTTGATTATAGATTTCGTTGTTACAACACTACTCTCCAACCGTCTTACGGTTTTTCGATCAGCACACGTGACCTGACGCGGGTTTCACAGTTTTTACCCATCCCACAAAAGTGCTCAACGCCGCTAAAGAAGTTTTCACTTTAAAAAAACTTCAAAGTGTTTAGATAAGTGTCCGAAAATTGGTTGTCTGTAAAGTCGGTTTACGGAGGATAAGATAATTTTACGTGAATAGCGTTATAAGAAATAGATGCGTTTAAGTGGAACGAGACCGATTGTGCCTCTCTATCGCTTGTTCCGCGCTCTCGCTTGCACGCTCGGCTCAGGCGGAACATGACAATGAGTCATGCTTTTTAGGGTTCCGTACCAAAATGGCAAAAAAACGGAACCCGTATGGATTTGTCATGTCTGTCTGTCTGTCCGTCCGTATGTCACCGTCACTTTTTTCCGAATATAAGAACTATTATACTGTTGAAACTTGGTAAGTAGGTGTATTCTGTGAACCGCATTAAGATTATCACAAAAAAATAGAAAAAAAAAACAACAAGCTTTGGGGGTTCCCTATACCTAGAACTGAAACTCATTTTTTTTTTATCAAACACCCAACACGTGTGACGTGTGGGTTATTTATGGACAGGTCTTCAAAAATGATATTCAGGTTTCTAATATTATTTTTTTCAAAACTGAATAGTTTGCGCGAGAGACACTTCCAAAGTGGTAAAATAAAATGATAGTAAATACATAGTAATTATATGTAGATACGGTGGTAAAATGTATCCCCCCCTGTAACTTCTAAAATAAGAGAATGATAAAACAAAAAAATATATACAAGAGCTGTCAGTGCGTTTGGTCGAAGCTTCAGGTGACCAGAGGGCTGGCAGCTATCTCTGCAAAGGATCAGCCTAGCTATCCAGAGAGGGAATGCAACCCGTCTTCTGGGCACTGTCCCACAATGGTTCCTCTTTGGAGGACATTTTTTATCTGTAATTATTGTAAATGAATGTATATTTTCTTTGTAAATAAATGTGATTTATTTCCATAAAAAATATATATGATATCTATATATATACAAAATCAGTTTGAAAGAGATCTAGTTAGTAGTTTTTTTAATACGTCATAAATCGTAAACCGCAATTTACCTTTCATTCGCTATTTATAGATAGCGGTACGGAACACTTAGTGCGCTAGTCCGACTCGCACTTGGCCGGTTTTTTTCGTACGTGCAGGCGGGCGTTCATCGGTCGGCTTTTGAGTTTCAGTTATAAGTATGGGGATCCCCAATTTATCGTTCTTTCTTTATTTTTGTGTAAAATTTTTAATGCGGTTTATATAATAAATATCCTTGCCAAGTTTCAACAATATAGTTCCTATAGTTTCGGAAAAAAGTGGCTGTGACATACTGACGTACAGACAGACAGACATGACGAATCCATAAGGGTTCCGTTTTTTGCCATTTGTCTACGGAACCCTAAAAAGTTCTGGTTGCATACAACTCTTGACAGATAGCTGTATCTTTCTTTATAATTCATTCCGTATCATCTTTCGCCGTCATTGTTTTATCCTATAAATACGCTAAGAGGTAAGTAAGTAGGTACTATCAAAAAAAGTTCTGCCTGATACACCTAAGTGTCATTTTAGCGAGCAGCTATCTTTTCCCACCCCGTGATGACAGCCCTCACTTATAGTAACAATGACAATTACAAAAAAGTGTTTCTTTCATGTTTATGACCATTTAGTGTCGATTAATGGATCGGAATAGAAAAAAAAAAGACGGTGTTACTGGCTTCTCATTGTGTAACTCTAATTAGGGTCGGGGTAATCAAATTTGTGCTTGCAAGCGACAATTTTTCCAAATGTATCAGGCTTATCGTTTGCTGATAGTACATGTTGTAGATAATCGTAGCAGAACAATATCCAAACGCGCGCAGTATGAATAAAACTCATCTAGAGTTTGGTTGTATATTTCTCATTAACTCGACGGTGAAGGAAAACGTGAGGATACCCGCAGGGTCCAGAACCCTCGGATATAAAGGCGTGCACACATTTTATTCGTCGTTTGCAATATTCAGCACTCGTAATAGCACTAATAGTCACGGACCGGCGGCCATATAATTCGATTTTCCTATAATTTCCCGCCAAATACTCTCGTCGTGTCCGATTTTTCGACGCCGATTTGCCTTTCAAATTGCGAGCAGGATGCGCGTTTCAATGAGGCACTGTGTTTCCGGGTGGGATACGAGTGTAAGCGAGTTCGTTTTCAAGTGTTCTTTCAGCAATCGATGGCAACTTAGCCCGCGGTCAAGTGGTCTGTGGGCTTTTTTTTTATTAGTAATAGAATAGGCAAACCATTTGTCTGCCATCTCACCTGATGGAAAGTGATGATGCAGACGACGATGGAGCATGTTTGCCTAGATAATTCCTATTCACTCTTGCCTTGAAAAGGCCCAGGTTATAGCGTTCCGGAAATAGATCCGCAGGCAGGGAGTTCCATTCCTTAGCCGTTCGCATTAAAAATGTTGAAGCGAAGCGCTTTGTGCGAATGTTAGGTAGGTCTACAACGTAAGGATGGAATCCCAACCGGCGCCTCGTGCCCCGGAGATGGAATGGGGAGGGGGGCATCAGGTCATGAAGTGACTTCGCACATTCACCGAAATGAATCCTGTAGAATACCGAGAGGCAAGCTACTTTGCGACGGTGCTCGAGGCTCTGCAGCCTAGCCTCAACCAGTTTTGTATCGGCGATGAGCTTCTTAGCGCGTATATTGATTTATTGATTTGATAAAGCCGTTTTATTGATTATTATTTCTTAGTAAACAAATATTGTTTTTCTGTAGGTCTAATAACATAACATACTTACATAGTCTCACGACTTATATCCCCGAGGGGGTAGGCAGAGGTATTCCATTTCTGGATATACCAGATATTCACCAGATATTCTTTGGACCCCCAAACGTGATAGGTAGTGAGCCCATCGCCGGACCAGTTCTGTTACACATGTCTCAGAATTAATTCTGGGACCTGCGGGTTTCCCTACGTTGTTTTTTTTCACCGTCGAGCTAGTGATAAATATGTTCGTAAGATTTGAAAAACTCATTGGTACATGCCAGGATTCGAACCCGAGCCGAGATTTTCATCATGTGAAGCAGGCTCTTTATCTTTTTTATTAAAAAATATTTTAATTTCTGTACGTATAAAAAGTACACTTAGAAATGTCAATATAGTCTAATAACTCATCCATGAAGATTGGCTAAATCTAAACAGCAGCCCATCTCCACCGACGAGTTGCTAGTTCAAAATGCAGCACCCCGAGAAGAACCAACAACAAACTGAAGGGCAGCTATTTTTAATTTCATGTCTTATTAGTAAATATAGTTTACAGTAATAATTATGATTAATAGCCTTAGATAGCGTCGAGTCGGTTTATCCCATGCATGTTGGTCTACTAAGTAAGTAGTTTGTAATTTTATAGTAGCCTTTTTGTGTAGATAAATTTATATATTCGACTTCAAAACAATAATTATCTACGTATGTTCTCCGCTGGTAATGGGGCCCCAACTTCTCGACACAAACAGCTTAGAGCTGATTTTGTGAAAAAAAAATGGAGCAAGTTCCATTAAAATATTCCATCGCATTCGAAAACAACATTCCCTTTCACGCCGGAACAATTTATCGGCGTATTGTGTTATGAGTCGTTAAGCCGTAAAATGGTACATGGAAAGAAAAATGTTATATACTCTCTACTTTCGAGTATTAAACCAACCGGAGCCGCCACAAAACAGGCGTTCCCCTCTGCCAAAAAAAGTGTCGGTCAACGATCATACCTGTTATATACTACTAGTGTTTTTGAGTTCAAGTTAGTGTTTAATAGTTTTATCAAAAAATGCGTTTGTGTTAACATTATTTGTGTGCGTTTCCTAGTCCCCCGCGCAGAAATTGTAGTCTAGGCAATAAAGGTAGTGGACCCCAACATTAATTCCTCAGTCGATGAAACTTTGCAGGATTGTAGTATAGCATGAGACAATACTTGCATACAAAATCCAAAAAAAAAACCTAACCGAAGTTAGGTTTCTATACTAAAAAAAAATTTTTTTTTTGGTTGATAATTTGATAATTTCTGAAAATATCGTAGCGAGACAGTTTTTATTTTGGATTTTCCTATTGTAAGTCCAAAGCGACTTTTAAATTACATTCCAGTTAAGAAAATGGACTAAGCAATTTTCCCGTGCAAGGTACATATACGTCTGAGTTTTGTTGTTTCTACCAGGAGATTTTTTTAGATATTTCGCATATAGCTTTCTTAACACACATGAATATTGCTGGCGAAGAAAATTTTGACTGAGCATTTTTCCCAACAAAGATATCAATTAAATAAGTATTTCAGTAAAAATACCTAACTTCGGTTAGGTTTTTTTTTTGGATTTTTTTATGCAAGTATTGTCTCATACTATACTACAATCCTGCAAAGTTTCATCGACTGAGGAATTAATGTTGGGGTCTTCATACAAAAATCCGCTTCATTGCCTGGACTATTGGCAGACTTTTTTGCAAAGACACTAGTGCGCGTGATGTCTCCTGTTGGTTTAATACTCAAAGACTCTACAATCTTTAATAGATAAGATGTAGTCACTCGATAATAATTTATTTTGCAAAATTTAATGTGGAAAATTAGACCGCTGCAGACCAATACAATTTGGATAAAAAGTTGTTTGAGGTTAGGCACTATGGCCGATGAGCCTTGCCTCCATTCCGCGCTCCTGTCAGTTGGCCACGAGTAATAGTGTTCTGTGGTTGGCCATCATGCCACCGGTCAACACGCGTTCGGAGACCCTCAAGTTAGAAGCCTCACCATGGAATTGAGCTGTTGATAATGCCAAACAACTCTTTCTAAAGAGTGCCAAATAGTGCCCGAAGCATATAAATATTGCTATCATCGTTTCGGAGATATTCAGGTAGTTCAGTGAGGCTTCCACCTTTACGTCAAGATAGCAGCCTCACTGAACGATATTTATCCTCTAAATTGTGCCAACGAATCCGTCTATCAAGCTACTAAAACCCATACCTTTATTATACTAGTTAAAAATAAAAATAAACACGTTTCTAAATTCACCAGCTTTTATCGGTTACAAGAATTTCGATTAAATAGTCCTTCGATTAATAGAAACTTAGGTTAAAAGATTCATTGATTAAATGTTCTGTCGACAAACAGATTTTCGATGAAACGCTCATTGAAGCTTCGCGCAATAGAACGATCGACTAACCGTCATCGACGAAACAACACTCGACAAAAAGTTAATGCCATGTTAATGTTTTCCCGTTCCCATTTGAATACGGGGATAAAATGTAGCACATTTTACTCAGGGATATTATATCATTCTATTGGATGAAATTATTTTTGAAATCGTTTTTGAGTCTATTCTTTACAAATATACAAGAATACAAATTTTTCCTCTTTATAATATTAATGTAGAAGTGTAGATTAATTATTAAATTTAATAAATTCCACATCAAATATTTTCCTTTTAAAATATTTTTTACCGTCTGGCCAGAATCCATTGAAAATCTTTCTGTGAAGGCTTACCGCTCCAATTTTAAGTCTTAATGAAAATTCTTTGTAACCTCCACAGAATGAGATATCGCTCCAACTTTTTTACTGCCTTCCGAGTTTTTAATTGCATGAGAAAAAACGTTTGGTTTAATCAGTTAGGTAAGTGGAAACTCCTAAAGCCTATTCTGTAGAATATCAATGTGAAGAATAATAGGAAAGAGGGTAGATAGGTACAGCATAGACGGGTAGCACACAGTAGTACTTATACCTATTGGGTTGGAGAATAGAGAGGCAGTGTCCACAATGTCCACAATCATACAAAAGTTATTTAAATATTGAACAAGAGTTAACAAGGTCTCCTCAGTCTATTTACCTGGAGCTCGTAAGTAGTCGACACTAATATTATAAAAAGGAAAGACTTGTATTTTTTAAGTTTGTTACTAATAAACTCAAAAACTACTGAACCGATTTTAAAAATGTATTATTTTATTCCCGTATTCCTACGGGAACGGGAACTACGCGGGTGAAACCGCTCAGAACCGCTATTAAAGTAAATACCCGCCTTGTAAACAAACGCTCCGGGAAAATCCCGTAAATGTTTTCTTTTTATTCAAAACGAGGAGGCCAAATAAACGGTAAATTACAAATTAGGTTACGTCGCCTCTCAACAGAATTATAAAATTAAGGCTGTGTTTTACTGTTCTTTTTCCTTTTTTAAAACGAATAAATTATGGAAAACAGTGTTACCTGCCAGTCAACGTTATTCGAATAATTTTTTATTGAGTTGGGTTTTTGTTTTTATTTTTATAAATCTGCAAATAACAGGTAAATAGGAACATCAATTAAACATCTTAAACACGACAGAGACACTGAAACCTGTTTAAATAATAATCTTCTTTCTTTTGCAGTCGCGAAATAAAGGTAGCCCGTAATAAGCCGAGAGACGAATCTATGATACGTCGGTAAAAAGATAAGTAAAGCTGGCGCCATAATGTTTTGTGATTAATTACCGTTGCGTTGCGATGCTGTAATCATGTGTTTGCAATTCATTACAGCCTCTACGCACGCAGACTTTTTGTGGCGGACGAAGGCGGGAAACAACATCCCTTGTGATTTTAGCGCCTTTTTCTGATGTTTTTTACGTTACAATACATTATCACGGAGTAACATAGGTTGAACATAGGCTATATTTTATTCCCGGATTCCCATAGGAACTCGAACGACGCGGGAGAAACCGCAAGGAACAGCTAATGTATTATAAAAAGTGATCGTTTATTTTCTATAGGTATTTTAAATATACACTTATAAACGTCAATATTTTATAATAACAAGGCACTCTAAACTCGTCCATGAAGATTGGCTAAATGCAAACATAAAGGGGTCCCACATGGGTAGGCAAAGAGGATGGATCGCCACTTTGCTCGATCTCTGCATACTTATGGTTTCCTTCACATCCATAAGCCTTTTCATATACGCTCTGTTATTCTAAGCAGTCCGGACCCCAGCTCTTAGGAGGACGTCTCTCAATCTTTGGGTAGAAATTATTTTCTGTCTGTAATTTTAGGTCTGAGATTTTGATGTATATTTTTAGAGTGGACAATTAGGTATTACTTACGGGAGAGCAGTGATAGCCCTTACGGTTAAAGAGCCGGCCGAAAATCAGTGAGGCTCGGGTTCGAATACTGGTATGTACCTGCCAATGAGTTTTTCAAAAACTAACGTACATATTTATCACTAGCTCGACGGTGAAAGAAAACATCGTGAGGAAACCCGCAGGTCTCAGAATTAATTCTGAGACATGTGTAAATAGACCCGGTCCGGCGATGGGCTCACCACCTATCACGTTTAGGGGTCTAATGTATCTCGTGAAATGTGGGTATATCCAGTAATGGAATACCTCTGCCTACCCCCTCGGGGATGAAAGGCGTGAGATTACTTTTTATTTTTACAATTAGGTATTGTATTTGTGCAATGATAGAAAAATAAAACTTAATTGCTTTTAGAATCAGTTATCGTAGGCAAAAGTAGTACCTACAGTAGCTATATGTGTAATATGGAATAATGAGCTGTCACCGAACTCTTTCAAATAAAAAATACTACTCCTAAATAAAAATACTTATAGTCTTTTATGTATTTGGAATAGACGGACGAATAATAACATCATTGGTATCAAATGATAAATGGTTTATTACAACACAATGCATATAATAACGAGAGAATGTAATTCTATGGACAAACTTCCACCTGTTGACTGCCAACAACGAAAATGATGTTAATGATGATAATAATTTTGATGGTGACATTTTTTGACATTTTTTGACATTTTTGTAATTTTTTGAAACTTTTGACATTTTAGACCTTTTTGACATTTTGACATTTTTGAACTTTTTGACATTTTAACATTTTTGACATTTTGACATTTTTGACATTTTTTGACCTTTTTGACATTTTGACATTTTTTGACATTTTTGACATTTTTGAACTTTTTGACATTTTGACATTTTTGACCTTTTTTGACATTTTGACATTTTTTGACATTTTTGACCTTTTCGACATTTTTGAAATTTTGTCATTTTTGAACTTTTTGACATTTTGACATTTTTGACCTTTGACATTTTTGACATTTTTTGACCTTTTTTGACATTTTGACATTTTTGACCTTTTTGACTATTTGACATTTTTGAACTTTTTGACATTTTTGACATTTTATAACCTTTTTGACATTTTTGACCATTTTTGACATTTTGACATTTTTGACCTTTTTGTCATTTTTGAGCTTTTTGACATTTTGACATTTTTTGACATTTTTGAAATTTTGACATTTTTGAAATTTTTTGACCTTTTTGACATTTTTGACAGTTTTGGCATTTTTGAGATTTTTGAAATTTTTGAAATTTTTGACCCACGGGTCTGAAATGCCCAGTCCCTTTTGACCCACGGGTCTGAAATTCAAACTCGATCGAGGTATTGACCTAAGGTATCTACTGACCGAATTTGAAGTCAATCGGTCCAGTAGATCCGGAGATATCCTGTCGACAGACACACAGACACACAGATACACAGACAGACATCTTACTCAAACCATTAACTTCCTCTTATAATGCTACGCAGGAGGAAGTTAACAAATAAATATATTCCTCAATAATACAGGCCGACAGAAAACAAAAAGAAGTTAAATCAGTAAACATCACGCTGAACCAAACCGAATTTTAGAGCATAGTATTGGTTTCCAAAAACAATGGCTTTCAACCCTCTCTGTCAAAATCCAATTATTTTATACAAACATTGAAAAAAAAGTTACGACTTTATTGTTACTACGTTGATGGAATCTGGAATAGAGTAGGAATCCCTTTTTTCAATAGAAATGTTTTCTTTTATCGCAAACCGGAAATTATTTTTGGTGTTTTACAAGGATTTGTTTTTGGATTTGCTTTTTGCTTTTATTTGGGTAAGACAAAAAATATTTTTTGACAATCCAAATGGAACTCTACGTTTCGACCATAACGCTGGGAATTGTGTGAAGTTAAAAATTATTAAAACTTTACACACAGATATACTGTATTCGACCAAGGCAGGATAAGCTTTATTTCTGTTGTATTTTCCGAATAATCTCAAAATGGACCGTTTTTTTGTGTTTTGCGGGCTTTATAAATAAAAATAGCATTCAAAATGTTTCCTGTAATTCTTTCACCAAACAATTTTTTTTAAACATTCCATGTTTGTAGCACTCAAGACTACAATGTCCGAAAAATTTAAGCTTTTTTTGTTAATTTACAAGACGTCCAACACAGTCTTAGTCTGTTCGTAAAATTGTCACAACATTTGTACTTATAGGCCAAATGAGAAAAATAACATAGATCTGTAGAGACTAAAAAACCGACTTCAATCTTCAACTTATATGGTTCTCATGGGTGCCATTGTCGGAACTGGACGAAATTAAAATGGGACAAATCTGGAATCTTTCAAATAAAAAAGAATCATCCAAATCGGTTCACCCAGTCCTGTCGAAAGTTCTAAAATAAAAAAAAAATAAAAAAACAGACGAATTGATAACCTCCTCCTTTTTGAAGAGATCATATTTTAAAATTGAGCGTGTAGTTTAATTATTTTATAACAGATTTGCTCGTTTATGGTCTCTTATTTCACCAATGTCAATATCGTATTATATCTCATTACGCTTGTGCGGTAATGTAAAACGCACGGTTTATCAAGATGCTCCGTCTAAAGCTTAGCAAAGAGTTTTTATGTCAGAAAAGTGGTCAACATTTTATGAATAAAATTTACATTTAATTTAAACCATTTATCTGTATGTAACAAAAACACAAAAATATTAATTTACTTTATTAGTAATACTGGCTCTTTTTCTTATTGCTGTATTGTTTTCATTCGTTTATGAAAGTCCGAGTTTTATTTATTTCCTCGCAAATATGTTATAAAACGTCATATGAGATACGTGCGCTTTGATAATTACAGCCTCTGCTTTCTTGTAGCCCGAGCCTAGGCTCGGGCTAGCAATATCGCCTCGGTTGTAATTTTCAACTTACCGCACTCATGATGTACCTACTATTACATTATTAGTAAAATTATCAGCACACATGACACAGGTAGCATCAGTAATACGAGTACTTATAGGACTTAGATTAATTCAGTCTTAATTGCACTTCACAGCAATTATAGGAATAATCGGGTTAGGATATTGTTTTAATTTGGATGCGAACTGGCTTATATAAATATACATAAAATGTAGTTACTATATATAATTAATTTAGTTGTACCTCTTTCAAAACCTGTCTCACTTTTCTAATATCAGAATGGCGGGGTCAACAATTAGGATGTATGTGTATTCTGGTGATATTATTACCAAACAACTGTATTTGTACCTACATACCTACTTGTACTGTACAAAAGATCATTCTGTGTTCAGCTCTCTATAAAATTGTGGTTTCTAGGCAAAGAGATTAAAATATAATAGGGCATAGAGGGGACAAAGCGAGGAAAATTTGAAGCCAAAAGTTATTCCAAGTGGAATAAGTCTAGTACAATTTCGACCGAATGACAGCTCGCGTTCATACTAACTGACATGACGCTTGAACTTCAAACATGCTTCAAAGTTTTGTATGAAAATATTCCCAATGCCCCCTCTATGTCCTATTATATTTTAATCTCTTTGTTTCTAGGCGTTGAAAAGGGTAGAATTAAATTTATTATACAGTTAATAAGTACATGTTAGAAAATTGTTGATTGACTGAAATTTTGTCACTGACTACAAACAACTAACTAATAATAATTGAGCCTTTTTTTGTTAACACCGAACTTTACTAAAAAAAGTAATTAATAAAGGGGTCAGAACGTAGGTACTTCCAAAAATGGAATGGCGGTGCCAACTCTCTCATGAATAAGACATAGGTGCATATTTATTGGATGACTAATTATAAAAAAATTCTTCTTTCTCTGTCTTTCGATCTTTATCTCTTCGTATTTCATGCTGAATTGGGGTGTTCGTCCTTTGGCAAACTGCTCCATTAGATATTCGTGTAAATTATTCCACTGTTTATCATAAGACGATGCCACACAATTGTTGTAACAGTGCGAGAATCCCGACGGTAGTCTATTGTCCTTGAAGTTTTGCGGAAAATACGACATAAGCAAAGTTCGTAAGGGATACGCAAGCCGTTTCTTACGACACTGTGGCTGAACATTCGGCTTCGTTGACAACTGTTTGAATTGGGTATTTGACTCAAAGATTTGACTGTATCGAAATTAAATGGCGAGTGATCATTTAGGTACTAATAAGATTATCCCATTAGACCCCTAAAAATATATTTCGATTTTCATTTGACAATATTGCAATTTATAAAATAATCTAAAACGTGTCGCGATTGGGTACTGAAAATGATGACGTCACAACTTAAATATTTAGTACATTTTTCATAGTAAATTTTAGTTTTGACAGATCATAAAAGTACCTCGTTTGACTAGGCAGTCAAATACCCAATTTATGGACTGTGGTTTCACAATGTGTAAGCTGACTGACGGGATATGACGTGAAGAAACTGTGTTGACTGTTGATCCAATTCGCAAGAGAAGACCTAGTTTTACTATCATAGAATAGTTTATTGTAAGGCTTCGTGAATTCATTTCTGCAGTGTTGCCAACACTAAAAATCGTTACAAGGTTTTCTTATCGGTATGTCTTCTCGGGGTTCCGTACTTGACACTTGTTCTGTTACATTTCTCCTTCTCTGGTACCAAATTAGAACTATTGCGCAGATTAAACATATTAATACGAAGAAGCACAGCATGAAAAGGATGTAAATCTGAAAAAAAAAATTGTATTAGGTATTTTTACCAAAATCTTGAATGAAAAGTTTCATTTTGACCAAGGAGCATTACAAAAATCTTTAAAAACCTTTTTTTTTATTCGTTTATAGCCACATACTTGCATTTATATGTGTTCCTAATGATGTAAAGGAACGAAGGAGTTTTTCTATTTAATGTTATTGGATAAAACTAAGTTATTATTTTATTGTTAGTACCTACAGTACGGCCATTATAAACTTGGCTTCTTTGAACATAGGCTTTGCCTGCGCAAACTCCCTCTTAGCGCTAAATATGTTATTGCGCAGCCATTTGCGCAACTTCAGAGGTGAACTTAAAACGGCCATGTTACATACTCGCAAAGATATTAAAATATAATTACTTAATTAAATCTCTTTGCATACTCGTATGTACTTAATGAAATAGGAAACTTACCTAAATAAAAATAAGCTTCTAAAAATACTAGCAACGAATTTCCACAAATTAAAAAGTACCTAAGTAATACGTATTAGTAGGTACTTTAACACTATACGAGATACCAAACATATTTTTAATGCTTTTATAATTTGTAAATTTGGAAACTACCCCATTAATATCACTGTATACTCGTAACTTAAGTTAACATCTATCGGCTTATATAAAAAATATGTTTATGACGAATTGTGATGAGAACACATAAATATTTCCCGAAACGATTCTTCGCATCTAAATTCAATCCAATAAAACATCTATTTATTTGCGTTCAAATGCACTCTGTACCAAATTATGTAGATATTCAGTAATTCAGTATTCACATTGTTGTGACACGTGAATCTCCACGCGAAGGCAATCCAACAGAATACGAAAATCAGCTCTCCACACTCAGCACTACACAACCCCTGACCTATTTAAACTGTCAGGGTAAACACTGAACACAGAATGGTGACATCACCAAGACAGAAAGAGTGATATACGCATGCGTCTAATAAAATTCAAATCAAGAATACACGAAAGCCACGTTGATATAAGAAGATATTATTAAAATTTGGCAGTATTGTTTTTAAAACAAAAATAATGTAAATAAATAAATTGTGAAATGTTTGAAAAAGGAACTCACTCCAAAATAGTAGAATAAAGTTTCACTTGCAGACATGGTGTCTATTATGGTTCCGATGGGAAACTGGCGGGAGGCAAGGGGATTACGGCAGACTGCCAACACTTTTTCATACATTCCCCTTGAACTTGATTTGTATTGATTGTGAAAGTTATCTCCATACACATCAGAATATCCTGTCATTTCAACAAACTTTATAGGTACTTAAGTTTAATTTATGTAAGTTATGAAGCCAGTATGACGGCGTTACCAACAGCTGTTACACGACTATTATTTTGCGCATATGCTACTGTTATTAATAAAGATGCAAATATCATGCCCGTTCAGTGGCAAAGTCGTGATTAGATAAGAAACATAAAATAATTTTGAATATAATTATGCACTACTACTGGCTTTCGCCTGTACCTAACTTGCTTTTTCTTCATTTATTTCGACGGGCCTGTTGGCGCAGTTGGTCCTACCTTCCAAGTAGGGTTCGACTCCCGCTAGGTTCCAACATTTGTGTGCATGAAAAGGGCTTCATGGCGGGGTTTAAGTAGGTATGTTTATCAGTTATTATGTACACACACTTAGCTCTGCCTACTTGTGTGAATTGTGTGTGCAATTATTTAGTTATATTAAAAAGTAACAAATATACAGGCAGATAAGATTTCCCTTCGTATGTATAATACTACTAGCCGATGCCCGCAACTTCTTTAAAATTGAAATATATTTTTCGAAGGTTCTATTCGCAAGCAGAAAATATTTAAATCTTCCAAATTTTGTAGTAGAGTTCGTCTAAACTCAATTCCAAGATCAAAGTCGGGTTTTATAACGATGTTTTCCTTCACCGTCGAGCTAGTGATAAATATGAAGGCAAGTTTTTGAAACACTCATTAATACATGCCTCGAACCCGGGACTCATTCATGAGAGGCGGCCTCGCTAACCACAGGGGTATCACTGCTCGACGTGAGATTAAAAACAGCTGCCCTTAAGTTTCTTGCTTGTTCTTCGCGGGGTACTGCATTTGGAACCAGCAACTTGTCGGTGGAGATGGGCTGCTGTTTCCATTTACCCAATCTTCATGGATGAGTTTAGAGTGCCTTGTTAATAGACTATTGACTTTTCTAAGTATAATTTTTAATTACCTACAGAAATAAATACATTTTCATTTTCTTGTAATCTATATTGTATAAAATGATAAACTGACTGACTGATTGGTGATGTATCAACGCACAGCCTATACCGCTGGGCTAGAGACTTGAAATTTTGCACATAGATAGCTTATACAGTGTAGGCATCCACTAAGAAAGGATTTTGCAAAATCCAACCCCTAAGGGGGTGAAATAAACGTGCGCGAGCCAAGCCGCGGGTAAAAGCTAGTCCTAAATATTATAAATGCGAAAGTGACTTTGTTTGTATGTTACGCTTGCACGCTGAAAGCACAAAACCGATTGAAAAAAAAATCATTCTCCAATGGAAAGGTACATTATCAGGAAGTAACGTAGGCTATATTTTTACTCATATTCCTACGGAAACGGGACCTACTACGGGGTGCTGATAGTATTTTTTAATTTTAAAATTGTAAGTGGATTAAAACAGGGAAGTGAATAGCGAGCTTTATCTTTACAGCGCACAGGTGTGGTTGTCACTCACATAATGTACTTACCCAATGCACTTAAAGTTAGTGTCACTTATGTGTGTACTAAGTAAGTTAAGTGATATGCGAGGGCGTCGAAACTTTTTAAATTTTTGGTTTCAAAGTGATTGCTGTCTGTGTAAAAGTTTGAGCTTAGTTGTCAAGGTAAAAAATATATTATCATCTAGGTACCTAAAAAACACCACGTTAATTCAAAATTTTTCTGGAAGGGATCGCTAAAAGCGGTATGACTGCCTAATAATAATAAAACTTTATTTCAGACTTGTGTCCATTATGCCCATTGAAATTGAACTTTGTGTTTTTTTTCTGGAATCACTGCTTGCACTTTAAAACTAAAACATACTTTATATCGTGAATCCGAATGGAGACGTCTTGATTTTTCTTTTTCAAAATTATTTCCCTTTGCGTTCAAGTGAAACGACAACAACTAAGTAATTCTAATCAGATTTGAAGTGCAAATGTCCGTATTGTCATAGCTGTGTGAGCAATCCTAAATACCTACTTAAATATATGAATGCATAAAAATATATAAATAAAATAAAATGTGTGGGGTAGAATTGTCAAACTGCCTCAAGACAGTTTCAGTATTAAAAAAAGTAGTTTACTATCATTTACTGTTGACAACTATAGTCTATTTCAAGTAGCATATTATGGGTTCGGTGGCAGTTTACATTTTTACCTTTTGCTGATGCTACTTTGGACTAATAAACAATATTATATTTTTGCAATGATAATTATAAGATAATAAAATATTTTTTTTAGTCGAAAGTAGTAAGCGTGGAACGAAAGAATGTGAACTTTCACCGAACCCATGCTACGTGAAATAGACTATATATGTAAGTGAAATACTGTATTACACATATTGTTTTGACTGAAGGACTCGAATCCATGGTCATGGCAGATTCATAAAAAAACAAAGAACAAAAATATTCTTACATAATAAAGTTTACCAAATTCAAATTTGTATCACGCTACCTAAAATAATGTTCGTTCCGAACCTCGCATTAAATCCATCTGGAATTAGCGTAGCGTTCATTTCATGTCAGAAACACGTTCGAAAACACGTCTTCGTGATAAAGGAAAATCTTGTCAACTTACCATTACTTATGTGCATAAAATATTTATGGATGAATAATAATAACAACAAGTTATGGATTTTTTTTTACACAGAAAGTAATTTCATTTGCGTTTTGGCAGATGATAAAAAGTACTTGTACAAAAAAGAAAAATCTGTTGAGCTGGTTTGGAACTCACACAAATTTTTAAATTTAAATCTAATAGGTAGGTATATTAGATTTAAATTTCAAAAGTTGTGGGAGTGTGATTCTATATAATATACTTAATTATTATTTAAGTGTATTGAATGTTAGATAAGGAAGAAGGAGGTCAAAATTTATATTATACTAGCGATTCTGAGCGGTTTCACCCGCGTACTTTCCGATTCCGTAAGATTACGGGAGTCCGTGAGTAACAAAGGCTACATGCCTTTGTTACTCACGGACATTCTAGCTTTCTATTGGTGAAAGAATTTTTAAAATCGGTCAAGTAGTTTTCGAGTTTGTTCGCAACAAACATAAAAAAATACAAATCTTTCCTTTTAGTATTAGTTTAGAATATAGATTAACATATTTTTAATATGATATGGCTTGAAAAATTCTGAACCGTCGCCAGTAGCAACCGTTCCTTTTTGTGAGGATAGACCCTTAGGTCTATAGTGGGATGTAACGGGTTGATGGTGATTTAACTACGAAATAACTTTTAACTAATTTAGGGCTGATTTTTCAATAGTCAGTTAAAAGTTATCTTCAGAATAAACATCACCTGTCACTTTTCCTTTCTTTTGTGTCAGACACAGACTGCATCAATATATTCTTCAGATAACATTTATCTGACGATTGAAAAATCTGCCCTAGACCACCAATACAAGCGATTCTCACTGGTCATATTAGTATTACATGCCAGTATGACCACCAAGAAACGGCCAAAATAATTAGGTAGCTTTTTAAATCTGCAAAAATATTTGCATGCAAACTTAAGTAGGTATGCGGTCCCATTCAAATTAAATTTCAACTTGCGTGATGATAACTTTATAATAATAAATAATAATATAATCTCACGCCTTTTTTATCCCCGAGGGGGTAGGCAGAGGTATTCTATTACTGGATATACCCACATTTCATGAGATATATTGGACCCCTAAACGTGATAGGTGGTGAGCCCATCGCCGGACCGGGTCTGTTGACATATGTCTCAGAATTAATTCTGAGACCTGCGGGTTTCCTCACGATGTTTTCCTTCACCGTCGAGCTAGTGATAAATATGTACGATAACAACCATAAAAAATTTAAGAAACCCTCCGTGTGCGAGTCTGATTCGCACTTGGCCGGTTTTCATTTTCCTTTTCAAGATACGGAACCCTAGAAAAACATGGTGTTTAAAAAATAGCAGCGTTACATCACGTCAGTTTACAGTAAAGATGACGTATCACCCTCTTAGGAAGTGTTTTGTAAAGGTCTTATACAGGGTGATCCAAAACATTCGAGGAGAACAACTTTGGCTAATCACTAGATTGCGTTTTGCTGTCGGTATGTTTACTATACACGTAATAATAATAAACCACTCCGGCAACAATATTCTGGAATATCTTTGCCAATTTTCTCGGGGATAAGACGTAAAGTTTCAATCATAAAGACGAGGATAACATGTGAGTGGTTATTATTATTGTGTGCTTCACTACACTGGAAAGACCAATTTTGCACTTTGTACTAAGATTTCTGGACCATTTTTTATCCATGTAATAGTACATTATGGTACAAGTGAGTAAAGTTGGTGATTACCGCTGAGGCGCCATTGAGACCCGAGCCGTAGGCGAGGGTCATAAGAGAGCCGAGGACGGTAATCATCAATACACACGTGTATCATACGACGTTTTTCAACACACTTGTGAATAAATAATACTAAAAAATCATTTTAAAATAATCATTCGCAATGGCGGGGAAAATTAATTGGTTTTCCAATTTTTTATTTATATAATTTGGAAAAGGCAAAAGGATCTAGGCCCATACAGCCTCGTTTTCCTATGCGCTCGCATCTTACAATGGCGATCGGCCATGGACTAAAAAAATTAGGTTTCTTTTTCTTTGGTTTGTCGTGGATAGCGTTTTAGCCACGTACAAAATGGGGTATTTAAAGTTTTTACAGAGAAAACCAAAGTTATATTTGAGTGAAAGTTTTGTTTATTAAACACGTACAAGTTGAAATGATCTATTTAAATACGAAGTTGCATGAAATGAGCAAGCCATATTTGTGTATTAATTTATTAGTACGATTGAATACGATCTTTTTTGTATCGAAACTTTTTTAAGAACAAAGCAACTCTAGCAACAAAATTGAAAAAAAAAATCTATAACTCACTAGTGAATAATAGCAAACAAAAAGTCTCAGTTTGATTATAGGTGTCATTATGTGCCTAATTGCAGTGAAATTAGAGCCACTTTATGAGCAAGTGTGTTGAAAAATATTTTTCAACACACTTGCTGTTGCTAGAGTTGCTTTGTTCTTAAAAAAGTTTCGATACAAAAAAGATCGTATTCAATCGTACTAATAAATTAATACACAAATATGGCTTGCTCATTTCATGCAACTTCGTATTTAAATAGATCATTTCAACTTGTACGTGTTTAATAAACAAAACTTTCACTCAAATATAACTTTGGTTTTCTCTGTAAAAACTTTAAATACCCCATTTTGTACGTGGCTAAAACGCTATCCACGACAAACCAAAGAAAAAGAAACCTAATTTTTTTAGTCCATGGCCGATCGCCATTGTAAGATGCGAGCGCATAGGAAAACGAGGCTGTATGGGCCTAGATCCTTTTGCCTTTTCCAAATTATATAAATAAAAAATTGGAAAACCAATTAATTTTCCCCGCCATTGCGAATGATTATTTTAAAATGATTTTTTAGTATTATTTATTCACAAGTGTGTTGAAAAACGTCGTATGATACACGTGTGTATTGATGATTACCGTCCTCGGCTCTCTTATGACCCTCGCCTACGGCTCGGGTCTCAATGGCGCCTCAGCGGTAATCACCAACTTTACTCACTTGTACCATAATGTACTATGGTCCCTGTCTATGAAATTGCTAAAAAATTCTGATAAATGTGTTTGTTTACAATTTCTCTAAATTTCCAATTAGCCCGAAATTCAATATTTAATTCAATAGCTGACTAAGTTTATTGGTGAAATCATACATGCACAAAAAGTGATTTTATTGATTTTAAAGTTTGATAAATAATAAAGTTTGGTAAATGTGTGGTGTGAAATTGTGTGATAGAGATAGAGAAAGAAGATGTAGTGACAAGGATACAAAAGGGTATGTTAAACTGGTTTGGTCATCTAAAATGTATGGATGAAACAGTTTAGGGTGCCAATATTGAGGGATGCAAGAAAAGAGGTCACCACAGAAGGACGTTCACGGATCCAATTAGTGACGTCCTTCAAAATGCTAGGGTCCGGAGTGCGAAGAATAAAAGAGCGTGCATGAAAATGCTTATCATGTGATGTGAAGGAAGCGAAAGAAGTATGTAGCGATCGTGCAAAGTGGCGATCCATCCTCTTTGCCTACCCTTAGGGAAGAAGGCATGAGCTGTATGTATATATGTAAATAAGCTAGAAAAATGATCGTGCCACTGACCGATTCTTTTTTTTTTTATAATTTTATGCTTGACACCCCTTAACACACACAAATGTACACAAACAAAGGTTTTGGACTGTAATCTTGTCAAATCTTCTTAGTTTTTTTTCTAATGTTATAACATTCTGTTTTGTGTGCCTAAATAAATAAACTGTTTTGTGTCCCCGTGTACAGGCTCAGGGTCCACCTTGAGGTTGGGCCAGTATTAGCGAGTGACGCATTTATTAAGCTTTGTGTACCCGTCGACCCGTCTCATAAGAAACAGGACGCTGATAGTGGGTGAAGCTATAAGCAGAAGCGTTTTTATAACTATACTAGCGGCACTGTTAAAATAAAATTATTTATAGGTAGATAGGCACATTGAAGTTTTTCAGTTGCTTAGCTAGTACCCATAGTATACCTAGGCTGTGCTTAGTTAGGACTGTACAACCGTGTGTCCCATTTTCTTCCCATTCTCCCTCCCTTCATCCTTTCCTAAATTTAACAAAGGTGATACTAAAACCTTCCTCTAACCACTCTATCTATTAAAACAAACCGCATCAAAATCCGTTGCATCGTTTTAAAGATCTAAGCATACCTACATATAGGGACAGACAGGTGGGAAGCAACTTTGTTGACATATAGGTACCCAAAGAGATTAAAATACAGGGTGACTTTTTTTACCGTCTGGAAAAAAATGTGGTGTGATAGGTAAGTGTAATAGATTAATTTGGCAATGTTGGCAAAAATTTTATTTTTTGCTTAAATTAATATACATTACTCAATTGTAGTCAATAATACACACTGAAATATTTAAAATAGTATTTTAAAAAGAAACAGGCTCGTAGCTTCCATTTACCTATGTGCAATCTACCTACAACCGCCAGCTGCGTGTAGTACTGTGCGTAGTTTTCTAGATTTTGTAAATTGCATTAAACATGACTATATTTAACAATTAATCTCGTGTATAACTTCGGCTCTAGATACCTTATGCGTCATATTTTTTTCCAGACGGTAAAAAAATCATCCAGTATAATAGGGCATAGAAGGGACAAAGCGAGGAAAATTTGAAGCCGAAAAGTTATTCCAAGTGGAATAAGTCTAGTACAATTACGACCGAATGATAGCTCGCGTTCATACTAACTGACATGACGCTTGAGCTTCAAACATGCTTCAAAGTTTTGTATGAAAATATTCCCAATGCCCCCTCTATGTCCTATTATATTTTAATTTCTTTGCCTAATAAAATCAAATCCTGGCATGTACCAATGGGTTTTTCAAAACTTACGTACCTATTTATCACTAGCTCGACGGTCAAGGAAAACATCGTGAGGAAACCAACAGGTCTCAGAATTCTGAGGCAAGTGTAACAGACCCGGTCCGGCTATGGGCTCACACCCTATCCTAGCCTAGGGGTCAAATATTCTCTTGAAATGTGGGTATATCCAGAAATAAATAAATAAATAGAATTGTGAAATGGAAACGTGATAGGTGGTGAGCCCATCGCCGGACCGGGTCTGTTACACATGCCTCAGAATTAATTCTGGGACCTGCTATCCTCGTGATTTTTTCCTTCATCGTCGCGTTAGTGAAAAATATGTACGTAAGTTTTGAAAAACTCATTGTACATGCCAGGATACGAACCCGAGACTCACGATGTGAAGCTCTTATCACTGGTCCTATATGGATATTATTAGGTACTTATACTAATTCTTTCATAATTATTATATCAGTAGCAGGATGTCCACTGCTAATAATATCATAAATATATTTATCAGCAACTGCAGCAGCTTCCTATGACCTTTTCCAAGGTCATCCGAAATTGTGGGTGGACACTGGACGTAATACGCTGGGCTTGCCGTAGTTTTGTCTCCATTCTATACACTCACAATGTATACGCAATAATATTCCCATTCAATTTACCTCTTGTCAGAATAAAAATAAATAATCATACGCCTTTTATCCACGAAGGGGAAGGCAGAGGTATTTCATTTCTGGATATACCCACTTTTCACGAGATGTTCTTCGGACCCCTAAACCTAACTCCTCACTCACCACAACCTATACACCATCAGGACTCAAAGCCTCTCCTAGACGGACTAACTTACAACAGCTCTATCAGTATTAACACTAAGATTTGTTTTTAAATTATTTTAATTAAGTATTTTCCTATCAGGTTAATTTTTGGTAATTGTCTACGGAATCCAATTCATCCGTTTCTTCGTCGAAAAGTGTCAGTGTCGTTACGAAAATCGTAAATCGTAAAAAGAGATCGCTAAAAGCGATAAGACCGCCCATTGTAATTTGTTGGTATCCATATCGTGTTGTTTTTGGTGTACAATAAAGAGTTAATGTATTGTATTGTAATATTGTTGTGTGCCTACCATGGAATGACAAAAACACCACTTATCTACCCTTAACCACATTTATCAACATGAAACTGTGTCTTTCATTTTAAATTTACAATAAAGCATCCAATAACTTAGCTTCGAGTTTGTTTTTAAACATCTGCTTGCTAATACATTGTACTTTACTTAATGTTGGTATCCATATTGTGTTGTTTTTGGTGTACAGTAAAGAGTTATTGTATTGTACTGTATTGTTACATTCATGCTCCGAGACAATGTTGTTGCAAATTCTTGGTGTCATATATTTTCGGGTTCTCTCACCATAGTAGTTCTTAGCAGCGGGTTCCAGGAATTTACCACGGACATTCTAACAGAGATTTCTGACAGGTATTTTAAGTAATTTAAACTCATTACACTGAAATTGGTCTAATGCCATTATGTATCAATTTTTCATTCTCAGGTAATTTTTAATATAATTTACCTTCAATGAACATGTATTAAGTAAATGCTTAACTAACACATACAAATAACTCTATTTGGTATAAAAATAATTGCAAAATTATAAATAAAAGATTTCTTCCAGCGCATCACACCGAGGCAGGGTTCCCAATAAGCTGGCAGCATTTCCTCTTTGTATTGCCAAGCTTATTCTTTGGCAAAAATAGCTGCCAGCCCTTGGGTCACGGGTTGCCTCGATGAGACGCGCTGAAAGATCCTTGACAAAAGCTTCAGCCTCTGGGCCCCAAGGACCCATCGTCTCAACGGCGAACGGTACAAACATATAGCAACCGCTCAGACCCGCATACTTTCGCCTCTTTATTATTTCAGCGGATATAGCAGCCGCTCCTGCGAGAGAAGAAGTTTTTTCAAAATGACACGGAGCCAAAGTGTCTACGCATGTGGCATCCCACACCAAGCCTCTACCCAATTTCCAGGGAATCAAAGTCATACCATCAGGTCTCTTGCCGTCTGAGCGGAATATACCGTTCGGTTCACAAATTGCTGGGACATTGGCAGCTACAAGAGACCTGCGGATGATGTCGTTGAGTAAAGCATGGCGCGGAATGCGACCTGCGCTTCGCTGACAGCTCAGACCATGATGGCCCAACTCATTCACCATCTCACCGCAACAACATTTGTGAGGTTGGTTTGTTCTTCCGCCAAGCCGTAAACCAACAATTAAAGTGAGAGCACAATCGTCTATAAGTGTCCCCAAATGAGCAGATGGATAATTTTTTAAATTTTTTAAACAATAAATTATAATTTTGATTACATTTTGTTTTAGTTTTCTTATCAACTAACAGTTTTATTAACTTGGTTTTCTGTAAAAAAAATATTTGAATAGGTCCAAGAAGAAACCTATATTTTTTACCTACCCAATAATATGGCGAGTTGGGTGAATAGGGTGAATTAAAAAGCACTTAGCACAACATTACAATATAAGCAAAAGAACGCTAAGCAATTACATTTAGAAAAGGCAGAGAAAAGAAAAGTAATTAGATACTGTACTAATAGTGGAACGAGTACAATTCACAATTTAGTATTAAAACGAGGTAGTTCCATCGTAGCTCGCGTATGTGATCTCATCGCTGATGCACTCTCATTTCGCTTCTACCGAGATTCTCTGAAACTGCATTTACGTTAAATGGTAAAGAAAAATGAGAAACGCAGTGTTGAATAATAAATGTACCTACTTTTAAAAAGAAATGTGTTTTTCAATTAGATACAATGGCGTTGGTTATGTTACATTAACGAGTTAATAATGTTAAATTAATTTATTAAATTGGGTAGTTGACAGCATCGAAATTAAATTGCGAGTAGTCATACATTAAAAAGATTATCCCAAAAAACCTCAAAATATGTATTTCGATTTTCAATTTACAATTATAGCAAATTTAAAAATAATAAAACAATCAAAAAAAGTTCCGCAATTGAGTACTACAAACTATGACGGTACGGTTTGCTATTTCAGTACATTTTCCATAGTAAAATTTCGTTTTGACAGATCGTAAAAAGTGACTGATTTGACTAGGTAGGACACAACCCTATTGTAGATAAACTTTTTAGGGATTGAGAAAATACTTTTTAACACGGACTTTTCGATTCAAAGTTGTTATTAAAAATGCATTTTTATAATATATATATATATATATATATATATTAAAGAAGGTCCTGAAAAATAAAAAGTTAAGTTTTCAAAATTCTTCCATCTAAAAAAACTGTTTTTGAAACGGTAGCACAGACATACTCGGTTCGTAGGTTTTATAAATGACAATATACTCGTATGTCAATATTGCAAATATATGTATATCATAAAAATCCCCAGTCTAATACCAAATATCCACACTTATCTGCTAAAAGGGTAGAAACGTATGATTGGGCATCCAGAAACCACAATTTTTGCCAAAGTGAAAGCTGGCATTCAAAATAAATTCACAGGAATCCACACAAAGTTTGTATTAAAAAAGTTTTTGACAGATAACCAAATAGCTATTTGTACATTAGTAATTGTTTTTTCAAGGTTTTTTCTTAAAATTCAACATATCAATCCCACGACCTACTTCGGGATAATAGATTAGTTTATTAACACGACATAACGCAGCACCAGAATATAAGAAAAGTCCGTAATCAATCCTTCATGCTCTAACTTTTCTGACCGGTAAACAATGTTTCATTACTCAACTTCTCAAATATTTGTTCCCGTCATGATTTCATGGAGGTCTTTTGACAGACCAATTTTCGTAACACCCTCTCAAGTATCCAACGGGGACTGAGGTATCCGAGTATCCAGCCAGTTAGAGTCGGAATCCCGGAGCGCGCGGTCGCTGCGTCCCATCTCTATTTCTGCTCGAGTTTCGAAGCGCGTTCGTATTTGAAATTTAAATCCGCTTTAGAATTTATGTTTCTATAAACTATATTTTATTTAGTGCCAGCTTGTATATAACAAAAAAAGTTTGTTTTTTGTTTGAAAAAGTTTTATACTTAACCAATTTAAAATTTTCGGTTCTTTATAAGTGAGTAGCATAGGTATAAACTATTTGAAACTTTAAAAATAACTGGAGTTATTTACAAGTGTCAAGTGGTTTTGCATATCAAAATAAGAGGATTGTAACTTTAAGCTGTCTCAAGTTTTTTGAGTGCCGCTGTTAATGACGGCATCTTGATAACTACAGGGTGTAATGTAAGTACCTACATTTTGTAGCTTAATTCTGAGTTGAGTCATTCATATTAATAAGTTTGTCCTTTTTATGGATGTTTCTTAATGGGACAGGGCCGCTTTTAAAGGGGGAAAAGTTTTTATACTCATTAGGAGAGTTATTGTATTTCCGAATAGCAATGTAAGACATGACACGTGACGGCCACTTTTTAGAACCTGAATATAATATAGGTAGTAGAGTAGGTATACATTAGATAATAATCACCGATAACATAATATTTTATTTTTATGTAACATAAATCAACAAGATTTTTATGCACGTAACTGGCCACTTGTCAAACCATCAGCGACATAGAAGAAAAAGAAGCAAACCCTTTAGAGCGGCCGCACATTGCAAGAAATTTCTTATGGTCGCCGAAAGGCACTCCGTCCATACATTTTATTCTGGACCCCGCACACTGTCAGAAATTCGCGTCAGTTTAGCGGTTGCGCCCAGTGATAGCGTACCTACAAATTACAAAAGAGATTTAAATATTATATTTTCAGCATTTTTCTAATAGAAATTTCTTACAATGTGCGGCCGCTTTTAAACTTCTTCTTTGTTATGGTAACATTAAAGTTTCTTTTTCCAAATTTCTTCCAACCTATTTGAGTTCTCCTCTACTTTCACAGAATAATGTCCTATGTCGTTACTGCTGTAGGGTCGAGCTACAAACGCGGAATCCATTTTTAAATTACACAAGCGAGCTAGGCATACAAGCCATTTAAAAATTGAGATGTCGTGATTCCTCAAGGGGATTGTTTAAAGAAATAAATATTTTAACAATGTCATGCTAGTATATATTTGATAATACCTATTATGTACACGGTACGGAAAATACATCTATTTTTACAAAAAAATTGTAAGAGTGCTGTTTTAACCTAGAAATAATACTAAAAGAGAGCAACTACATTACAGATTAAGTTATATTAATAATTATGGGGTCGGGTTTACAACAAAATAAATAAAGCTTTGTAAATTTGTCAAAATAAAAAAAAGTTTTTAGTAAAATTGAGTACGCAAGCACTACTCTCACTTGGCCGTTCTTAACATTTATGCAGTAGTTACAAAAAGGGGGTTACCCCTAAACGTGATAGGTGGTGAGCCCATCGCCACCGGGTCTGTATATACATGTCTCAGAATTAATTCTCAGACCTGCGGGTTTCCTCACGATGTTTTCCTTCACCGTTGAGCTAGTGATAAATATGTACGTAAGTTTTTTAAAAACTCATTGGTACATGCCAGGATTCGAACCCGAGCCTCACTGATTTTCGACCGGCTCTTTAACCGTAAAGGCTATCACTGTATTTAATAGGCTTCGAAATAACTGGACCGATTTTTAAAAATACTTCACCAATGGAAATATTACTTTTGTGAGAGCAATGGGCTATATTTTTACAACGCGAACTGAAATCGCGCTGAGAAGTTGGTCTGAAATAAATACAACAATGTATATCTGTAAAACCCGTTTTGTAATACATATCTTGTAATAAGACCTTTATTCTTTTGTTGTGTAATGGATACTTGAAAAATGAGAAAGATTTGCTACTGGACCTCGAAATAACTCCTTTGACTCCAATCGAGGACCCTACAAATGGCCTCTCATCCCCAGTCGTTCTGAATGGCCTATAAATAATCTCCTCTTGTAGAAATACCACAAACGACATTATTTAAAGGGCAAAGACAAAGAATTGGAGGACAAATTTTGTTATTAGGATTATTATACACTTTTACTTTAATTTTTGTTTAGTAGAACCAAACTCATTAAATACCTAATCTTTTTGAAACGAAAACCACACGAATAAAAAAGAAGAAAAAGCTTAAATTTAAAAATGGAACAAATTCAACCAGACTCTAAAGAGTTCTCTTTGCAACAGAATCTTTTTGAAACGGCTTTAAAAAAGTAGGCCTACGTGTATGTGTAGGTAACTTTGAAAAGGATCGACATGAAAAAATGTAATTGCAAAAAGTGAGGGAAATAATGTTGGGTCGTCCATTTTGCGTTTACGATTTTTTTAACCTAAATAACGTAAGTAGTAAAGACTCCCAACTGTAAAATGAGAACAGTTAGCCCCTCCATACATTGTTCCGCGCACTTACTGAAGGTAATTAAATACTAATAGCTATCTTCCACTGCTTCCTAGTGTTCTAGGAAGTGTGTTAGCTGAGTAAGAAGAGAACACCACGACAAAACTTCTACTTAATATCTATTTTAAACGCAAAAGTTACATCTATCAGATCGGAGATGTATTGAAGAAAAGCCAGATAAAGAGTAACGGAAACAGAGCATGTATGGAACCATTGATGGATGTAGATGAAGCGCGAGAGGTGTGCTAGGATCTGCCTACCCCTTCGGGAAAAAGTGTGCATAATATGTATGCATGTAAGTTTGTCAGGATTGATGAATGGATGGATAGATGTTTTTTTATATAGGTATAAAGGGGCAAACGAGCCAATGGGTCACCTGATGGTTAGTGACTACCGTCGCCCATGGACACCTGCAACTCAAAAGTCACAACTGAGTTGCCGGCCTTTAAGATGGGAGTAGGGGGAGGGAAGGGGGAGGGGGGTTGGGGCCTCCGGTTACCTCACTCACTCAGCGAAATACAATGCGCTGGTTTTCTGTGCTCCGTTCGTTCTTCGTTCATGGATGTTCGTTACTTTTATGATTAACCATATATTGATGAAATGTTGCATCTATATAGCTTATGCATCGGAATAACAGAATCAGATAGTCGTATTATCCCAGAACGCAGGAAAAGTAGCTGGCAAAAGGTAGTTTGCTAAAGCAAAATTGGCTGCAATGTTGACTTTACCTATTTTACAAATTTTTGGCTGCGAGCTAGTTTGCTTGGAGTTTGAAATCTAACCGGTTTTTGTAATTTTTCGGTGGAAATGAGATACTTACTCGTATTTCCTCGCGGTAAAATATATGCTAAATATACAGCGTGTTACCGAAAGGGTATATCAAGCCGAAAGTGGGTTGTTAGAGACATCATTTGGAACAACATTCACTATGGGACCAACTTGATCAGAGCAATTTTACTTTTCACTCCACCATACAAATCAGCTGAGCGCTGAACCCGAAATGTACTGAGATGAGAAAAATAAAGTTGCTCTGATCAAGTTGGTCCCATAGTGAATGTTGTTCCAAATGATGTCTCTAACAACCCACTTACGGCTTGATATATCCTTTCGGTAACACGCTGTATTTGTTCCAGGCACTATGTTATCAAATATCACCATAAACAATTTCATTGAGGTCACGACATTCGAAATCGATTAGTAAACACTGCATAGATAGTTAGTTATCTACAAGTTTTAAATTAATACAACAATAAAAAAAAATGGCAATTGAGCACTAAAAGTACGACGTCAGAGATAAGTACATTCAAAGTGTTCTTTTCGATATATATTTTTTTTGTTTTAACAGATCATAAAAGTAGCTCAATATTAGTGTAAGTGACCAGGTACCTAGTCATTCTGTCATTATGTGCGTCTGTATGGTTGTATGGAAACTGCATTCTGTTCTGTTTTAACTGTGTCAGTAGCTACTGTAACCTAACCTAGTATAGCGACATTACGCTGCCCGTAGTAAAACGCAAAATTTGCATAGCAGGGTAATCAGCGGGTGCTATAATCTACATCTACACTTATAATATAAAAAAAAAAAATTATAACCGACTTCAAAAAGCAGGAGGTTATCAATACGTCTGCATGTTTTTTTTTGTTTGTTACCTCAGAACTTTCGACTGGGTGAACCGATTTGCATGATTCTTTTTTTATTTGAAAACTGGTGCTTTCAGAATTTCGTCTAGTTCTGACAATGGAATCCATGAGAAACCCATATAAGATGAAGTCGGTTTTTTTACTGTTTAGAGTTCTTAACGAATAAACTCAAAAACTACAGGACCGATTTTAAAGATTCTTTCACCGATGTAAAGCTACATTATCAGAGAATAACATAGGCTATGGTAAAACAAATATCACTTTAAGTGGCAATAGGACTTGACTCTAAGCTCAGTTGGCAGTGAGCCTTAGGGCTAGCGCACACCGCTGGAATCGCGGCGGAGCCCATTTAGAAGACAACAATTTAATAAAAGCCTTAACGACTTGGAAATATGGTCAATAATTGCATTAAAAGAACGAAAAACGGGGCGCTCTGATAGCCGCGCGCGTATTTATTCTTTTTGGGCTCTACTTTCTGGGACAGGTAAAAGTTTCAACCGATAAGGTGGTTTCATGTCGAATGTCGATGCCAGTGTGTTTCTAATGATCACACTGCTTACATGGTAACCTATAAGTGAACTAGACTGAACGATAGTTTATACAATAATTAGGCCCAAAACTAAAACCTTTTAACCACTTAAAACAGTTTACATCCAGAAACGGTATAACTCTTCTAACCCCATGATGAATGAATATCTAAGGCATTTTTATTTTACACTTACCTTTATTTCACATTATGTAGAGCTACTAGGGACCTACCTACTAGACAAAAATTACCTTTATCCTCTAAACAAGTAGAAACATTACATTAAAAAGAAAGTTTTCCTGCACCCAAATAAATTACCGCGCACTAATGAAATTGAAGAAAGTTTCACTCCGCCCTTTAGGGCATTTGTCCTTATTTCAATTGATGAAGATTAAGACACTTTTTGGATTTAAAACCCGTTATTCACGCCTTCTATCTCTATTGCATAGGTAACTCTGCCTGTATGTTAGTTTTCTACGTTTTAGCGATCTTAAAATTTGTACTGAACTTTGGTGTCATGTCAAGGAAATAATGATTATTTTTGCATTATTCATTTTTCAAGAATAGATCCAGTTTTAGTGTATTGTGTTTCCCCAATGATCATTCATCATTTTCTTGACTTTTACCCATTATGTGGGGTCAGCACCAACATAAGGTAAATAGTACATTATGGTACAAGTGAGTAAAGTTGGTGATTACCGCTGAGGCGCCATTGAGACCCGAGCCGTAGGCGAGGGTCATAAGAGAGCCGAGGACGGTAATCATCAATACACACGTGTATCATACGACGTTTTTCAACACACTTGTGAATAAATAATACTAAAAAATCATTTTAAAATAATCATTCGCAATGGCGGGGAAAATTAATTGGTTTTCCAATTTTTTATTTATATAATTTGGAAAAGGCAAAAGGATCTAGGCCCATACAGCCTCGTTTTCCTATGCGCTCGCATCTTACAATGGCGATCGGCCATGGACTAAAAAAATTAGGTTTCTTTTTCTTTGGTTTGTCGTGGATAGCGTTTTAGCCACGTACAAAATGGGGTATTTAAAGTTTTTACAGAGAAAACCAAAGTTATATTTGAGTGAAAGTTTTGTTTATTAAACACGTACAAGTTGAAATGATCTATTTAAATACGAAGTTGCATGAAATGAGCAAGCCATATTTGTGTATTAATTTATTAGTACGATTGAATACGATCTTTTTTGTATCGAAACTTTTTTAAGAACAAAGCAACTCTAGCAACAAAATTGAAAAAAAAAATCTATAACTCACTAGTGAATAATAGCAAACAAAAAGTCTCAGTTTGATTATAGGTGTCATTATGTGCCTAATTGCAGTGAAATTAGAGCCACTTTATGAGCAAGTGTGTTGAAATAGTACATTATGGTACAAGTGAGTAAAGTTGGTGATTACCGCTGAGGCGCCATTGAGACCCGAGCCGTAGGCGAGGGTCATAAGAGAGCCGAGGACGGTAATCATCAATACACACGTGTATCATACGACGTTTTTCAACACACTTGTGAATAAATAATACTAAAAAATCATTTTAAAATAATCATTCGCAATGGCGGGGAAAATTAATTGGTTTTCCAATTTTTTATTTATATAATTTGGAAAAGGCAAAAGGATCTAGGCCCATACAGCCTCGTTTTCCTATGCGCTCGCATCTTACAATGGCGATCGGCCATGGACTAAAAAAATTAGGTTTCTTTTTCTTTGGTTTGTCGTGGATAGCGTTTTAGCCACGTACAAAATGGGGTATTTAAAGTTTTTACAGAGAAAACCAAAGTTATATTTGAGTGAAAGTTTTGTTTATTAAACACGTACAAGTTGAAATGATCTATTTAAATACGAAGTTGCATGAAATGAGCAAGCCATATTTGTGTATTAATTTATTAGTACGATTGAATACGATCTTTTTTGTATCGAAACTTTTTTAAGAACAAAGCAACTCTAGCAACAAAATTGAAAAAAAAAATCTATAACTCACTAGTGAATAATAGCAAACAAAAAGTCTCAGTTTGATTATAGGTGTCATTATGTGCCTAATTGCAGTGAAATTAGAGCCACTTTATGAGCAAGTGTGTTGAAAAATATATTATATTTATTTTGACAAACTGAAGCGATATTTACAGATATTCGATATTCGACGCGGAATGGGAAAATCTGTCAAAAGGTTTCGAGGTGGGCTATTCACAGATGTCATATTTGACATAAGGTTTCGACAGATTTTCCGATTCCGAGTCGAATATCGAATGTCTGTGAATACACCCGAGGGTCGCTATCATATAAGCGCGCAACCACGATTTTAAACGTCGAAACCGATGTATAACCTATCGAGAGCCAATAAAAAGCACAAAGTATTAATAATTCAAAATCCAATATCCCTTAACTGAAACAAACCATCAAAAGTTCGGAATAACATTAGCTTCGAATACTCGTAGAAATAAAAATATCCGTAAAAGAAATCTTAGGTACCTACGTCGGATTCTGAAGGTTCGCAGTAATAAACATTTCACACTGACTGACAGTTTACGATGTACCTATATTCACTGTTCGTATAATAGTCCGTGTTTAATTTGTCTAGAGATTATGTAATCATTCGTCTTCAAGACACTGGATGTAATAAATTATATCGTCAGCGAAAAGAAGGCGAAAAGTAATCTTTATGTGGTAATAGAAAATCTCTTTGCTCAAATCTTTTTGGTTAATACTTATATTTTAAATCAGAATCGAAATAAAATAGTGTCAAAAACTTTATTTTTTTCTTAATCAAAAGCAAATGGACCTTTGCCCATACAGACATGTATTCTATGTTTATTTTTTTGTTATAATGATCTGCGTCTGAGACCAAGATCAAACATCCAACAGTCTAAGTAAGTAACAAAGTCTAAATTGTTTGTAATCGCAAGTTAAATTATATAGTGCGCTATTTTACTGACAGAATGTTTTATCACTGGACACATTAACGGTTCACGAACCTCACTGGTGTTAAGTGAATACACAAATTCATACACGGAGCCATGTATTTTGCACTGCTGCGCATACCTACAGTCTTCTGTCCTATCCTCGTTATATTTTTATTTTATTACTAGCTTATTACTTATATTTGTATTAGTTTTGTCCTATGCATTGTGTTTATTCAATGCTTTGGATGGAATACCTCTGCCAACCTCTGGGATACGGCGTGAGCGTGTAGTTATCTACATCACCACTAACATTATAAAAAGAAAGATATTTTTGTAACGAATAAACTCAAAAACTACACAACTGATTTTAAAAAAATATTTTACATAGGCTATAATATTTATCCCGTATTCTCACCGGAACTGGACCTACGCGGGTGATACCGCGCGGAAGAGGTAGTCGGTCAAATTTTGTCTCAATCAATGCGCGGACGCGTCGCCATCTTTAGCGATGCTACAACACGCTACTTCATACAATTTAATGTCACGCCATGCTGTCACATCACTGCGGCTCACGTTTGTAGGTCACATTTCAGTATTCAGAACACAATGTTTTTATCGTGTATCGCACGAGATCATAAATTTGTCGTCCGTATTGAAATATTCATAACAATATTACTTTTGATCGCTGATTTGATTGACTCCAATGTTGTGTTCGATTGTGGCAACAATAAATTATAATAAACGTTCAATTCGGATATATTAGTAAATATGTATATAGAGCTGCTTCACATGATGAAAATCAGTGAGGCTCGGGTTCAAATCCGGGCATGTACCAATGAGTTTTTCTAAACTTACGTACATGTTTATCACTAGCTCGACGGTGAAGGAAAACATCGTGAGGAAATCCGGAGGTCCCAGAATTAATTCTGAGACATGTGTAAACAAACACGGTCAGGCGATGGGCCCACCACCTATCACGTTTAGGGATCCAAGGAATATCTGGTGAAAAGTGGGTATTTCCAGAAATGGAATACCTAATACCTACCCCCTCGGGGATATAAGGCGTGATATTATTATAATTATTATATTAAATGTATAGGAAATAAAATCGGGAAACTTACGTATATACATTCAGTATATAAATTTCCAAAAATCCTTTCCTACAGTGCTCAATTACGTTAGGTACTTAAGGAACCTACTTATGTGCAAAATTCATGCTTTTAGACCCGCGGTTTTGGTTTCGATCAGTCAGTCATCCAATCAGTCAGAAAGTTCCTTCTTTTATGTATACCTATAGAAAAAGATATGTATATAGATTAAATATTTAACTATTCTAATTGCTACTAATTACTATGCTAATTACTATTAGGCACAGGTTACTTCTAATCTATCTACTATATAAAAATAAGTCGGGTTTTCCTTCCTGACGATTTAACTCCAGAACTGACGAACCGATTTCCATGGTTTTGCATTCGTTGGAAAGGTCTAGGGCTCCGCAAGGTTTATAGCAAAGAAAATTCAGCATTGCACCCGTGCGAAGCCGGGGCGGGTCGCTAGTCTAACTATAAAGTAACAATAATTTTCTCTTTGCTTACGTCAATAATTGACGTGTCGATAAACCATTAAATCCTACGAATCTATTAGAACTGACGGAAACCTTAATGTGAGAATATTATCAATTAAAAGCCTGTCAACATGCTGCCAACGTATCAAACACCTGTTAGGTGTTATGAACCGGACGAGCCAGATAGCGTTTTCGCGGATTATTACGGCTTACCGACCAGTGATTATATAATTATGCATTAGCGGCTAATTATCGCGAGGGGTTCAAGCTGTGTTTATGTTGGTATGGGGACGGTAGAGTGGTGGAGTTAACAGCCCACTGCTGGGCTAAAGCTCTTTCACACTTGAGGAAGAATGTGCTAATCTACCACGCGAGTCCACCGCGGATTAGGTTAACTGCGTTTGAAGATGAAAAATAGTCTATTTTCATCGTAAATCTATACATAATATAATAAAACTCTAACGGGGCCGTGTCTGTACATGAAATATTTTTTAAAATTTTAACGGTAGTGTATATAGTTATCGATATAGATACCGAAACACTAATTTTTGAAATTTTTGTCTGTCTGTCTGGTTGTGCACGCATCACTCAAAAACTACTGGACGGATTTTGATGAAATTTGGTATGCAGATAACTGAGTACCCGGGTCAACATCTAGGGTACTTTTTATGCCAGAAAAATATCTCATTCCCACGGGAAAACATAAAAACTGGGTAAAAAGATAAATTCGTACTATTCCGAAAAGATAACACCTAGAAACTTGATATACGGTGTGTAGATGTCTTATTTATCGTAGCCAACCGCTATGAAGGGATTTTTGGAAATTCCCACGGGAACGGTAAACGGGTCGCTGTCGGAACCCGCTATTTGAAATATGGTATGTAGGCGGCTTATATGTCGTAAGCAACCACTATAAAGGGATTTTTTGAAATTCCGACTAAACTGGATCCACGCGGGCAACGCCGCTGGGCACCCGCTAGTAAATAAATAAAGATGCAGCCTCCCTGTCAACATTTATCTAGATTGGTTTAGCAACTTAGTCGCAAAAAAGTAACAGTTAGACGGACATAGTCATTTTGCAATTATTTATAATTCACCCGTGTACTTCCCGTTCCCGTGGGAATACAGGAATAAAATATAGCCTTTGTTACTCAGGGATATTGTAACTTTCCATTGGTGAAAGAATTTTTAAAATCGGTATAGTAGTTTTTGAGTTTATTCTTTACAACAAAATGAAAATGAAATATGAAAGGAATAGGCTAGACGAAGAAGAGAAGCGGGTACCTACTACTTATGAATTCACTTGCTACACATAAAACGGCTTATCTATACATATAATAAAACTCTAACGGGGCCGTGTCTGTACATTAAATATTTTTTGAAAATTTTAACGGTAGTGTATATAGTTATCGATATAGATACCGAAACACCAATTTTTGGAATTTTTGTCTGTCTGTCTGTCTGGTTGTGCACGTATCACTCAAAAACTACTGGACGGATTTTCATGAAATTTGGTATGGAGATAACTGAGTACCCGAGTCAACATCTAGCGTACTTTTTTTACAGGGAAAATATCTCATTCCCACGAGAAAATAAAAAAAACTGGTTAAAAAGAGAAATACGTACTACTCCGAAACGATAACACCTAGAAACTTGAAAAATGGTATGAAGGTGTCTAATATGTCACAGAAAATTAGTATGAAAGGATTTTTGAAAATTCCCACGAGAACGGGAATAAAGTAAATCCAAGCGGGAAAACGCCGCTGGGCACCCGCTATTTGAAATATGGTATGTAGGTGTCTTAAGTATGTCGTAGGCAACCACTATGAAGGGATTTTCGGAATTTCCCACGGGAACGGGAATACACTAAATCCAAGCGGAAAAACGCCGCTGGGCACCCGCTATTTGAAATATGGTATGTAGGTATCTTAAATATGTCGTAGGCAACCACTATGAAGGGATTTTCGCAAATTCGCACGGGAACGGGAATAAACGGAATCCGCGCGGGCAACGCCGCTGGGCATCCGCTAGTCTGAAATAAAAATGTATTTATTCTGTAGGTAATAAGAATTACACTTAAAACAGTCAAAAGTCTAACAACAAGGGTCTTTAAACTCGACCATGCAGATTGGCTAAATTTAAACAGCAGTCTATCTCCATATCTCCACCGACGAGTTGCTAGTTCCAAATGCAGTAGCCGAGAAGAACCAGCAAAAAAAAGCGGACATTTTGGGAATTCGTCTTTGTGTACTCGAATTAGAAATTTACAATTTATTAATAATTATAATTATATTAACAAGCTCGAGTTACGGTCCATGTTATACCGTAATAATACAGATTCATATTCTCCTGAAATAAGACCAAGTCATATCAAAGGAACTAAGCGAAGAGGCAAGGTAATGCTTCTTGTTATTTGAGTTGAAAAGGGCCAAGGGACGCGTGTAAACGAAATTGGGTGAAAAGGATCTACCTTACACGGCAAGAGGAAATGGTATCGTCAACGTAATACCTTATTACATTGTACGAGTACGACTGTAGTATACGGAAACGTGACTAACAAAAATTGGTTTGTGCCTTCTTCAATATCAAAAGTATCGGTGAGAAAGAGATAGACATTGTACTTGTCTCGCTCCCACGTCGGAAAAGGAAACCCAGGGTAGTGTCCTACCTAGTCAAATCACTTACTTTTTATGATCTGTCAAAGTGAAATTTTATTATGGAAAATGTACGGAAATAGCAAGGTGTGACGTCATAGTTTCTAGTACTCAATTGAGACTGCTAAATTTGCTATAATTGTAAAGTGAAAACCGAAATACGTGTCTAAAAGTGTTTTGGGATAATTTCTTTAATGAATGACTACTCGCAATTTAATTTCCATGCTATCAACCACCCCATTTTGAGACATGTGTAACAAACCGGTCCGGCGATGGGCTCACCTATCACGTTTGGGTCCAAAGAAAATACTGGTGAAACGTTGGTGTTTCTAGTAATGGATTACCTCTGTCTCGGGTATAAAAGGCGTGAGATTGTGTATTTATTTTTTATTTTATTTTATTTTATAGCAGTGATAGCCTTACGGCTAACGAGCCCGCTTCTCATGATGATAATCAGTGAGCCTCGGGATCAAATCCTGGCATGTACAAATCAGTTTTTCAAAACTTACGTACATAGGTATTCATCCCTAGCTCGACGGAGAAGGAAAACATCGTGAGGAAACCCGCAGGTCCCAGAATTATTTCTGATGCATGTGTGAAAGACCCGGTCCGGCGATGGGCTCACGACCTGTCATGTTTAGGTGTCGAATATCCTCGTGAAATGTGGGTATTTCCACTACCTCTGCCTACGCCCTCTTGTATAAAATGCGTGACATTATTTATTTATTTTTATTGTAGAGCCTACTAAAAATAAAACACTTTATTTTGTTGTTACCATTTTGCTAAGTAAAGAGCCAGGTGAAGGACCGGAAACAGACGAGCGTTTGATGGATGTGGATGAAGCACGAGAAAAACCAGGTTTATAGTAAGAGGCAGTCTATTATATTTGCCTACCCCGACAGGAAAAAGGCGTGAGTCTTCATTTATATGAACAATTTTGTTCACGAAAGTTAGATATACAGAAAAAAACCTCTTGGTATTTCGTCGAGCAGAGAATCTTTTTGGGAGAAAATAACATTTTCTTTGCGACATGGCAAGAAAATAAGTCAAGATATCATTTGGAATCATGTGATATATCTATGCCAATATTTATTTATTGGTATATCTAAATAATATTAGACAATGTGTAGGTTGGTATATAGAAAAACTGTAACAGGGTTGTGTCTCTACATTAAGTATTTTTTGAAAATTTTAGTGGTAAGTACTGTAAGTAGTTATCGATTATCAATTAGAAACCAAAACACATTCTTTTTTCATTATTGTCTGTCTGTCTGTCTGTGCACGTATCAGGCAAAAAATTCTGCACAGATTTGATGAAATTTGGTATGGAGATAACTGAGCGCCTGGGTCACCATCTAGGGTACTTTTTACTCCAAGAAATATAAATCATTCCTACGGGAAAATATAAAAACTGGTTAAAAAGAGAAATACGTAGGTACTATTCCGAAACGATTACAACTAAAACTTGAAATATGGTATCTAGGTGTCTTATATGTCGAAGGAAACCGTTAAGTTTAGTTGAGTTTCTTGCTGGGTTCTTCTCGGTTTACTACATTTGGAACCAGCAACCCGTCGGTGGACATGGGGCTGCTGTTTACATTTAGCTAATCTTCATGGACAAGTTCAAAGTGCCTTATTATTAGACGATTGACTTTTTTAAGTATAATTAGCAATTACCTACGGAAATTAATACATTTTCATTTCATTTTATGAACGGACTTTTGGAAATTCCTACAGGAACGGAAATAAATTGGACCCGCGCGCCGCTGGGCACTAACTAGATATTTGGAATACTTTCCGAGTCTTAAAAATTATTTCACGAATGGAAAGCGAGTAACATGGTCTATAATCTTCCCACGGGAACGGCATGGACGCAGGTGAAACCGCGGGGCGTTGCTAGTTATTAATAAATAATCACCTATTTTGAAGTGTTTGTAGCGATCACGCTGGGTAAGCAAAGGTCGGCGCGGTCATTCAGTGGATGGGTCATAGGATAGGTTTATGGATGAATTACTTTCGATACAGTCTGGTCAAATACCTATATCTTAACGGATAAGGCCTCAAGCCCTATTTATATTTGGTAAATGCATCACATGAAAAGGTTCCCATTTCCCAATTTTGAATTTAATAAAAGGAACCGATAAATGGCTTTGAGTACTCATTAATTTTTGATAATATTTTCGTGGCCTGTTTAACAAGTATTCATATTATGAATATTAACATACCTAATTGAGTTAACCCTTCGTAGCCCAACCTCAGCTATTGATATTTCAATAATGGATGCCTATACCCATAGGGATGTACCACACACCAATTTTTTTTATTTGCAAATACTTTACTTACGCACATATTGTGCTCGTTTTATACAATACAATTTTATTTATAATTTTAAATAATTTATATATTTTTTCTGTCCATTATATTGCTGAGAATGTGCACACTTCGCATGTGATGTGTACGTACGCACGTCAATGTACGAGTATATAAATCACGGCCACGTATATAATTATTTCTGCTTAGCCTGATGGTTGACTGGTAGATAATGCCTTTAGGTATTAAGTTTGTCATGTGTACATTTTCTTGGTACATAAATTTAAATAAATAAATATTGCATAATAATATGTGATTTTGCGATTGGTCATTCTGCGTGTACAGTATGTGTCATTTCGCGTTTTTCAGGGTCATGATCAATTGGTCATTGTGTGTAGAGAGCCTTTATTTATTTTTATTTTTTACTTACCTTACTTATATAAATGCAATAGTAATTCTGTCTATTTTTGAGTTACCTTTCGCAGTGCTGGTGGACTGTCCTCAATGAAAGATAAAAAGTTATCTCGGAAAAATGCTTAGCTCATTTTTTTTATCTTATATTTTTATAGGTATTTAAAGAACTGGATAACCAAGAGTTCATGCGTACGGAGTTGTAGTCAGTAACTAGTTTGTTGAATAGAGGCCCGCCCTATTACTATGACTCTGTTAGACAATCGAAATTTTGACAGTTTTTTTTTATGAGAAAAAAGGGGGCAAACGAGCAGACGGGTCACCTGATGGCAAAGAGATTTAAATATAATAGGGCATAGAGGGGACATTGGGAATATTTTCATACAAAACTTTGAAGCCTAAGCGTCATGTCCTTGTCATGTCAGTTAGTATGAACGCGAGCTGTCATTCGGTCGAAATTGTACTAGACTTATTCCACTTGGAATAACTTTTGACTTCAAATTTTCCTCGCTTTGTCCCCTCTATGCCTTATTATATTTTAATCTCTTTGCCTGATGGTAAGTGACGTCCGTCGCCCATGGACACCTGCAGCTCAAGAGTCACAACTGCGTTGCCGACCTTTGAGATGGGAGTAGGGGGAGGGGAAGGGAGATTATGTATTCCTGTTGCCACTATAACACTATAACTAAAAAAACATACAATAAACGTTATTTTATTTGCCGTTTTTGTAGATAATGGTACGGAAGCCTCGCACTTGGCCCTTTTTCAATTTCTGTGTTCAAGTATCCGCACATCATTCGGTTTGAAGATTCGAAATAGATATGAATATTCGTTTAATCGAATACTCCATAATACTCACGCAATCTCTATTCTATTTGGATAATCTCTTCGAAGGGTTGTTCCAGCCCACATCACAAATGAATATCGCCGGCTTTCTTGAATAATCTTATCAGAACATTTTAATAAAATCCCTCTCATATAAAGGCAAATTGTTTTTCGTAATAATATACGTGATGGGGGCCTTATATGTTTTGTAATGGGTTTTAACTGTATTGTTAACATTTTTTATTTATTTTTCTGTCTAAGTAAAAGTAAGTAAGTAATCGCACGCCTTTTATCCCCGAAGGGGTAGGCAGAGGTATTCAATTTCTGGATATACCCACTTTTCACGAGATGTTATTTGGACCCCTAAACGTGATAGGTGGTGAGCCCATCTCCGGCCCGAGTCTCTTACAGATGTCTCAGAATTCATTCTGGGACCTGCCAGGATTCGAACCCGAGCCTCACTGGTTATCATCATGTGAAGCAGGCTCTTTAACCGTAAGGCTATCACTGCTCTTAATTCATTTAATTCGTTTAAAATAAGTTTAATGAAACATTTGATAGCCTTACAAAAAATCTAACCTACGAAAATTAGCCTACAAACCTAGCCATATTATCTTTCTTCTTCTCAAACACACAACCCCAATTCATTAATACTTACTTCATACTCTACCCTACTTACCTTCCTTACCTGACCCTACCTTACTTACCTGACCCTACCTTACTTACCTGATCCTACCTTACTTAATCTACCTTGCTTACCTTACCTTACTCTGCTTACCATACGTAACAAAATAGTTTTCTTGCACTATATTGGCAAAAAAGTGGGGGCCCCACATAATACCAGCGTTGTGGCGTTTCACAAACCGCCGCAGCTTGTGCTGAGTGGGGTCCCGTTAGGACACATATATATGTTCCGTGTTTTTTATCTTTAAGATTTTTTTCACACCACATGCTCGACAAAGCCGGATTATATAACATATAAACGTCACCGAAAGCAAGACATTATATCCATGGGCTTTAACCGGGTTATAATGTTGTATGGAATTTCATTATAACCCTAGGTCAATAATGTAATTTTCACTTTTCATAATCCTTATTGCTATGACGATAAAGTCTAATTTCGTTAAGCAAAATGTGGTGCAGTCGTGGCCAACTCGATTTTCGAAAACCGAAGCCGCGACCAACTAGATTAATACGATCTTCAATTGTTAAATCAAGTACCTAGGTCACGCCGGCAGAAACAAGTTGCTGTATCCATTTTATAGCTTTAACATTTTAAAAAGAATATCGAAAATGTCGAGTGATGAAAGTACTTTGACTTCAGAGTCTATTATACTAGATGCCATAGGCATTGTCAATAATCTACTACCATGCAATTGCATTTTATGGTCTCGCATAAGGTGAGAAAAGTAGAGTATATAACTCGGGAATAAAACTGTTTTTGTCTTGGGCGCTTAAATCCCTCACTAAACTCAGGACTCAGTCTTAATTCCCTCGCTTTGCTCGGGAATTAAATCATAACTCCCTCGCTGCGCTCGGGAGTAAAACTGGGAGTCCTTCGTTACGTTCAGGATTCAATGTCGCGCCCGTGATATAAAACAGTGCTTTATTCCCTTGTTGTATAATCTACTATTATCTCCTAGTTATGTGTTCCTAATAAATATTTTTCTTTCTTTCTTTCTCTTTTTTCTTTTCTTTCTTTCTAATGTGAATATTAAAGGTAAAAATAAATTTAATATGCTTTTTATAAAATAAATATAGAGTTTTTTCAGGTCAACAGCCATAGAAGTGAAGTAGAATCGTTCTGCAACATGTTGTCATAACATTTATAGGATAGAGGAGAAGAGGAAAAAGCGGAAATCGGAGCTCGGGGAGAGATTTTATTTTATTTTTTTATTTTATTTTCATAGGAAAACCAACAGCACATTTACAAATATGGGTAGGTACATTAAATTTTATAACTAAACTTAGAGTGTAGATATTGCCAATTACAGGTTTTCACAAATAGAACTTCAAAAAGAAATGCTTATTATTTTATTCTATTTTTTCTACCCTAGGGCTGACGCACGCTTACGCTTACACTACACGATTAGGTACATTAAAATTGATTTTAAATGACTCAGACTGGAACAAAATAGATCTAGGTTGTATTTAATACTAAGTGGGTTGAAAGTTGAGCATGCACGGATAGATGGTTCACGGATACAAGATACTACATACATTTAAATCAGATATTCTCTCATGGTTACTTACAATCCAAACTCCTAGACAATGATACTTATTTGAACAATTCGAATTCGAAATTTAAAATATACTCCACAACATTTTTGTTGCGTTTAAAAAAAACTTGAATTTTTGTTCGATTTTTAAATGTGATGGTAGTTGTGAAAACCTATTGTTTTGTATTGACAAGCTCCCCGAATGAACTTGGGTTAGCCACCAATCCTCCGCTAGGAGTAAAAGTGTTCTGTGCACCAATCCAATAGTACCTTATCCTAAACAGGCTTACCCTTTGGCATCAAGAAGTTGGCCGACCATAAAAAATCCAAAACCTTTTCTCAACAAAAGAAGGCTGATAAATTTGATTGTAGGTACACTGATTCAGTGTTCTGATCTAGACCCTAACCTAGAAGCACATCGTTACAGGATCGGAGTGAAAAGTATTAACATTGATCCAATAAACATAATAATGATATAATCTCACGCCTTTTTTATCCCCGAGGGGGTAAGCAGAGGTATTCCATTACTGGATATACCCACATTTCGCGAGATATATTGGACCCCTAAACGTGATAGGTGGTGCGCCCATCGCCGGACCGGGTCTGTTTAAATATGTCTCAGAATTAATTCTGAGACCTGCGGGTTTCCTCGCCATTTGTTTTCGACATTTCGACATTTGTTACGCGACCAGTGCTTGCTCTTCTTTCACTGACTGTATTGACAGATGTACGGAAGAAGCAACGTACTTAAGTCAAAATGAAGACGATTGCGATTACAATTATGAATATACAATAAGGCCAAAGGACTGTTACATACAATACTGGATCAAAAACTGGATCAATGAAAATCAACCGTTACTCTTTATTTTAAACCGACTTTGAACACTTAATGTATTATTCTATAGAATGGAAGAGGAACACATCTGAGATATAAGTGCGTCTCTTTTACTCGTATCGTATAGACGTATACGGTTGGGATTAAGGGATCTGGACCGCCTCCCATAGGCGAAAACGTAAACTCTAGCCAAATATCCGACTTACAATACAATAACTCTTTATTGTACACCAAAAACAACACAATATGGATACCAACATTAACTTAAGTACAATGGGCGGTCTTATCGCTTTTAGCGATCTCTTCCAGACAACCTTAGGATGGATGAAACTGAGAGATTAGAACGTCCGTGATGGATTATTATTATGTTGTTGTCATTTCCTATTGATTGATTCTATTGGTGCTTACAGTTACGGGCGGGACGGGCCTGTTGGCTCAGTTGGTAGTAACCCTGCCTTCTGAGTCGGAGGTTGCGGGCTCGATCCCCGCTAGGGGCCAACATTTGTGTGCAGTGGTGTGCATGAACATGTCTGTTGGCTTGCTGTCTGGTCGTTTAATACTTCTTTAAGTATGTTTATCAGTTGTTTAGTACTGCCTTGTTTGGAACTAAATAACCGTGTGTCAATTGTGTCCAACAATTAAAAAAAAACTTTCTTTTTATGGCGGAAGTCACAGTAAAAACTAATTTACCTTTATATACGATAAGAAAACATGATTACCCGGTACAAAGGACAAGTTATCACATAAACCGTTTTGTTCTAGAAAGAGGGAAAAATGACCGACATTTTTGTTTTAATAAAAAAATAAAAGACAATGCTTAAAATGCTTTGAAGTTTAATAAAGCCGTGGACGAGTTCAAAATACAATATTGCTTTTTAAAAGAAAAAAATTACGTCAAAATTGTCCTCTTAATTGCGTCAGAAACTGGGAGCAGATTTATTAAATTATTTTGAGTAAAAATGCGTTCTCTATTCATTTTTTATTATTAAATGATAATGAAATGGGTTCAAAAGTCTTCATTTTCACAAGCCTATTGTTTCTAAAAGCGTTCTTTTGTTTGGCACTCTGTGGCTGTAAGTGAATAATTTTACTTTAACCCAGATACTCCTGAAACATTTTACTGTCTCTAAACTTAATGATTTTTGTATATGAGGCTTAAAAACTGACAAATAACATGGAAAAAATGAGAAAAAAAATATTTGTCCCGTGAAAATTCGGAAAAGCGGTGTCGGTTTTAAACAACACTAGTAAAATGTACTACTATCAGGTATGCATTGCATGAAGAATACAGTTTCATTTCAATCCTTTATTTTAATTGCCTTTTACGTCAAAAATAAGTAATAATATGGCAAAATAATTAAATCACATGAGAGAGACGTATCATAATACGACTCGAACCTGTTTTTAGCGTGTAGTGTAAAATTGCATTTTTTAAAAAAAAACGTGAAATGTTTATGTCAAAAAAGCAGCCCTTCTCTGTATTTTATTATGTGGCCAATACCATGATACCGTCAAGACTCAAGATAGGCACCAGACGTACCTACGGCCAGGCTTCCGCTGATCCTTCCTAAATGTTTCTAATATTCCGGGCTATATGCTCCTGCGGAATTTCAGATGGTCAAATTCACCTTTTTTGGCTTTATAAAGCTGCCATACAATATGCAGAGTCATATCCAGGCAGTGCGCAACTAGAAAAAAATACAATTTCTTGCCTCTAATTGATGTTCTATACAAGGATATATTCTGGTCGGACCTGTCGACGCGAAACGACGCACGACCACGCCCCCATGTTCTCGTTATAGATTTTTTTATTAGACGAAAAATAATTGTCGAAAAATAGATAAAAGTTGGCATGAGGGTCGATTCAAAACATCAGCATACTGCAGAATGACGCTTGCTCCAAATCCCAGTTTTTTGTACTGGCTCAAGTCTTCTTCAGAATGTGCTTGATAGGGTTCAAACTAGTTGACATAGCCCAAACGAGTAGCACCCACTCAACATTTATATCCCCATCTGATGGGTTTCCCACGTATGAACTGTTTACAAGGGTGACCACCGTAGTAAAGCACCATTGCTTCGTCTATACCTACTATGACTTTCCTCAAAAGGCGCAAAATTCAAAAACTTTGTCCTACAATAAAAAATAAAAGAATAATTTCTTGTGAGAAAGATAAAGTAGTACATTTTACTACTGGCGTTTATAAACAACACTAGTTAATTTTCGTTATAACTTCTTACCAAAGGTTCTGAATCAGTGTGATATGATGTTTATTTGTAGTTTATGATACTAACATTACGATTTATAAAAATTATCTCAATAAATTGGGCAACTTATAATTATTACTTACCTTGATAAACTCATCATTGAAAACACGGCTGAATAAACTTTTAAATAATAAGGAGAACCTACGAATCATATAGTATTGCCACACAGACTAAGTCGACAAAGCAGTCAACTTTCAAATAACATAATAAAAAAATAAAAAAAGTACCTACATCTTCTTTAATTTTTTGATTTTCCTATGTGTTGTTTTAAAACGACGGTAGCATTAAGTGGGTTAACTAGACAATTCAACACCATTAATTTAGTAACGAATTATTTTTCATTATAAGTTATTAAGTTAGTGTTTCTCGGGTATATTTGAAAGTAAACGAAGCTTCAATGAGGTTTGATTTAGTAAGGGCAGTGACACTGGGCTTAATAATAATAAATACTTTATAATATTCTCACGCCTTTTATCCACGAGGTAGGTAGAGGTATTCCATTTCTGGATATCATACTTCCGCATGTGTGAGGAAAGGCCCTTAGCTCAGCAGTGGGCTGTTACACGTGGCATATCAGTAGGCAAAAACCGTTAACATGCTATATTGTCTATAAATCTCTTTTGATTTTTTCGTCCAGTATTTGATCTGAGCAGACGTGTGTTACGCTTTAATAAATAAAATTTGCAAAAATTAATTATCGTTGCATAGGAAAGTGAGCATTACAGTCTTATAATTAGAATCTAATAGTGTTTCTGTGAGTGATAGAACATTGGATCGGAGAATTAAACATCGCTGCAACCACGGCCCCCTCACCCCCTCGGGTAAATAGCACAGTTGCATTTTTCTTCTCACTCAAACGTAGTGTTGACACTCAGAGCCCGGCGCGAGCGCTACCCCTCACCCCCTTGAGACATACTTACCTATACCAGCAAACTCGCTTCATTATCTAACACGAGTGACAAATATGTCTGAACAGTACTCACCGAAAAGCGGAATTCTCATAAGCGGCAGCGAGTGCGGCGGCGGCTCACAACCCGAGTTATATTCTCCTACTGACTTTTCTTATGTTAATCAAAACCTAAGAAAGCGAAAACAACCAGATTTTGAGTCAACCATGAAAACAGAATTTGATTCATTTAAAGAGGAAATGATGACGTTTTTGAAAAATTTTGCTAAAACTCAGAAAGAAGACACAGCACAATTACGTCAAGATTTGAAACAAATTGGGGAAGACATACAAAATTTAAAACTTTCGAATCAAATCTTATCACAAAACTTTCAAAGTTTGAGTACGGAAATCACTAAAATGAAATCTGAAAATTGTGAAACTAAAGAAAGCCTAAACAACATGCAGAAAGATATAGTTTTGCTTAAAAACAATACAAACAAATCTAACTCAGACTCGCAATTTCAAAATACGCCTTTCGCTACGCACGAAGACCTCATCCTAGAATTCCAAGACCGGTACGAGCGCTTGAGAAATATTATATTGGTGGGTATACCAGAAACATTCGAACAAAACTCAACGGCAAGGCGACAATATGATTCAAACGAAAGTGTAAAAATACTAAGAATGATTTATGAGAATTGTCCCGTACCTACAAAAACATTAAGACTTGGAAAATATACCAAAGATAAATCTCGGCCTCTTAAGGTATGCTTTGAATCCACGGACGACGTCAAACACCTCTTGCGTAACAAATCAAACTTAAATAAGGATTATCGCTTATACGCTGACCAAACACCGTCACAGAAAAAGTTTTTAGATACCGTCAAAGAAGAGTTGAAACTTCGGGAACGGAATGGCGAGGAGAATCTAACTATCAAGTACATTAAGGGTATTCCGAAGATTGTAAATAAGTCAACAAAAAACGAGAATACTCAATGAAACCAACCGATAATATTATAAATCACTACTTATCTCACAACTATGAAAATCTTTACACCAACCATTCTACAATGAAAATATATTATGCAAATATCAGAAGTATTCGTACAACTGGAAAATTTGATGAATTAAAATGTATCATTAAGTCAATGGCAACAGTAATCCACATAATTATACTAACAGAGACATGGATAAAATCGGATTCAGAAGCAAAATCTTTCAGCCTACCCAACTACACACATAATTATAACTACCGGACAGACAAGCAGGGGGGCGGAGTATCGATATACGTACACAATAGTCTAAAACACGAGCTCACAGAAGAATTACAAAATGATGGGATGCATTATTTGTGGATATTTATACACCGACCTGCATTGCATGTTGGCGTAGTCTATAAGCCAGATAAAAGAAACACCAAAGCATTTTTAGAAACGCTCACGCATCAATTAGAAAAGCGAAATAGAACACTCATTTTCGGAGATTTTAATATCGACCTATTGACTACAGATAACAATACAACCAGCTATCTGAATATGTTACAAGAAGCAGGCTATGAGGTCATGAATAAAATAAATGATAAATACAGTACAAGGGAAACATTGACCTCAAAAACGATTTTGGACCATATCTGCACGAACATGAATGACATTTCTACCAATATAACCATAATTGATACTCCCCTGTCGGACCACAAACAAATACTTATGGAACTTATGAAGCACAAAGAGAAAAAAAAACAAAGAATACAGTATGAGGCCATGGACTACACGAAACTATATAGAAATGTAAAGGAATCAAATTTTGAAAACACGCAAAACATATATAGTGAGTTAGAAGTTTTTATAAAACAAAATATAGAGAAGAGTAAAGTGATGAAAACAAAAATATTAAATTTGCCTAGAGATGACTGGATCAACAAGACAATCCTAGACGGAATTAGCAACCGTAACTTGCTGTGGCGCCAACATAAAGCAGATTCTCAAAATGAAACAATTCGGAAAAGGTTTATTACAATAAGGAATGATACACATGTGTTAATAAAAAAAACTAAAGAAAACTATTATTATAAATCATTCAAGCAATGTGCTAAAAATCCAAAAAAGATATGGAATTTGATTAACAAATTAGTAACTAACAAAGTCAAAGACAGTTGCGACCCTCCTAAACTAATTTTTCAATCATCTCCTATAACTAATGGCAATGAAATATGTGAAGTTTTTAACACTTATTTTTCATCCATAGGTATACAATTAGCCTCTACAATTGCCAAACATAACACAAACATAACCACAACCAACATTCTAACATACTTTCCAGAGTCACCTAATTCAGAAATGTCCGAACTTAGATTATGTACGGTTGATGAAGTCGTTAAGATTTTCAAAAATTTAGATCCTAATACTAGCAGTGGTATAGATGGAGTGAGTACTAAATCTACACCGTTAGCCACCAAATTCTCCTAGAAAAGCTTAAGGACTTAGGTGTTAAGGATACGACGTACAAGATCTTCGAAACATATCTGGCAGAAAGGTATCAGGTAGTTAAAATAGGTAAATACCAAAGCAAACCTCAAAAAATCTCATGTGGTATACCCCAAGGGTCAATTTTAGGACCGCTGTTATTCTTGATATATGTAAATAGTGTCAGCAAATTAGGACTAACGGGCAATATTACATTATATGCGGATGATACTTGTCTCTTTTATTTTGGATCTAGCTTGTCTGAACTTTTTGATGAAGCACAGAAAGACTTAGATAGATTTAATATCTGGTGTCAATGTAACCTTCTCACAATAAATGCCAAAAAAACTTCTTACATGATATTTGCGGCGAAAAATAAAAATATTGGCAGTCACCCTGAGCTATCCATTGATAATGTAGTAATCCGTCGTTCGCATCAGGAAAAATATCTGGGACTTCTATTAGACGATAAACTGACATGGAAAGGGCATATTAATCTAGTAAGATCAAAATTAATATCTTTCACAGGAGCAATTCGACGGGTGGTGAGCTGTATCCCACAAAAAATACGGATGAATCTATACAACTCATTAGTAAAATCCCACTTAGAATACTTAATTGAACTTTGGGGAAGCGCTGCGAAAACGAACCTCCGAGACCTGCAAATCTCCCAAAACAAAGTCATTAAAACACTCTTCAATTACAACTTTTTAACAAATACACGTACATTATACGAGCAAACCAAATTATTTAACCTACAACAATTATACACATATACTACCTGCGTACTAATACGAAAAATGTTAACTAATGACATACACTCACAAACAACACTCACCAAAAGAACGTACTCACACAACTTAAGGAATAAAAACAAAATTGAACTTCGCAAATGTAGAACTAATTACGGCCAACGAAACTTACTATCTGAAGGGGCGCAACTGTATAATAACTTACCAAAAGACGTTAAAGATTGTAAACATATTGCATTATTTAAAACCAAACTGAAAAAATATGTACATGATAAAATATTTTGAGATGTAAATACTGGACTGTTTATGTTTATGATTATGTACAAAACTCATTTAAGTGAACATTGTTCTTTTTGAGTAAATAAAATTCTTTGAACCTAAAAAAAAAATTCTTTGAGCCTAATCCATTTCTAAACAGGTAATTTAATTGTCAAACTATTATTTTAAAGCATCAAAGATGCACCGAAGGCAAAGACGTTCGAAAATTATGTAACCCAATTTAGTAATATGTAATATTGTGTTGAGGAGTTTCTTGCCCCGCTTCTTCTCCTCAACCATACATGCTGAAGCGGTGGAGTTGAAATGACGTTCAATAAGTGGACTTGTAAGTTCCTATTTTGAATAAAACATTTTGACTTTTGACTTTTGACGGGGCCTACGATGGAACAAGATTGCCCAGAAGATGCCTGCTCACTATATTTAGGTAATCATAGGAAATGTACTCGTTATTAATAATAACCTTTTGTAGAATTTCTACAACTTCAGGGCATCATTGTTTTGGAACTGAAGCTCCAGTATTTCACTTCACAAATGTTTTCTTAGCACTCCACCTGGGGTTCCAAAGTATCAAGTAAACAATGCTGTCAAGAAGGCTTTCAGGTTCACAAACCCCTCCATTAATTTTATGACCTCCGCATGGCGTTATGACTTCACTTACATGACCTTTCCAGACAAATTGCTCTGAACATAACAGTGTAGGCGAGGGAACAATTTAACGAGACTCGTTAGCGAAAACGACAAGTTTTTATGAGTTTCCATATCTTGAAATTCAAATTAAAACGTGTTTCATATTATGATATTTAGGGGGATGTATTTTTGACGTGACAACGTCTTATAATTCGATGGAGCCGGCTGCATGCACGAAAAAGTATGACGTATGCGGCGTTACAGTGCAAGCGAGAGCGCGCAACGAGCGACAAAGAGGCACAATCCATTCCATCAGTACTTTCTTATGACGTTGTCACGTTCAACTATCGCCAGTAAACTGACTTGACAGACAACCGATTTTTTTTTATCTGCTATAGGTATATACAATGCGTCACAGAGTAAGCGCAATTCCTTATATACAAAATATCTTATCCTAACTAATATTATAAACGCGAAAGTTTGTATGGATGGATGTTTGTTCCTCTTTCACGCAAAAATTACTGAACGGATTTTGATGAAACTTTACAGCTATATAGCTTATACATCAAAATAACACATAGGCTATGTCTTATCCCCGTATTCCCACGGGAACGGGAACTACGTGAAACCGCAGAGCGCTGCTAGTATAAAAAAATATGATGCATTCGTACGCGTCCCAACCACACGGAGGGAAATTACATTAAATATTGAAGATAGGATATTTTAGGTACTGAAAGAAGATTTTATTTTTAATAATAAGTAGAACTGCAGTCAGATATTTTTTTTAAAAGCACCTGCCTTAACAGGGAATCGCACCTACCAAATGTAGAAAAATAAAACACATGTATTTTATGATAATGAATTATCTTATTTTTATTTTATTTATCTCTTGATCTATTTTATTTTTCTTCACCCTCCAAATCGTTCGTAAATTTTTTTAGAAACTCTTTGTAATATGCCCTTACTCGAAATCAAAACAATTTCAATATTTTATTCCTGGTAAACAGACATCGGAAAAATCCGCTGATATTTTTGCTAAGGAAAATTTGTATGCAATAAGATAAACACAGCGACTACCACACAGTTTACTAGTAAACCCTTAAATCCGATAACAAAATACAGATGAATGAACAATGGAAAATAGTACATTGTGGTACAAGTGTGTAATGTTGGTGATTACCGCTAAAGCGCCATTGAGACTTAAGAGAGCCAAAGACGGCAATCATCAATACACACGTGTATCATACGACGTTTTCCAACACACTTGTGAAGAAAAAAATACTAAAAAAATATTTCAGAATAATCATTTTTCGCAATGGCGGGAAAAAAAATAGTTTTTCTATGCGAGCGCATCTAACAATGGCGATCGACCATAGACTAAAAGAATGAGGTTTCTTTTTTTGGTTTGTCGCGAATAGCGTTTTAGCTATACGTACAAAATGGGGAATTTAAAGTTTTGACAAATAAAACAAAAGTTATACCTATTTACATTTATAAAAATATGTAGGTAAGTAAGTAAGTAGGTAAGTAAGTAACAACTCTTTATTGTACACCAATAAAAATATGCAACAAGTGACACAATGATAAAAAAGTACAATGGGCGGTCTTATCGCTTTAAGCGATTTCTTCCAGACAACCTTAGGATGGATGTAACTGAGATAAACAGATGAAGGTAGGTGGTGCACTAAAGTTACCAATGGATTAATTACACTATCTACAGATTCATAACGTCCGAATAGTGGTCCCTGAAAACTGGATGCATTTCATCTTCATTAAACATGATATCGTCTCCGAAACCCAAAAGGCACAATGGGTTCGATTCTGCTTTACAGCGTCTAAACTTATTTTAGTTTACTGCTGTCATTTTCTTTCTCCTAGAAAAGAAAAGAGACAAGAGATATTTAGTTCTGTCAAATTAAAATTAGTCCTGTCAACTGTCAATAACGTGTTTAGTGCATAAGTAAAGAAGTCACAACTAAAATACAGCCTCTGGCAGGGCTAAATTCGGTAGGATAACTTCTATCCCTTTTTTTTTTAGGTAAAACAAAGACAGGACTAAACTAAAATAAGTTTAGTCGCTGTACAGAAGAATCGAACCCATTACTATAACCCTGTTTAAATACAGCCATAATCTATTGATACTTCACTAGTAATTGAAACGTCAATAAGCTAATGATAATTTAGTAGTTATTTACCATAAACCCACGGAGTTTCAGCAAAATTGAAAACAAAATATTATTTGACACGAATTCTAATTACTTAGTTATTCTCGACACGCTGCGATGCAAATTATGTTTACCGATTTTGCCGTCAAAAAGCCATCAGTATGACAACAACTTTGAGTAAACAAAATTCCCAGAACGAAATCAAGATAAAGCTGATAAGTTTAGTACCGAAAGGTATGACTGTCAGTCAAAACAATTAAAGATAGTGTGTCATATTTACACAGTATAACATTAAATAAAAAATTTATAAAACCTCCGACACAATAATAATAATAATAATCGTTTATTTCGGATAAACATCCATAGTGTTAGTAATACAAAAATATAACTTATGAGCTAATGTTAGTAGGTAATTAAACATATGAACACAAACGGCTGAACAGATTCTGATGAAACATGGCTAAGAACACTCGGTCTACAATTATCTACACAAAAAAAACTAAACGAAAGTCGGTTCATCCGTTTGGGAGCTACCACAGACAGATATACAGACAGACACGTTAAACTTATAACACCGATCTCTTTTTGGGTCCGAGGTTAAACAGGAAATCGCTTTCTGCGTCTTTACGCTTAGATCTTGTATTTTGATGAGGTTTTTACAAAAAGAAATAACTCTTTGTTTCTTAACTGTTTCTGTCTTTGTCATTTATACCGAAGATAAGCGAAGCGACTTTTATCCCCACGGAGGTAGGCAGAGGTATTCCATTCATGGAAATACCCACATTTCACCAGTAATTTCTTAGACCCAGTAAACGTGAGAGGTAAAATCCTATCACCGGACCGAGGCGTCGCGTTGCCTACACATGCTTCAGAATCAATTCTGGGATGTGCATTTTCCCTCACGATGTATTTCTTTACCTTCAAATATATACTCAAGTTTTTGAGAAAGTCATTGGTATCCCCACGCCCTTAAACCTGCTCATATTAAAATCTATTTGTTATCGAGCTAGGGAAATCATGATGATAAAACAAACTTTTCAATTCACAATGCGTGAATCGTTTTATCACTTCTATCTGGATAACCCTACAATTATATTCTAATTACTTATTCAGCACGTGTGTGCCATTTAATTAATATTTACGATACAAACACGTTTAGGGTTAACTGTCCAACGAACTTTTCCCGTCGTGATAATTCGTATTTAGAATACTAATGAAAAAGGGGACGACAGAACTACAAACATGCGGTTTTTGGCCTAATGGCGCTGGAATTCAACTGAATTTATTATTCGACAACAGTTTTCAATTATGTAAGGACTATAAGAATTTAATTTAAATGGTACTAACATGAGAGTTGTAATAGTCTTTTCACTTCTCATGCTCTAAAAGTACGCCAATATAGCCCTACGAAGCGGGACTAAAGTGACCACTTTAGTCTCTAGGGAGTGAAAGGATTTTTTTTTATTTCCTTAAATGAGACATAGACAAACTCAAACAACCAGTAAATATCTGTGGAGTGTGGAACATCTTCATTGCGAAAATGTTCAGAGTTTTAGTTCGATGGTTTTTCCGCAAAGAAGGTGGCGCCCGCGCCATGTGTTTTAAATTGTTAATCTGCAAAGAGATTCAAATCTCTTTGTTAATCTTTGACAGGTTTAGAAGAAAAAAACTGAGCGCTTAAATTTTTGTTTAGTTTAATTAAATTTGTACTAAATTGACTATTTTTCTCGCACTCAAAGTGAAAAGTACAGTTTGCACCTCGAGACTAAACGCCAACTTAATATACCCTCGGTTTCAATGACTCCCTCGCAAGCTCGGGAATCAAACCACCTCTGGTATAATATGGCTTCGTTTAGTTCCTCGATATAAGTTTATTAAAAAAATATATTTTCCGGAACACGAGCTACGCGATGTTCGTAAACTGTGGAATGAGTTGATAGTATATGCTAAGGGTTATCGAAAAATATATTGGAGATATGTGCGTATTTCCTGAAATGGAATACCTCTGCCTACCCCCTCATAGATATAGGTAAGGCGTGAGATTTTTTTTTTTTTTTCCAACTAGAATACCTCATGACGCCTCTGTGGTAGGCATGACATTTCTTTAATGATTAAATATTATATTTTAAGTTTTTTTTTACATTATATCAGTCCAAGTACCTACTGTTTATTTACAAAGAAAATATACATTCCTTTACAATAATTACAGATTTTTTAATTATGTTATCTAGCTTTAAATTGTTCTGTTTGACGACCTTTACCGGACATTTTAGAACGGTTATCGGAATTATCCGAAAATAATATCCGGTATTCTCTGTCGTTATGTAACCGGAGCTACTACGTAGATGTCGTTTAACAGGAAATATTAAAAAGTAAAGATTTTAATTAAAAGGTTGAAGTAACCGAGTTTATCGGCTGTCTGCTGGCGACAAGCTAACAATCTGTCATTTTATACTTAACACAGAACGTTGTCGTCTCCTTCAATTTATTTTGGGGAAATCATTTATGAATTTACTAGGAAAAAATATAAGTAACGAGAGCAAGAGCTGTGCATCTTGTTTGTAAAGAGATGTTTACTAAAGAGCTGTTAGTGCTGTGATTTGAAAAGTAAATTTGCTTTTTGACATAATATTTTAATATTAAAACTGTGTACAAATTCACTTGAATCTTTAAATACCTTTGTAAGTGACTCAATATAATAAAAGAAACGACAGAACATGGATATAACTAGAATTATAGCTTTTATGTATACGAGGACCGACCAGCAGCAATGTGTGCAACACTTAAAAAAGTAAACAATATTTCGACAAATACTAGTACAACATTCAATTCAATTCTTTATTTTGCTTATCACATGGTGAGTACATTTTGGTACTTAATATTAGGTACATCCAACACAAGTGATACCCCGTAGGGGCACTGCAATAGAGAAAGGTTACCAGGTAACTAAAGTTATTTTCTAAGTTATCTTATTCTATCTAAACTAAAATATCCTAGGTAACATCAGACCAGTTGTTATTATTTATAATATACCTATATACAGGGTGACTTTTTTTACCGTCTGGAAAAAAATGTGGTGTGATAGGTAAGTGTAATAGATTCATTTGGCAATGTTACTTAAAAAAAATTTTTTTTTCTCAAGAAATATTTTTCTTGCTTAAACTAATATACATTACTCAATTGTAGTCAATAATACACACTGAGATATTTGAAATAGTATTTTAAAAAGAAACAGGCTCGTAGCTTCCATTTATGCGCAATCTACCTACAACCGCCAGCTGCGCGTAGTACTGTGCGTAGTTTTCTAGATTTTGTAAATTGCACTAAACATGACTATATTTAACAATTAATCTCGTGTATAACTTCGGCTCTAGATACCTTATACGTCATATTTTTTTCCAGACGGTAAAAAAAATCATCCAGTATATACATATATATATATATATATATCTATAAAAATCTACTATAATCTAGGTATATATCTTACAAAACAGTTTAAATATTATATAGATATTAATATGGCTATGACATCCTTATCTCCAATAAATTCTTCTATATTAAAAAAGGCCTTTTGTAACAGATAGTTTTTAAGTTGTTTATTGAAGCTTGATATGTTTTCTTGATTTTTGACATTATGATACAACACATAATAAGTTTATTAAATAATACATTAATCTAATAAATAAATTGTGGAACCCAATTTACATTACATTATTTAGTCCCAAAACTAGGCAGAGCCTGTTCTATACCTGATGACCATACTTAAAATAAATATTTAACTCCCAGGCCCTTAACCAACATAATTAATATTACCTACGTGTATTCATTAATTTTGGCCTCGGTCTATTATTGAACCCAAAACCTCAGACTCAGAAAGCAGTTCACAACAAAAAAGTTCACAACCAAAGGAGCTAACAGGCCAGTTATATCTCTTTTATCGAAGTTTTATTTTTAATAATTTTGGTTTGTGGATATTTCTTGTAAAAAATGGTGTTTTACCATAGTTTCACCCGGCAGGACACTGTACTCGTCAAGTATCAAGAACAAGGCACAATCGATTTATTTATTCTTCTTGTTCAACTGTGGGCTTCTTGTGCTTCATAGGATTTGGACAGGCAGTGAATTTGTAGAATACAAGTATTTAATTCTGACAAAGACATTTCAACAAAACTAGAACGAAGAGTTAAAAATAGGAAAACGCAGTGAAATGAAATATGGCGGTCACGGAAAACATTACCAAGGCTAGAGCAACGTGGCGAAGAATATATTTGCACAACTCAAGGATTAACCGGAGAGACACCTCGAATTTGAGAGGTAAACGGGGAATAAAAATAAGCCAAAGATCAAATTTGAATTTTAAATTATGTTGTTGACGTTGAAGTGCGGTTCGCCGTTGTTTTTTGATGATTTTTTGTGAAATTCATAATTCATTTTACATACATAAATGAATCATCTAAGTATTTTTTGTATTCAAGGATATCGATCTTTCGCTACATTTTTTAAATCTTTTCTGTCCCTTTAAACAGACATTAAAAAAAATTGTGGGAAACAATTCACATACGGTTATTAAGTCTCAAACTATTCAGGGCCTGTAATACGGGTACTAAATAACTAATAAACATACATATATAAATAACAAACGACCAGACACGTTCACATTCAAGCCAACAGACATGTTCATGCACACAAATGTTGGCCCCGAGCGTTGATCGAACCTGCACCGTCCGACTCAGAAGGCAGGGTTACTACCAACTGAGCCCACAGAAATAAGGCACTGGTTTCCAAAAAATAACTTTATTATTGATAGATTATAGTTGTAATTCAAAAGTCATTAATAGTATATATTATAGTCATTTCTCCGGGCGAAAAGCGGCAAATTTCGGGCCGCTGCGCTAAACGAAGTTACCGCTTTCACCTCCGTCGAAAAGAAAAAGTATAGACACCTCGGGAAGTAAATAAGAAAGCCTCAGATCACATGTTTGTAGACCTCGGCTTCGCCTCTGTCGACAATTACATGTGATATGAGACATTTCTTATTTTACTTCCCTGAGATGTGTAATATACTATTCTCAGCCTCTAGCATTATACAGTTCACAAGTTGCAATTCTCCTGGTGTAGGTTGACGACCTGAGCAAAACTTAGGTAGTTCGGTCCTCTGTAATCAAAACTACACGATATTACACGTAGGGTTGGCTAGACCCTTACCTAGAACCGGTCGTAAAACAGGGTCCAATTTCGAGATAAAAGATCCGTCTAGTAAAAATCTAGAGCAAAATCAGATTAAATTAAAAGATTTGTGCAAGAAAGCAATGTTTTTGGATCTCTTCTTTATTTTATCAAGATTGATGGTAATTTTATCGGATGTTAGAATTCGAATCGATTTCTTTTTTCTTTAGCCTAAAAGCTTCAGCTGCTGGACTTAGTTAAATAAATATTAAGCTTCAGAGTTTAACTAAGTCCAGCAGTTGTTTAGTACATATAGTACAGGCTCTGCCTAGTTTAAATGAAGTGAATTGTGTTCCACAAGTTTTTTTTTACACCACAGCGTGTGTTGGAACACAATTTACAATTTTATTTATATTTGGAGACTACTTTTTACTATTTATTAGGTACAAAGAATAAAGAAATAAGTACATTGGTTCAAAGTAATAATTTCTGGACGCAATTAACACACGATTATTTTGTCCCAAACTAGAGGTTACTAAATAACTTGAATTTATTCCAGACCCACAAAGCACTCAAATATTGGCCCCGGAAATCGACCCGCGACCTCCAACTCAGAACGCAGGGTCACAAATTGTTTCCGTTTTCCCAACATGTCCCTTACACAACTCTTTCATTTCCAAAGTGTCACTTAGAAACAAGCGAAATATTGCTGCCCAGTTAACATAGTTGACACAGTGCCAAATAGTTCCAATAGGTATTAAGCTATAATTATAATTGGCAATAAAAAAAACATTACTCCGGTCCACCGCTGAGAAGATTACGTCACAGCAGTAAATGTGCTTGTTTGAGTTCGCGTCAGTAATTGTTTACTGTAAGACTGATTGCGGTTAGCGTTCTGTGTGCGGCTTATTTTTGGAACTTGAAATGTTTGGTTTCATTCATTCTGGTTACGGTTTGATTCGGAGGAATTTTGTGTTTTTTAATATGCTTTATTCGAGATATACTAACGGAAGGCTATTCTAAACTGACAACATTGTTAAAAAAGTTCCGTTACGTGACGTTTTCGAAATCTTGTTCGTAAGAAATATAGGTGAGGTATAAGATGGAAGCCATCTTTTTCCCAAATTTCTAACAAAAATTCTGACGGCTAGGCGTGTACGTACTAACCTAACACGATCAATGTTGGCTCAATTGGGAGGATATTTATCTTTATATATGCGGAAAGATCCATAGCCCAGAAGTGGCTTGTTAGCTGTAAAGGGCTAGAAAATGAAAAATGTATTTATTTCTGTAGGTAATTAAAAATTAGGCTAAGAAAAGTCAATAATCTAATAACAAGGCACTCTAAACTCGTCCACGAAGATTGGCTAAATGTAAACAGCAGCTCATCTCCACCGATGCGAGTTGCTGGTTTCAACTTCCAAACGCAGTACGCCGTGCCTATAGTACGAGAGCCCACGACCAAAATTTTTGTCTCATAGCAATACGGCCAAAACCGCATCAAATCGATAGATACGATTATCCTGAACTCAAAAATACCAATGAATGATAGTTCTGAGATACCGGAAACATATTTTTCAGACGTTAGTGGTGTAGCGCAAACCCGTAAAATCACTTAAAAAAATTAAAAATGAGACAAAAAAAATGTCTCATAGCAATACGTCTGAAAATCTTTTTTATTAGTAAATTTTGGTTATTTGATGCGAACAAAACAATTTTCAGACGGAAATGTGAACGCATTAAATTTTGAGACCGTTTTGAAAATGTTAACAAATTTTACCGATCGGTATCATAGCAATATGTCTGAAAATTGTTGGACATGATAAAATAAGTTGTCCACATGTGCAAAAAATTTTTATCAGACAAATTAAGTGTAGCACCTTCTCTATCAGACAACTTTTCGATACTCACTCAGATATCATTTAAAAATCGTATTGAGGCATCTTGAATTCTCTGTTACAAACCAATGAATACGTTGCGACCCTGAATTTATTAGATGATAATGAACAAAGAATTTACCCGAAACCGTAACATTGAAGTTGAAGGACTGAAATAAATCGCACATAGAAACTGGGATGAAGTTGAAAAAAAACGGTGGCCAGGCCCTAACACGCGAAAAGCCGTACCCGCCGCAGGAGCGTAAGAAGCGCTGAGGCGTCGGCCAGGCGACTCTGAAACGTTTCGTTTTTGGGAGTATATGCTACACTTAAAGTGTCTGAAAACAGGTTTTTGGTAATCCTGGCAGCAATACGAAAAGTTTAAAAAAAAAATTATCCGTATTGCTATGATACAGGTCGGCTAAATTTGTTGACATTTTCAAAAATGCGCTCAGGCTATATGCTACGCGCAAAATGTCTAAAAACAAACTTTTTTATAATACAATTATAAAATCTATGTTCATTTTCACTATCAGACGTATTGCTATAATACCGACTGCCTTTTTTTTTGACACAGCAGAAATGGCCTCCCACGCAGTTGCTACACTTTCGACCGTTACTACACACCTAGTCGGGTTCAGAATCATACAATCTAACGATTTTATAGGGTTTTTGCCGTATTGCTATGAGACATGGTTTTGGTCGTGGGCTCTATAAATACTAGTGACGTGAGTCCGTTGGCGGCTAGTATACGCGGACTTGAAGCGTCCGTCTACTTACGTATTTACTCGTAGTAGACCTACATTCATGGGATCAACTAACTGAGTTAGTCATATCAATCATAATTATTCATAAATTTTATTTATTTATTTAGATTTACCAGCAGTTGTTACTTGATACATAAAACATTAAAATATACATTAAACCTAAGTGCACAGCTATAGTAAAAGGTAAACAGCGCATACAAAATTATAGAGAAAAAAAAACCTCGCGCCTTTTATCCCCAAGGGGGTAGGCAGAGATATTTCAGACAATTGTTACTTGATAAATGCGAAAAATTAAAATATACATTAAACCTAAGTGCACAACTAGTAAAAGGTAAACAGCGCATACGAAATTATAGAGAAAAAAAACTTAACACCTTTTATCCCCAGGGGGGTTGGCAGAGGTATTCCACTTCTGGAAATACTTACTTTACACGAGATATTCTTTGGACCCCTAAACGTGATAGGTGGTGAGCCCATCGCCGGACCGGGTCCATTTATACATGTCTCAGAATTAATTCTGGGACCTGCGAGTTTCCTCACGACGTTTTCCTTTACCGTCGAACTAGTGATAAATATGTAGGTACGTAAGTTTTGAAAAACTCATTGGTAGGTACATGCAGGGATTCGAACCCGAGCCTCACTGATTTTCATCATGAGAAGCAGGCTCTTTAACCGTAAGGCTGTCACTGCTCAAATAAATTGCACATAATAATTATTAGTAAGACATGACGTTACAAACAGTTGCCCTTGAGTCTGTGACTGGTTTTTCTCGGCTCTGCATTTGGAACCAGCAACTCGTCGGTGGAGATAGGCTGCTGTTTACATTCAGCCAATCTCCATGGACGAGTTTAGAGTCCCTTGTTATAACACTATTGTCGTTTCTAAGTGTAGTCTTTTTACATACATACTCTACACAAAGCTCACGCCATTGTCAAACAGGGGTAGGCAGAAACGAAGGATCGCCGCTTGATCTCTGCATACTTCTTTCGCTTCCTTCACATCCATAAGCCTTTTCATGCACGCTCTCTAATTCTTCGCACGCTGGGCCCCAAGTTTTTGAAGGAGGTCACTTATTTGATCCGTGAATGTCCGTCTGAGGCGTCCTCTTTCCTTGCATCCTTCAACATTCGCACCATAAATCTCTTTCGTTCTAAACGACCAAACCAAATATTTTTACCTACACAAAAAATAAATTAGATTTGTCTTAGCCAGACTTATCACCATGCAACCTTCGTCGAAGCTCGACTATGTGGCCGACGCATTAACGAAGTCAATTTGCAATCTATAAATGTTTACATTCCGATACGGCACAGTTTGTAGCCGTAACCTGCGCCTGAGCACTTAGACGGAAATACAGTTAAGTTCAAGGAAACCATTCACACCCATTAATAAGCTATTGAAAAGCAAACCGCTTTTTAAAAGTTTCGATTTGTATATATTTTGAGCCCTATTTGCTCGACCGACTTCAAAAAAAGAGGAGGCTATCGACTATGTATTCGACAGTACGTTGTTTTTAATATTTTAAAGGTAACACCTCAGAACTTTCGACTGGGTGAACCGATTTTGATGATTCTTTTTTTATTTGAAAGCTGGTGCTTTCTGTGTGGTCCAGTTCTGACAATGGTGTCCTTTAGAAAACCTTATTAGTTGAAGTCGGTTTTTTACTCTTTTAAGTTGTATGTTATTTTATTATTGTAGCCTTTTTAGTGGTGTTTTTGAAAACGGTTTTTAGTTTTGAAAAACAAAAATAACCTCTATTTTTTCTTTCTCTCCTTTTACTTCCTTTAAACTACGCAACTGATTTTAATACGGGTTGCACTATTAGAAAAAAACTATAAACGAAGGTTTTTGGAAGATACAAAAATCGGAGCAAACCAAAGGCGGTACTAGTTAATGAAGAACAGTCAGAGGAGAGATATAAGTGGAAGAAGCAACCTCTGCTCACATCAGATATAAAAAAAAAAAACATACCACTGCTGATAGCCAAACATCATAATAAACTATCAAAATTCACTTAAACTGCCATCCACTCTTTCCACTGCGCAATTCGATAGCATTTTTTTTAATTGACTGACATTTTGGCACGCCTCCAGTACCTAGTTTAATAAACCTCTCACTAAAAAAGTCGTAAGTAGTAATCGTACCAAATGTATGAAAAAAAAAGAAATCTGCATATTGAGAAAATGTGCCAGTATTATTTAGAATAATTAAAAAAAATATCTCCATAAAATTATGCTGAATGTACTGAGCTTCTAGCAGACGCCCGTTGTAGATGATCCCGTTTTTCCTGTTACCTTAGGAATTTACTAAAATCCCTTCTAAGTGTTCCATTAGGAATATTGGGATAAAATATAGCCTATGTTACTCACTGATAATGTAGCTTTCCATCGGTAAAAGAATTTTTAAAATCGGTCCAGTAGTTTTGAGTTTATATATTACAAACATACACATATTTCCTCCTTATAATATTAATAGTATACTGTTATATATTTTTTCTAACATCTTTTTGGACTGTCCATTAGTGCCACTCAATGTAAAGTAGTTTTATAATATAATCGGACCTAATCGAATAAGAGCCGAATTATCCTAAAAAAATCTCTCTTAAAATCTTATAAATTATAGCCTACTTATATGCTGTTCTGACGTATATGATATACTTACTAGCTTTTACCGGCGGCTTCGCTTACACACGTTTATTTCACCCCCTTAGGGGTTGAATTTAGCAAAATCTTTTCTTAGTGGATGCCTACACTGTATAAACTATCTAAGTATGTGCAAAATTTCACGTCTCTAGACCCAGCGGTTTAGGCTGTGCGTTGATACATCACCAATCAGTCAGTCAGTTTATCATTTTATATTTAGAGATTACTGTAATGTTTCATCTAAATCTGTTGAGATGCATCCATCTATAAACAAAAAATCGAATTTTTTAATTCGACTTTAAAAAAAGAAGGAGGTTTTCAGCTCGACTGTATGTTTTTTTAAATGTTTGTTACCTCAGAATTTTCTACTGAGTGAACCGATTTTGTTGATTATTTTTTTATTTCAAAGCTGGTACAATTTGGTTCAGTTCTGACAATGGCATCCATGAGAAAACATATAAGTTGAAATCGGTTTTTTATTCTTTACAGTTCTATGTTATTATCACTATCACTACATAGTATAAAACAAAGTAGCTTTCTCTTTCCCTATATCCCTGTGTCCCTTTGTATGCTTAAATCTTTAAAACTACGCAACGGATTTTGATGCGGTTTTTTTATAGATAGAGTGATTCAAGAGGAAGGTTTTAGTGTTAGCATTGCACCCGTGCGAAGCCGGGGCGGGTCGCTAGTTAACATTAAGTAGGACTATCGGTTTCTATGTGTGCCAACCCTAAGAGCAGCTAAAACTGACTGCGAGTTACGACGCACTTGAGAGTTCCACGTAGCGGGAACATTATGGTGGTCATATCTGGAAATCGTCTCCTACTACCTACTTACAAAACCAAAATGTTGAAACTATTTTTTTAAGAATTCCGTCGCTCAGAAGTACACTATAACGATTAAGACTAAATAAAAAATATTATCTTATAGCTCCTTTATTGCACAATATAAAAAGTATCATTTCAATAACATCGTCAAAGTATAGAAGTGTAAAAAATATATATCAATAAGTATATCAATTCACCATGATTCAAGGGTGTCTGACAGGGGGTTTCCACGGCACCAAGTGTCTGACAATGGACGACGTGATTTCTAATATTAATCCGAATAAAATATATATAAAAACTGGGCTTTACACTTTAACGAATTTGAGGTGCAATTTTATGGACCTTTGCAGCTTGATAACTTCCAAAGGAACCGTTATCCAAACATCATATTCGGGGATCGTTTACACCTGTAGTAGGGACATACACAGGCAAACTTTGAGGTTTTACAAAATGACGAAGGTCTGACAAGCCTGGGCTCTTGGGATACAAGCAATTGTTTTGACTACCGTCTGAGACATTTCTTGTTCAGTTAGATAGATATACTCGTATTTACGCCTTCTCGGAATATTGCGCGTAGGTCGCTTCTCTAGTTACGTCCAATTAAAAATATATATTCTTTGCCTATATTGCAATATCGTTATAAATAAACATAAAACTTTCATTATGATCAAAATACTGCTTTAAAAATTTAGATTAAAATAAATTACCTTAAAGTTATTCATTTACTATATAATTTGAACATTATTATTTAAAATAAAATAATTATGTAATCCAACTCAATTTAAAACACAGTTTTTACTATTTGGTAAGTTTATTTACATCTCTGTACTAAGTTACTAGAAACAAAATATTTGGGTATAGGATATGCTTAGGTACTTATACGAATTTTAGCTACACAGCACAGTTTTTTAACTAGTGTCCGACCGAAAGTTTGGTTTCGGTTTCAGCCAAAAATCGTGTTTCGGCGGCAGTTTCCTTTTGCCGAAACCGAAACTGATTTCGGAATGTGTCGTGCACCCTCGCCTAACTTCGTTTCTCGCGGCAACGCTTTGGCGGCCCTGTTCGGGAATTGTCGTGCGTTGATATTTTTTTATATTATACTAGCGACCCGCCCCGGCTTCGCACGGGTGCAATGCTTATAAGATTTTCCCGCTTTTCTGTTAAATTTTTTCCTGAAATTTTTTTTGCTATAAACCTCACGGAGTCCGAGACCTTTCCGACGAATGCAAAACCGTGGAAATCGGTTCGTGCGTTCTAGAGTTATAGCTTCAGGAAGGAAAACCCGACTTATTTTTATATAGTAGATTAAATAAATGATTGCAACAAAATAATATACTGTGTTTCCATGCATGGCCTAATTTATGCAGAATAATGGGTAAAATGCACCAAATTTCAATATTTTAAGTAATTAAATACTTGACCACGTGAGTTTCAGTTTCGGGCGAAACTGAAGCCACGGCCGAACATTCGGTTTCGGTTTCGGTTTCGGCCAGGAAACCCGTTTCAGTCGGACACTATTTTTAACTATTACAAAATGTTTTTATTTACTGCCAGCATCAGAAAAAAACAAATTCCAAAATAAATTCACATCGTTTCTTAGAACTCCGTACCCGGTTTACTTGTCTACCCTTTCTCTGTACTGTTGGGCTCATATCAAATTAATTGCTTTTGTTGAGCGTGTAAATAGTTCTTTGTGACCCAAGAAACAGAGAACAAACTTTAATTAAAACCATGAACGAACAAAAAGGCGGGGTGAATCTCTTAGAAACAAGAAGCTTGAGTAAATGTGTAAGTGGCATGGTTGCTTGATGATTGTCAGTTGTCTGTAGACCAAAGAGATTACAATATAATAGGGCATAGAGGGGACAAAGCGAGAAAAATTTGAAGCCAAAAGTTATTCCAAGTGGAATAAGTCTTGTACAATTTCGACCGAATGACAGCTCGCGTTCATACTAACTGACATGACGCTTGAGCTTCAAACATGCTTCAAAGTTTTGTATGAAAATTTTCCCAATGCCCCCTCTATGTACTATTATATTTTAATCTCTTTGCTGTAGACAGGTACTAATGGTGTAAAATTGTTTCGAGCAGTTTCACCTGCGTAGTTCCCGTTCCTTTAGGAATACAGGAATAAAATATAGCCTATGCTACTCGATGATAACGTAGGTTTCTATTGGTGTAAGAAGTTTTAAAATCGGTCCAGTTGTTGTTGATGAGTTGTTGAGTTTATTCGTCACAAACATAGGAAAATACAAAAATAAATAAATTTAGGAAAAAAATATTTTTCGTAGGTTTTGTGGATGAGCGGTGGCAGGCTCCTACATCGTGAAAACGAAAGATTTTCCGCTTGGTAAGGTGATCGTCCCTAGGGCGTAGAGAATGGGCCAGAAAAATAAATTACTGTTTTTGAATTAGATACTGTCAAAATACACGAAGCGAAGTTGAGGAAAAGCCGCAATTTAAGTCGAATTTATTATTTTATATCACATGGGACCACGCCGCGGTTTAACGATTGATGTTGAACAGTTGGAAATATTTCTACAAACTCGTGTAAACACTTACACAGGGGGCTGTTACACATATCTCAGAATGAATTCTATGACCTACGGGTTTCCCTACGATGTTTTCCTTCACCGTCGGAGCGGCGAGCTAGTAAGTTAAAAGCTCATTAGTACAGTCAAGAGCAAGTCGACCTTGACACATTGGACTTAGCAACGTTCTTATTACAACCGCCTTAGAGATCAGACTCGCACTACAAGTGTTAAGCTTCATGTGCTTTTGACTTTACATATCGTCGAATTCAAACCCGACCTGCAGGAATATTCACGGAGCTTCGATATTCGATATTCGACTCGGAATCGGAAAATCTGTCGAAGACAGGCTATTCACAGATGTCGGTATCGAAAACGAATGTCGTATTTGACATAAGGATTCGGAAAATTTTCCGTGGCTGTCACAAACGCCTAGAATACAGTTTCCGAAGTCGATAGATTCGACTTTGGAATTTCACTCGATCTGAATCGAACGGAAATGGTGTCGAATGGTGAATACGGCTGCTGATGAGAGAAGCACTTCAAATATTGATAAAACTAGCAGTTCACTAATCTTCGCTTTTCTTTTACTATTTTCTAAAGACAGCTATTAGGTAACTTCTCGGCAAAAACGTCCAACTCAGCGCCAAACTTAATAACGGCCAAGTAGCCAAGAACCTCGCATTTTCGAAACATACTTGAGAAGTCAAAGTTACTTTGTTTGGGTCGTGAGGAACTATTTTAACTCAATTGTAACTATTTTAACTCAATTGTAACTATTTTAACTCAATTGTAACTATTTTAACTCAATTGTAACTATTTTAACTCAATTGTAACTTATGAGTGAGGAGACCTGTAACTTAATTTGAACTCAAAATTAAGTTTGGCCGCCGATACATGACTTGCGAAGTTAGAGAAGGGCACTTAAGGCTATGGCCTCAAATACAAGCGGAGCGGAATTTAAAAAATATACATAGTTAATTATACACCAATCACTACATAGTATAAAAGAAAGTCGCTTTCTCTGTCCCTATATCCTTATGTCCCTATGTATGCTTAAATCTCTAAAACTACGCAACGGATTTTGATGCGGTTTTTTTTAATAGATAGAGTGATTCAAAAAGAAGGTTTTAGTATAAACATTACACCCGTGCAAAGTCAGGGCGGGTTGCTAGTATATAACAAAATATACTTAAAGAGTATCAAAGTATTGGAGAGTCTGGTCAAGAAATTATGTTATTTATTTAAAGGTGTTTATCGATCACACTAGTATTCTATTTCTGGATATACCCACTTTTCACGATATGTTCTTTGGACCCCTAAACGTGTTAGGTGGTAAGCCCATCGCCGGATGGGTCTGTTACACATGCCTCAGAATTAATTATAGGACCTACGGGTTTCCTCACGATGCTTACCTTTCTCCGTGGTGATATTGATAAATAAAATAAAAATAAGTACGTAGTATTTGTGACACTTCTTGGTACATACCCTCGCCAGGATTCGAACCCGAGCCCCACTCATGAGAAGCGGTCTTTTCCACTGCTCTAAGCTTAAATCTTCTTACTTAACGTACCACATTATTATAACGTACATATTAACAGCACCACATTTGCCTATCTTACACCACAATTTTTGTGGCGCCACCAACGGCACAACAAAAGGTAGAAACACGACAGCTGCAGCACCGTAACATCCCCCCTTTTCTCCAGACCGGATCATTAGGGATGATTAAGGGGGCAATTGCCCTCGATTCGCGCAGTCTGAGAGCTGGTCCAACGCTGTGACGCAAAGCTTTTATGGATAAACCGGTGGACCCATCATTATGAAATTTTACAGCAGGATAGGTTACACCTTAAAAAAGGACATAGATTTTTTTATTGTATAGGGGGCAAACAAGCAGTAGGTGGTGAGCTCATCGCCGGACCGGGTCTGTTACACATACCTCAGAATTAATTCTGAGACCTGCGGGTTTCCTCATGGTGTTTTTCTTTCACCGTCGTCGAGCTAGTGATGTGGGACTAAAGATTGGGACGAACAAGGAACAAACCATGAATATGTACGTAATTTTTGACAAACTCATTGGTACATAAAAAGATTGGAACCCGAGCCTCTCTTATTTTCATCGCAAAAAGCAGGCTCTTTAACCGTAAGGCTATCACTGCTCTTTCATAAAAGATTTTCGCCATAACGACTATTTGAACATGAAAAAAATCCCTCCTATAATAGTTTTCTGTCAAACTACTTACGTTAACGGTCTTCGTTTGATAACTTTTTATAGACAAAGTCCTTATATAAATCTTTTAGGGTACCACCGTTTTTCCGGAGCCTCTATGGAGCTTAATAAATATAAATTGTCCCGCTAACAGCACTTTCGGGACGCGTCCAGCTTTGTCCGGACTATAAGTGATGGTGTGGTGATACTTTACTATGCTATTAGGCGCTGCTGGTGCAAAAAAATATTAATTAATTTTATACAACGCGTAACAGAAAAAGCGCAATTAATCATACACCCCAAATATAAAATTAATATAAAAATGAAAAAAATAATAAATGTTTATTAAACTATAAATTTGCTTAAAGTATACATTTTTAAGGCATCCTTTTTAAGTATTATAATACTTGTGTCAGGATACCTTACTCTTCCATAGTACAATACAATACTATTATATATTATAATAATGTTGTTAACTACTAACATTTTTTAACAAAAAAAATGTGGTGAATTCGTACTTTAGTTTGGTTTAACAAATTTTCTTAAATAAAGAGCAGGAATGGTACGGTTTATAAAAAGCCCTTAATTCGTTTATGCTAATTCATTTTTCGGAAATAAATTACACATATTATTAAAAATAGCTTTAATCGATTAAGTAGTTGATGCTGTCCAAACTAATTTCATGAATTCCTCTTATTCTGTTACTTATATAGTATTTATATCTCTTTGCAAAATCACCTCTCCTGGCAAAATGTCCCTTTTCACGATGGGGGAACATTCCTCTATATTTTTAATATTTTTTATTAAAATATACATGATTTATTCAAAAGAAATAGTAGAATGGAAAAAATACTATTGTTAATAAAAATAACTTGCAAAAATTCGGAGCTGATTTCACCGACAAGATAACCTTTCTTGGCAAATTTGAGTTATCCACATCTAAGAGTCTTTTTATGAGAATCTCTTGATATTATACTTTGTATTTCCAAACCCTTTAGACCCCAAAAACCTTTATAAATATACTGCTTAGGTCATCGTAATAAAATATTATAATCGTGATCCTACGAGTATGTCTAAAAGATACGACAGCGAAAAATAAACAAATTATGTACATATCACTATCACTACATAGTATAAAAACAAAGTCGCTTTCTCTGTCCCTATGTCCCTATGTCCCTTGTATGCTTAATTCTTTAAAACTACGCAACGGATTTTGATGCGGTTTTTTTTAATAGATAGAGTGATTCAAGAGGAAGGTTTTAATGTTAGAATTGCACCCGTGCTAAGCCGGGGCGGGTCGCTAGTAACCCAATAAGTACGAATTGATTAAAAGAATTATGTAACCCAACAATTAAGTATGAGGTGATGAAAAGAATAATTTGTTGAGGAGTTACTTGCTCCGCTTCCTCTCCTCAACCATAGGTACATGCTGAATCGATGGAGTTGCACTTTCTATAAGTGGACTGAAAGTCCCTACGTTAGGCTATAAATTGTGAAAACCGCCTTCAGTAGTTTTTGTGTGATCCGCGTTCGAACATACAGACATACAGAGATACCGCAAATGCTTGTGTTTGCTTCTATTGTCGTTATAAAAACTCCTCCTATACAACGCCTAGCAGAATAAGCGCAATTCATCATACAAATCAATTAGTAAATAATATAAAAAAATATGATGCATTCGTACTTTAGTTGTGTCTAACAAATTTTCTTAAATAAAGAGCAATAATAGTAAGATTCCATAGGTCAAAAGTCAAAAGTCAAAAGTCAAAATGTTTTATTCAAAATAGGAACTTACAAGTCCACTTATTGAACGTCATTTCAATTCCACCGCTTCAGCATGTATGGTTGAGGAGAAGAAGCGGGGCAAGAAACTCCTCAACACAATATTCTTTTAATCAATTGTTACATATTACTAAATTGGGTTACATAATTTCGTTTGTTGGAAATCTGTTCCAAGCATCATTGTCATTTATATAGTCGTCTGGTTTGTAATATGCCATTTTACAAAGTACATGTTTAACATGAGTTTTGAACACAGTTTCAGGCAATTTCAAAATATCTTCTGGTATTTTATTATAAAAGCGTATGCAAAGCCCCACAAAAGAATTATTAATTTTACTTAATCGTGACTGAGGTTGCTCTAGTTTATTTTTATTCCTTAGATTACAATTATGCCTGTCACAGTTTTTAGTATACAGTAATATGTTTTTCCGTACATACATAATGTTTTCATAAATGTACTGACAAGGCATTGTTAAAATATTAATTTCTTTGAACAGTTCTCTTAGGGAATCACGACATCTTAACTTGTAAATGGCGCGTAAATACAGTAGCACTAAAAACAGCTATGCTAAATAATTTTTCGGAAAAATTTCGATACTGAACAAACTAATATCAGGAATTGTGATTCTCGAATAAACTCACAAATTAGAATTTTAAAAATAGTTTCACCAATGGAAAGCTAGAATACCCCTGAGTAAAAAAGGCTATATTTTATACCCGTATTCCCATGGTAACAGGAACTACGCGAGTGAAACTGCTCAGAACTGCTATTTACAAAAAAAGAAGCATTCTAATGAAACAATTCTGATTAAAATGAAACAAATTTAATCAAAATCATTTTGAAAGTAAACGAAAAATAACAAATGAAGACACTGAATAAAACAACATTTTTATTATGCGATATATTTTTACCTAGAAGATCTTTTTAATTACAACTCAAACAAAATAAAGCTGGCATTAAAACCTCTTCAAAGCGCCTCAAGGGTCTTAAGCCAATACAACCGGGGATTTAATTTGATACGCATCAACTTTGATATATTTTCGCTTTTCACTTGAGATGTAATATACAACGTACGTAATAATAAAAAAAAACAGATGTCTGTACGGACCGAGCTAGGAATGACTTATTACGAAAATGTCATAATTCTAATATTATAAACGTGAAAGTTTGTTATTATAGATGACATGGGTGTCCGGATGGGTGTTTCTTGCTCTTTCGTGTATAAAAATTTCTGAATAGAATAGAATAGAAAACACTTTATTTACTTGAATAATACACAGCTACACAAACTAAACACAATCAACAGAGAGGAGTACAGAGCAAGAAGATGGTCGTGTAAAGCGTATCATGCAAGCAAAAGGGTCATGGCTCAGCACTAAGCTACGTCACAGCCGCGGGGCTATGACTGGCTGTTGATTCTGCCAGAACCCGAGGAACAGAACGGATCAGTAGGCCAACAGAGCTCTCATTCTGTACGGATTTTGATAAAAAAAATCTCACGATTTTGGTAATAGGTTGATACGATGGGTATACGAATAGATGTTTTTTGTAATCACTACTACTCTCTCATGTAAAAACTACTGAACGGATTCTGATGAAAAAAAAACTCACGCCTTTTCTCCCCGAAGGGGTAGGTATTCCATTTCTGGATATATCGACTTTTCACGAGATATTTTTAGGACCCCTAAACGCGAAAGGTGGTAAGTCAGAATTGATTCTGTGACCTGCGTGTTTCCTGACGTTGTTTTCCTTTACCGACGAGTTAGTGATAAATACTCGTATGTACTAAAGTATTATGTATTTTGATGAAAATGTACAGTTAAATAGTTTTTAAATCAGAAACTCACATAAGCTACTTTTTAGCTACCTTACCTAGAACTCGGACAAAGTGGTGGTCAGTATCATAATATTGAAAAATGATGAATGCAATCTGCAGTTGGCGATGTGATGTGTAATTTTGTTATACTTACGACGTTTTGTGAGGTGGTTTTTTAGGATTATGACAATTATTTATTAATTTTACTTACAACTAAATACAATAAATAATTAATTAATTACAATATTTGCAAATTTCTCAAAAATTATAGACTGTTCTGAATTTTTAAAACAAATTTCTTATTTAAAAAAAAAACATCGAGTATAAAAGATATACATACATACATACATAATCTCACGCCTATTTCCCATTGGGGTAGGCAGAGACAACAGACCGCCACTTGCTACGAACCTGGCAGATCTCACGCGCTTCCTCCACATCCATCAAACGACTCATGCATGCTCGTCGGTTTCGGGTACTCTTTATCTGGCTTTTCTTCAACACATCGCCGATCTGGTCCAAAAGATATACAATTTATTTTATTTTCAATATTAGGCTACAAGGGCCCACATTGTTAGTAACAATGATACACAAAGACAACAGAAGATTGACAAACTACACAGGCACCTAAGTGATATTTAGCTTTGTGTTATTTCTACAAGTGTTTTTTATTAATAATAATAAATTGTGGTTAGTTAAATAAATATGAAACACCCAGACACGAAGCCTACAGACATGTTTATGCACACAAATGTTGGGCCCAAGCGGGGATCGAACCCGGAACCTCCGACTCAGAAGGCAGGTTTACTACCAACTGAGCCAACAGGCCCGTCAAAATTAATGTCCAGGAGATGGAAATTTTTAATAAAAAACATTGTTTTTCTAAGTTTTATTGTCCTCATTCTTTTTCTCAATATACCAATCACCTTGTTTAATTTTGTACTTACCTCTTATCGTATTTATTCCTTTAAAACACTGACGGCGAAAGATTATACGGAATGAATGATAAAGAAAGAGACAGCTATCTGTGAAGAGTTGTGCTTGAAATACGATTTAATGAGTTAAGAACCGCCAGTTCCAATTGGAACCGAGACACAATTAAAAATCTATTGTGTCTGTGATTCATAGTCTGGGAGGTTAAAATACAATGCTACTAAATAAAATTTGGTTTGGTTTCCGCGCTCTAGTAAGATATCTACATCTTTTTATATATAATATCTTTGTATGTGAGCTTAATCTCCGGACGGCCGACTGACTATAGCAAAAGGAATATGTAAACTCAAGTACAAGAGAGCTTATCGCTTTATATTTGAGTCAAAGGACGATGGATTGACTCTGACGCGGGCCTTAGTCTAAATCCTTTTGTATTTCGACCTTTCACTAACGACTCTTATTTCATCTTGGGATGGCTTAGATCACTAACCGTCTAAATATATTATGACGTTGACGAAGTTGGCTCCCTGATGCACCGTACTCGTGGCAGCGCCAATAGACTCTTTATCTATATATATAAAATGATAAACTGACTGACTGATTGGTAATGTATCACAACCTAAACTGCTGGGTCTAGAGACTTGAAATTTTGCACATACTCGTAGATAGCTTATACAGTGTAGGCATCCACTAAGAAAGGATTTTGCAAAATTAACGTGTGCGAACGAAGCCGAGGGTAAAAGCTAGTCTACACATATAATAAAACTCTAACGGGGCCGTGTCTGTACATGTAATATTTTTTGAAAATTTTACCGGTATTGTATAATATAGTTATCGATATAGATACCAAAACACCAATTTTTAAAATATTTGTATGCCTGTCTGTCTGTCTGGTTGTGAACGCATTACGCAAAAACTGATGGACGGATTTTGATGAAATTTGGTATGAAGATAACCGACCTACCTATGTCAACATCTAGGGTACTTTTTATTCCAGAAAAATATCTTATTTCCACGGGAAAATATAAAAACTGTATAAAAAGAAAAATACGTATTATTCCGAAACGATAACACCAAGAAACTTGAAATATGGTATGCGATGTCCATAGACATATGGCGATGTCCTATAATATGTCGTAGGAAAACGCTATGAAAGATTTTTGGAAATTCCCGCGGGAATGCGAATAAACTGGGGCCGCGCGGGCAAAGCCGCGGGGCACCCGCTAGTATCAAATAAACTGCGTAGCTTTTCGAGTGCTACATCCGTAGACCCTCTACGCGTTGCGAAATTGCTACGCGGCTACGAAGATCTTTCAGTTTATTTATTTATTTTTACTAAAATTCTATTGCTTTAATTATGTTTCACTAGTTTAAGTATTAGCTATTTACTAATATTTTTAAGGTTATACCTAAGATTTGTGACTGTTTTAAGTTTTAGTGATATTATTGAAGATCAATTAAAACAGCACTAATACTTCTAGTTATTTTAATAATAATATTAGGATTTAGTACTATTTTTACTGGACCAAGAACTGTTACAGTCGATCGAAGTGGCAGAGCGTTTGAACGCAGCACCGTGGGCTATCAAACCTCTTATTGGTCGCGATACCTTACACTCGGAACAAATAAAGAAATATTGTCTGAAACTCGATGCTTACCTGATGTTTCCATTAGATCTGTGTACTTTTCCAATAAGTACTGAGAACACTGCAAGACTTTGTTTACTTTCTTGTTTACAAATCTCAAAGAACAGTCGTCTTAGTATTATGACTAAACTAGCAGCGCTCCACGGTTTCACCCGCGTTGTTCCAGTTCCCGTGGGAATACGGGGACAAAATGTAGCTTAATCAAAATCCGTTTAGTAGTTTTTGCGTAAAAGAGAAACTAACATCCATCCATACATCCATCCATAGAAACAATTACAATATGTAGGAAGAGTTATTGGCATTATCAGAACAGCTCAATTCCGTGGTGAGGCTTCCAACTTGACGGTCTCCACTTTTATTGACACTCAAAAAGATTTCCTATAAAAAACTGTTGGGTGTAAGCATTTGCAACTCCAATACGTCTGCATTCAAAGTGTTACAGGTATGAGGTTAAAATCTATAGCGTTTGAGAACAGAAGGATTAAAAATCACGTTCATTAATTTATAGTTCAGCAACTCCGGCGCAAGTTATCTAGAACAATACATACATACGTACATATGCTCACGCCTTTTTCCCGAAGGGGTAGGCAGAGAAAACAGCCCGCCACCAGCTACTATCCTGGCATACCCCACGTGCCTCATCCACATCCATCAATCGGTTCATACAAGCTCTCGGGTACTCTTTATCTGACTTTTTTTCAATACATCGCCGATCTGGTCATTTATAAGGATTGTTCCCAGTAGTCCACTCTGGCCCTGTCCCCCGGGGTGACAGCTGCGAATTGTCTTCCCAGTTGTCGTCGGGGTGACAATTTGTGCCGACTGTTATCTTTGAAAGCTGACTAGAGGGGACAAAATGGGAAGTCTGTTTCTGATTGTCACCGGGAGGGTGACAATTGCTACGATTCCTTCCCAGAAAAAACATGTAGTTAATATAGATTTCAGCTTTTTATTTGTTGTGTAGTACGCCTAGGTTGCTCTCTGCCGACTCGGCCAGTCACAATCCCCTTATATATTTGTCTCGTTAGACGCCTTTCATCCATCCGCTCGATATGTCGAAACCACCTGAGTATTCCTTTCTCAATCTTAGTCACTACATCCTCTTTTAAGCCACAACGCTCTCGGATTACACTATTCCTAGAACAATAGGTGTTGAATAAATTTTGCATAGCAAGTACGCAGACGGTATTCTTCTGAAAGGCAGCCATTGTATAAACATCGGACCAGATTAATGTGTCAAAGATTTAGTAACAATGAAAGAAGAATAGCTTGTGCATGTGCAGTACCAGCTGAAAAAAGGCTTAGTGAAATTCCCACGGGAACAGCAAAAAAGTGTGAGTGGAACTCATACTTATTACATACTTATTACTACCACCATCATCATCAACCTGTAAAGGCTCACTGCCACTCTTCACAGATGAGGAAGTACATAATACCATACAAAGTACCTATCAATTTCATGACTTTATTATGGTTAGCAAATTGTTCGAGATTGGGTGGCATTGATGGTTTATGGACAACATATTTCAATAGTTCAAATTATCCTAAATTTTAGTAGCCTAATTTTCAGTAGGCTGTGAAGTAATAAAACATTAAAATAAAAATCATAATTATTTTATATTAAAAATATTGGGTTTTATGTTCAAGAACCCTCTCATACATAATATATCATATCATAATATCATATTATATCATAAGTTTTAATTATTTTGTGTCTTATATTAGATTAAAAAACTATAATCACACCAAGTTTGAAGGTTGTAAGTATTACCTTTTTTAGAATACAGCGAAAAACAAAAATGTGATTGAAAATAAAAGGAGTTCCTTAATTTTTACCCCATTCACTAGTCTGATTGAATAAATATATATTTTTGGCGGACCTATATATGTGCAAATATATTTGACAATAGCTATTATACGAATAATATGATTTATAGAAAATAAAAACCAAAATGGCGGTAACACGTAGCATCGATGAAGAGAATATCACCAATCCGATTAACACCACACAAAAAATAGCGAACGAATTTCGAAATTTCAGAGTTGGATTTCATTGTTGGAAAGTGTCTGCCAACACAGCCCATGTAACTTAATATTCCATTTAAATAAAACTTGGTACTCCCGTTTCAGTTTCAGCTGAATTCCGGCTGAAACTTTCATTGAAATGAAACACAAAGCAGACTCGTCACGGAAATACTTCATGACGTGAACTTATGACTAAGCACAATAAGCCCTTTGTGGGTCACTTTTAACCAAAGGAAATGTTCCATCTTGGGCCTGCACTTTGTACACCAGCTTGAAAAATAGAGAAAATTCTATTGATTATCAGAAAAATATTTAAAAAAATCATTTTTATCTATATAACTTGCACAAAAGTAATTAACAATGGATTCGCATGGAATCATATTCAAATAATACTATTTTTAAATTCTTAAACCCAATTTCCATGTTATTTTGAATTAGTCCAACAAACGTTTAACTAATGTCAATTGTCATTTTACCGGCCCGGTCGCATTTTTTTTTTTGGTCGCCGCGATGCTAGTTTAATGAAAATTTAAGTTTATTGTGCAACATAACTAGACAAATATGAGTAAAATCCTACTTCCTACTAATATTATAAATGCGAAAGTTTATTTGAATGGATGTCTGGATGTATGGATGTATGTTTGCTCCTCTTTCACGCAAAATCTACTAAACGGATTTTGATGAAACTTTACAGTTATATAGCTTATACATCAGAATAACACATAGGCTATATTTTATCCCCGTATTACTACGGGAACGGGAACTACGCGGGTGAAACCGCGGGGTGCTGCTAGTCATGAATAAACCTATAGTTATTTTATATATACCTATTTATCTAAAAAACTGGTTTTTATGGTGCAGGCCCAGTCTCCATACATTCCTGAAACGTCCCTTTGGCTTAATATTATACTAAGGACCCTGTAAATCTCTAAAATATATTTTAAAAAATTGGAAATAAATATGATGTGACAATTTTAATTGATTACTTATAAGATACAGATGCTTAAAAATAAACATACAAACCAAAGAGACTAAAATATAATAGGACATAGAGGGGTCATTAGGAATATTTTCATACAAAAACTTTAAAGCCCTTATTATTTTATTCTATTTCCTCTATCCCAGGGCTGATTCACGCCTACACTACACGATTAGGTACATTAAAAATTGATTTTAAATGGCTCAGACTGGAACAAAATAGATCTAGGTTGTATTTAATGCTAAGTGAAATTGAAATTCGAAATTCATTTATTTCTTTTGATAATAAAGTTACACTTAGAAACGTCAATATACTTATAACCTTGTTATACTCTGAATTCATCATCAATCATTTCGTTTCAAACAATCACTCATTTCTTAGAATGTCTTAAAACAATATTGTTAAATTCGTGCACAGTAGAGGGTTTCTGCTTGCAAACGAAAACAATATCAAGGCTCTAAGAATTGTTACCAGACCGGATAAATACCTACAAACTCACCTCTAAGTACAAAAGACTACTCCAGTTAGATTACAGACCTCTATAGCGAACTTCACGTTCCAATTTCGAACTGTATCGTAACTAGAAACTTTTTGTAGCAATATCTGCAGGAAACCATAGATACAGGCAGGCATTGAAAGAAGTTATTCAATAACTGACTTTTGCTGCGTCCAACCTTCTGTTGAAAGAGAAACTTCACCAATACGTGCTTTAATATTAGTTTTTTTTTTTCAAGAGAAAAACGGCTCGTATCTAATAAATCTGAGAAAAAGTAATTCTTGATACAAGATTATTTATTGTTTTTCAATGCGGTCGTCCCTGCAGATGTTTTAGCAGACTGGTAATGTTTGGTAGAAGGCAAAGATTTAAATACAACGCGTCACAGAATAAGCGCAATTTCACACCCCAATTAGTGTATTAATATAAAAAAAATTATAAACACTTTAGTTTTGTTGTTAAACAAATTTATTAAATAAAGAGCAATAGTAGTACGGTTTCCATATGTAGCCCCAAATTCAGTCATGCTAATGCATGTTTCGGATAAATTTAACACGTATTAAAAATAGGTGAAATTGATTATGTCTTGATTATGTAGTCGACGAAAACACTAATTTCAGGAATTTCGCTTATTCTGTTACATATTATTTAATAGAGCATACATACAGCAGCGAAAGCGAACAAGATCGTAATGCAAAAGTTGTTACCTAAGGTCATAATGTCACGTGTGATACGAACGTACGAGATCAAAGTTTTTGTATGAAAATATTCCAAATTGGTCCCTGTATGCCCTATTTTATTTAAATCTCTATAATGAGAAGGATAGTTGTATTGTGTTTAAAATATTACAGATAAAAATGTCCCACAAAGAGTAACCATGTGGGACAGTGCCCAGAAGACTGACCTCTTACACGTAGTAATGCTATTTAGTGTTTAAATAATATCTTGTTTATGTTTCTGGAGAATATCTTGTTTAGTAGCTGTGAAATAAGCTCTGTAAAGGGCTGTATTTCTTGTTTAAATTTATAACTTAAAGGTCCTATGTTGCTGTTGGGCTCTAATAAATAAATAAGTCTAAATTAAAAAAGACCTACTATGAGTGGGCGCGCGACGCGTCTTGCTCGGCGGGAAAAGCAATATCGCAAACTTAATAAGTATAAATTACCGTTAAGATAATATTTTCTATTTAAATAAGACTTTAGACACCCGTGCAACGTATTATTTGAATTTAGAATACCAAATTCTGTCTTGAAATCTTTAGAGTGTTCTTAATTAATAATTAACAAGCTCATTTTGAACGGTTTTAAAGAGTATTAAATATCTCAGAGCCGCCACTCGCCGAAATAGCAGCTGCTAACTGAATATAAACTTCAAAGAGACGTTAAATCTGATACTTTAAAGCGTGGCTAGACAGAACTTTTCAACCGTTTACTATGTCTAAAGTATTATCAAACTCGTAACAAAAAAAAATCGGTTCTCTGTAAAGTCGGTTTACTGACGATAGTTGAACGTGACAACGTCATACTTTTTGGATTGTGCCTCTTTGTCGCTCGTTGCGCGCTCTCGCTTGCACTGTAACGCCGCATACGTCATACTTTTTCGTGCATGCAGTCGGCTCCATCGAATTATAAGACGTTATCACGTCAATAAAAATAAATCATCTCACATTTTACCCTCATAAATATCCTCCAAAATATTAGGCTATTGGCCATCTAACAGTTAGAATTTTTCAAGCCACCAATGTCATAACGAATACAAATACAAAATTATTTATTTTCTGTAGGTGTTGAAAATACACTTATAAAAGTCAATAATAATAATAAATTGTGGGACACAATGTACACACGGTTATTCAGTCCCAAACTACGCAGAGCCTGTACTATAGGTACTAAACAACTGATAAACATACTTCAATAAATAATAAACACCCAGACACGAAGCCAACAGACATGTCCATGCACACAAATGTTGGCCCCGAGCGGGGATCGAACCCGCGACCTCTGACTCAGAAGGCAGGGTCACTACCAACTGAGCCAACAGGCCCGTCAATAGTCTAATAACAAGGCACTAACCCCGAGAAGAACCAGCAAGAAACTCAAGGGCTCTTTTTAATCTCATGTCTTACTAGTTGACTTCCATTGTGTGTGAACACAACAAAAACCGGGACCCTCAATTTAACGTGCCTTCCGAAACACAGAGGATAACTTACTATAACTTAATTAAAACTCCAACTTCAAGTTAAGTTCACGAACTTGAGATAAGGCTAATTATGAAGGTTGAGATCCTTAAATGATGATACTGGAAGAAAATGACAGACTGAGTTTCACAAAAGTTTTCCACAACTTTTCCACAACTTTTACCAAGTTTCAACTCAATTTGGACAACCCTTGTCATAAGTTGTCAAAGCACTTTTCGAAGTTTAGATACGAAACTAAATAAGTTTTTATTTAATACTAGCGACCCGCCTGGCTTCACATGGGTGCAATGCTGATACTAAAACCTTTCCCTTGAATCACTCTATCCATTAAAAAAAACTGCATCAAAATCGTTAAGACCTAAGCATACATATGGACAGATAGACAGCAGGAAGCGACTTTGTTTTATATAGTAACTAGCGACCCGCCCCGGCTTCGCACGGGTACAAAGCTAACACTATAACCATCCTTTTGAATCACTCTATCTATTACAAAAAACCGCATCAAAATCCGTTGCGTAGTTTTAAAGATATAGGCATACAAAGGGACATAGGGAAATAGGGATATAGGGACAGAGAAAGCGACTTTGTTTTATACTCGTACTATGTAGTGATACTGTAATAGTGTTGATTTTATTGCTTTATGTTCCTGTTTTGTTATACTAAAGTCGCGGTTACGAGAAACTGAAAATTAATTACATCGACGAACTTCTGTTGACTTATTTATCGATAATAATGAGTAAACAAAATCCAATCAAAATAAATTAATATACTGGTAAAACGAAACTAACAAGCAATTTTAATTAATCGGATTATATTGCAGCGATACGAGTATAAAGCTCTGTCGTTAAATGTTTTGTGGTACAGGGTCGCGTCCAAATCTTAGGGTGATTCCAAACGAGCGTAATTTCGGTTGCAGAATTTTGGTCGCTGAAATTCGTTTCATATAAAACTTAAACTCATTTTCGGTCGCCGTGTGAATCAAATAGGACTTTTGTATGAAACCGAATGCAGCAGAATTTCAGCGACCGAAATTCTGCAACCGAAATTACGCTCGTTTGGCCTCACCCTTATATTGTAAACATGCGGTCAACCCAACGTCAACCATTTTGAAGAAGATGCGTCATGGTAAAAAAATGCTTAAACAGTGTTTTTAACAGGTATTTAAAGCCTTTGTATATTTGTTCACATAATTTAAAGAAAGAGACAGCTATCTGTCAAGAGTTGCGCTTGAAATACGACTAGGTGAAAAATAAAGCAGTCGCTGATCCTGAGCAGATGGGTCCCCTGATGGTAAGTGACTACCGTCGCCCATGAACACCTGCAACTCAAGAGTCACAAATGCGTTGCTGGCCTTTGAGGTGGGAGTAAGGGGAGGGGGAGGGGGGTTTGGGCCTCCGGTTACCTCACTTACTTAGCGAAACGCAATGCATTGCTTTACGCTGGTTTTCTGTGAGGCCGTGGTATCACTCCGCTCGAGCCGGCCCAAGCGTGCCGAAGCATGGCTCTCCCACGTCTAAAGCGACTAAATAAAATTAGACCCATTATCTGCATTTTGTCGGCCTCAGTTTCCGCGCTCTAGTAAGGTATCTACCTCTTTTTATATTTAACTAGCTGATGCCCGCGACTTTGTCCGCGTGGAATTTGTCATTCCTTTGCGTTTAGAAAATATATCAAGAAGGATAATCTACACTATCTATCTATCTACATTAATATTATAAAGAGGAAGGATTTGTATTTTTGTATGTTAATAACGAATAAACTCAAAAACTACTGGACTGATTTTAAAATTTCTTTCACCATTAGAATGTTACATTATCCCTGAGTAACATAGGCCATATTTATGACGAAAAAGATTTAGGGATCCTTACTAAAACTTGACTGTACATGCCGGGATTGGAACCCGAGCCTCGCGAATGAAAAGACTGGGCTATCATTTTATTGCTATTTATATTTTTGTTATTAAAACCCTATATACAACGCGTCACGCGCAATTCCTCATACGTACCCCGATTAGTATACTAACATAAAAAAATGGTGATGCATTCGTACTTTAGTTTTGTCTAACCAAATTGCTTAAATAAAGAGCGATAACAGTACGGTTTCCATAGGCAGTCCTAAATTTAGTTATGCTAATTAATGTTTCGGAAAAACTTTACACATATTAAAAATAGCTGAAATCAATTGAGTAGTCGATACTAATTTCAGGAATTGCGCTTATTCTCTTATTACGTATTGTAAAGCCTAGGACACTCTCTGGATTATGATTTTTGAATTAGTTCTTGATATCAATGGCTACGTATGTGCTCATAATAACAAACAAATTTCGTCAAGGAACACATAGTGAATTCTCAAAAAAAGAAGTGGACTTTGTATGAAGATTGAAGAATATTTGTGCCAAGTTTCAAGTGGAAGATAAGGAAATCTTGTTGTTTGTTTTGAGGAGTATTTCTACAAAGTTTTGAATTGATACACCCAAAAATTAAGGTTTTCCAAACATACCAAACTCAACCCCTACTTTCACCCTTTTAGGGGACGATTTTGAAAAATCCCGAAAATAAGTATCTCATCATTTATTTCTAAGAGTAGTTGTGCAAAGTTTCACTTTGATAGACGTAAAAAACAACACGTCTCCATACAAACTCTATCTCCCTGTTTCAACCCCTTAGGGTTTTTTTTTTTAGAAAAACCAGAAATACTTGTCGTGTTTTTTGTTTTGAGGAGTATTTTTACAAAGTTTCGAATTGATACACCTAAAAATGAAGGTTTTCCATACATACCAAACTCAACACCTACTTTTACACCCTTAGGGGACGATTTTAGGAAATTCCAAAAACATGTATCTTATCATTTATTTTTAATAGTATTTGTGTCAAGTTTCAACTTGATAGACGTAAAAAACATCACGTCTGTAGTATTATCGACATGTGTTAATTAAACGACGTCTTAGGCACAACTGATTTATTGATATATTTTTAAGATTACCCACAACATCTCCCTTCTAATACAAATTTCATAAAAAACAATATCATCAAGTTCATGCGTTAAACAAACTTAGCCATCGATTGTTACTAATACATTTATTACATAATAACTGAGCACACTTTTCTATTACCTTCTTTAATAAGAAGCTATACCTACAATTAATTATACATATACTTATTTTTATTACTAAGCATATAATATTATCTATTTATATATATATATTTAATAAACATTTATGTATTATACCTATAATATTTATTTTTCTTGAACAATTCAGCTTCTTAGAATGTATTTATTTATTTATTACAATCCAAGTATTTGTTACTACTACTTACTGTTTATATTATGCTGGATAGCGCTTAGGAGGGCGCACTATCCGCCCGCTGCGAGTGACTACAACCGACGGACAGCGCGTGTCTGCGTCTGCACGGGGAATCGAATGCGCGACGCTCGGTGGCGAGCCCGGCACCTGTGACTGATTGGGATTCGAGACAGTGACGTGTTCCCACTCTACCGTATTTCGATTAAAATTATTATTGTTTCTAATATTTTTTGGAAGATTCATAAGATGTTGACGATTACGACGGTACAAGCCACCATTCTCAGTTTCCACCCAGTATGAACGATTATCTCTTGCCTTACGTACTACTTTCGAAGGCACCCAAGTATTTTTATTTCTCATGCGAACCGGTTCGTTCGGCTGAAGCTGTGACAAATCACGTGTTCCTCGGTCATAGTTCTCTTTTGATTTCTGATTTCCATACAAACTCTATCCCCCTGTTTCAACCCCTTAGGAGAGTTTTTTTGTAAAATCCAGAAACATGTGTCGTGTTTTTTGTTTTGAGGAGTATTTCTACAAAGTTTTGAATTGATACACCCAAAAATGAAGGTTTTCCATACATACCAAACTCAACCCCCACTTTCACACCTTTAAGGGACGATTTTCGAAAAATCCAAAAACACGTATTTCATCATTTATTTCTAAAAGTATTTGTGTCAAGTTTCAACTTGATAGACGTAAAAAACAACACGTCTCCATACAAACTCCATCCCCCTGTTTCAACCCCTTAGGAGGTTTTTTTGGAAAATCCAGAATCACGTGTCTTGTTATTTGTTTTGAGGAGTATTTTAACAATGTTTCGAATTGATACACCCAAAAATGAAGGTTTTGCATACAAACTCTCAACCCCTTTTTCACCCCCTTAAAGGTTGAATTTGGAAAATTCCTTTCTTATTCCTAGTCTACGTCTTCAAAATAATATATGTGAAAAAAATCAGCTTTCTAGGTGTAAGGGTTTAGGCTGGGCGTTGATGAGTCAGTGAGTCAGGACTTCTCTCTTTATATATATAGAAGACTAGCTGATGCCCGCGACTTCGTCCGCGTGGAATTTGTTATTCCTTTGGGTTTAGAAAATATATCAAGAAGGATAATATACACTATCTAGCTACAATAATATTATAAAGAGGAATTAAGGATTTGTATTTTTGTATGTTAATAACGAATAAACTCAAAAACTACTGGACCGATTTTTAAAACTCTTTCACCATTAGAATCTTACATTATCCCTGAGTAATATAGGATATATCTATGACGAAAAAAAATTAGGTATCCTTACTAAAACTTGTCTGTACATGCCGGAATTGGAACCCGAGCCTCGCGAATGAGAAGCGGGCTCTTTAGCGACTGGGCTATTTATATTTTTGTTATTAAAAACACCCTATTATACAACGCGTCACAGAATAAGCGCAATTCCTGATACGTACCCCGATTAGTATACTAACATAAAAAGATAATGATGCATTCGTACTTTAGTTTTGTCTAGCCAAATTGCTTAAATAAAGAGCGATAACAGTACGGTGTCAATAGGCAGTCCTAAATTTAGTTATGCTAATTAATTTTTCGGAAAAACTTTACACATATTGAAAATAGCTGAAATCAATTAAGTAGTCGATACTAATTTCAGGAATTGCGCTTATTCTCTTACGTGTTGTAAAGCCTAGGACACTCTCTGGATTATGATTTTTGAATTAGTTCTTGATATCAATGGCTAAGCATGTGGTCATAATAACAAATAATTTTCCATAAGGAACCCATGGTGAATTCTCAAAAAAAGAAGTGGACTTTGTATGGAGACTATTGAAGAATATTTGTGCCAAGTTTCAAGTTGAAGATAAGGAAATCTTGTTGTTTGTTTTGAGGAGTATTTTTACAATATTTTGAATTGATACACCCAAAAATAATGGTTTTCCGTACATACCAAACTCAACCCCTACTTTCACCCTTTTGGGGTAGGACTTTCGAAAAATCCAAAAATACGTATCTCATCATTTATTTCTAAGAGTAGTATTTTTTTTGGAAAAACCAGAAATATGTATCTTGTTGTTTGTTTTGAGGAGTATTTCTACAAAGTTTTGAATTGATACACCCAAAAATGAAGGTTTTCCATACATACCAAACTCAACCCCTACTTTCACCCTTTTAGGGGACGATTTCCGAAAAATTCAAAAACACTTATCTCATCGTTTATTTCTAAGAGTATTTGTGAGAAGTTTCACGTTGATAGAATAAAAAAAACAACACGTCTCCATACAAACTCCATGCCCTGTTTCACCCCCTTCGGGGGGGTTTTTTAGAAAATCCGGAAATACGTTTCTTGTTGTTTGTTTTGAGCAGTATTTTTACAAAGTTTGGAATTGATACACCCAAAAATGAAGGTTTTCCATACATACCAAACTGAACCCCTACTTTCACCCTTTTAGGGGACGATTTTCGAAAAGTTCAAAAACACGTATCTCATAATTTATTTTTAAAAGTATTTGTGCCAAGTTTCAACCTGATAGACGTAAAAAACAACACGTCCCCATACAAACTCCAATCCCCTGTTTCAACCATTTAGGGGTTTTTTTTTTGGAAAACCCAGAAATACGTGTCGTGTTTTTTGTTTTGAGGAGTATTTTTACAAAGTTTGGAATTGATACACCCAAAAATTAAGGGTTTCCATACACATCAAACTCAACCCCTACTTTTACACCTTTAGGGGACGATTTTCGAAAAATACAAAAATACGTAACTCATCATTTATTTCTAAGAGTATTTGTATCAAGTTTCAACTTGATAGACGTAAAAACCAACACGTCTCGATACAAACTCCATCCCCCTGTTTCAACCCCTTAGGGGTTTTTTTTGAAAAATCCAGAAATACGTGTCGTATTTTTTGTTTTGAGGAATATTTTTACAAAGTTTAGAATTGATATACCCAAAAATGAAGGTTTTCCAAGCATACCAAACTCAACCCCCACTTTCACACCCTTAAGGGACGATTTTCGAAAAATCCAAAAACACGTATCTCATTATTTATTTCTAAGAGTATTTGTGTCAAGTTTCAACTTGATAGACGTAAAAAACAACACGTCTCCATACAAACTCCATCCCCCTGTTTCAACCCCTTAGGGGGGGGTTTTTTGAAAATCCAGAATCACGTGTCTTGTTATTTGTTTTGAGAAGTATTTTAACAATGTTTCGAATTGATACACCCAAAAATGAAGGTTTTGCATACAAACTCTCAACCCCTTTTTCACCCCCTTAAAGGTTGAATTTGGAAAATTCCTTTCTTATTCCTAGTCTACGTCTTCAACATAATATATGTGAAAAAAATCAGCTTTCTAGGTGTAAGGGTTTAGGCTGGGCGTTGATGAGTCAGTGAGTCAGGACTTCTCTCTTTATATATATAGATAGATATCTTTGGTAACAGGAAACGCGGAATAGTTTATCAATGGTTTTTCCCGTATTTTACTACTTTGGGTACGGTCTTGAAGTTACCACATAGCTAGTATGTAGATTGTATGTATAACCACTTTCATCATCATGAACCCGTTACAGCCAACTGCTGAGCTAAGGATGTTTCCTCACATTAATTAAAGAAGTATAGGATATGACAGCTTTAGCAATAAAAAATAAAAGTTCAAAATGTATGGGAAATACAAGGAAATTGTTTATTTTTATTTTACGGTGATACGGAACCCTCTGTGTACGTGTCCGACTAGCACTTGGCCGGTTTCCGCAAGATAGTTAAACAGCTAGCTTGAAATAAATGAGAGTAAATTTCAAGTTTCAGGAAGATAAATCGTTTTTGTTTGGAAAATTTAAAGTGGTACAGTTTGTGACATTAATTAAATAAATGCGTTTACAAAATGGTGTCGTGTTAACTCGCGTGGATTTCAAATTAAAACAATTGTTGATTATCACCAGATTTTACTTAGACTCGTACAATAATTACAAAACAGAGCTCCGTTCGCTTTCGAGGTTGAGCATCGAATGTCCCAGCACACTTGTAGTGTTGCCATTACAACACTTCGATTAATTCTAGACAATATTTGAAATGATATATTTTCTTAACTTAGTTACACAAAATAATCAAAATTATATCTAAATAACAATATTTTTATGTTCAGTTAGCAATATTGCTAACAGTCGCATTGTCTAGTTGACATGTCGGCAGCGCGGAAGGTTGATGATTTATTTACCGCTTTGGAGCAGTTTTTAACCGACTTCAAAAAGGAGGAGGTTCTCAATTCAAAAGTTTTTTTTGTTTTTTATTAAATATTTCCGTCAAATAACTTTTTAAAAACATTATCTTTAAATTTGTATGAGAAATTCGTACCAAAATGTAGGCACAAAATACGTTGCAAGTCGCTGTTAAATATGTGTTTCGCTATTTAATTTCGTGGAACTTCGCCTTAATAAGAAAAGTCCTTCTAATATGAAAATATTCAAATTTTTATTTTGTTTGTAGATATAAATTAATTTTATAACACATTTGCTCGTAAAAGGTGTCTTATTTCACCAATTTCAATATCGTATTGTATCTCATTACGCCCAAGTGCGGTAAGTGTAAAGTAAAACGCACGGTTTAACAAGATGCTCCGTCTTAAAACGAACGGTACTTTTTAAAATCTCAGCAAAGAGTTTTTATGTCAAAAAAGTTCTCAACATTTTATGATTAAAATTAACTTTGGAAGATAAAATATAATAAATAAATATTTATGTACATAACTATTTGATTTAATTAATTTTGACAGTAAATTACAACCAATTAATCTGCAACAAAAACACAAAAATATTAATTTACTTTATTAGTAATACTGGCTGTTTTTTGTGCCTTTGCCTACAAAAAATTATGATGCGCGCCGCGCGCTTTTTCTTAACGCTGCTGTATTGTTTTCGTTTACCATAGTCGGAGTTTTATTTTATTTTCTCGCAAATGTGTTATAAAACGTCGTATGACATACGTGCGCTTTGATAATTACAGCCTCTGCTTACTTGTAACCCTCGCCTACGGCTCGGGCTATCAATATAGCCTCGGCTGTAATTTTCAACCTACCGCACTTATATCATAATGTACTATTACTCCAGTTAGGCTTGTTAAGTACGTACTTTAATGAAGGTATACATAAAAGTATATGTAAATAACCCGTAACGAAGCACTCTCCATCTTTAATTAAATTTGCGTCTTGTTTACACAAAATTGGGAATTTATCGTAGAAGTATTATTTATTTTGTTTAAATTGACAAGTACATAGCAGCGACGGCTACATTACTGCAGGCGTATTCACGGAGCTTCGATATTCGATATTCGACTCGGAATCGGAAAATCTGTCGAACACTTTCGAGACACTATCTCGCAAACTGACGCTTGAAATCAAAGTTTTTGTATGAAAATACTAAAAGTATATTAATTCGTCGAGCACCGCGCAGTTCCAATGGGCACCGTAACAAGTAAAAACAAAAATAAAATAAATAATCTCACACCGTATATCCCCGAGGGGGTAGGCAGAGGTATTCCATTACTGGATATACCCACATTTCTCGAGATATAGTGGACCCCTAAACGTGATAGGTGGTGAGCCCATCGCCGGACCGGGTCTGTTTACACATGTCTCAGAATTAATTCTGAGACCTGCGGGTTTCCTCACGATGTTTTTCTTCACTAGCTCGACGGTGAAGAAAAACATCGTGAGGAAACCCGCAGGTCTCAGAATTAATTCTGAGACATGTGTAAACAGACCCTGTCCAACGATGGGCTTACCACCTATCACGTTTAGGGGTCCAATATACCTATCTCGTGAAATGTGGGTATATCCAGTAATGGAATACCTCTGCCTACCCCCTCGGGGATAAAAAAGGCGTAAGATTATATTATTCTGGCGTTTTGAATGCACCGCGGAGTCTAACGCTTTCCCTCATTATTACTCGCATCTACCTTAAAAACCTCGCATAAACTCACGTGGCGTTTACGACAGCAGTAAGAAAACTATATGAAAATTTAATATTATTAATTTCTAGAATGTTTATCCTTCAAAATGGATTACGCGACGGTTTATAGGGTCGGCTACGATCAGTCGTTGAGCGAAACGATAATTTTATTTGCCGCCATACTGTATCGTAAAAGATATCGCTTAGAAATCTGGATTTCCATTAATTTGGTTCGTTAAGTTCTTATGACAGGCAGAAGCTTATTAGTACGTACGCTTTGGACTCGATTCTGCAACCCACTTAAAATTCCTAATTTAAAGTTAGCCTATCCTTCTTTATAGAATACGGAAGAAAAAGGACAGAAACAAACCATAGGTTATAGAGTAATGTCAAACATGGAAAAACCGACTAATTTGATGTCTTATCTGTCACTTTTATCCATTAACCTCCTTACATCGTGTCTAAAATTGCTAAAAACGTGAATTTGAATGCGTCCTTATGGTTCAGTTTTGTTATTTTGACATTTGTGACGTTGTAAATAAATATGGCGCTTAATTCTGTCCCTTTCCTTTCCAAAGCGGTGGAAAAGAATAGAGCTAACTTAAAATTAGGAATTTTAGGTGGTTTGCAGAATCGAGTCCTTTAACTGCCTATAATTCTGTAGATACCTAGGGAAACACAAGTTTTCCGATTTACAATATTTCAGACGTTACTTTGAACCGATCGGTGTCAGTGCCGGCATAGTACCTATCGCATTATTTATAAATCACTAGCGACCCGCCCCGGCTTCGCACGGGTGCAATGCTGAATTTTCTTTGCTATAAACCTTGCGGAGCCCGAGACCTTTCTAACGAATGCAAAACCATTGAAATCGGTTCGTCAGTTCTGGAGTTAAATCGTCAGGAAGGAAAACTCGACTTATTTTTATATAGTAGATTTATTAGCAAAGATATTATATATAGAAAGACGTAGATATGTTACTAGAGCACGGAAAATGAGGCCGACAAATGTAGTTAATAATAAAATTATTTCTTACAGGGCCTTCCCAATCTAATATTAGAAGCCATTACGATTTATAATTCGGAAGCGAAACAAATTTTTCGTGACACATAATTGACGCCGGAAAGGTCAGAAATACCTAAATTAGATTCGTAGTCATAAAATCGTAAACCTAATTTTATTCCGGACACGTTTCATCCTCAAACAGATTCCTGATAAAGCTACCTTTAAACGCCTGGCGGTTTTCGAGCGTAATTGGAATCGTAAGTCGGGATATCCATGGCTATCTTTTTTAGGGTTTCGTATCAAAATGGTCACAATAAATACAATTGGAAAAACTAACGGCGGTAAATAGATATAATATAACACACTACACCTTGATTAAAAACTACTGAAAACAGGTTTTGAATAAGACAACATTTGTCTTGCGAATACTATTCATATAAATGCAAAAGTTTGTATAGATGGATGTATGGATGGATGTTTGTCCCTCTTTCCGGCAAAAACTACCGAACGGATTTTGCTGAAACTTTACAGTTATAATATAGCTTATACCTACATCAGAATAACACATAGGCTAGAAACAGCAGGGCGTTGCTCGTTCTTAATAATTATGTTGTACATGTCACGAGCACATGAAGCACTTGTAGTGCGAGTCTGACCTTTATGGAGATTGTAATAAGAACGTTACAAAGTCCAATGTGTCAAGCTCCACGTGCTCTTGTCTGCACTTGCTTTTGTGGATTTTTTTCTCACATTGCGCTAGTTGTATATCTATCAACGTTTTAAGCTTAATTAATATTATGAGGACATTTTTTATCTGTAAATATGGTATAATAATATCTTTTAAACGCGGCATCGCTCGCGCACGTTTATTTCACCCCCTTAGGGGTTGAATTTTGCAAAATCCTTTCTTAGTGGATCCTACACTGTTTAAGCTATCTATGTGCAAAATTTCAAGTCTCTAGACCTAGCGGTTTAGGCTGTGCGTTGATACATCACCAATCAGTCAGTCAGTTTTTCATTTTATATAAAATAAATATTAATGGTAATCTTGTCTATGCAACACTTAATGGGTGCCAGTATTTTTTTCAGAATCTTCAAACAACAAACAAAACAACTGGCAACACCAGATTTTTGAAATTTAACCACATTTCCTCGACGGATATTCCGTTGAAGTGTCTCTGACATCGACACTCAGCAAAAGATAAGTGTCATTCAACGACGTTGGCAGTTGACGTTGGTTAGTATACCACCTTTATTACCATGTGCTAAGGTTTTTTTTAAACTGCGACTATCGCTTGTTCATTCGAAGAGCCTTGCCATTCAAAAGTTGGAGAACTGGGTTAAATAGGTCGGATATGAAAATATAATCATCTAGCGATTCCTGACTCTGCTTGCATGAACTTTGAACTTTTATATTTATAGAAATAATAATGAAATGTTGTTTGATGGTAGGTGCATCTGGTTCTATTCTATATAATCGGAGACGCTACTGACAGGCGGTTTCCCTCTGCCAAAAAAAAGTGTCGGTCAACACGCATACCAACAGTTATCCAAGCACGCCGTGAACTCAAAAAAACTAGTTGTATTTAACAAAATACAACTAGCGTTTCTGAGTTCACGGAGTGCTCGGATTGGTGAATGTATTTGTGTGCATCTAGTTCAAGCTAGTGTTTAATTGTTTTGTCAAAAAATGCGTTTGTGTTAACATTATTTGTGTGCGTTTCCTCGTCCCCCACGCAGAAATTGGCAGACTTTTTTGCAAAAGAAACTAGTGCGCGTGACGTCTCCTGTTGGTTTAATACTCAAAGTACACACGTCATTTTACACCAGCAAAATTTACACTACCCCAGAATCGAACCTACACAGGTCCTTAAACGAATTTTCATATAAATTATCCTACATAACCACTCGCCGTCATTATTAATTAATTGCTAACAATGTCAAGCAAAATTGTTTACTTCCTAGCTACCCCTTGTATCAGGAAAATGATCGTTAAACTTTGGTGTATAAAGTTTGTTTTAGGATGGAGGAGCGGGTCTCCCTAAGCTATTAGGCTGATAGCATTTGATTGATGGTTAAAGAGAAATTATCCTAAAGGGCATTGGACCATAAACTTAGAAAAAAGAGATAATGTAACTCAAACAAACTTCCAATTTCAAAATTCTTCCAAAAAAAATCGGTTGTTTGTCAAGTCGGTTTACTGACGATAGTTGAACGTGACAACGTCATAAGAAAATACTGATGGAATTGATTGTGCCTCTTTGTCGCTCGTTGTGCGCTCTCGCTTGCACTGGAACGCATACGTCATACTTTTTCGTGCATGCAGCCGCACACTGTGTAATTTTCATGAAATTGCGGTCACCCCTGGGATACCCCTTCATCCTATAGATCCAGCCAAGAAACAAAACTTCTGGGAAGAAACCATGGTTTTCTTATCCGGCTCCATTGAATTATAAGACGTTGTCACGTCAATAAAAAACTCGCGCGGTACTTTACAAAACCCGTAAAATTGAACAACCTTTGCCGACACAAAAATATATCGGATTGAAAGTACAATAGGCAAATGATTTGACTGACACGAGACCATTGGTGATACTATTTGTTTTCGAAGTGTACTCGAAATCCGCTTTCCGCGAGTTCTCAGTGAAATCGAAAGTTGATTGTTCGAAACTCTTTAAATCAAAACATGAAAAGTCGAAATTTCACAAAGAATTTTTATTGAGAACAAATTAACTGTCAGAACTAGAATTACAATCCTATCCAAAAATTAATCATATTTTTCAAACGAAATAAGTTTTCAACCCCATTTAAAAGCACAAAAGTTATAATGGTTTGGAATATTGAAGAAAGTTGGCATATAAATTTGGATCTATACTTTATATTTTATCGTCGAAGTAGATTACTATGACGCCAATACATTATTCTACTAATATTATACGAAAGTTTGTATGTATGGATGTTTGTATGGATGTCATCTTTCACGCAAAAACTGATGAACGGATTTTGATGAAATTTTACAGTTATATAGCTTATACATCAAAATAACACGTAGTCTATATTTTAACACCGTATTCCCACGGGAACGGGAACTATGCAGGTGAAACCGCGGGAAGCTGCTGGTACGAATATTCTTAACAAAGCCTTGTAAATTTAGGTATTAAAATTTACTGATTTAAAAAATATATCTCAGCGCTTGAAATGAGAACGAAAATTTTCAAATTTGCGAATAAAAAAGACTGTGTTATATCTCGGAACTATTTTGTTAGTTTAGCTGAAAGGAGAATGGAAGATAAAAGATTCTCATTAAACCCTATTAGCCACACAAGCCACACAATTAGTAAAAGCCTACCTACTATTACGTCTCGGGAGAGCTTCGTCCCCCTCAATTATCAAGAGGGTTCAGTGTGGTGCCAAGCTCCTTCACTGCACGTTACAGATCCTTCAGAACTAATTAACACACGGCTAAATGGGTTAGGAAGAGATTTTATTTGTTTACATAATCTCTATCTAGGCCCGTATTCACGGAGATTCGACATTCGATATTCGACTTTGATCTGTCGAAAGGTTTCAAGATGGGTTATTCACAGATGTCATATTTGACATAAGGATTCGACAGATTTTCCGATTACAAGTCAAATATCAAATGTCGATCGTCCGTGAAATCGGGCTCAGATCTCTCGTGATTCTTCTACTCTATAAAATCGGTATTTTTAAATAAGATATTTTTTGTATAAGCGTTTATTGATAAAACAAAGTGCAACCTTGCCACCAAAATGCTATGCAGTTTGTCGAGTATTTACAAGTTAAAACATGAAATGCTTACTGTAAATAAATAAATAATTTTAATTTGGTTAAGAAATAAAGTTACAAAACTTAGTACCACTTTCAATAAACTTAATGTACCCCGCTCCTAGTGCTGCCTCTAGCGGATCTTTTTAAAATCTTCAAAAGCCCTCCGCTTAACTGTCCCTTCCAATTCATGGTTGTCGCGAGAAACGAAACATAATTTAAAAGAGTTACCATGGTAACGCAGCAGACAAAGGTTATTTGATTTGCGAAGAGTTTTCGAGCGGAAACCGGAAAAAAATCTGATTTCCCTGCGTCCAGCTGCGTACCATTTAATTGAATTCCTCAAATTGTAATGTATTGGGGATTCCACAATGCATAGCATTGGAATTTTTATTGATACATCTTCTTTCATGTTAAAAAGTTTTTTTCGAGCGTGTTCTAGGTTATAAAATAACTGTATAAATTAATATATTTCATTGTAAGCTTCATTTATACCTAATTGATATACCTATTGTTAGCCCATAAATATCGATTGGAGCAACTCTATTGGAACTACGTCTCTACGCGTGACGTCACGAGGAACTGTCAGTAATCCCGCGCATTGGCTGACGAGCTAGGCTGTGGCGCGTATAGTTAAAATGTTTGCCAAAGAATCAGAAAGTCTGTAACTTAATAATAAACCATAATAAGGCTATCGCGTTATAAATTAATCATTCGAACACTATGCTACATATAATCTGATTAGTAGACTGGCTGACGTACTGACTGACTGATTGACCACCGCACAGCCGAAACCGCTGGGTTTAGAAACAGAGGGTAATTAAATGACGTAAGAAGAGTTTTTTTTATAAATTCGAACGGGAACGGGAATAAATAGGACACACGCAGACGCCGCCGCTGCGTAGCCACTAACTTAATAATGTTTTATAATTTGAAAGAATTTTTTTTACCTTAATTCACCTACGTAGTTCCCGTTCCTGTAGAAATACGGGAAAAATGTATAGCTTATGTTACTCCCTTACAATGTAGCTTTCCATTGGTGAAAGAACTTTAAAAATCGGAGCCTATTCAATACAAACAAACAAAACAAAAAAGTCCAATCTTTCCTCCATCCAGTTTATTCCTGTTCCTCTAGGAAATACAGACACCTACATATTTCAAGTTTCTTTGTGTTATATATTAGAAGTAGTACTTGGATATATCTCTATAACCAGTTTTTTTATTTTCCGCAGATAGCCACCATTTTGCACAGACAGACAAAAATGGCAAAAAAATGTGGTTTGGTATCTAAATCGAAAACATTTTTTTATTATTATTTTTTTTAAAAAAGGGGGCAAGCGAGCAGACGGGTCACCTGATGGTGAGTGACTACCGTCGCCCATGGACACCTGCAGCTGAAGAGTCACAAGTGCGTTGCGTATTTACACTGCCATTAAAATTTACAAAAAATATTTCACGGTCACGTTTAGAGTACCAAGTAAGTAACAACTCTTTATTGCACACCAATAAAAATATGCAACAAGTGACACAGTGATACAAAAAAGTACAAGGGACGGTCTTATCGCTTTAAGCGATTTCTAAGATTTTAGAGTTTTATTAATGTATAAATGGATAACCGATTTTATTACGTTCTATCTTTGAGTATTAAACCAACCGGAGACGCCGCTGACAGGCGTTCCCCTCTGCCAAAAAAAGTGTCGGTCAACACGCATACCTGTTATATACAACTAGTTTTTTTGAGTTCACGGAGTGCTTGGATTGGTAAATGTATTTGTGTGCATCTAGTTCAAGCTAGTGTTTAATTGTTTTGTCAAAAAATGCGTTTGTTTAACATTATTCGTGTTTGTTTCCTCGTCCCCCTTGCAGAAATTGGCAGACTTTTTTGCAAAGAAACTAGTGCGCGTGACGTCTCCTATTGGTTTAATACTCAAAGCGTTCTATCCGTAGATTACGTAACCAGCTTTGTGTGTTCCCTAGACACTCTCCGTTAATTTATGGAGTTCCCGAAGTCTCGTTGATGTAGGAACATTAATGAGTCCCACCCCCAAACTTAAGAACTATGGAACTGATTAAAGTTACTCAGTCTATCCCATTAGTTACTATAAGTTTCCCTCTTTTGTGTATTTTTAACTCTTAATAAAAATTCTTAATAATAATACAATAATATTTTAAGTTTGTAAAATATAGTAAAGTTCATTTTACTGTTCTTTCAATTTAGTTACTTGTGGATATCTATTTATATATCTATATATTGGTGATTCAACGCACAGCCTAAACCGCTGGGTCTAGAGACTTGAAATTTTGCACGTAGATATCTTGTACATTGTAGGCAAGGATTTTGCAAAATTCAACCCCTAAGGGGTTCATAAAAGTGCGCGAGCGAAGCAGTACATAATTAAATTCAAAATTCATTTACTTCAGTAGGTTTATAATATGTAACAGAATAAGCGCAATTCCTGAAATTAGTTTGTTCAGTATCGACTACATAATCGATTTCAGGTATTTTTAATATGTGTTAAATATTTCCGAAATATGAATTAGCATAGCGCTGAATTTAGTGATATCTATGAATTTCGTGCTATTATTGATCGACATTTAAGAAAATTGGTTAGAGACAACTAAAGTTCGATTGCATCATATATTTTTTTTAATTATCTAATTGGGGTGTATGAGGAATTGCGCTTTTTCTGTTACGCGTTGTATAAAATACACTTTGAATAGTGTACCTATATTAAAACCCTGTCTGTACATTAAATATTTTGACTACGTTTAAAAAGAGAGTAATTCCACGATTACAATAATACTGCCGACCCCTCGGAGATAAAGACGTGACTATTTCTTTCCCCGGGAAAAACCAGCTAAATAAAACAAAAGCAAAAAGAGTTTCCCGCCTTGAAACTACCGAGCTAACGATAAAAATACTCCTTAAATACCTTTGGTTCTTTATTGTCTTTGTAAATGAAGCAATTTGCATAAAATTCCCGCTTATCCTCGTGTACTGAAAAACCTTTGAATTGTGGACAAATTAGAGGCATAGGCGTCACAAGTTACTTTCAATAAGACCTGTCCCGTAATTATAGGGGCGACTTAAGTTTATCTTATTTTCAACTAGCGACCCGCCCGGCTTCGCACGGGTGCAATGCTAAAACTAAAACCTTCCTCTGGAATCACTCTATCTATTAAAAAAAACCGCATCAAAATCCGTTGCGTAGTTTTAAAGATTTAAGCATACAAAGGGACATAGGGAAATAGGGATATAGGGACAGAGAAAGCGACTTTGTTTTATACTATGTAGTGATAGTGATAGTGACTTCAAAAAGGAGGAGTTATCAATTGAAATATTTTTTTTATGTATGTTACCCAAAGGATTAAAATATAATAGGGCATAGAGAGGACAAAGCGAGGAAAATTTGAAGCCAAAAGTTATTCCAAGTGGAATAATTCTAGTACAATGTCGACCGAATGACAGCTCGCGTTCATACTAACTAAAGCTGGCTACCAAATCTAGCTACGAAGTGGGACGAAGGGAACATGACGCTTGTGCTTCAAACATGCTTCAAAGTTTTGTATGAATATATTCCCAATGCCCTCTCTATGTCCTATTATATTTCAATCTCTTCGATGTTAAATAAGAACTTTCGACTTTGAGAAGCGATTTTGGATATTATTTTTCTACTACACACCCGCGTAGTTCCCGTTTCCGTAGGAATGCAGTGATAAAATATAGCTTATGTGTAATTGTTTATGTATGATTTTCGTATCTTGAGTTTTATTATTTTATTGTTATTTCTTTGTTTTTATAGCACTGGCTGTTTTTTTTTCTTTTTTTAATGGTCTGCGTATATATATATATATATATATATATATATATATATATATATATATATATATATATATATATATATTTAAATTAATGTAGTATCAATGAAATTTATATGTGGAGACTTTTCATCAGCAATATTGTTATTCACAGTATCCTTATATTTATAAATGTAATTAATTCCTAAAAATAAATAAATAAATAAATTCTGATGTTTATCTTATGTGTAATGTTATTTGGAGCCTCGTCTGTCAACAAACCATTGTATGGTTTGACAGCATGTTCGACAATTAGATATAAGCACTTTTTACTGAATAAAAGTATTATTATTATCTATACATCTATACATATAATAAAACTCTAACGGGGCCGTGTCTGTACATTAAATATTTTTTGAAAATTTTAACGGTAGTGTATATAGTTATCGATATAGATACCGAAACACCAATTTTTGGAATTTTTGTCTGTCTGTCTGTCTGTCTGTCTGTCTGTCTGGTTGTGCACGCATCACTCAAAAACTACTGAACGGATTTTGATGAAATTTGGTATGGAGATAGCTGAGTACCCGGGTCAACATCTAGGGTACTTTTTATTCCAGGAAAATATCTCATTCCCACGGGAACATATAAAAACTGGTTAAAAAGAGAAATACGTACTACTCCGAAACGATAACACCTAGAAACTTGAAAAATTGTATGAAGGTGTCTGATATTATGTCATAGGAAATTGGTATGAAGGGATTTTTGGAAATTCCCACGGGAACGGGAATAAACTGAATCCAAGCGGGAAAACGCCGCTGGGAACCCGCTATTTGAAATATGGTACGTAGGTGTCTTAAGTATGTCGTAGGCAACCACTATGAAGGGATTTTCGGAAATTAACACAGGAACGGGAATCAACGGAATCCGCGCGGGCAACGCCGCTGGGCACCCGCTAGTAAGCTATATAACTGTAAAGTTTTCTCAAAATCCGTTCAGTAGTTTTTGCTTGAAAGAGGAACAAACATCCATACATACAAACTTTGGCGTATATATTATTAGTTTGATTTTAAAGCTGGTGCTTCCAGATTGGTAACATACTAATTTCGTCCAGTTCTGATAATATCATCCATGAGAAAACGCTACAAGTCTTAAATTTGCATTAAGTATGTGCGCGACAAATGGACGAATAACTCAATATCACGCCAACAGATTTCGATGGTTCTTTTTAAACCGACTTCAAAAATGAAGAGGTCTCAACTCAAATGTATTTTTAGTATAATTCGTTGAAGTCGGTTTTTTTGATGAATATGTACTTACGTAAGTTTTTGAAAAACTCAATGGTACCTACATGTCAGGATTCGAACCCAGCTTCGCGCATGAAAAGCGGACTCTAACCGCTGGGCTATCAATACTCTCAATATTAGAAAGATGTTATTAAACATCCTGTATATACGTAGAAACGCGTGGCGTTTTAATGACAAACAAATATACATTTATAGGTGTAGGGTTCCTACGTATTATGTCATATGAGTAGTCAGTCTGGCTAGATGCGGAGCTTTTGAAGTTAGAAAGCAATTTGAATTTGAAATGACTCTTTTGAAGGCTTTGACGTCGCTTTGACTTATGTATGTGTGACTTCCGGTGTCGTGGCCAGTGATATTATACCTTGTAATGAACGGAGCCGTAACTAGGTACCTATGGGTCCTTGACACATTTTTTTTTTGATACATCAACAGTTATTTACACTGATCTTGCTTACATTTTCAGCCTTAAATTTATATAGTTATAGGTAAGTGTAATAAATACTTATAGATGTACTCCACATGCATTAACACTAGGAGTTACATTTAAATCCGAAAAGGCACTCAAGCCCCGGTAATAAGCAGAATAGTCAGTGATTGGCTCATGAGCCAAATTCACTACCAACTGAGCCAATCATGGATTTGATTCCCGTCCAGGGCAAACCATTGGTAGCTTTGTGCCTGGGTGTATATGAGGTCAGGCCTGTCCTAGTCCGTAGTTTAGGTATAAATATTTGTAAACGCGCGCACGCCTACTCGACAGGCGAGTCGCAAAAGGCGCTCGTTGGCGACAGACTGCCAAGCGTTGACAGTATTTCGACGGTCGAACAAATGAGAAAAAAAATTCTCACTAGTTCGACGATCGAACTAATCAATCGAACTAGTGGGAACAAACCCCCCATACGTATATTGCTGTTTTATTCGTTTTTGTGTGTGTTTTTGTCATTCTATGGTAGGTTCAAAACAATATTACATGAGTGAAACCTTCGCCAACAAATAATGCAGTTTGGCGATACTTAATTATAACGTAAATTTTTGTATTCTGTGGATAATAAATAAATAAAGTACAAATAAAGGAAATTAGGTACTTGAGTCGGCTTTCTGCACGTTATACTCTCTGATGAGGTTAGGTTTTAGTACTCTGAGCTCTGCGTACCTAATTTGGGACTCGACAAACCGTTGAATTAAAGTCCCAATACTTTAGTGCACACATCACAAAGTATACTGTGGTAACAACAAAGAAAATGAAGTACCCGGAAGCCGAAACTAATAAACAAGCTGATGAATCATCTAGCACGCGGCACTCGTCCTGTCAGACTGGTTATCCATCATAATGGGGAAGGATTAACGTGCTTTATTTATAGCGGAAGCTATAAGTGAGAGCGAACAAAAAAATTGCGGAAAAACTCCGTTAACCTCCAGTAATAATGTCGTGCTTTGTATTCCATTTCTAAATACCCACGTTTCGTCAGTATATTCTTTGGACCCATAAACGTGACCCACAAACATCGGTGAACAGGGTCCGTTACACATGCTTCAGAATTAATTCTGGGACCTGCGGGATTTATCACGATGTTTTCCTTTACCGTTGAGCTAGTGGCAAATATACAACACGTAACAGAAAAAGCGCAATTCCTCATACACCCCAATTAGTATATTAATATAAAAAATATATGATGCAATCGAACTTTAGTTGTGTCTAACCAATTTTCTTAAATATCGATTAATAATAGCACGATTTCCATAGAAAGCACTAAATTCAGCTACGATGTTTTTTTTTAATTTAACATATATTAAAAATAGCTGAAATCGAATAAGTAGTCGATACTGAACAAACTAATTTCAGGAATTGCGCTTATTCTGTTACATGTTGTATAATTACGTAATTTTTTAGCCCCTGCTTTCCAAACGGCAATATAAACTAATATTAGCTGACATAATCACATGTTAGCTGTTCAGATTGGTTGAATAAAATCAATTTAACAGTCCTTCAACTAATTTTAGTTTACTTTACCTTTCGCCGGGAGTAAGACTATTATAGCGAATATGAGGGTATTTAAGACCAGAAAAATAAACATACTAACTCCTTTATCATCGTACAATATTTAATATTATTATGAATACCTATGTATATATTTTATATTTTTTAGAAGTGGAACGGTATCTGTAGACAAAACAGTTCGTGTTCACCATTCAATTCAACTTGGTACGCCGCATATTTTCTTTAAAACTGTCTTGTATCAGCCCTTGTCGATGTATACCGCAAACTCAGCGAGATTGCGGTAAGCTACCAGTGCCACCCGCTTCGCCGCACCCACGCTATGCACAAGCACAGTATAAAAAATAGTACTAGCGTCCAGTATGGACACTCCCTGCCTCCCGCTAAAAGTGCCGCCACCCCGCGCTTGGTGACCTCACAGTCACCGGCTGGCTAGGACGAGACGACGACGCGGTGTGTAGAGCCATGGTACGCGTTCTCACACAAGCATGGAACGCGTCGAACGCGAACACGAGCTTAGACTGTGTGCGTAGCAACGCGTTTGTTTCATACATTTTATCGCTTGTGTCCAAGGTGTGGCACAAGTTCATTATTTTCCCAACTGCGTAGGTATTTTGAAATTTTAACCGAAAATTGTTTAACGCCGCCAGTTCGTGATTTGCGCCAACAATTCAGCCAGTTGCGATACATAGCACCCGTACAACACAATCAGAAATATCTGAAAATAAACCATTGATTGATTTACTATGCTTTTGTTTTGCTGAGAAATATTCTTCTGGAGATAAAATATTTTTGGTTAGCCTTGCGATGTGTTTTTCCTTCGTAATTTCGTTGTGGGTGGCTTCTAATTGGTTCATAAGAGTATTTGTAGCTGGAAAATAATATATTATATCGAAAATAGTTATTTCATGAATCCTTTAACCTAATAATAGACATTATCATATGTGCGAAGTAATGTTTGTTTTAACCCGAAAAGTCTTAGCGAGGACGCCGGCGCGGCGGCCCGATACAAAAATGTGATTTACAGTCAAGTGTCAACGAGGACGCCCGCGGCCTCGCGGCGTCTGCGCAGTGCGCCTTTGGTGAAAAGTCAAATGTCAAGGTCAAATGTTTTGTTTCTGTGAACTAGATGGGTTAACTTTGTATTTTTCACTTAAATTTGACTTACATAATTCGAGATGACTTACACAATTATTTGTAAGTTCAAGTACTTCATGGTGACACTAATATATATAGAGAAAAAAGTTTGTATGTGTGTTTATTTGTAATGATATAAAGCTTTCACCGCTTCTGCATCGCTTAAAAATTTTTCACTAATATAAAGCTTGCTTTTCTGGGAGTAATTTTTAAAGAAAGAGGCAAATGAAAACAGGTAGTAGCTTGTAATATGACTGGTTATCAAAGAGATTAAAATATAATAGGACATAGAGGGGGCATTGGCAATATTTTCATACAAAACTTTGAAGCATGTTTGAAGCTCAAGCGTCATGTCAGTTAGTATGAACGCGAGCTGTCATTCGGTCGAAATTGTACTAGACTTATTCCACTTGGAATTACTTTTGACCTAAAATTTTTATCGCTTTGTCCCATCTATGTCCTAATATATTTTAATCTCTTTGCTGGTTATATAATCGAAAATCTTAATAATTAATTCAAACGTTTCGACTTATTGAAGGGTCATGGCTTGACCTGAGACTTTCGGCGAGGGTGAAAACCCGTGTGATACATCTACAGGATTTTTCAAAATCTCACATAACTACGTCGTTACGACATCGATACAAAGATTACACGAGAAATATATTGGCTGTGCACGTCACTGTTTCCCAGAAGTTACAGAACGAAGTAGGTGATGATATGTGGATGTTTCCCATCAATTTTACCCATAAGTCTGAGTGGGGCGTAATATTGGAACAGATTTATTTGGAACTGCCAAGTCTTTGTGTCTGTATTTTGAATTATTGACAATGGAACGTTCTGTTTTAGTTAGTTTTTTGAGCTAATTTGTTTGTGGCTGTCAGACAAATCTTTTTTTAAACGAGACCATTTGAAAAGCTGATCTATATCTATACATATAATAAAACTCTAACGGGGCCGTGTCTGTACATTAAATATTTTTTGAAAATTTTAACAGTAGTGTATATAGTTATCGATATAGATACCGAAACACCAATTTTTTGAATTTTTGTCTGTCTGTCTGTCTGTCTGTCTGTCTGTCTGTCTGGTTGTGCACGCATCACTCAAAAACTACTGGACGGATTTTGATGAAATTTGGTATGGAGATAACTGAGTACCCGGGTCAACATCTAGGGTACTTTTTATTCCAGGAAAATATCTCATTCCCACGGGAAAATAAAAAACTGGTTGAAAAGAGAAATACGATACTACTCCTAAACGATAACACCTAGAAACTTGAAAAATGGTATGAAGGTGTCTGATATGTCATAGGTAATTGGTATAAAGGGATTTTTGGAAATTCCCACGGGAACGGGAATAAACTAAATCCAAGCGGGAAAACGCCGCTGGTCACCCGCTATTTGAAATATAGTATGTAGGTGTCTTAAATATGTCGTAGGCAACCACTATGAAGGGATTTTCGGAAATTCCCACGGGAACGGGGATAAACGAAATCCGCGCGGGCAACGCCGCTGGGCATCCGCTGATTTTAAAATAAAGTACACGGGCCAAGTACTTTAAGACTCTGTAAATCTGTTCAAAGCAAATAAAGGAGACGGGCCTGTTTGCTCAGTTAGTGACCCTGCCTTCTGACCCGGAGGTCTTGGGTTCGATCTTCGCTCGAGGCCAACATTTGTGTGCATGAACATGTCTGTTAGCTTCGTCTCTGGTCGTTTAATATTTATTTTATGTATGTTCATCAGTTGTTTAGTACCCATAGTACTGGCCCTGCCTAGTTAGGGACTAAATAACAACGGCTTAGGTGGCTACTCGACCACAGAAAACTCGGCCAATGGTCGAGAAGCCACCTTTTGAATGGTTAGGTGGTTACTCGACGGTGTGTGAATTGTGTCCCACAATTTATTATTATTAATTCCCTAAACATTTTAAATAAACCACAGATAGAAGAAAACCATTTTCTTAAAACACCAGTAATTCTGTCTAAATATAAAAGAACCGGCCCGAGGCGGTTGCAGTAAAAAGGCTCTTAAAAGAAAAACTTTGACGCATCATAAATGTTCTCATAATTTGAATTATGTCGGTACTCGACAGTTCAAGTTGCCCTTAAATACATTAAATTGTGTGAAAGACAGCAAAACATTTTCCTTGCGAAAATGTGCTAAGATGCGAAACAACTTTTTGTTTCAAACTTAATCAGGTTTTTGTGAAAAAAAGAGAAAAGTCGTTTCTTATTTCAACGTTCAGTTTGCGCTAAGACTTTAGCATGTAAATAGGGTACATTTCAAGATTACTATGGCTTTTCTTAATGCCCACCAAAAGAACATCGGCAGCTTTGGTACCCACTGAAATAGACACCCACGGGGTATCACACTATGCTTGTTTTATTGACTCATAACAAGTCGAAATTTTCCATATTTTTTAATTAATCTAGCAGTTGGAAATATTGAGTCAAATAAAACAGAAATATCATAGAAACACGAATCGATCGATTAGGAAATCTATTAATACCAAAGAGATTAAAATATAATATAAGGCATAGAGGGGACAAAGCGAGGATTATTTGAAGCCAAAAGTTATTCCAAGTGGAATAAGTCTAGTACAATTTCGACCGAATGACAGCTCGCGTTCATACTAACTGACATGACAAGGACATGACGCTTGAGCTTCAAAGTTTTGTATGAAAATATTCCCAATGCCCCCTCTATGCTATTATATTTTAATATCTTTGATTAATACAAAAACTTTTTTGTTGTTGTGGTAAAATTGAACGTCGTGTCATCACGTCAACCATGTCATTCACTAGGGATGGCCAAGTGAAAAAATAAATTGATATTTATCGTATCGACATTTCTAAATACTATAGATAAAAATTGAGTGAAAAATATCGATATACTCGTATCGTCAGTTTTTACATTATTATTTATACATATTCCCAAATTCGTAAAAAAGGACGATGAAAATAGTATTTTTTTATAAATGCTTGAGTCTAAACAAGTATCTAGTACCTACCTAAGATGAAATGAAATACGAAACCAGAATTGCGTTAAAAATATATTAAAATTGATACAATTCGATACTGTAAAATAAATGTCGATATATCGCCATTAAAAATATCGACGATATATATAATATGCTAATTATGTATTTGGAAAAATATCAATATTTTAATATAGGTATCGATATTTTTTGCCCAAGCCATCATTTACTGCCACTATGTGGCATAGAGTAACTTATAAGTTATATGGCATGTGGTAGGCAGTGCTATTTTCTAACAAAGAGGTTGGAAGAAAATCATTTTCTTTCCTTAGAGAAACTTTTTCTTTACACCTCTTTGGTACCTAAAATCTCATAATAACCTACAAAATACACTAGGTGACGAATAACTTTTAAACCCCAACTTATAAAAATGTGGTATAAATACTGATTATCTTAGTCTGTCCAAGAACTATCGATTTTACACGGTTTCGTCTTCCGTAGGCAGGTGTAAGTGGGGTACCCAAAACACATGGACTTTTGCCAATGTTCTTTGACAAGTATTTTTGTGGGTTTTTGAATACTTTTCCTCTTTTTGCAATAAGTTCTAGAGTCATATAATAGTGATAGCCTTACGGTTAAAAAGCCTGCTTCATATGATGATAATCAGTGACGCTCGGGTTCGAATCCTGGCATGTAAAAATGAGTTTTTCAAAACTTAAACTGTATATTATCACTAGCCTGACGGTGAAGAAAAACATAGTGAGGAAACCCGCCGGTCCCAGAATTAATTCTGAGACATGACTGTAAGTGTAAACAGACCCGGTCCGGCGATGGGCTCACCACATATCACGTTTAGGGGTCCAATATATCGTGAAAAGTGTCCAGGAATTAAATACCTCTGCCTACCCCTTCGGGAATAAAAGTCAAAATTATCAATAAGTAGATTATCTCAGTGACCCAAAATTTACCAATAATATTATTTAATATAATAATATAATATTTTTGTGGTTTTTGAATACCTCCTATTGCAATAAGTTCTAGAGTCAAGAATATCAATAAATATACTGGATGATTTTTTTACCATCTGGAAAAAATATGACGTATAAGGTATCTAGAGCCGAAGTTATACACGAGATTAATTGTTAAATATAGTCATGTTTAATGCCATTTACAAAATCTAGAAAACTACGCACACAAATGTAGCAGCTGGCGGTTGTAGGTAGATTGCGCATGAATGGAAGCTACGAGCTTGTTTCTTTTTAAAATACTACTTCAAATATTTCAGTGTGTAATATTGACTACAATTAAGTAATTTATATTAGTTTAAGCAAGAATAAAAAATTATTTAATTAATTATTTTTTTAAGTAACAATGCCAAATGAATCTATTACACATACCTATCACACCATATTTTTTTCCAGACGGTAAAAAAACTCACCCTGTAGATTTTGTGTCTCAGATTAAAAAAAACTGGACAAGAGTAACATGTCTTGTATGAGGACCATCGTAAAGTTTTCTCTTTTTTATTTGTGTTACAGCGGGAATAGAATAATTTAAAAATGTTTATATAGTTGGTCCTTTTAAAAGGTCAATTTCCAACCACCTAAATCTTCATTTGTGGCTGGTAAATACTTTCATTAGAACCCAAGATTTATGGCTTGGCGGAACTGTGCGAGTGCTTTCTGAATATTTATGAGGGTTCGCATCCTGTCACGCGGTCACGATTGACGTGCTCCGAATCTAATAGCCAATTTCTTGACGGGTCTGTTGGCTCAGCTGGTAGTGACCCTGCCTTCTGAGTCGGAGGTCGCGGGTTCAATCCCCGCTTGGGGCCAACATTTGTTTGCAGGAACATGTGTTGGATTCGTGTTTGTTTAATATTTAAAGTATGTTTATCAGTTGTTCAGTACCCATAGTATAGGCTCTGCCTTGTTTGGGAGTGAATAACCGTGAGTGAATTGTATCCAATAATTTATTATTATTGTAATTTATGGAAGATCTAAAAAATCATCCATATGATACAGTTGTTTCCTGTTGAATTTTGGAATTCTATTTACATCTTCAACTCGTAAAGTTCCACTTTTGTGGGACCTCATATTTAGTCTTACGCGAAACCACACCAGATTAATATATCTGGACCTGAAAAGCATTAGGCTGGATCTGCATATACGACCAAAACCACTTTTTAACATATTCATACTAAACTTTTTGTGCTCTTTCTGGCAAACTCACTCTTGTATTTCTATCCTTCTTCATTGCAGAGATAAATACATGCATAAAGTCGGATCTGACTACTTTCCGAAAAAATTAGGAAGCATAGAGGTTTATTTGTATTGATACCTTTATTCCATAAATTATTAATTTATTTTGGAGACGTAAACAAACATACACCCTTGTGCATTCAAAGTATTCTGTTTCTTCATGAACTTTCGCGTTGGGTGTATCAACAGATACGCACTTATGCCACTAAACCTTGCAACGGAATTAATGTATTAAACATAACTTACGCCATTATGCCAGTAAAATATTGTTTTTAACTATTATAGCATAAAGACGAATGTAATCATATGACAATCTAGCTGTAATATACTATTATTACGTAAAAAATCTTAGGCATATGTCATTTTAAACCATTATGTTACCAACTTTTTTAAATTTTTCAAGGCGCGTCTCGGTCGGTACTAAAGATAGGTCGGATATCTTCGGATTTTTTCGTCGCTAGTAAGCACCAGTGGGAGCAAGTGGGGAGGCAAATTCATGGTTTATCTTGTCTTGTGCATTCATATTAAAGGTCACGCGTGTTAAAGTAAGATAGTAAATGTAGATGGCACGTGTCAGGCCGGTAATTTGATTTTGAATACCTACTCATCATAAACAAAACTGCTTCACACACTTTTATTATCTTCATATGTATGTATGTTAGTATGTAACGAAAACTTTGAAAATTATTTTGACCCCCTTCAAACATTGGATGAACTCAAAATTTGGATAATTATCAAGGATCGATGACAATTCAATATTTTAAACAGTCAGACCCGTAATCCTTACTAGGAAAATCATGCTCGCGCAGCTTTACATACTTGCGCAAAATATTCGTGTACATGTGGGAAGTAACGTGCAGCTATGCTAAGTCAATAGATGGACTTGAGCTTTTGACAGCAACGAAGAATCCGCCCCCGCTTAGGGAATTGTATATTATCACCTCTAATCATACAGGTTCTTGCGTTGCTCCTATGTATATACAATAGTAAACTTTCAAGGCTAGGAAATAGCATAGAATTGAAGTTGGACTTACAATACAGCATCTCAGATTGCTTCGTCCCGTCAAACTTAACGAGTCGTAACACTCATGTATGCTGAACGGTGTAAGTTCTTATCTTGAGGATCACTTGAGTTTCATTTAAAAAAATGAACTTCCACCCAATCCGATATACAATATGTATCAGAAAGGTGAAATAATATTGAAGGGTGTATATGTATATCGTGTAACGAAATACCTACAAAAATATCAGATCTAATATAGCAACTTTTTTCTTTCATATAAACTTAATAATTACTTTTTATGTGTGAATTTTCGCCAACCCTGTGATTGAAGAATAAAAGCGTAGGGGCTCCCTACGCGCTAGTGTCGTTGACCGTAGTAGTGGCAGGTAGCGCCTGCGCGCGCAGCTGATCGCTCGCGCCGAGCGCCGGTCGCCGCCCGCGCCTTAGCATACTACCTATTTTATTCTAGGGTAAATGTTATTGGAAATAATAAAAGTTATTAATAGCAGTAATTATTAATTCAAAAAAAATTAGAGGTAAAAGCATAGTTTTTATTCAATAATAAATTTAACTGATCAAAACATTGTCATTAAACAAGTAATACCTACCTACATACTAGTCATGTAGTTTCATCCAACTTTTACACTTTGGGATTTGGGTCCGACCTACTATTGGTTTACACACACATTAATACCGCACAATAACTCAAAATGTCCACCCGTGCGCGCAGTGGGTAGGTACCACCAGCCGCAGGTCCCGGTACCACGAGTAGACGTACAGGCGCGCGACCTTGGGGGATTGAGCGCGGAACGAACCAGCCTCGCGCGGAGGCAGACACCTGACAAATTCTCCCGAAGCAGCTGAAGGATAGCATCCGCTGCTCATCCAGCGGTCTACCTTCGGCGAAGCGCACGTGACACAGCTCCCTAACTCGACTGATATTGCCATCAGGAGCACCGACACAAAGTCATTTCATAAGATTCACTTGAATAATCGTGAGACACTGTAACGACTGTTGCGAGTCATATTCTTTGAATATAACACGTCTTCACTCGTTGATAGATAGGAAGCAACTAAGTTCATTGATTTGAAAATGAAAGAATTTGCCGATTTTCTAAAATTTTGTTCTAGGGTTCAGTTGAAAATTAAACATTAACCTATGAAGATAAAAGACGTAAAAATAATTTTAAGCGATACAATGATAATGAATCAATTAATTACATAATTTACTTTTCTCAATTGTGAAATAATAATAACGTGAAATAAGGTAAAAGACTTAGAATTAGTAATATTTTTTAAAACATACGGAACCACTCAATAAATAGAGGGTGGAGCTAGACTCTTTAATAATGCCGCCGACGGCCCTTTGACCTTTGCGCAGTGTCCTTAATGGCCAAAAAGGAGCGCGCGGACGTTCCTAGTGATCAATGGATTTTTCATTGATCTAAAACCGCAATCCACGTGGACTACAAAATTCTATCAAAGACTAATAATGTCAGATATTTACGTAGGTAAATTAGTAGGTTTTCTTTAAAACTATGGGGAAAAAAATAATAATGATGGAGTATTATCGGGCCTGTTGGCTCAGTTGGTAGTGATCTTCAGAACCGGAGCTCGCGGGTTCGATTCCCGCTGAACAACATATGTTGGCCTACAGTTGTGTGAATTAACATTTTTGTGGGCTTCGTGACTGGGTTTTCAATAATTATTTAAGTATATCTATTAGTTATTTAGTACTCATAGTGTAGGCTCTGTCTAGTTTTTCGTAGGTAAAAACACGATGTCTTATCTGTACCATGTTTAGTCACTTAATAGAGAGTTCAACAGCATTTAGCAGCTGATTTAAGGGTTGAAAATGATTTTTTTTAATGATAACTTCCACGTCGTTTTACTCCAAATTTATAGTATATATTAAACAAGAGACATTTTTCCCGAACTGTATATAAGCTACTTTATATGACCCTTAATTATTATTTCACCTTTCTGATACATATTATATAGTTAAGAAACGTGCCGATGGATGAATGGCAAAGGTTGGTTAAAAATGTCGTGTCGCTAGCGTCAACCTCAAGAACCGTGCACACCCTGTTTTTTAAGAACTTTACCCTTCTATCGGCCCTCTAGGAGCGTTGACGGTTTATTTGTCCATTTCTCGTGGGATAAAAAATATTAAATGAAACAAAAGGATAAAGAAAAAAACATTGGATAACAAAAGACGGATGTTAAAAGACCAAAAAATAAAATGATATAGCGTAGATTTAGAAGAGCCAAAGAGGAACAGGAGAGACTATTATGAGAAACTATAGAGCTTCACAATTGGAAAAAAAAACAGAGAAGGTCGTTTACAACAAATGCGTCAGCATAATGCCAAATACCAAGCTTATCAGAATCTGAAGACGAAAGAGCCGTCCGCTTATAGCAAACCTCACGAGCTTTAGCCGAATATCGGGCCTCGCAATCCGAAAAAGACGGAGCAGCTTGCTTACAACAAATGAGTCAGAATTATGCCGAATACCCAGCTTCACAATCTGAATAAGATTGAGTAGCTCGCTTACAGCAAATGCGGCAGCGTAATGGGGAATCTAGACGATTACATAACGCAAGTCTCACAGGTTTCTTACAGGGGATAACACAGTTTGTGATAAAATATGTGAAATTTGCACCAAGCGTTGGTATCTGCATCAGATTTATAATTGGACTATAAACACAACCACAGCCCCTTATTTTCTCAATGAACTTAAGCAAAGAAATTGTTTAATCACTTGCAGACATTGTAAATGTCACTTAAGTCCAAAGTAAAACATTCCACCATCTAAAGCATGTTTGCTGCGGATGAGGGTTCCTGACTTCTACGCGATTATAAGTTCACGCATAGCTTTCTTTCAGTGTCGCTTACGGTCATCGAAAAACAGCATACTGAGGATGATAGCTGACAGCTACAACTGTCCGTATTATAAGTACCAGCTTGCTGTGCATCGCACATTGTAAATAGAAGTACATAATAAAAATGTTTTTAAGCAATTTCCAAAAGGGAGGTTAACGATTCTATTCATTATGTTAGTCTAGGACTTCCAAGCAAATGTACACAATTTTACAAAATATAGGTAATTTTATGTATGTATACATAATCATAAATTAGTATTCTGACTCCAGCTGGGAACAGTGTAAGCTTCATAACAATCAGTTCAGTTGTTTTAAAGATAATAGACTAACAAGAGTAAGTGTGCCAACAAATTAGGAAAGGCTTTAACGGTTTTTATCAGCACTTCCAAGTACTTCCAACCTTATACCTGAGATAATTGTTTGTAGTGACCAAGATTATGTTGACATGAGACGTTTATCATGGTTGAGAATTTTAAGCCATAATGCTGCATTTAAATATAAAATTACAGTTTAGTACTGATTTGACCAATGGGTTTGTCACACAAATTGTCAGCATAAAGTCGTATTTTAACATATTGTGCGTAGAGTCTATGATGAACTATATTATTTCAGGCATAAGGTCGGGTGTCAGCGAAAATATAAAAAAAGTAATAATTTACCACTTTATTGCAGTTTTAGATAAGTCCAGTTATCATAAAACTAAAGGTGAATATGTTTACAATAAATACGTATCAAAAAACTGTTTAATTTCCTTATATTATAAAAAATATTCACAAAATTGTTTTCCAATTTTGTTTTTGCTCTCCTGAAAACCTGACTTTTTCGACATCCGACCTTATGCTTTTCATGTCCAGATATAATGTTAGGCTATGGCTTCAGAATAGGGTACTTCACTAAAAATTCTAATCGGTCCCTCAGATTACTAAAAAGTATTGTACGTATTAAAGACAAATTTTGGGTTCGATTCTGCATTACAGCGCCTAAACTTATTTTAGTTTAGTCCTGTCATTTTCTTTCTCATAGAAAAGAGACGAGTGATATTTAGTCCTGTCAAATTAAAATTAGTCCTGTCAACTAAGGCACTTCATAACGTGTTTAGTGCATAAGTAAATAAGTCACGACTAAAATACAGCCTCTGATAGGACTAAATTCGGTAGGTTATCTTCTATCCCTTTTCTTTTTTTGAGGTAAAATAAAGACAGGAATAAACTAAAATAAGTTTAGTCGCTGTAATGCAGAATCGAACCCTTTGCCCTCTTTCGTAGACCTAAATCACAGAATATGTAATAGAACTAACGTAATGGTACCGAAGCTCCATCTGCCCTCCGCGTGTCAAGACTCTTACTTCTGTATTCTACAGCCATTACCAAAGAATTGAATAAACATGGAATGACAGAGCTTTAACGAAACTACTCGATGCCAGTTCTAGTAACAGAGTATACAAACCCACGCGAGCTTGCGTGTCAACTCGCGGTTGCAAACCAACGATCGGTGATGGCTTGCACCAAGCCATCCCATAAAGCGTTATTGTCAATTCGTGGTATTGAAGTTGGCGCAACGTCATTTGTGCAAACGATTGTCAAATGGACGTTTGAAAGAGAGAAAGACAAAAACTTTTTGTGTACTTTCTAAATTACTTTTGCCTAAGGCCATCTCCACGAACGAGAGGATCGCGGCGATTCTAAACAATCTCTCGCCCTGTGTAGACAGATGTTAGAGAGTATTATAGAAATTTGTGTCCGACCGAAATTGGTTTTCCGGCCGAAACCGAAACCGATTGCATTGCATTTTACCCGTTGTTCTGAATTAATTAGGACATGAAATGGAAACACAGTATATTCATTTTGTTGTAAATACTTTATTTAATATAATATAAAAAAAATATTAATGCACGACAATTCCCAAAAAGGGCTGCCGCGTCCGCTAAAGCGTTGCCGTGAGAAACGAAGTTAGGCGAGCGTGTACGACAACTTCCGAAATCAGTTTCGGTTTCGGCTTTTGCGGCCAAACTGCCGCCGAAACTCGGCTGAAACCGAAACCGAAACCGAACTTAAGGTCGGACACTAATAGAAATACAACGACCATAACATCGTCGCGATCCTCTCGTTTGTGGAGACGGCCCCTGAGATTTCATCCCCAAAAAATATTGTAAATATCCCCTCTCAACATGCTAGCTTTTTGCTAACAAACATCAGGTCTATGTGTGTTTAGAAAGGCCTTCATTAAATTCATCATCAACCTATGTTTGTCTACTCTATAGACATAGGCTTCCCCTAATGAGTGCCGTAGCGCCTTTCAGCTTGCTTGCAGTCTTTCGCAGATCGTCATCTCATCTGGCCGGACGGCGTCCTAATTTATAGTATTACTAGGCGACCCGTCCCGATTTCACACGGGTGCAATGCTTATACTAAAAACTTTCTCTTGAATCACTCTATCTATTAAAAAAAACCGCATCAAAATCCGTTGCGTAGTTTTAAAGATTTTAGCATACAAAGGGACATAGGGAGATAGGGATATAGGGACAGAGAAATTGACTTTGTTTTATACTATGTAGTGATAGTGATAGTAGTAATTTTTTAATCATTAGTTCTTAGTGCGTGAGACTCGAGTTCGTTTAAGAACTAACGTACTAGCTATACGTTGAAAGAAAACATCGCGAAGCAACCAAGTATCTGAATTGGTTGACGAATTGAAAGCACCACAGCAGAGGTTAGCAAGATATAGAATACCTTTGCCATCTCAATCGTGGTTGGAAATGGGATACAGCGTAAGCATGTAGATATGCATGCATAATAGCGGATGACCAGCGGCGCTGCCCGCGCGGAACAGGTTCATCCCCGTACCCGTGGGAATTTCTAAAAATTCCTTAATAAGTAGCCTACGACAAATAAGGCATCTGCACACCATATTTCAAGTTTCTAGGTGTTATCGTATCGTTATCCTAGATACGTAGGTATTTCTCTTTTAACCATGGGAATGAGATATTTTCCCTGGAACAAAAAGTACAGTAGATGTTGATTCGTTATCTCCATAAATATCCAATTTCATCAAATGCCGTCCAGTATTTTAGTGATGACAGAAAAAAATGCAAAAATTGGTGTTTTGACATCTAAATCGATAACTAAAAAATCAATAAAATGTATTTATTCTATAAGTAATAAGAATTACACTTAGAAAAGTCAATAGTCAATAACAAGGCAAACTAAACTCGTCCATGAAGATTGGCTAAATGTAAATATCAGTCCATCTCCACCGACGAGCTTGGCTAAATGTAAACAGCAGCCCATGAAATTTTCAAAAAATACTTCATGTACAGACACGGCCCTAGTTTTATTATATGTATAGATATATTACTTCAGAATATTACACGTGACGAATGACATTAATGTATCACGGAGTGCCATATCAGTGTCACTGTCACGCCGCTCGCGATGCAATATCCGCGACACGGTGCAATTTCGCGCCAGATTGCAATATTTTGTGACACCCTTCGTTCTTACGTTCGGAGACGACTGTGAATAGAATTTCCTTATTTTCTGAATACGTTTCCAGTAAAAAGCGAGATTGGCAACCATTTATTTTAGTAACGAAAGAAAAAAACCTTCATTTTGATGTAAGTATTCTTTGCCTAAATGTTATAGCCTAAGATCCGGCTGCAAATTAGTAAAGGGATCGAGTATATGCTACAAACCAAATTTTTACGCATATTTATGATAAGGAGAATATATATTTACCAGGGTAATAGGGTCGAAATATGGCCGCTAGTATTTAAAAAAAATATTAAATTTTGGGACGAAATTTTGTCATCATCATCAGCCGGAAGACGTCCACTGTTGAACAAAGGCCTCCCCCATAGAACGCCATAACGAACGGCAACTTGCCGCTTGCATCCACCGGTTACCCGCGACCTTGACGATGTCGTCGGTCCACCTGGTGGGAGGCCTACCAACGCTGCGTCTTCCGGTTCGTGGTCGCCACTCGAGAACCTTTCTTCCCCATCGGTTATCAGTTCTTCGAGCGATGTGGCCTGCCCATTGCCACTTAAGCTTGCAGATTCTGAGAGCTATGTCGGTGACCTTAGTTCTTCGGCGGATTTCCTCGTTCCGGATTCTATCGCGCAAAGAAACTCCGAGAAATTTTATTCACTTGTTTTTTTACATAAAATATCGTCGACTTCACGGAAATATTATGTATATTGCCGTGAAGTAGACGATATTTTTTAGACTTTGAAAAATTTGCTGATTTTTCAGGGTTTTTCAGAGTGATTGTATTCAGTACGGTAGCCCTAAATTCAGTTATTGCTGATTCAATAAATTAAGTAACTAATAACCAATCAGGAATTGCGCTTATTTTGTGGTATTTTTGAACTTACGAGTATCCAAGCCTCAGAGCGAATAAGAGAAAAGATGTGTGAGAAAGACGAACGATAAATTCGTAAAAAATAGCGCGTTTCATTTTAAAGTTTACTTACTTAGTTTATAAGTATAAAAAAGGTTTTATGAAACCTAAATATGATCTTACAAGCCTTCTTAAGCTTTCTTTCTTCTTTACGCTTGTACGGATTCGCCGAGGTCTTCTTTGAAGTCTTTAAAACTATTCCCACTTCGGACGAAATGTAGTAGGCACTTATTCATAACTAGCACCCGCCCCGGCTTCGCACGGGTGCAATGCTAATACTAAAACCTTCCTCTTGAATCACTCTATCTATTAAAAAAAACGGATCAAAATCCGTTGCGTAGTTTTAAAGATTTTAGCATACATAGGCATATATAGGGACAGAGAAAGCGACTTTGTTTTATACTATGTAGTGATAAATCACGATTTATAAATCTATATTTAAAATTAGAATACCACAGCGACTTATCCATTATTTGTGTAAAAGAATTACTCATGTGTTTTGAAATTTAGACCATCGCCACTTCCTATTTACATTCCAATGCCTTTATTAAGTGGATTTTTAAGTCCAGTGAAGATTATTTTTCTTTCAATTTATTCGATGATTTCATTGAGAATTACAAAATAAAAGTTTATTTTAATTTACGAACATATTCATAGTTCGACGGTGAAGGATAAGCGACGACACCCGCAGATCTTAGAATTAATTCTGAGACATGTGTAACGGCAATCCGGTTGGGATCACACGATCACACGTGTGAAGTGAAGAGTATAATATACTGGAGAAAAGGGGGTATTTTCAGGATTGTAATACTTCGTCCTCGGGAATAAAGCTGTGAGAATTTTTTCACTACTAGGTAGGTATATTCAATAAAAAAATCTGGATTTGTACAATTCTGGTTTTTTTCGTGAATTAGATTATTTAATAGCTGTAACGCAACTACTAGTCTCGCATCACTAATTGATATTCAACGGGCAATCGAAACAAACTTAAAACGTTGATCAAATTCAAGTGAAAATGTTAAAATTTGCCTCAATGACACCGATATAACACTTATAACGTTACGTATATCTATTAACGTAAGCATCCATTAGGAAATATTTTGTTTCCACGGGTGCCTTCTAATAGAAGATAACCCTAAAAAGAGTCTGAAATTAGGTAATCGTAAAATTTTACGCGGGAATCTGTAATTTATATTAGGGGAGACGAGGGGTTTTGAAACAGAGGTTAGTTGAAACAGCGCTGATTACGAGCAGCTTGTAACTGTTAGAGAGGTGGCAACTTCCAAAATCATTCAACTTTTACGTACACATCATCCTTAAGTACACATCCGAGACTCAATGCGCACGGTTGCGTCGTTGTAGTTTACCCATCACAAAAATCGCCGAAAGTAAGTTTTAAACGGTTTTTTTCGGGACCTATATCTTCATAACCCAATTATATTTTGATTTTAATTATGTATGTATGGAAAGTTAATTTACTCAAGATTGAATTAACGGGCCTCGTACTAGTAATTTCTTCGTATTTTTTTTCATGATATTTAATTTTGTCAACTTTGGGGTTATTTTTAGGCCTGAGGGGATTTGAAACAGGCTGTTTCAATTCACCTCGCTTAGGTTTTATTAGACAGTTTTGCCTTATAATGGTGTGGTATACATATATATTTTTCTGTTTATTTTATTCCAGTATCCCTACAGATTATAAAAAGAAGTATAACTAGTCTCTAAATATACGAACTAGTAGTATCATGAAAACTTACATTGCATCATAAAAGTCTGTGACGCGGTTTCTAGAAATACCTTCACTTGTGTAATGTACAATATTTTTTCGATAAGCATAAACTAAAACATAAACAAAACTAAAACATTATATTTTTTCACCAAAATAAAGACTCAATATAACCCCAAAACATTTGAAATTAAGATGTATGGACATTCAAAGATGTTAATTTAAAAAAACTTGTAAATCGAACTTTGATTTTATTTCTAATTTATAAACTATTTACAAGAAATTATTATTTATTTCAGATTGAAAATAAAAATAAATAAAACTTGCTTGATACTGTTTAAAATGTTGTATAAATAATAATACTACATTGTCAGACATCATTTACAGAACACGTAGATATTTAGTCTTTGACTAGGCTAAAAAAACTAGTGTCTGGTACTATGAGTTTTTTTTTAATTATAAGCACTTTCATAAATTCTCGCGCAAACACCCAGACACAGTCAACAGACATGTGTGACAAATATTGGCCCCGTTTGGGAATCTTACGCGCTCACCTTTGACTCAGAAGGTATGGTCACTAACAGCTGAGCCAACGGCCCTATAAATTATACTATCATCTCTAATGTATCAAATCCATTAAAAAAACATCTGTTTCAATTCACCTAGACCCCTGTTTCAACTTACCTCGGCATAAGGAGAGTTGAAACAGAATGACTTATTACGTTCAAATCGATTTTTTGTCACAGATTTTACTGTTACTCATTCTTTGTGGCTATTATCTGAAAATATAAGAAACAAACTATCGATTGAGCCTAAATTCACGCGGTTTGTGCTGTTAGATTTTTTTTTATGAATCATAATGTAAAATTTGTTTCAACTCCCCTAGGTCTCCCCTATACTTACGTAACGAAACTAATAATATTAGACAGTATTTTTAAGCAAACACTATTATCGATTTTAGTAACGTAATCCACTGGATCGCTCATAATAAAATACACCCACAATCGAATACCGCATCGATTCTGGGTTTAAGTATCAATTATTCTCTAATTTATTCTCCCACATAACATTGGTTGTTTGCTTTAGACCAATAACAAATTGCCTAGTGGATGTATAAAAGAGCTTCCACTGCCTAAAGTTGTTTATTTGTAACCCGCCGATTGGTTTAACTCTTCGTTTAAAAAAAGAACGTGTTCCATTCCACATTCTATTTGAATTATTGGCAAATAAAATATTTATACGGCATTCTAAAATAATATAACCCAGTTGCCATTTGAAAATTCTAATTTCAAATATGAAAATACGAGCTCGTTTGTTTTAATGAACTTTAGTTTTAAAAATAAATGAGAAAAGTTAAAAAAGTTTCTATAAATATTATCCTGAAACTGGAGCTCCATAATTTATGGCAAATATTCTAGACTTCTAGAATATTATCCTACTATTTCAACTGGATTTAAATGCTTCACATGCACTTGGTTCTCACTTAATCTTCTTTACATAATATTATGTATTTATTTATTGACGTGATAACGTCTTTTAAATCAATGATGAATTTGTTTTAGATACAGAAATAAATTATTTGAATCACTATCTCATCAGTGAAGGAAAACACAATGAGATATCCCTTTCGACTTGATTCTGATACATATGTAATTTATTTATTTTTAGCACTTCAGTCTTACAATCTGTATAACGTTTAGTTTTATAGAGGCCCCCTTTACTTATGACTCTGCTCCAGGGGACACGGCGTGTATTAAATAAACATTTAATATATTTCTCCAAACTTTTCCACGCACGTTCTTTTTCTCGTTATCAAAATGGCGGCCCCGTGGCCGAATCACGCGTCACGTGTTTTAACCGTTTCTTTTTCCTCGAGTAATCTTTCCGCCATTATTTCTTGGCAAATGGCGTAACATCCACTCTGAGGAGCTTTTCGTGGAATTACAAGAATTTATTCCGACCTTTGGTATCACTGTTATTACTTATTATACATCCGTGCTTTAGGAGTGGAGTTTCTTCTTAGAAAGTCACATGGAAGTATAAGGCCTTTTGGGTGCCGCGTTTTCTGTCTGTCTGTCAGAGCTGCTTATCTTGGCACCTACTAAAGATTTTATGCAAAATAAATTAAAACTCCAAGACCCGAATCAATATAAACGCATGTTTTTTTTTTCATAATTGATTTATCTACTATATAAAAATAAGTCGGGTTTTCCTTCCTGACGATTTAACTCGAGAACGGCCGGACCGATTTTGATGAAACTTTCTGTCTGGGTTCGAGTAAGTCCAGGGATGGTTTATAGCAAAGAAAATTCAGCATTGCACCCGTGCGAAGCCGGGGCGGGTCGCTAGTTTTTTAATAAAAATGAAAGCAAAATATTTTTTTCTATTTATTTGAATTTATCTAGTTTATTAATTAATCGATTACTAGGTATACACTAGCTTAGGTATACACCAGTGGGAATGTCCAGTGGATGGACGGGTCGCGATCGGAATTAAAAGTTTTAAAATAAATTTTACTCCAAATGAAAAAAAAACATTTCTCTTGGTACATGTAGCTAACTAACCCTTAAGAACAGTTCACGAAATTCTCAACTTATCAGATTATAAACATACCAAATTCTCAAATTAGCATATCATGTTCTATAGGATATATATATAACATAATACCTTCATGGTTTCCCTATCAATTTTCACTTTTCAATAAACCTACTATCAATATACATACATACAGGTCTCGCCTTCTTCCGACAGGGGTAGACAGAGACGATGGATCGCCACTTTTCAAATCCATAAGCCTTTTCATACACGCTCTTTTATTCTTCGCACTCCGTACCCCTTGCACCGAAGCGCTCGTAGCCCTGCGGTGCCAGTGTGTTTGTAACGATCACACTGGTTAAGGAAAGTTGGATGCGGTCAGTCAGTGGCATTTATATTACGAGCGCTTCCGTGTTTCGGAAGGCACGTTAAATTGTTGGTCCCGGTTTTCGTTGTGTTACGCACAATGGAAGTCGTTATGCCATGTCAGATACCCTTGGGTGGCTTGAAAAATTCTGACTGTTAAGTGGCCACTACCTTAACACCATCTCCCAATCCGCAGTGGGCTCGCGTGGGAGATTATAGCCCATACTTCCTCATGTGTGAGGAAAGACCCTTAGCGCAGCAGTGGGCTGTTACGGGTTGATGATGATGACTCCGGACCCCACCGTTTTGAAGGACGTCACTAATTTGATCCGTGAACGTCTTTCTGGGGCGTCCTTTTTCCTTGCATCCTTCAACATTCGCAATGTAAATCAATATCTACACTAATATTATAAAGACGCAATACGATAGCGAAAAACAAACTAAATTATGTAACCCAATTTAGCATTAAGTAGGTAACAATTGATTAAAAGAATATTGTGTTGAGGAGTTTCTTGCCCCGCTTCTTCTCCTCAACCATACATGCTGAAGCGGTGGAGTTGAAATGACGTTCAATAAGTGGACTTGTAAGTTCCTATTTTGAATAAAACATTTTGACTTTGACTTTGACGAAAGATTTGTATTTTTGTTTTCTTGTATTTTTGTAATATATATTTTAGACTGATAAATCGTCGCGACGGTAGCTTTGGATTAAATTTCATTTTACGTTTGATGTAAATTAATTTTGTGGAACGCCTGAGGCTGGTCGGGGCAACTTAAAAAGGGTTGCAATTCGGTTAGGTACCTAAATCAAATCAAATCAAAATGTTTTTATTAAAAAATCCAATATGCTTGCGTCCATTTATTGACGGGCCTGTTGACTCAGTTAATAGTGACTCTACCTTCTGAGTCCGAGGTCGCGGGTTCGATCCCCGCTCGGCTCCAACATTTGTGTGCATTAACATGTCTGCTGGCTTCGTATCTGGTCATTTAATATTATTTTATTTAAGTATGTTCAGTTGTTTAGTTCCCATAGTACAGGCCCTGCTTAGTTTGAGACTAAATAACTGAAAATGTATTTTATTTCCGTAAAAATACTGTAGTGTTGACACATTCTAATTTTTCGTTTTTAACTGTAACTGAGTTTAAAGTTCGTTTAACATTTGATAAAGAAAAATGTACAAATTTAGTTTTTTTCTCATTGATAAGTAAATTATTAACGTTAAACCAACCCACAACACCATTAATTGAACTGTTCACTTCGTCATAGACTTTATAGGTCGTTTAACTTTAAAAAGTAGAGATGTATCATCTGCGAACAGTACAATATCACGTTGCACTCGGTTGGGTAAGTCATTTATATAGACCAGAAATAGAAATGGGCCTAAAATGGAGCCCTGCGGTACACCAATACAAACCGCCGCCGATCCAGACGATCTTGAGCCGTTTACAATACAATGTGTTGATACATTGTATCCGGCTTCTCAAGCAGGACTTAATTAAATCAAGAGCGCGGCCTTGTACTCCTTGTGTGTGAATGGTCTCCTACAATTTATTTATTATACACACCATGCAGCAACGAAAACCTAAAGAAAACGTAGAATTTTCCTAATACTATAAACTTTGTACTGTTTGGTGAAAATGAAAATGTATTTTATTTCCATGTGTATCTGATAATTACACTTAGAAAAGTCAATAGTCTAATAATAAGGCACTTTGAACTTGTCCATGAAGATTGGCTAAATGTACAGCAGCCCATCTCTACCGACGAGTTGCTGGTTCCAAAAGCAGTCCCCCAGAAGAACCAGCAAGAAATTCAAGGGCAGCTCTTTTTAATCTCATGTATTACTAGTAAATATGGTTTACAATAATAATTATAATGAATACCCTTATCTACATAGCGTCGAGTCGGTTAATCCCATGCATTTTGGTCTATTATGTAGTCTGTAATTTTATACTAGCCTTTTTTATTTAATTTTTGCTTAACTATGGTAACTCCAGAAGTGTCTTAAATGTGCCGTGATGTCCAAAAGCATTCGTATACTGTGTATAAAAAGCCAACTCTGGTCCTAATAAAATTATTGTCCTTGCATTCAATTAGTTCATAATTTCCTGTTGCTTGTTGCAGGTAGTCCACCAACAAAACTATGAGTACTTGAAGAACCACCAACATGGAGTCTACCGAGGAAGAGTTCTACTCCATCTGCCTAAACCTCACCAGTGAAGAAGTCGATAGCCTCCAATGCAACTACTCCAGTGACTTCGACAACGGAGAACTCCTCGAAAAAGTCGTATCCAGGGTCGTCCCGATCTTCTTTGGCTTCATCGGGATAGTGGGGCTAGTTGGCAATGCTTTGGTCGTCCTCGTCGTCGCCGCCAACCCTGGCATGCGATCCACTACCAACCTTCTAATAATAAATCTAGCTGTCGCAGATTTGCTCTTCGTCATATTCTGCGTTCCTTTCACCGCCACCGATTACGTCATGCCAAGATGGCCGTTCGGGGACTGGTGGTGCAAAGTCGTCCAATACTTCATTGTGGTCACAGCGCATGCCTCAGTCTACACCCTGGTCCTCATGTCTTTGGACAGGTTCATGGCTGTAGTCCACCCCATCACCTCAATGTCTATCAGGACCGAGAAGAACGCGTTACTGGCCATCGCTTGCATTTGGGTGGTCATCCTGACCACTGCAATTCCCGTGGGCATCTGCCATGGGGAAAGGGAGTACTCCTACTTCCACAGGAACCATTCCTCTTGCGTGTTCCTTGAGGAGCAAGGGTATAGCAAGCTGGGATTCCAGATGTCTTTCTTCCTGTCGTCGTACGTGATCCCTCTAGCGCTGATCAGCGTGCTGTACATGTGCATGCTAACGAGGCTGTGGAAGAGTGCTCCAGGAGGGAGGGTGTCAGCGGAGAGTAGGAGGGGGAGGAAGAAGGTCACGAGGATGGTCGTGGTCGTCGTGGTTGTGTTCGCCGTGTGCTGGTGTCCGATACAGGTGAGGATTGACATATAACTTTACGTCACACTTTCATGATTACCCTTCCTTGTCACACGTCACGATTTTTAACCCTTCCTCTATCCTTGTCACCACTGGCCACATTCATTAGACCCCTCCTCCCTAGTGTGACGTCACATATTTTGCAATTTTACATAATAATAATAATAAATTGTGGGACACAATTCAACACAAGGTTATTCAGTCCCAAACTAGGCGGGGCCTGTACTATGGATCACATGAGTAAAGAAACGGAACAGAGACAAAGCTTCTAAGGAGCGTGCAAAATTCTTACCTATTTTAGTAGGGTTGGCAAAGGAGAATAAAATAAACAAAACGTTTATTAGACTTTTATTTGTACATTAGATTATTTACAAATTACCTACTCTAAATATTTTTTTATAACTTTTTATTTTTAATAAATTATTAAATCTTTTAATCTAATGATGAATTCTAAATCTAATGGATATAAAGTTTTTTCAAATAATCATTAAGGACGCTTCCACATGGCATAATATTTTTACAATCTTACACTCGATTCAGAATATCATTAGGTACCAATATTTACAATGTTTACGTCGAGTTCTTTGTAATGAGTAATTAAAGAATCTTTGCCCATATTTATAGGTTGTTCAGGTCTATTAACAAACAATTTTATTTCGTCACATATGTGATTTTCGAGACATTCATGCAAACTGTACTGTAGGTAACCATTTTACACCTCCGAATCTAATTATTTACACTTTCTTGACTTTTTAGTTTAATACTTTATTCTACCATAAACAATTTAAAATAACCATTTCTCACTAAGCAGGAGCGCGAAACAAATACGGCAACCATTGCGCGGCCCTCGGCATTTCTACTGACCGAGCCGGTTTTATCCAGTTGCGGCGCGTATGTGACGCAGCGCTAGTAGAAACGCACACAAGCATTGCATGCTTGTAGTAGTGTACCTACGACAGCGCGGTTGTATGAAGCTTTGTCTCTGTTCCGTTTCTTTACTCATGTGCTATGGATACTAAACAACTGATAGACATACTTAAATTAATATCAAACGACCAGACACGAAGCCAACAGACATGTTGATGCACACAAATGTTGGCCACGAGCGGGGATCGAACCCGCGACCTCCAACTCAGAAGGCAGGGTCACTACCAACTGAGCCAACAGGCCCGTCAATATAAATAAAAACTTTACTTTAAACACTAAAGGGTTTTTCAACAAGAACTTTGTTTTCTAAAACGAAATAAAACACACAAAAACTTTTAAAGAATAGACGTCTTGAAGCTGGGGTCCCAGTTCCCACGGTCCGCCACACTCAGCCGACGAGCACGGACGGCGACGCACCGCAGGCAGGGCCGGTCCAACGGTGCGTGTCGGTGTGTGTAGATGTTTTTATGTTGTCACTAGCGATCCGCCCCGGCTTCGCACGGGTGCAATGCTTATAAGAATTTCCCACTTTTCTGTTAAAATTTTTCCTGAATTTTCTTTGCTATAAACCTAACGGAGCCCGAGACCTTTCCAACGAATGCAAAACCGTGGAAATCGGTTCGTGCGTTCTGGAGTTATAGCGTCAGGAAGGAAAACCCGACTTATTTTTATATAGTAGAAGATAATGCAAAGCGAAAGAGAACGGATCGTCGCTGCAGCTGCCACTGTGATTATATTAAATGCGAATATTACCAATATGCGATCGCGTAAAATTAAAAAGAAACCTCACTGGTGGATGTCATCATACAACATCATTTTGATATAGATTCAAAAACTCAAAAATAAGTTCATTCGTCCACTCCATTTTTAGGGTTCCGTACCTCAAAAGGAAAAAACGGAACCCTTATAGGATCACTTTGTTGTCCGTCTGTCCGTCCGTCTGTCAAGACCCTTTTTCTCAGGAACGCGTGGAGGTATGAAGCTGAAATTTATATCAATTACTCAGGTCTACTGTCCCTTGAAGCTGTGAAAAAATCAAACTTCTAAGCCAACGCAATCAAAAGATACAGCCGTTTATGCCGCAAATTTTCGACACTTGCAAGGGAATCAAAACCTACAGGGTGCTTCCCGTGAACTCAGAATCTTGAAATTTGGTACGAAGCAACGTCTTATAGCATAGCTAAAGGAAAAATTACGAAAACCATAAATTTGCAAGGTTGTACGGAACCCTCGGTGCGCGAGTCCGAGTAGCACTTGGCCGGTTTTTTTCCAAGCACATACACCTCCACGATACGACTATCTATCAGTACCTAAATGAACGAGTTCTGACCTGTCGTCTGTGCGGATGCAGATGCGCTCGGACCATCGCAGACGGAGACGCACCGCACTTGAACGCACCTTTCAAGTTACCGACAACAGACGTGTCCGTGCTATCACGGACGAGGCCGGTCCCACGGTGCGTCGTGCGAGCTGGTCTGTGTGCATCCGCGATTTTACGGACCGTGGGACCCCAGTGACGGCGTAGTCGTGGTGGACATATTTTGAGAGATATAATTTTTCTTTCATAATTGCCAAACTCTTCTCTTCGTAATACAGTCAAAATTTTCATCATATTCATCTAAATTCTGTGTTTTATTTTGTTTTAGAAAACAAAGTTCTTGTTCAAAAACCCTTCACATTAATCCATTGTTAACTTTAGTGCGCCACCTACCTTCATCTATTTATCTCAGTTACATCCATCTTTAGGTTGTCTGGAAGAAGTCGCTTAAAGCGATAAGACCGCCCATTGTATTTTTTTTATCATTGTGTCACTTATTGCATATTTTTATTATTGTTACTACAAACTTAGGTACTTTAAACAGCAGTTCCGAAATTAGTCCATCATTTTCGTAGAATCGCAGTGATAGCCCGGACGGTTAAAGAGCCGGCCGAAAATCAGTGAGGCTCGGGTTCAAATCCTGGCATGTACCAATGAGTTTTTCAAAAACTTACGTACATATTTATCACTAGCTCGACGGTGAAGGAAAACATCGTGAGGAAACCCGCAGGTCTCAGAATTAATTCTGAGACATGTGTAAACAGACCCGGTCCGGCGATAGGCTCACCACCTATCACGTTTAGGGGTCCAATATATCTCGTGAAATGTGGGTATATCCAGTAATGGAATACCTCTGCCTACCCCCTCGGGGATAAAAAGGCGTGAGATTATATTTATAATATATTTTATTTATTTTCGTAGAATCAAAAATATTTTCATACAAAACTTTGAAGCCTAAGCGTCATATCCTTGTCATGTCAGTTAGTATGAACGCGAGCTGTCATTCGGTCGAAATTGTACTAGACTTATTCCACTTGGAATAACTTTTGATTTCAAATTTTCCTCGCTTTGTCCCCTCTATGCCTTATTATATTTTAATCTCTTGCGTAGAATATACATCGCATTCCAAACAAATCAATTTGATCGCCCTAACTTACCCCAATAATAGAATATAATGATTATATACTAAAAGATTTATTTATGAGGGCATCCAACGCTATAAGGACAAAAGGTATTAATAAAGATACTGGCAGAGCTCAATTCCCTCGACAACACATCTTTTGTCGTCAAGAAAGCCCTTATTTTATTTTGTTGACAGAAATCTGAAGGAACATAATGAAATATGACGTCGTTTTGCTCTCAGGGGATGGTGGCATCCGAAACAGACTATATTTCTCAATATATTGTATAGTTATCTATGATCTGAAAGCAGTCACAAATTTTTAGATGTTAAAAATGAGCCAAGTTCTTATATACTATCATAAAAATAAGATAAATAATCTCACGCCTTTCATCCCCGAGGGGGTAGGCAGAGGTATTCCATTACTGGATATACCCACATTTCACGAGATACATTGGACCCCTAAACGTGATGGGTTGTGAGCCCATCGCCGGACCGTTACACATGTCTCAGAATTAATTCTGGGACCTGCGGGTTTCCTCACGATGTTTTCCTTCAGCGTCGAGCTAGTGATAAATATGTACGTAAGTTTTTGAAAAACTCATTGGTACATGCCAGGATTCGAACCCGAGCCTCACTGATTTTCGACCGGCTCTTTAACCGTCCGGGCTATCACTGCTCATACTACTATTACTCATATACTATCATACTAAAATTATTAAAACGAAAGTTTGTGAGAATGGATTTGCTATACAACCTGAGGTCTAACCTAAGTTATGATAACTTTAAGCTTTATCGCGAGAATGTTTGTAAGTACCTACTTTTCATTAATGTATTTGTATTGCACTGGCGAGATGTGAATAAGTTTTTGAATAAAATCAATGTTAGTATAAACCTATACCTAGAAAATCCTACATAATATTATAAATGCGAAAGTTTGTATGGATGGATGTATAGATGGATGTTTGTTCCTCTTTCACGCAAAAACTACTGAACGGATTTTCATGAAACTTTACAGTTATATAGCATAAACATCAGAACAACACATAGGTTATATTTTATCCCCGTATTCCTACGGGAACGGGAACTACGCGGGTGAAACCGCGGGGCGCTGCTAGTGTGACATAAATACTATTACCTGTATGAATTTTAGGGTCTTGTACCCAAATGGTAAAACGGGACCCTATTACTAAGACTCCGCTGTCCGTCCATCCGTCCGTCTGTCACCAGGCTGTAGCTCTTGCACCGTTATAGTTACATAGTTGAAATTTTCACAGATGATGTATTTTTGTTGCCGCGTTAACAACAAACGCTAAAAAACAGAATAAAAAATCCCATATAAACCCGATTTTTTTGCCGTTTTTATAGATAGTGGTACGGAACCCTTTGTGCGCCAGTCCGACTCGCACTTGGTCGATTTTTCTGTCTGTTATGCTTACATTCAAAAATATCTGACGAATAGGGTTGATACTGTTTGAAAGCTTAGTTTACATAATTTTTTATCATATTTTAAAGGTCAAAATGTATAGGTACCTACTTATATTTGTTTCTACTCTACGCCACCACGACGGAGTAAAAGGATTAATGTGATTTTTTAAACAGAAATCGTCATAGGCCAGCAGGCGTATTCACGGAGGCTCGACACCGTTACCGTTCGATTCAAATCGAGTGAAAAATTTTCCGAAGTAGAATCGATCGACTTCGGAAACTGTCTTCTAGGCGTTTCCGACAGCCACGGAAAATTTTCCGAATCCTTATGTCAAATATGACATTCGTTTGCGATACCGACATCTGTGAATAGCCCATCTTCGACAGATTTTCCGATTCCGAGTCGAATATCGAAGCTCCGTGAATACGCCTGCAGGAAAGTTATACAGTCTACTTTTTACTGCGGAAAAATGAAAACATTTTCTTTAAATTATTTGTTTGCTTTTACAACAAAACGGGTATACATGGAGTAAGCCAAATACACCATTTTTAAAAAGGTTGACTGCGGAAAGTAGGTACCTACCTAGTAAATATGTCAACATTTATCAACCTACAGACCTAAACGTGGCTCAACCATCGTTTTTAATCTGAATTTTGGATAAAAAACTGTTTTTTAAAGAAATTATACCAGTATATTCTGCAATTCCAAAACATCCTAAACCAATTTCAAAGGGATTTATTTAGATGTTGGCAAACAATATTAGAACAACGTATTTTAATTATCTTAATTGCTTACACATTTTTAATCAACTGTTAGAAGCAAAGAGATTAAAATATAATAGGACATAGAGGGGACAAAGCGGGAAAAAACTGAAGCCAAAAATTAATGATCATAAGTCTAGTGATTCGACCGAATGACAGCTCGCGTTCATACTAACTGACATGACACTTGAGATCAAAGTTTTTGTTTGAAAATATTCCCAATGCCCCCTCTGTGCCCGATTATATTTAAATCTCTTTGGTTAGAAGACTTGATTGTCCTGTCAGAATATTGTTGTTACTTCTAAAGGACAGGAACGAGTCATGTTTACTTTCATTCAACTTTGGGGTTCTTTTTTAAACTGAAATTTGCCTGGAGATATTTTTGTCGTCCTTATCTTAATGAAAATGTATTTTATTCTGTAGGTAATAAGAATTACACTTAGAAAAGTCAATATGTAGGTGTTGACGGTTTCGGAGAATAAAACACGTTATATCCACAACACCTTATATTAAATACATATGGGCTAAGATAGCCCGTGTTCAAAACTTCGTACAGTTCGTCTCTTAGATGGTAATAGACAAGTCAGAATACAGAACCATAGACTACAACTAGTGTTGCCAGGTGGCGATACCGCCACACCACCCCCCTACGGAGACAGAAAAGCTAATCTAAATTTTTAAATTTAACTCGCCTACCGGAGCGTGTGGTGTATGGATCTTTCGGCGCGTCTTTGTGCGCCGCGGATGCAGATGTAGACGGAACGGGCTCCTTCGCAGCAGGTAAGCTAGGCGACGGAGCAACTCGGTGGCCTTGCGAATCCGGGCCTTCAATATAGGCCGGCTTGAGACGATCGATGCTTACCACTACTGATCTACCCTTCACTTCGAGGGTAACGGTTTTACCATCACTGGCTCGATTTAAAACTGGGTAAGGACCCGTGTACGGAGGCTGCAATGGACGACGAACCGTATCGTCCCGTAAAAATACGTGGGACGCAGTAGACAACTCTTTAAAAATAAAAACTGGTTTCTCCGCATGACGAGAAGCTGCAACCGGACGAATGCTGGACATCCGCCGTCGTAAACCAACGACGAAATCCGCTGCGTCATCCACTCTATTCTCAGGGACGGCTGGACAGAGCAACTCTCCAGGGAGACGCAACGTCTCACCGTATACCATCTCGGCGACGGTGGCCTTGATATCTCCCTTGAAGGAGGACCTCATGCCCAACAAGACGAGGGGTAGCGCTGCTATCCAATAACCTCCGTGGCACATCAGCGCTGCCTTGAGTTGGCGATGTACCCGCTCTATCATACCATTTGCGATCGGATGGTATGATGTCGTACGGTTGCGTTTGGTAGCAAAACTGTACATCAGGCGCCGGAATAATTCCGACTCGAATTGCGCCCCTCGGTCAGTTGTTATTACCGAAGGCACGCCGAATCGTGGAAGCCACTCTCTGGTGAAGGTGTCGGCAACTTCTTCAGCGGAAATGGTACGCATGGGCCAAACTTCGGGCCATCTGGTCGTTCTATCAATTGCAGTAAGACAGTAGCGAAATTCGTTACAAACAGGCAATGGGCCAATAATGTCAATGTGTACATGCATGAAACGACCAGATGGTGCCTCGAAAGAACCCAGCGGGGCGGAAACATGTCTCGTCACCTTGCTGCGCTGACACACTTCACAAGAGAGGGACCACTCCTTACAGTCTTTTCTGACTAAGGGCCAGACATACCTTTCCGTCACGAGTCGCGTAGTAGCTCGACTGCCAGGATGACTCAGGCTGTGTAGCCTGGTAAATATCTTGCGTCGCAGATCTCGTGTGACGAAAGGGCGCGGCTTGCCTGCCGAGACATCACAAATTAAGGAAATGTCCGTGCCAGGAATAGTGACTTTGGTCAACTCGAGACTGGAACTAGAATCGCCGGAAAGCAATTTAGCTAGCTCCTCATCTGACTGTTGAGACTTGGCCAGGACCTCGTACTCCTGCTCCAAAGAAATAGCGCCGACGCGCGACATCGCATCGGCGACAACGTTGTCCTCTCCCTTGAAGTACCTAATATCCGTTGTGAATTGACTGATAAAGGAAAGCTGATTCAGTTGGGAAGGAGAAAGCTTTTCACGGCGTTGTACGAAATCGTACAGCAAAGGCTTATGGTCCGTGTAAATCGTCGCATGCTGAACCTCTAGCATGTACCGGAAATGCTGTACACTTTCGTACACGGCCAGTAGCTCTCGGTAATAAGCTGGCCATTCAGCTTGTTTAGGAGTCAGCTTTTTGCTAAAAAATGCCAAAGGACACCATTGACCCTCAATCTCCTGTTGCAAGCAAGCCCCGATATGCACACTGGACGCATCGGTAAACAGACCCAATGGAGCATCGTTCACCGGGTGATGAAGAAGTGTAGCCTGGGTGAGACTCTGCTTACAAATTTTGAAAGCCTGATGAAGCTCGGGTGTCCATGGAAATGGAGAAGCACCCTTGCTCTTGGACGCGACGACAGCCTCTATCAAAGGGGCTTGAAACTTGGCCGCTTGAGGTATGAAGCGACGATAATAATTCAGGACTCCTAGAAAGCGTCTCATCCCTTGAATAGTTTACGGGGGAGTGAAGTTCAGGAGAGCTTCCACTCTATCCTGAGGAGGACGAATGCCATCGGCGGTGATGGAATGACCCAGGAACACCACCTCGCTGGCCCCTAGAACGCATTTTGACGGGTTCACGACTATTCCATGATCCTGAAAACGCTTCAAGAGCGTGCGAAGATTTTCCTGGTGAGTAACTTCATCTGGGGAAAAGACCAGCACGTCATCAACGTATGGGAAGCAAAAGTCGAGACCCCGTGTGACCTCATCGATAAACCGTTGAAAGGTCTGCCCACTGTTACGTAGGCCGAAGGGCATGACGGGAAACTCGAAGAGACCAAACGGGGTGACGATGGCCGTCTTCTGTATGTCATCCCCGAATACGGGGATTTGATGATACGCTTTTACCAAGTCGATCGTGCTGAAAATCTTTGATCCCGAAAGATTGTGGGTAAAATCGCCGATATGCCGCACGGGATACCTATCGGGAACTGTGCGGGCGTTTACACCACGATAGTCTCGTGCGGGACGCCACTGATTATCCTTTTTGGGGACCATCTGCAGGGGGGACGCCCAGGGACTTTTAGAAGGCCTAACGATACCTGCCTGCATCATGTCTTCGAATTCCTTCCAGGCTGCTACAAGTTTGTGATGAGCCAATCGGCGAGGACGATGGGATACCGGGGGACCTTCAGTCGTCTTGATATAATGCACAGTATTGTGCTTCACCACTTTTGGTAAACCAGGAGGACGCGTGACATCAGGGAACTCGGCCAGCACTTGTGCGAAAACTGAACTTCCGCAGGTTACGGCCTTGACACTGGTCTGCGCAGTCCTGGAACTCGAAACAGGGACGAATAAATCAGTGTTCCCATCCACAAGGCGTTGACGTCGACAATCCGGAAGTAAATTGTAATAACTTAAAAAATCCGACCCAATAATCGGCAGACTAACGTCGGCAACCACGAAATTCCAGCGGAAATCCCGCCGCAATCCTAAATCTAGGTGCTTGGAAACAGTGCCGTAAGTCTTAATCGTACTGCCATTTGCAGCACTTAAGTCAAAATTGGTTGTCGAATAACGACCATTCAACAGGCGCCGAGGGAAGCAGCATAAGTCCGATCCTGTATCAATAAGGTACTGGTGCCTGGACTTCTGATCTGTGACAAAAAGTCGGCGGCTGGGTCGAGAACAATCAGCTGCCGCCGCTACTGATTGTTGTTCGAGTTTTCCGGAGGCACCCAAGCACAAGGTTTGGTGCATTTGGAAGCCTTGGTTTTGTAGTTCTTATGGTACCAACACAGCTTACTTTTATCGGCAGGTGTGGCGTCGCGCGAGCGGTTGGATCCCGAGCGTGAATTAGAACGGCCGCGGGGTCGCGAGCGAGAAGAACCAGTAGAAAGGGAAGCAACTTGTTTGCCTAATTCTTCCACCTTCTGCCTCAGGGAGTCCAAAACTGAAGTAGCCGCAGCGCCTGAAGAAGTTGGAATGGCACAAGAATAAACTTGATTTGGATTAGCTACTTCCATTACCTTATCGGCTAGGTCTGCAACCTTGTCAAGGGAGAGCTCAGCTTGAGAGGCCAATATTGCCTGAACCTGCTGAGGGAGCCGGCGTATCCAAAGCTGACGCAGGATATTGTCGTCCGACAATGCCGCTCCAGCAAGAGACGGAGATGGCGTAGGAACTGGGAGGGCTTCCTGTCGCCGAGCTTCTTTTCGCTGATGAGCTGCCGAACACGCTGCTCCTGTGACATTGACAAACGTCTAATCAACTCCTCTTTTAATTTTGCATACCGCTGACCACTGTCTGGAGGGTTGGTAATAAGATCCTCTACCTCTCCGGCTAACTTCTGGTCTAACTGAGCAATGACATAATTGAACATCGTGTGGTCCTGTGATATGCCTGCAATCTGAAATTGAGCCTCAACTTGCGCGAACCACACTGCGGGCTTGTCCGGCCAGAATGGAGGCAGCTTGGCCGACACCTTACAGATACCTGCTTTGAAGGCTTTCTCCTCATTAAGACGAGTCTGCAATTCCTCATTTTGAGCCTTTAAAGCTTCAACGAGTCTTCTTAAATCCTCTGCCATTTCCACCCAAACACTCCCGCGAGTTAAATAAATCCCAAAGCGAAATGACACCAGTGGGGGGTAATATGGCAATATTGTCACCTTATGTTAAAGTAAACACCGACAAAATATGTTAGTAGTGTTAAAAAATCCGCAAAAATTCGTAAAATTAACACCCAGATTGCACAAAAATTTAAATTGAGTTAACACAATCCAGGTTAAGTTGGTACAGTACATAAGAATAAATCAGTATGTTATTACACAAAATCTTGCAATTAGCATACGAAATTGTTCGTAATTAGTTGTTAAAAGGTTAAAGTTACAAAACAATCAATTGCAGTTGGTTAAATAAGCAAAACAAACTAGTAAAACAGTTTGCAAAAAGTTGTTTAGAAATGCACAAACAAATGCTCCAAAATTCGCAAAAATGGTCATAAAACTTACCAAAAACTGTAGTGAGTGTCCAATTGCACTTTATACAAACCTTAATTATACAAACTTACGCTAAAATTCCCTAAATACCGCACAAAAGTTCAATCTAAACGTAGTTCAAAGTTTTTTGTTTACGTTCGTTGCGAAAACGAGAATGACAGCAGAGCTTAGAGATGTCCAAAAATGATCGATTATCGATCGAACGAAACACTCAATGTCCGACTCAACCAAAAGATCCGCCGAATTTCGTTCCGCCGCGCCGCAACAAACCGGTTTGAACCAGTTGCTATGCGAAGCCGGCCGGCGAAATAATGAAAATCTGTGCCGCTGACTCTTCCACCAGCGTTCGAAGGCGATTGGAGCGAGCCACGCACCCCTCGAAACCGCCAGCAGGGCTCCAGGCCCCAGAAAGCGTCGAAAAAATCTTTTCCAATCGGGAACTGCTGTTGCCTGTGGCCGACAATGCGTCAAAGCTGCTCGGCTCACGTTCGGGGTCACCAATGTAGGTGTTGACGGTTTCGGAGAATAAAACACGTTATATCCACAACACCTTATATTAAATACATATGGGCTAAATAGCCCGTGTTCAAAACTTCGTACAGTTCGTCTCTTAGATGGTAATAGACAAGTCAGAATACAGAACCATAGACTACAACTAGTGTTGCCAGGTGGCGATACCGCCACAAATAGTCTAATAACAACACTATAATCGTCCATAAAGATGATGAAAGGCAAAGGGATCTAAGCCTACACAGCCATGTTTTTAATAGTAAATTTTGGGTTACCTATTTACTTTTTTTGATAAAATGCTCTGTCTATGAAATGTCTTTAACACAATTAAATTATGTTTGGCAACGAACTTAAATTTGTATTATTATATTTATAATGAAGAATGAAATGAACACCGAATTCGGACTTTTTGATGAAAATTACCATCTTACGCTTTCCAAATCGGACTTTTCAGGAATATGTCACATAATACACCATCACTTAGAAGCCAAAACGAATGTACTTTTTAATGTAATATGAGTACACATATTTTGTGTTTGAGAACTCTGCTCTCGCATTTGCCAAAACATTGTATGTTTCCAACTTTTAATACACTTTTGTTCATAAATATAATTTACATACTGGTGTGTCATAATACCACATGTATGCCTACCTACTCTAAAGTGCCACGATGCAGCAGTTCGCTTAAAATGTATGAACCCGGAATGTGTTCGTAATTTAAACATAGCTGCCGTATTGCGCCAAAGCAGCTATTCAAACAACGAAGTACTATTCTGCTATCAACCATGAAAACATATTAAATGGGGCATAAAATATTACTAACATAAGGGATCAGCTATATAACAGACTATTAATGTCACTATTTGACAGTTGAGTCTCTCGCGTTTGCTCTCTCAACCTACAGTACAACAGCTTACGTCTTAAGTTTAACACTTAAGACGTAAGCTGTTGTACGACGCACTGCCAATTTAGTTTCTTACGTTCAGTGGCTGAGGCTGATACCTACTGCTGAGTTGAAGTCAGTCAGTCACAGTAATTATCTTGAAGTATAATTAATTAATTTTAGATTAACATTTACTACATGACTTTTTAATGGGAATCGCACATATCGCATTTTTTATTTAATTATAGCTCTGCAAGAGTGGAATAAGATTCTGATTGTCGCAAAAATACAATTTCTTTGACTATCTTGATGATTCTACCTACATATTTGACTTAGTTCTCCTGCAAAAATAAGCGAGCTTATTTTGTTTTTAAATTTCCGACACATTAAAACAATTCATCCTAAAGAAACAGTTTCCCCCGAAATTCCTCATACTGACACCAACTCTTGCTCTAACCCTTCTCTGTCTTCCAGATCATCTTGCTGGTGAAGGCGCTGGACAAGTACCACATCACATACTTCACGGTGACCGCCCAGATCGTGTCCCACGTCCTAGCGTACATGAACAGTTGCGTCAACCCGGTGCTGTACGCCTTCCTCTCGGAGAACTTCAGGGTTGCTTTTAGGAAGGTAAGATTATTCATCTTTCAATGCAAGTCTACTCGTGGCGTGGCGTGAGCGCTAGTTATTATCAGCCGATAGCGGGTTGACAGGCTGTCAGTCGGTCGTGTAGCTGGGGCATTAGCGGAGTAAACAGCTCCATTTGAAGTACTTAATTAAATACTTAGGTATAGTAATAATAAAAAAATAGATCTACGTTAACATTAAATTGCACTTCCAATGCATATTGAAAAAAAATATTATTTAATTCATGTTAAACAACATAATAATTTTAAAATATCGTTTCGTACTCCGGGAGTTATAAAATTGCAGGTGGAGAGGTTTAACTGGACTTCATTATGCAAATTTACAAAATACACAAAATAAACAATTTACAGTCACTAGTACAATTACAGAAGATAAACACAGTCGAATTACACTCGAATCGTATGAGAGATTCCAATCGCTGTCGCTTCGAATAAACTAACAATAGGCTAAGATGTAAACAACTGTAAGTCGTAAATAAGTGGCACTAATACTTGCTACAAGCAAGATTCAGCCTTAACGACTTACATATAAGGTATAATGTCTAATACTATCTGATACATAAACTTTGAATTGATTGTTTGCTCTTATCCAGATGATTCGAAACTATTCTCATACAATGTAGGTGTCTACGAGATAGTATAACGTCTACGTACTTCGAGCGTCACTTTATAATGCAGGCTATTCAAGTTAACTATACGTGTATTTATTTATTTATTTAACTTCATGTACCAAGAAAATGTACACATGGCGAACTTAATGCCTAAAGGCATTATCTACCAGTATCAGATATACTTACTCAAATATAGGTAGCATAACGCAGAAAAAAAAAATGAAATAATCTCACGCCTTTCATCCCCGAGGGGGTAGGCAGAGGTATTCCATTACTGGATATACCCACATTTTACGAGATACATTGGACCCCTAAACGTGATAGGTGGTGAGCCCATCGCCGGACCGGGTCTGTTTTACACATGTCTCCTAATTCTGAGACCTGCGGGTTTCTTCACGATGTTTTCCTTCATCGTCGAGCTAGTGATAAATATTATGTACGTAAGTTTTTGAAAAACTCATGACGTAGACTCTAGGTACTAAATTAGGATAACAGGGCAAGATTTTATTATGACCTACTCGTGTTTTAGGGAGCGGCTATAAGAGTCCCATTTGACCCTGGCGCTAATATTGTCAAACCATCTTGCTGTTATCGAGACCAGTTTAAATAAAACTGCAGACGTATTCACAGACTCGATACCGTTTCCGTTCGATTCGAGTCGAATCTATCGACATCGGAAACGAATCTATCTCTGCTGTTATATAGCATACTGTATCTTACGAACGTAAAAAATAAAAGAAGGCCACGTGATGATGAGAAATTGATGATTTACTGAATACCTACGTAAGTAGACATTGTACAGTCAAGAGCAAGTCAAGCTTGACACTACCAGTTTAAGCTGAGCTCTGATTTGTACTGCGCGCCATAGAATACAGGGCCGGGTCAAAGTCCAAAGTGTCAAGCTTAGCGTGCTCTTGACTGTACTCATAAATATAAAATACTGTATTGGTTTCGGAAAGTTTCTCACGATTTTGTGATTTATTGCAATACCACTAAAACCTCTATAGATTATCAAAAACTCTTTAAAGAATCGAACAAAGTACCGACTGGCAATCTCTTTGATGTTTGCCTCAAAGTAAACACATAAATTCATAATATAAACGTATTATTTTCTTAATGTAAAAGGCGGGCGTAACGCAAAAATAGCTTTTGAATATTCTAAATGAAATATCGCTTTGATATACGAGGTGTAAATTGAAATTTAGTACTGGGAAGTGAGAAGTCAAATAAGAAAACAATGTTTAAATTAAAAGAAACATGATCTCGTCTTGTATATTCGTTCTCTGTTTAAAAGGATAACAAATTTATTTGTTTTTCAAGGAGTCTTTTACGAATCTAATAATGTATTTTTATTAAGGCTACTTGGATTGGATTTAATTAATTTACGTGCATTGATATTGACGTAAAATAAAATGTAAGGTCCATTATAAAAATTTGTAAGAGTACCTATAGATAAGCATTTTTTAAACGTTATCACCAGATAAAGAGCAGTGATAGCCCGGACGGTTAAAGAGCCGGCCGAAGATCAGTGAGGCTCGGGTTCGAATCCTGGCATGTACCAATGAGTTTTTCAAAAACTTAAGTACATATTTATCACTAGCTCGACGGTGAAGGAAAACATCGTGAGGAAACCCGCAGGTCTCAGAATTAATTCTGAGACATGTGTAAATAGACCCGGTCCGGCGATGGGCTCACCACTTATCACGTTTAGGGGTCCAATATATCTCGTGAAATGTGGGTATATCCAGTAATGGAATACCTCTGCCTACCCCCTCGGGGATAAAAAAGGCGTGAGATTATATATATATATATATATATATATATATATATATATCGTATATATCGTATCGTATATATATATTATTATCACCAGAGATCGGCATTAGGTAGTGTGATTAGGTACCAAAGTAGCTAGAGGACATATTAATATGGAGTTGTTAAAACCACCATGTTTCTACTTTTAAATCGAAGCACACATATGAAATTTGGCATTTCATATGTGTGCTTTGTGTTGGATGGGACCGAAACTAAATTTTTTTCTAGCTATGGAGCCGTACTATTACAAATATGCAGATTTTGTTGATTATCTCCATAACCGGCAAGGCACTCTAAACTCGTCCATTAAGATTGGCTAAATGTAAATCGCATCTCATCTCCACCGACGAGTTGCTTTTTCCAAATGCAGTACCCCGAGAAGAGCTTTCTAAGTGTACTTTTTATACCTAAAGAAAAGATATTATTTTCACCTTTTGACTTAAATAGAAATATTGGGATTAATCGCTCAACTACAGAAATTGAAAACAAAAACGGTTAAAAGAGTTTTTCGGCAATTTCATTAGTGAGGCGCCAATGGTTCAAAGTGCCTACATAGTACGTAAAACGTACTCGTACGTTAAATGTTTCATGCTTGCGGCCATTTTGTTAGTACCTACTGGTCCTTTGGCAAATTAGAGCAATCCAATTTGTCCAAGTAATTCGTTCTTGTATGTGATCAAAGACAAAAGACCCGCCACAACCAAATGTCAAATACAAAGGCTAACATAGGATTAAGGATTTTTTTAATAATCTGCTGTTTATTCTGTCGCTTTCATCTGTTTATTATAAATATAGGTATACAATTTATAAACGGCAGCAATAGTCCTGTGGACATCAATCAAACAGGACAATGAAGAATCTTCATGGACGAGTTTAGAGTGCCTTGTTATGAGACTATTGACATTTCTAAGTAAACTACGTATTTTTACCTACAGAAATAAATGATTTTGAATTTTTGAATTTTGTTAGTAAGCCCGCCTCTCAAAGGTGAGTACAGGGTTCGTCATCTTGGTGAGAGCACTTACCAATGACTTTTATTAAAAAAAAACACTTTTTATGACTTATTATTATATTTTACTGTACAGCAACTATAATTAATTCTTTACAATAGTGACCAAACAATTACATGACGTTTTAATTCATTTTCTTGCAAATACAGAAGCAGAGGGGCTATAATTTCACGCCATTATAATTAGTACCGACGCCAAAGGGAACTTTAAATTACATCAATTATGAACACCCTTTAATACTGGCTTGAATACCGGGAAACCATTAAGTTACTTTTTAAGGAATTGTATTAAGTGGGTCTAGGGGGGCAGCTACACGACTGGTTGATACTATATGATATATTATACTGACACTGGCGTCACAGTATATTTACGAAAACGTATTGTATGTTTAAAAGAATATATCACTTTACAAAAAAAATAGTGACAGACATTGTATAAACACTAGAAATAAGAATGAACTGGCTGCTTGTGTTAGCCGATTATCTAAAGTTACCAAATCCTATAAGGGTCAATGTATACGTTTTTACAATAAGATTCCCATTGAATTACAAAATTTGCCTCTTGACAAATTTAAAATAATAGTTAAGCAAAAATTACATAAAAAAGGCTACTATAAAATTACAGACTACTTAGTAGACCAACATGCATGGGATTAACCGACTCGACGCTATGTAAGGCTATTAATTATAATTATTATTGTAAACGATATTTATTAGTAAGACATGAGAATAAAAAGAGCTGCCCTTGAGTTTCTTGCTGGCTCTTCTCGGGGTACTGCATTCGGAACCAGCAGCTCGTCGGTGGAGATGGGCTGCTGTTTGCATTTAGCCAATCTTCATGGACGAGTTTAGAGTGCCTTGTTATTATAAAATATTGACGTTTCTAAGTGTATATTTTAATACCAATAGAAAATAAACGATTTTGAATTTTTGAATTTTGAATTTTTTATAGTCATTTGACAGTTCGGTCCATAGTACTCATCTTATGAGGACTATCCACCGACGTACTCATAAAAACATAATAGTTTGTTAATTTACATTTCTGTCCAAAAAATAACACATGGGCTATATTTCATCCCCGTATTCCCACGGGAACGGGAACTACGCGGGTGAAACGGGTCGCTGCTAGTACTGTTATAATAACAAAGTATTCGCTCACGGCGCCAGTTTGTAGATCTATCGAGAAAACCAACCTACGACTGTTACAACACAATCATCATCATCATCAACCACTTTAAAGGTAATGGTTTTTCCTCACACAGGAGGAAATATGGCTCATAATTTTCCAAGCATCATAATCTACCTACAACAATAACTCTTTTATTGTACCTACAGCCTAAAGCGATATAAAAAACATAACCCTACCTGGCGTCGGGTAAAAAAGTACAAAGTCTTATCGCATTTTACGATCTCTGCTATTCAACTAGAGTGACGTTGATAATTAATCAAAATGTATCTTTTCCAGGTAATGTACTGCCCGCCTCCGTACTCAGACACGATCGGGCGGCCGCAGCCGACGAAAACGACACGCACAGGGAACGGGAACTCGTGTCACGACATCGTTTGAGAGTCGGTCCGCAGCCGTACGCGGTTCTTCTCGGCCGAGCAAGCCACTGTCGTGTAGACGTGCCCTTACCGCGCGGCTGTCTAGACTCTGTTTTCTTGTTACTTTTTAATTTTAACTTGTAGACTTTGGGATTTTCCTACTAATAATAAAAAAAATGTTACGTAGTTTCATTGGCGAACTGGATAGCAATTTTATTTGAACATGTTTTTTTCACATGTAACTTTTTTCATATTTTTATGCGTATGTAAGTAGTAGGTAGACGAAGAGAGAATGAACGAGTTTTGGTGAAACAGGGTGCTTAAGAAAATTTGATATATTACTCAAGCTGAGTGAGAGGAATTTGTAAAATGTGTACAAAAGTAATGTCGCGTAGGAAGAGTTATATATTTGCGATTCTGAGGCATTCTGGGTTTTAGTTTGTGCGATTTCTGTGGATTCAGAATTTTTATTTTTAGTTTCTTAAACTTAATATTATTGTAAATAATTTATATAAGTAGTGGGTACATTTCAAATGTTGTGATGCTTGTTGTTTAGAAAACAGGAATAGGATTATAATATTGTTAGCGCAGTAAGATATAAAAATAATAATATTAAAAATACTGTGTAAATATTGAATATAGAATGTTTTATTATGAATTCCACTTATTTTCATATTACTGAGCCCAAATATGGAAATAAGTTGAATGAAAAATGCGTATAAGAATATTTGTATACAAAATACGAGTAGTTGTAATAAAAATATTGATGTTACATATTCTTAATTATGTTAAAAATATGTAGATATAAATTAGATAAACATCGAATTACCAAATTTAATTTATATAATGTATTTAAGATAAAATGTGGCATTGCTTTTAAAGAATGAAATTATTATGAATGTTATTTGTATATAATTTTTTAGTAATTGTATTTCTAATAAATGACCAATATTTATTTTCTGTTCTGTATTTAAATATAAATATATATAAAATTTACATAATTAAGTTGCTTACTTCGGTACAATACAATGCTTGTATTAGATAATAGTACATTATGGTACAAGTGAGTAAAGTTGGTGATTACCGCTGAGGCGCCATTGAGACCCGAGCCGTAGGCGAGGGTCATAAGAGAGCCGAGGACGGTAATCATCAATACACACGTGTATCATACGACGTTTTTCAACACACTTGTGAATAAATAATACTAAAAAATCATTTTAAAATAATCATTCGCAATGGCGGGGAAAATTAATTGGTTTTCCAATTTTTTATTTATATAATTTGGAAAAGGCAAAAGGATCTAGGCCCATACAGCCTCGTTTTCCTATGCGCTCGCATCTTACAATGGCGATCGGCCATGGACTAAAAAAATTAGGTTTCTTTTTCTTTGGTTTGTCGTGGATAGCGTTTTAGCCACGTACAAAATGGGGTATTTAAAGTTTTTACAGAGAAAACCAAAGTTATATTTGAGTGAAAGTTTTGTTTATTAAACACGTACAAGTTGAAATGATCTATTTAAATACGAAGTTGCATGAAATGAGCAAGCCATATTTGTGTATTAATTTATTAGTACGATTGAATACGATCTTTTTTGTATCGAAACTTTTTTAAGAACAAAGCAACTCTAGCAACAAAATTGAAAAAAAAAATCTATAACTCACTAGTGAATAATAGCAAACAAAAAGTCTCAGTTTGATTATAGGTGTCATTATGTGCCTAATTGCAGTGAAATTAGAGCCACTTTATGAGCAAGTGTGTTGAAAATATAGTTTAAAGTTATTCTAATAATAGAAAATTTTGAACGTGATTTTGTTGAGCGAAAACCTTGTAATATGTGTTAAATAATATAATAATACGTATTTAATACAATGTAATTGTATGTAACATGCTTTAGATAACTTCGTATTTGAATTAAATAAATGTTTTGATAATTACTTCGTTCTCATTCCTTTTTCATTTGATCATAAAGAAAAATTACTTTTTCTAGTAAATAAATTTTAATATCACAAGCTTATTGTGTCTTAAAGTTTTAAAATATAAATACCTGCGACATACAAAATACAAGGTACCTCGTTTTGTCTACAAAACACTAAAAAGAGTAAAAAAACCTACTTCAACTTATATGGTTTTGTCATGGATGCTATTGTCAAATCTGGACAACATGGGAAGCACCGGCTTTCAAATAAAAAAAAATCATCAAAATCGGTTCACCGAATCGAAAGTTGTAAGTTAACAAACATAAAAAAAAAACATACATTCGAATTGATCCTTTTCAACCGACTTCAAAAAAGGAGGAGGTTCTCAATTCAACACGTAAGTATGTTTTTTTCGAACCCTAAAGGTAATAGGTGATAAGTCCATCGCCGGACCTCAGTGTTTTTTATAGACTCTGCCCCACCATACAAGTTGCAAATAGTTTTTTTTTTCTTACTTAAAATACTTACCTAAATAATCAAAATTTTAATAGTACATTATGATATAGGTGCGGTAGGTTGAAAATTACAGCCGAGGCGATATTGCTAGCCCGAGCCGTAGGCGAGGGCTACAAGTACGCAGAGGCTGTAATTATCAAAGCGCACGTATGTCATACGACGTTTTATAACACATTTGCGAGGAAATAAAATAAAACTCCGACTATGGTAAACGAATAAAAACAATACAGCGTTAAGAAAAAGCGCGCGGCGCGCATCAGCATAATATTTTTGTGTTTTTGTTACAGATTAATTGGTCGTAATTTATTGTCAAAATTAATTAAATTAAATAATTATGTACATAAATATTTCTTTAATATATTTTTCAACACACTTGCTCATAAAGTGGCTCTAATTTCACTGCAATTAGGCACATAATGACACCTATAATCAAACTGAGACTTTTTGTTTGCTATTATTCACTAGTGAGTTATAGATTTTTTTTTTCAATTTTGTTGCTAGAGTTGCTTTGTTCTTAAAAAAGTTTCGATACAAAAAAGATCGTATTCAATCGTACTAATAAATTAATACACAAATATGGCTTGCTCATTTCATGCAACTTCGTATTTAAATAGATCATTTCAACTTGTACGTGTTTAATAAACAAAACTTTCACTCAAATATAACTTTGGTTTTCTCTGTAAAAACTTTAAATACCCCATTTTGTACGTGGCTAAAACGCTATCCACGACAAACCAAAGAAAAAGAAACCTAATTTTTTTAGTCCATGGCCGATCGCCATTGTAAGATGCGAGCGCATAGGAAAACGAGGCTGTATGGGCCTAGATCCTTTTGCCTTTTCCAAATTATATAAATAAAAAATTGGAAAACCAATTAATTTTCCCCGCCATTGCGAATGATTATTTTAAAATGATTTTTTAGTATTATTTATTCACAAGTGTGTTGAAAAACGTCGTATGATACACGTGTGTATTGATGATTACCGTCCTCGGCTCTCTTATGACCCTCGCCTACGGCTCGGGTCTCAATGGCGCCTCAGCGGTAATCACCAACTTTACTCACTTGTACCATAATGTACTATTATCTCCCAAAGTTAATTTTAATCATAAAATGTTGACAACTTTTTTGACATAAAAACACATTGCTGAGATTTTAAAAAGTACCTACCGTTCGTTTTAAGACGGAGCATCTTGATAAACCGTGCGTTATACTTTACACTTACCGCACTTGGGCGTAATGAGATACAATACATACATACATAATCTCACGCCTATTTCCACTAATGCTTCTTAATGAACGCATTTGTTCACAATCATACACTCTGCAGTCGGCTTTCACCGCCAACAAGTCCAGCCATGCTTTCTTCTTATCATCTACTACACTTTTCGTCTCCCAATCCCATCAGTCAGCCATCATGTTCTTTGCATTCCTCCTTTTACTTACACCACACACCTCCTTCGCAATATTTACCGCATTCTTCTTCAAAACATTCCAGATCAAATCAATATCATTTCCACAGTCATCCTTCAATTCTTTTTCAAAATTTTCTCTCATTTTATTTTTATACTGCTCTTTCACGTCAGGGTCACTCAATCTCTCTACTTTTATACGTTCTGGCGCAGTCACATTCACCCGTGCACGGTTCTTCCAACGTGAAAACAGACCGCTAATTCGACACACTACCAAGTAATGATCTGTGCCCACGTTGGCCCCCCTATATGCTCTGGTATCTGTGACTTTGCTTTTCAGTCTTTCATCTACAATCACAAAATCAATCAAGCTTCTCTCATTACCTCTCTGCCACGTGTACAGATGGACCTGTCGGTGCTCAAACATAGTGTTTGTCACATTCAGATTTATCTCTGCACACACATCTAACAGTCTTATCCCATTCTCATTAACTCTTACATCACCGAAAGCCCCCAGTACCTTTTCATATCCATCCCTTTTCATGCCAACCCAAGCATTAAAATCCCCTAACATTACCAATCGTTCATTGGGCTTTCGCTTCAGACATACTTCTCTTAGACCTTCCCAAAAAGATTCTCTTTCTTCTTGAGGTTTTGACATGTCGGGAGCATATACACCAATTATAAAAATGGATGTTATGCCCACTTTCAGTCTAGCCCAAAGAAGACGAGAATCTACACACTCATACTCTCTCATGCCTATCATCATTCGCTCAGAAAGGACAAGTCCGACACCTCTACTGCCATATTCATCATCAGCGACAGGACTGGAGGAAATCTGTTCCAAGCATCATTGTCATTTATATAGTCGTCTAGTTTGTAATATGCCATTTTACAAAGTACATGTTTCACATGAGTTTTGAACACAGTTTCAGGCAATTTCAAAATATCTTCTGGTATTTTATTATAAAAGCGTATGCAAAGCCCCACAAAGGAATTATTAATTTTGCTTAATCGTGAGTCGTGACTGAGGTTGCTCTAGTTTATTTTTATTCCTAAGATTACAATTATGCCTGTCACAGTTTTTAGTATACAGTAATATGTTTTATAACACATTTGCTCGTAAAAGGTGTCTTATTTCACCAATTTTAATATCGTTACCTATCTCATTACGCCCAAGTGCGGTAAGTGTAAAGTAAAACGCACGGTTTATCAAGATGCTCCGTCTTAAAACGAACGGTACTTTTTAAAATCTCAGCAAAGAGTTTTTATGTCAAAAAAGTTGTCAACATTTTATGATTAAAATTAACTTTGAGAGATAAAATATATTAAAGAAATATTTATGTACATAATTTTGACAGTAAATTACAACCAATCTCTAACAAAAACACAAAAATATTATTTTACTTTAGTAATAAGTACTGGCTGTTTTTTGTGCCTTTTCCTAAAAAAAAATGATGATGCGCGCCGCGCGCTTTTTCTTAACGCTGTATTGTTTTTATTCGTTTACCATAGTCGGAGTTTTATTTTATTTCCTCGTAAATGTGTTATAAAACATCGTATGACATACGTGCGCTTTCATAATTACAGCCTCTGCTTACTTGTAGCCCTCGCCTACGGCTTGGGCTAGCAATATCGCCTCGGCTGTAATTTTCAACCTACCGCACTTATATCATAATGTACTATTATAACACATTTGCTCGTAAAAGGTGTCTTATTTCACCAATTTTAATATCGTTACGTATCTCATTACGCCCAAGTGCGGTAAGTGTAAAGTAAAACGCACGGTTTATCAAGATGCTCCGTCTTAAAACGAACGGTACTTTTTAAAATCCTAGCAAAGAGTTTTTATGTCAAAAAAGTTGTCAACATTTTATGATTAAAATTAACTTTGGGAGATAAAATATAATAAAGAAATATTTATGTACATAATTATTTAATTTAATTAATTTTGACAGTAAATTACAACCAATTAATCTGTAACAAATCACAAAAATATTAATTTACTTTATTAGTAATAAGTACTGGCTGTTTTTTGTGCCTTTTCTTAAAAAAGAATGATGATGCGCGCCGCGCGCTTTTTCTTAACGCTGTATTGTTTTTATTCGTTTACCATAGTTGGAGTTTTATTTTATTTCCTCGCAAATGTGTTATAAAACGTCGTATGACATACGTGCGCTTTGATAATTACAGCCTCTGCTTTCTTGTAGCCCTCGCCTACGGCTCGGGCTAGCAATATCGCCTCGGCTGTAATTTTCAACCTACCGCAATTATATCATAATGTACTATTTCCGTACATACATAATGTTTTCATAAATGTACTGACAAGGCATTGTTAAAATATTAATTTCTTTGAACAGTTCTCTTAGGGAATCACGACCCCTTAACTTGTAAATGGCGCGTATAGCCCTTTTTTGTAAAATAAAAATAGATTCTGCATCAGCAGCTCTGCCCCATAGCAAGATACCATAGGACACTATACTGTGAAAGTAGCTAAAATAAACGCGTCTTGCTGTGTCTACATCAGTAAGCCATCTGATTTTTCTGACGGCATAAGCAGCTGAGCTCAGTCTGTTAAATAATGCAGAAATATGTGAAGTTTGGAGTCTATCGTTATCCCCAAAAAAATTGTATTATCAGCGAAATCTGATTTGTCATTGTTTAAAATTATCTCATTCTCTACTCGTCTAACATTAGGGAGTACAAACTTGACACATTTGGTCTTCTTAGCGTTGTCTGTAAAGTCAGTTTGCGGACGATAATTTTACGCGATAACGTCATAAGAAAACATTGAGGAAAAATTGCATACTGGAGTGATAGAGAGACAGCTGATGCGTCACAAGTCGAACGCTTAGGCCCAGCCGATAGTGCCTCTCTATCGCTTTTTCGTTCGTGCAGCCGGCTCTTGATTCATAGATTTATAAGACGTAAAAAATATTGAAATCTGTTCAATAGTTTTAGCGTGAAATACATAGTTAAAAACATCTGTCTATCGTCACAAACATTCGCGTTTATAATTTTATTTTTTTATTACATAAGTAATCTATTACTTATTTGATTAAAATAATTGGAGTGCTTATCACAAAATCTGCAGAAAATTTATACAAAACTTTCCTCTTCAAAATTGCCGAGCAACCATAACTAAATTACAGCTGTAATCGCGTGTCCAGTTACAGCTAGATGGAAAGATAAGGCGTTTGTAATAAAATTGGTAATTTGTTACCGTCGCGCACTGAGCCTTACATTTACAGTGATTAAATTAGAATTTTATTTGATGACTAGTGCGTGTTACAGTAAAAAACGTGTTTAGTTTAAATTTGCTTTTCCTGTAAAAGTTAGTTTTACTGTAACATGTAGGTACATACATCGATTACCAGAAAGCACTCGTTAAAAATAAATAACAATACGTTACTAAGTTTCTTTTGCACTAAAGCTATACAAAAGTATTTGTATAATTACACACCGTCTACTCTAGTTCCGACCTCTTCTCAAGATTGTCTTAGAAAAGATCGGTAAAAGCGATACGACCGCTAATGGTAGGCACTTCATTTATTTTTGTACATAATATCTCTTTTGTGTTGTTTTTAGTCTACAGTAAGAGTAAAATAATAAAATAAAATACACTATAGATGTAACTGACTCCTTTGATGTTTTATAAGAAACTTTTTGAAATTGTGTTTTTGGTAATATCATGTCAAAGAGAAAAATAATATATTGATATCGAAGGATTTGAACATTTTTATTTTCAACAATTACAATTGGCCCTTTCGACCGGATTTTTGGACGGATAATTTTGGATAAAACGGTGAGCAATATGACTGATAACTCCACAATATTACGTAGTGGAAAAATTATCGAAAAACGTGTTCAGGATGAACGAATGCCGATCACGTCCCGCGACTCTAAAAATACGGCTATGCCCCTTCCCACGGGCGCTGGTGACCAGCCCAGGCGTAGCACCTCCTTGCGATCAGCACGAAGCTCAGTCACGAATAGCAGCACGGCCTCAAGAAAAAGATTACTCGAGGCGCGAGCGGCCCGATTAATGGCAGAGCTGGAACAAGATCGAATTACAAAGGAGCAGAATCGTATCGCAGAAGAGAAGCGTTTGGGTGAGGAAAGATTACAAAATGAGAAAGCCTTAATAGAGGCCCGACTGCAAGAAGATTTAGTGGAACTCAAAAATGATGCCAGAAGCGACTTATCAGGTGGGTCGGACAGAGTACATGGGTGGATAAATGACAACAATGTGCAAGTTGAAAATGCACCACAAGATTATGAGCGTTCTAAAAACGATATAGCACACTTGACCCATGCAATCACCGACGCTATACTTAAGTGTAGCGGATCTGCACCCGTGAATGATAAACTTATAGGCCGTCTATCTGCCAAGGAACTGCCATCTTTTTCGGGAGACGCCCTGGACTGGCTGCGTTTCAAGAATGCATTTGAGACAACTACTGCCGTCGGAAAGTACTCGGACCGGGAAAATGTAACACGCCTTCAGAAGTGTCTACATGGAGAAGCCTGGGAAGCAGTAGCCGCCAGATTGATAACAGTAACATCCGCCGAAGAAATAATGAAGACATTAGAGATGAGGTTTGGCAGACCCGACTTGGTGCTCCATAGAATGATAGGCGAGATCAAGCGCCTTCCGAAGCTCACTGGATTGCGATCAGAACTATTAATTTTAGCAACCAAAGTCTCCAACTGTGTAGCCGCTATTGAGGCGACAAGACAAGTCGACTATATGTATAGTCCAGAGCTGGCAGCGGAAGTCGTCAATAAACTGACAGAGCCCCTGTTGTACCGCTGAATGGATTTCTGGGAAAAATTAGACGGACATCAGCCCCGATTATCTGCTCTTGCTCAGTATTTAATGCGAGAAGCAGAACGAGTATGCAAGGCGGGTACCGTAGAATTTCCCTCAAAGAGTCTGAAGTACACTTCAAGTTCGAAGCATCCTGTTTTAATGATGACTGATGAGAATGAAGATACAGAACCCTCTGTCAACATCGTTTCTGAGACAGGCCGCGACAAATCAACGAAGGGCAAGTGCATTTACTGCGGAAATTTGGAACACTCTTTGGACAATGGCTCTACATTTCGTGACCTAGAGACTAATAAACGATGGGACTGGACGTGTGAGAAAAAACTTTGTTTCAAATGCCTAAGCTCAACACATCGCCGCGATAAATGTCGTTCTAAGAAGAGATGTTCTACGTGCAAGCGAGGACACCATTCTCTGTTGCACAGACATGATTGGTCGAACACTGGAGATAAGACACAAAAGGCTGACAAACATGAAACTCTATCAGATACTACGGCAAATGTCTGGGACAAGCAAACCAAAAAAGTGTTTTTAAAGATTCTGCCAATCGTCGTGGAGGGACCAAACGGCAATATACATACTTATGCTCTTCTGGATGAAGGCTCTACTGTCACTTTAATTGAACGTCAAGTTGCAGATAAGATTGGAGCTGAGGGACCGGAAACTAAACTGAACCTCCGAGGGGCAATGGGAGATAGTCTTCGAGCACCAACTCATAGCATCTCCCTAATTCTCAAAACCCCAGAGGGAGAGAAGTATCAACTTGACGGCGTTCGTACTGTGGATAAATTGACGCTTCCCACTCAGAGTCTGGATCATTCTGACTTGGCGGCGCTCCCGCACCTGAAAGATGTACCACTTCAGACTTTCAACGGAAAACCAACCTTGATTATAGGCCAAGATTACTGGTTCCTGATTGTAAGTAGAGAGGTGAGAGAAGGGCGCAAAAATGAGCCAGTTGCCTCTTTAACTAGACTGGGCTGGGTCCTCCATGGTTTTGCTTCTAACGTAACAAGGAATATAGAAGATTACGGCTGTCATGTGCGTGAACACTGCGACGATGACTTACACGAGTTAGTAAAATATCATTTTCGGCTAGAAAGCATTGGCGTAAAACCATATAATGGTCATAGACACTCATCTGAAGAACTTCGTGCTCTGAATATTCTGGACACCACGAGTAAGAATATTGGTGACAGATGGGAAGCAGGTATATTGTGGAGATCCGACGACATTGAGCTACCAGACAATAAACGAAATGCTGAGAGTCGACTCAAGTCTATTGAGCGAAACATGGACGCAGATCTTAACGTTTCAGTTGATTACACAAAACAGGTTATGGACAAATGCAAAGGGATTCCAGTTCGCTTAACCCTAGAACATGAACGACGAGCCGAAATTTTGATTATAAGAGAGGTACAGGCTGAGAGTTTTCCTGAAGATTTAAAGATAGTAGAGAACCAAGGAAACATACGCTCTTCAAGTCACCTACGTCAGTTAAGTCCAGGCCTAGATGCTGAAGGCTTACTCAGGGTGCAAAACAGAATTGAAGCTGCAGCAGATTTACCGATCGAAGTTAAAAACCCGGTTATCTTGGATGGACAGCATCATGTGACAAGATTAACCATTGAATACAAGCACAGAAAGCTAGGACAAAACAATACAGACACTTTAATAAATGAGATCCGTCAAAATTATTACGTTCTGCGGTTAAGAAACTCTGTTCGTTCTATTATATCTCGCTGCGTAATATGTAAGGCTAAACGAGCCCGCTGTGAACAACCAAAGATGGCTGGTCTACCACCTGCACGGCTTCAACATCACTGCAGACCATTCACTTATTGCGGGATCGACTTATTTGGACCAATGCTTGTGACAATCGGACAACGCAACGAGAAACGTTGGGGAGTACTATTTACATGCCTCAATACACGTGCTGTAACGATAGAACTCGCTGCTTCGCTATCTACGGACTCTACTATACTTGCTATACGTCGGATGGCCGCAAGACGTGGATTGCCGAAACAAATATATTCCGACAACGGCACAAATTTTCGAGGAGCAGATAAGGAACTTCGTGACGCTGCTAAAGCGTTACTAACTGACGAGCATTTGGCTGATGAAGCAACTGCACTCGGAATAGACTGGCGATTTAACCCACCGGATGCGCCTCATATGGGAGGAGTATGGGAAAGGCTCGTTAGATCGATCAAAACATCCCTTTATGCCATACTTCATTCTAGAGCTCCAAAGAAAGAGGTTCTTTCTACACTCATTGCCGAGGCTGAAAACATTGTGAACAGTCGACCGCTAACCCATATTTCGCTTGACCCTAACGAGGAGGAGGCGCTAACACCAAACCATTTTTTACTCGGCGCATCTAATCCACTGCCGCAACCAGGGATTTTTTCAGATCAAGACTTAATTCTGCGAAAGCAGTGGCAGATTGCTCAAAGACTGACCGATCATTTTTGGTCAAGATGGTTGCGAGAATACCTGCCCAATCTTCACTTGCGGAAGAAATGGAACGACGACAGCGGACGAAACGTGAGTGTGGGAGATGTTGTTTTGATTGCAGATTCCAGCGCCCCTCGCAACGTTTGGCCGCGGGGTAAGGTCACCGCTACCACGCCAGGACGTGACGGTCGTGTACGAATAGTCGACGTGGCAACAAAGGGTGGCATACTGCGGCGACCTGTTTCGAAGATCGTCACCCTATTGCGAGCCGAAAACACCACACCGTCAGCTTCCACCACTAAAGCTGGCGTGCCGCAGCGAGGAGGAGATTGTAACTGACTCCTTTGATGTTTTATAAGAAACTTTTTGAAATTGTATTTTTGGTAATGCCATGTCAAAGAGAAAAATAATATATTGATATCGAAGGATTTGAACATTTTTATTTTCAACAATTACAATAGATAATCTCTGGAATTGTAGGTATATGTACAGTCAACAAAGTTGATAGTGTTACATGACCAGAAACTAAGATTCAGTTTTCTCTTAAAGCCTTAAATGTATTTACAGTTTTTTTTTTTTTGTAAATTATAGGGATCAAAGATACCTTTTGAAATAAACAATAATGAATAAGATTTAGTTATGACTACCCCAGAAAAATGAGTTCTTATAGTCCGTGCGAAATAGATCTGGATAAAAGTGCATTGACACCTCTCAACCAATGTACGCCATTTTTGCAAACGATACGCTCCAATGTGTATGACAAGTATCGCAAATACGTCTTTCCTTACGTATCGCAGTAGAAGGCGGGGTGAGCAAATGACCTAGCCAGATGTGACAAACATTTTTTAACACAAGCAATTATAAATTTTATATGTCAACTAAATATAATGTAAAAATAACTCTTCAATAAAAATAAATAATACTTACAATGTTTTAAAACAATCAAATTAGTCAAGAACAGAAATAAGCATACTAATCAAAATAAACTCAATGAAATATAACCACTTTTCTACATAGTGATGTTATTACCTATTCCTGATAGTTGTCCTGAACGCTTTGAGCCTGAACGGCATTAGATATGTCTTAATAATAATAATAATCTTTCCTCTTTATAATATTAGTGTAGAAGTGTATATGTAGATTGGTTGAGTTTTCTCACAAATTAATGGGCAGTATTTTGGACAAATAATTTTTATCATCTGCACTATCCCCGATGACATCACATCAGTATCAGATATTTCACTCTCAGAACTTTTGGTCGAGCCGTATATTTTATTGTAGTATTAAATAAAATACATCATGGGGAAGGAGTTAAAAACAAAAAAGACACGTAATCTAAGCCTCAGTACTAAAAATTGAGATTTTGTAGAACTACAGTTAAAATTAAGGCTGACTACACTGCGACCGAGTGGCGTACCCCTGGCCGCAGGACGGTTGCCAACGAATGCGCGCGCGTAACTTAAAATATAAAATTTTTGAGTCTCAAAAATACAATTGTTAATATTATGTAATAAAGTATTTTACAGTCTATATTGAACTATGCATATAGAATTGAGGACTACATTGACAAAATATTTATTTAACGTAACTAAATCTTCAATTATATCAAAAATACTGAAAATTGCGGAATTATATATGTATTTAACAAACATATAAACCTTAATTTCTGTAATAATAATAAATGTAAAAATAATAATAATGTCATTTACCAAAAAAATATCCTGATAAAGTGCGACTTTCGAGGTTACACTTTTCACATTTGTCCGACGTATTATGAAACGCGTGTCGCGTCATTGTAGCGACAGTTTGTATGACGAGCGATAAAGTACGTAAATGTTTTGTGAAATGTAGTAGAGGTTGGGTCAATGCACTTTTATCCAGATTTAGTTACTGGCCATGTAACCCTAACAACTTTGTTGACTGTACCTACTATTACTTTTTAGTTATGTGATATCACTACATAGTATAAAACAAAGTCGCTTTGTCTGTCTCTATGTCCCTATGTATGCTTAAATCTTTAAAACTTCAACGGTTTTTTTAATAGATATATAGAGTGATTCAAGAGGAAGGTTTTAGTATAAGCATTGCACCCGTGCGAAGTCGGGGCGGGTCGCTAGTGTTATATAATTTCACTAGTGGTAGGTACCTATTATAATTGAACGCACTTTTACTATTGCTTAGTAGTGTATTTAAACTGTACATAACAAAGTTATTGTTACGAAGGCCAAGGTCATGCCGTTATTATGACCAATTATGTCCAAAGGCAAACTGAACCCTTACAAGATCATCGATGTAAGGCAAGTTACACAATGCGTCATTAAACTGAGATTCTTATAGGCCTGCTATATTATACTATAAAAAAAAAAAAAACGAAAATGGCGTGAATTGCTTCGAGAAAAGGATGGTACGGCTGTGCCGCTTTTTGCTCGACTTGGCGGGGGCACTGCCGTGCCGTTTATCCCCGTAAGGGTAGGTACGCCTGGTATTCCACTTCTGGATATACCCACTTTTAACGAGATATTCTTTGGACCCTTAAACCGGATAGGTATAGTGAACCGGGTCTTTTATACATGTCTCAGAATTAATTCTGGGACCTGCGGGTTTCCTCACGATGTTTTCCCCCGTCACCGTCGAGCTTGTGATAAAGATGTACGTAAGTTTTGATAACGATTCGAACCCGAGCCTCACTGATTATCATCATGTGAAGCAGGCTTTTTATCCGTAAGGCTATCACTGCTAAACTACTAGTTTAATAATACGAAAACCTATCGTTATATCCTAAATATTAAAAATGCGAAAGTGACTTTGATTTTTATACTTTCACTTCAAACCTCTAAACCGATTTTAAAAATTATTTTATAACACATTTGCTCGTAAAAGGTGTCTTATTTCACCAATTTCAATATCGTATTGTATCTCATTACGCCCAAGTGCGGTAAGTGTAATTAGTCCAGTCAGTCAAGACAATTAATTCATTATAATTCCAAAAGTTTTCAAATTTTGGTGTAAGGTCGGGAATGGTATTAAAACAAACTATAAAATTTTGCAACCTGTTCTGCGGTCCGGAACATTGTTAAAAATGCAATAAATGATAATTTGCTCAGTTCTTGACACCAAAATTCCAAAAGTTCTGCAAAGTTGGAGTGGTGTTATAGTACATTATGACATACGTATGATGACGCACGTATGTCATACGACGTTTTATAACACATTTGCGAGGAAATAAAATAAAACTCCGACTATGGTAAACGAATAAAAACAATACAGCGTTAAGAAAAAGCGCGCAGCGCTCATCATAATTTTTTCTAGGCAAAGGCACAAAAACAGCCAGTATTACTAATAAAGGAAATTAATATTTTTGTGTTTTTGTTACAGATTAATTGGTTGTAATTTACTGTGAAAATTAATTAAATTAAATAATTATGTACATAAATATTTCTTTATTATATTTTATCTCCCAAAGTTAATTTTAATCATAAAATGTTGACAACTTTTTTGACATAAAAACTCTTTGCTGAGATTTTAAAAAGTACCGTTCGTTTTAAGACGGATCATCTTGATAAACCGTGCGTTTTACTTTACACTTACCGCACTTGGGCGTAATAAGATACAATACGTTATTGAAATCGGTGAAATAAGACACCTTTTACGAGCAAATGTGTTATAATAGTACATTATGATATAGGTGCGGTAGGCTGTAATTATCAAAGCGCACGTATGTCATACGACGATTTATAACACATTTGCGAGGAAATAAAATAAAACTCCGACTATGGTAAACGAATAAAAACAATACATCGTTAAGAAAAAGCGCGCGGCGCGCATTATCATTTTTTTTTAGGAGAAGGCACAAAAAAACAGCCAGTACTTATTACTAATAAAGTAAAATAATATTTTTGTGTTTTTGTTACAGATTGGTTGTAATTTACTGTCAAAATTAATTAAATTAAATAATTATGTACATAAATATTTCTTTAATATATTTTATCTCCCAAAGTTAATTTTAATCATAAAATGTTGACAACTTTTTTGACATAAAAACTCTTTGCTGAGATTTTAAAAAGTACCGTTTTAAGACGGAGCATCTTGATAAACCGTGCGTTTTACTTTACACTTACCGCACTTGGGCGTAATGAGATAGGTAACGATATTAAAATTGGTGAAATAAGACACCTTTTACAAGCAAATGTGTTATAAAATATATTATTTTACATCACGTGTCAAATTTGCAACCAATTTAAGTGTACGGAACATTTTTTGTTAATAAAAATTATTGTTTTTCTTTATTAAACTGAAGGAAAACGTTCCAAAAGTTCTGCAAATTTGACAGGTATATCGGAAAAATATACCGAACGATTGTATAAATTTGCAACCTTTTACGTTGACCGGAACACGTTTATTTATAATTCTTTTCAATTCGTGGTCATTTTTTCGAGTAAGGTGGTCTCGGAATAGTTACAAAAGTTTTGAAACTTGGTTGCAAACTTCGAAAACATCTATTCTGATGCATTTACAAATTTGCAACCTCATACGCGATCCGGAACTTTATGCAATTTGCCAAAATGTATTTTTTTTATTTTTTCACCTTCAAGAAAATTTCAAAAGTTCTGCAAATCGAGGGGACGGTTTAATTTTAGGATTAATGTCAGTATTTGAATTTGCAACCTCTCACGCAATCCGGAATCTTGTGTATTGTGTGTCGACATTTACTTGTTTTATAGGATACTTTACTACATACTTTTTTTCTATACTTTTGAAATTCTTATTATGTCTATTTATTTTTTCGACGGTAATAAAATTTAAAAAGTCGATTTTTGCAAATAACACAAGGTCCGGAACCTTGTGAAAAGTATGAGGATATCAAATATTCATAAAAGAGGTAAGTAAACATTAATGGACGACAATGCGTAGGTGAGTAACAGTGTATTTAATCCCCAGATTCGTTTTATTAATCAAAAAATACGTACCGGCAAAATCCTACGTCCGGTTTAAATAAGCCCAACGGAATTTATTTTTGGCATAATGACCTGTCATGTAAAAATAGTACTATACCAACATCTGTTAGAAACAAATTGTGTTACAAACAATTTCAATCATTAGCATGTAAATGGTATATTATTGATTTATTTGAAAGACGAATTTACATCAATAGAAAGATGAACTAGGAGGATCCATAATACCTTTAAAAGATAATGAAAAATTGAATAGTAGAAAAATTTGTTGATGAGACATGCTGAAAAATACTAAAGAACCTACCTGAAATAATTTCTGTATTACGTTTATAATTTCTCCTATAAAACAAGTAAATGTCGACACACATCACATCACACAAGATTCCGGATTGCGTGAGAGGTTGAAAATTCAAATATTTACTGACATTAATCACAAAATTAAACCGTCCCCTCGATTTGTAGAACTTTTGAAATTTTCTTGAAGGTGAAAAAATAAAAAAAATACATTTTGGCAAATTGCATAAAGGTCCGGATCGCGTATGAGGTTGCAAATTTGTAAATGCATCAGAATAGATGTTTTCGAAGTTTGCAACCAAGTTTCAAAACTTTTGTAATTATTCCGATACCACCTTTCTCGAAAAAATGACCACGAATTGAAAAGAATTAAAAGTACCTCTGTATTACTGTAACTTGTTAAACTGTGGCTATTAAATAAAGATTATTATTATTATTATTATTATAAACATGTTCCGGTCAACGAAAAAGGTTGCAAATTTATACAACCGTTCGGTATATTTTTTCGATATATGTGTTAAGTTTGCAAAACTTTTGGAACGTTTACATTCAGTTTAATAAAAAAAAACATTAATTTTCAATAACAAAAAATGTTCCGTACACTTAGATTGGTTGCAAATTTAATACGTGATATGAAATATTATATCGAAAACTTCCCAAAGTTTGCAGAACTTTTGGAATTTTTTTCACGACCATACAGCAAAAAATAATTTAATTGCAATTTTAACAATGTTCCGGACTGGGGACAAGGTTGCAAAATGAGATTTATTGTCGTCCCAATGTACCATTCACTTGACCGAAGTTTGAAAACTTTTGGAATTATTGTTAAATTTTCGATTTTAAATGTCAATAATGACTGGACTAAATGTAAAACGCACGGTTAATCAAGATGCTCCGTCTTAAAACGAACGGTACTTTTTAAAATCTCAGCAAAGAGTTTTTATGTCAAAAAAGTTGACAACATTTTTATGATTAAAATTAACTTTGGGAGATAAAATTTAATAAATAAATGTACATAATTATTTAATTTAATTAATTTTGACAGTAAATTACAACCAATTAATCTGTAACAAAAACACAAAAATATTAATTTACTTTATTAGTAATACTGGCTGTTTTTTGTGCCTTTTCCTAAAAAAAATACTGATGCGCGCCGCGAGCTTTTTCATAGCGCTGTATTGTTTTTATTCGTTTACCATAGTCGGAGTTTTATTTATTTTATTTCCTCGCAAATGTGTTATAAAACGTCGTATGACATACGTGCGCTTTGATAATTACAGCCTCTGCTAATTTGTAGCCCTCGCCTACGGCTCGGGCTAGCAATATCGCCTCGGCTGAAATTTTAAACCTACCGCACTCATATCATAATGTACTATTACATATGGAAAGCTACATTATCAGGTAGTAACATAAAGCTATATTCTATCCCCGTTTTCCAGCGGGAACGGGAGCTACAGAGGTGAAACTGCAGGGCGGTGCTAGGATAAGAATAATTTTAAGTTAAACGTTAAGTGAAATCGTCTCTTTAAATCTTTTAAAATTACAATAGAATGAAACAAATCAATTCCATCGTTATGGATTCGCCTTAGAAATAAAAATAAATAATCTCACTCCTTATATCCCCGAGGGGGTAGGCACAGGTATTCCATTTCTCGATATACCCACTTTTCACGAAATATTCTGTCCACCCATAAACGTGATAGGTGGTGATCCCATCGCCGGACCGGGTCTGTTACACATGCCTCAGAATTATATAAATCTGGGACCTGCGGGACATGCAGGATTCGAACCCGAGCCTCACTCATTTGCATCATGTGAAGCAGGCTCTTTAACCGTAAGGCTATCAGACCTAAAATAGAAAATTTACAACAAATCTCGTTTTTCTATTTCTGAAAATTCAGAGGCTATAAGTTAGCTCGAAGAAAACAGTCAATAGTACAATACAATAGAAATAAATGTGTTTTTTCCGACTCGGCTCGTATATAAAGGCTATACGAAATAGAACCTGCACTTATCAAATAAATAATGCTTGGGTGAGGCTATAAATACTGCGGGACCCATTAATCGAGCCAGTGATTATTTCCGTTCTCGCATTTACTTGCTCCTGTTAGCTAGTGCTGTTAGTTAGAGGTTGTTTGGGATGTGTTTTGTTTTATTCGTTTTTTTTAATGTTTAATGGAGATTTGTTTAGTTTTTCAACCGACTTCAAAAATGTGATTATCAATTTGACTGTATGTTTTTTTTATGTTTGTTACCTCAGAAATTTCGACTGGGTGAACCGATTTTGATGATTCTTTAATTTGAAAGCTGGTGCTTCCCCTGGCAATGGCATCCATGAAAAATCCATATAAGTTGAAGTTGGTTTTTACTCTTTGGAGTTATGCTATGAAAACCACTTTGAAAACAAACGGCATAAAACTTAAAGACAACGGTATCCTTGAAAAACCTACACGCGAAGAAATAAATTACTTTTTGACAGTTCTTAATTCCCTTAGTTGTCGGCAATATTTTTCTAGATAATTCTTCTTGTCATTGTGAGACAGTTTGTCAGGTGATCATTCTACCAAGTTATATAGCATTTGTGATTGGACGGATAAGAATAATGGAGTTTGATACATTTCCCGCCAATACAAAACCCTATTCACAACTGTCTTCACCTGTGTCCGAAGCCAAAAATAAATAGGTGAAACAATAGTTAAGAAGCGCTCGTATCGCTGCGGTGCCAGTGTGTTTGTAACGATCACACTGGTTAAGCAAAGTTGGGTGCAGTCAGTCAGTGGATGGGTGACCGCCTAGTGGCATTTATATCACGAGCGCTTCTGTGTTTCGGAAGGCACGTTAAATTGTTGGTCCCGGTTTTCGTTGTGTTTAGGCACAGAAAAATCTGAATGTTAAGTGGCCACTAGCTTAACACCACCTCCCAATCCGCAGTGGGTTCGCGTGGGAGATTATACAAGACTTCCTCATGTGTGAGGAAAGACCCTTAGCTCAGCTGTGGGCTGTTACAGGTTGATATGACGATGATGATGAGGTAAAAAAACGACAATACAAAGGACTCAATACTTTTGTTGCACCATAATGAACTACCATACAGATATCATCCAGACTCTTAACTCTTCCGTGGAAATTGGCTGAATGTAAACAGCAGCCTATCTCCACCGACGAGTTGCTGGTTCCAAATGCAGTACCCCGAGAAGAACCAGCAAGAAACTCAAGGGCAGCTCAAGTTTATCTTATTTGTTTAATGGAGGTTTGTGATGTTTATTATGTTGTATGTTTATTGGTTAAAGAGCCTGCTTCACATGATGAAAATCAGTGAGGCTCTGGTTCGAATCCTGGCATGTACCAATGAGTTTGTCAAAACTTACGTACTTATCACTAGCTCGACGGTGAAGGAAAACATCGTAAGGAAACCCGCAGGTCTCAGAATTAATTCTGAGACATGTATAAATGGACCCGGTCCGGCGATGGGCTCACCACCTATCACGTTTAGGGGTCCCATGTATCTCGTGAAATGCGGGAATACTCAGTGATGAAATACCTCTGCTGTTTATTTCTATTTATGTTTATTGGATGGACGTTGATTGATTTTTTATCCACCAAATATAACTTTATAGTCATATCATTTATTGCTCCATGTGGTTTTACAGGTGGTAGGTAAAATAATATATAGTACACACATGAACCCTGGAAGGGCGCTGCAAATGGTAAAATACAAAACATACAAAATTAAATACAAAATGAATTACAAAATAGGGCACATAAAATTTCTTAAAATATACATATTTAAATTGCAATATTAACTCTATTTTTGAAATCGAAAAATTCCTGCAGTGTATAAAAATTGTTCATTAACAAAAAATCTTTAAGTTGGTTGTGGAATAAAAGTTGGTTGTCTATTTCGCATAAAGTTTTCGGGAGTTTATTAAATATTTTTATTGACATGAATGTGATATGTTGCTGAACTGACTATATGTAATTTGGTAAATGGGGCTTCTAATCTATTTCTGTGTCGCAGGTTGCGAGGTTGCGGGTAGAAATCTTTTGTCAGCGTATACAAATGTAGATTTTTCTTTACAAACTTACAAGTTTCTAAAATGTACATAGAAGTTAAAGTTACAATTCCCAGTTTTTTGAAATGAGGTCTGCAAGTTTCCCGTTCAGTAATATTAACTAAAATACGAATGCATCTTTTTTGCAAAATAAATAACTGTTGTATTTCGACACTATTGCCCCATAAAATTATTCCATAATTAAGCCATGCATGCGCATATGCATAATAGGCCCTGATAGCAGTTGGTTGGAGCAGACTGCTCTGAGCTGGAGTTAAATATAAGAATAAAAGATAGAAGAGATATGTAACGAGGCAACTGTTTAATCAGAAAAACCCAAGACAACTACTAAACAAAACCGACATATAAAAGCACTTGTCAAATTTAAAAAAGGTAAAAAAGAAATAAACTATTTGGCTGGCATACGGCCAGTCAATCAACATTATGTTTTACCAAATAATATAACTTTATTCAGGATTATCTGCGAAGCAAACAGACTGCGAAGGAAAACATTGCGAGGAAACCCGCAGGTCCCTTTGTTTTTGATTCATGTTGTAACAGCAACCCTGTGCGACGATGGGCTTACCACCTGTCACGTATAGGGTCGACCTTTCACGGTCTGACAAATACAGTGGTGAAATACGGGTATTACCAGAAATGGAATAGGATTTTTGAACAGGGGAAAAACGTTTTTTTTTTTTAATGTTCTTTTCTTAAAAAGTAATTAGTTTTTTTATTTCCTTATGAGATGTAGACAAACTCAAACAGCCAGTAAATATCTGTGGTGTGTGGACCATCTTCATTGCGAAAATGTTATAGTATAGGTAATAATAATAATTACCTTTACTATCTTACGCCTTTCATCCCCGAGGGGTAGGCAGGGGTATTCTATTTCTGGAAATACCCACTTTTCACGAGTATATTTCGACCCCTAAACATGATGGTGAGCCCATCGCCGGACCGGGTCTGTAACACATGCCTCAGAATTATTTCCGGGACCCGCGGGTTTCCTCACGATGTTTTCCTTACTAATTATGATAGAAATATTACTTAAGAAATCTAAATTACCTTTGTGCGTGATTCGAATTCTTACAATATATTATATTATCAGTATATTTACCAAGTGTAATTATTTAAAAAACTGCCCACTGATTCAGCATCAGTCGTTAGCACGCGGTGTGGAGAGAGAAACGATTGATTTAGTGTAATTAATCATCCCACCTAGAGAAGGATGACCATGAATGTGGATATTGTTGGGACTTAAAAACATTTTCGGATACTATTAAATGTTTTCGGGACTTACAGAGAACTGTTCAGATGATATCAAATGTTTTTCTAACAATAGATGTTTTTTTGGTATTATGTGGAACCAATATTGATACGACAGTTATGTAAACTTTGGTAACGCGGTTCAGAACTTTAGAATGGTACCTCTATAATAATTTTGATAGTAATTGTATGTGTATTATACACCTAAAAACAATATAATGGTTGTGTATTTTAATAAATATCTTAAGATAAAAGATGCAATCAGGAAAGACAATATATTATCTTTGTGTATGGATATTTATATTTATTTAAGTAAGTTTATCAGTTGTTCAAATGATATCGCATTGTACAGGTTTGTGTGTCTTTCCCTTAAATAATTGTCTACAAATAGCGTAATTCTCTATGAAGCTGACATGAGCTACCCAGAGTGCTCAAAGCCTTAATAAAAAAAAGGATAAAAAAAACTGTTGTTCAGTACCCATAGTACATTATGTGAATAGTTTTGAACTAAGAAACATTTTCATGAAACTGTCATAGCAGTCCTTATTATAATATATGCATGTGCTTCTTTTCATAAAAATATTTAAATCAGTGCGACTCACATGTACCTACGTAATTTAAATAAAACTAGATTCGTTTAACCAAAAGTAAGGCTTCCTCTTAGATTAAATCTTAAAATACAACACGATTTTTTACGATATAGTCTTCTGTATTATCCGTTGGACAAACCTAGATTTAATAGTGTTGTATATTATGCAACATGTAAGTATGTTAATGTGTGTGTAAGGGCTTCGTAAGTAGGAAGGAGGGACCTTCCTACTTCTAATAAATCAGTGTGCAATTAGCTTGCGTCTTTAATGGTCATCTCCCTGCACCTCGTCCTAATCATTCAATATTGAACAAATAGGAATTGTCCCACTCTTCAGAGACCCATGGTCACCCCAGCAGAAGGATAACGCCTTGATTTATGATCTCGGTGGGGATTATATTAGCATTTTCTTTCGCGGCGTCATCGTGTGGACTCTTCATGTTATCACAAAACGGTGAGATCCTTTCATCCTCCAGTTTTGAATACTGTATTAATCGACTCGAATTAGAGAACACTTACTTAACTGCAAAATAAGGAGAATAATGTCTTTCGAGTGTATGAACTTTGTTTAAAAAGGTTTGACGGGTTTTTCAAGGAGAGGTGTCAGGCGATTTTTTAATCGACTATAAGAGAGTAAGAGGTTAAGGCTCTCGGGTTTTTCAACCGACTTCAAAAAAGGAGGTTCTCAATTCGACACGTATGTTTTTTTTTATGTTTCTTACCTCAGAATTTTCGACTTAGTGATTTGGATGATTCTTTTTTTATTTGAAAGCTGGTGCACGTACTTATTGCAAATTTAAGACTTAAATGGTTTTCTCTAGGACGCCATTTTCAGAACTGGACCAAACTGAAATGGGACCACACGGGTCGCACCACTTTCAAACAAAAAAGAGTCATCAATAGGTTTCACCCAGCCAAAAGTTCTGAGGTAACAAACATAAAAAAAATATACAGTCGAATTGATATCCTCCTCCTTTCTTGAAGTCGGTTAAAGACATAGGTGCTACGGCAGCTGGATTTTCTTTCAAAGCTTCCATTGAGCGATACTTGAAACCAAAGAGATTAAAATATAATAAGGCATAGAGGGGACAAAGCGAGGAAAATTTGAAGTCAAAAGTTATTCCAAGTGGATTTTTATTTTTGATTATTCCAAGTCTAGTACAATATCGACCGAATGACAGCTCGCGTTCATACTAACTGACATGACAATCAAATGACGCTTAGGCTTCAAAGTTTTGTATGAAAATATTCCCAATGCCCCCTCTATGCCCTATTATATTTAAATATCTTTGATTGAAACGGATTACTCATGCACCAGTTACTTCCAAATAAACTTACACACAATATTACCTTACCAGATAATCTCAGTTATGATTAAATTACTTCCAATTGAATTACTCAGATTGAGAGTATCGGAGATTGTCAAATACTAAGGGTGGTATTACAGAACGTAACTCAAGCATGGAACTCCGTTTAAGCACTACAATAGGACAGCTTTAAGCTATACTGCAAACTTGTTAGGTAAAGTACCTACTCCTTCGTTCCCTATTTTTTTAGTTTTTTACTTTTTAACAGACACTTTTTTGTTTTGTCTCTTCGCCTTATTTGTTTGTTTATGTATGTAGTTACTAGCGACCCGCCCCGGCTTCGCACGGGTGCAATGCTAACACTAAAACCTTCCTCTTGAATCACTCTATCTATTAAAAAACCGCATCAAAATCCGTTACGTAGTTTTAAAGATTTAAGCATACATAGGGACATAGGGATATAGGGACAGAGAAAGCGACTTTGTTTTATACTATGTAGTGATTATTTATTATGTATAATATGTTTACATACACTCTATCTAAGTTTGTCCCAGTGCGAGTGCTGCCCGATGGACCCACGCTGCGGTAAGTACGTTTAAAGCCTCCTAAGCACCCATTGATGCAGGGGTAGGGACGAACGCGGGAAAGCAATCTCGTTTTAAGATACCAAATTTTAAGGATACCTTTTCACCACACACCCTCACTACGTTTAGGGTGGACAGAATCTAGAACATAACAGTACTCGGTTACCAGCATCTTTCTGCCTGTCCTCAAGCGGAGACTGGCACTCGAGTTACAATTTTCATGTATTTTGACGGTTTGACTACTTCTATAGGTTTTCAAAATCTGTTTTACATAATAATATGAACAATGTGTCAAAATCTGTTCTGTCACATTCTTCAGCACCTGTATTAAACAGTGTTTTTAAACTACGTTTTTCAAAGAGATATAGTTTTTACTTGTTTTGTCACGATTAAATTAAACAGCAGACTAAGTTTAGTTTGATCAGTGACAGCACTGTTGGTAGTGAGAATTTGATTTGATTTATTGAACTTTAATTAGTGAGGGTTAACAAAACAAGGGGCAATGAAAAATCATGGCAATTATAAATAATTTTAACAAAAAATAATTTTAGCCAGGCGCCATCTTTAAACACCAGCGAGCTGGGACAGACGCAACGCGGAGCGCCCATATCGCAGTGGCGGCGGCGCGTCAGTATGCTTAGTTTAAAAGCGCGGCAACTTTAAATTGGTGCGTTAAATTTCAATTTCTACAATATATTATAAGAACCATAGTTTTTGCAAGCAATGCCGGAATATTATTATAATTATTCGAATATAAATATAATAATATTCCGCAGTAATATTAGCAGCGCCCCGCGGTTTCACCTGCGTAGTTCCCGTTCCCGTGGGAATACGGGGATAAAATATAGCCTATGTGTTATTCTGATGTATAAGCTATATAACTGTAAAGTTTCATCAAAATCCGTTCGGTAGTTTTTGCGTGAAAGAGGAATAAACATCCATCCAGACATCCATACAAACTTTCGCGTTTATAATATTAGTAGGATTTAGCGACTTTCGATATGACATGGGGAACCCATTGTAGGTACCTGATATTAATTTTTAGTATGCTTTTCCCGTTTTAAAATAGTTGCTATCTTTTTGTTAGCTTTTCCGGTTGTAAAATAGTTCATTAAAAGGCTACTTTTTATTCCAGGCTTCGAATCAATTTGGAAAGCTTGCCTATAATAGGTATAGACACTAAGAACCCATTAATATTCTTATCGCGTATTAGATTGCTAGGCGCGATGTGGAAATATTCATATCAAGCAATTTCTCTAATTGAGAGAAAGTGCCAAACAAATAAGCCTTGGATTTTTCCAGCAACCAGTGACAAAAGACGGTAGTAGCCCTGCAAAGCCAGTTATCTACACGTTTGAAAAATGAAAATGTATTTTATTCTGTAGGTAATAAGAATTACACTTAAAAAATAAAAGATTTAACTCAAATAGAAATAATTTTACCGGCTTGTATAATTCTACCAATATAATAGTTATTATGTCACTGTATAACCGAAACCGAGCAAGATGGAGCGACGATCTGCGAAATGTACCTACTCAGCTAGGAAAGATTGGATGAGAAGAGCCTAGGATTGGGCTCTTGGGTACGTCTTACGACCTACGCGCTACATCTTACAGCCTACGACCTATGACTTACGTCCTACAACCTACGTTTTACGTACTAAGCTCTACGTATTACGTCCTCCGACCTACAACGTCATACGTCCTACGTCCTGCTAACCAAGTTGGGCATGATCGGTGTATTCTCAAGGCGCTCGAACTGCTTCGACTGGCAATACAATATTCGAAAAAAAATACATTCTGTTTTCGAGATTTTGTAGTAGAAACAGTAAACTCAATTCCGAGATTAAGACTACCTACTGTGAGAGAAGTACCAACATTGTCATGTTGTCAGTGTTACAATACAAACACAAACGTCCTTAATTTCTTTGTGCCTTCTGTAGTGACTCGTAAGATCAGAAGGTCAGGCCCATGTCAAGCTAGACCCTAGTTCACGCAATGTCATTCAATTAGTTCGGGGTTTAGCGGTTGGGCCATCGATACAAGATCCAATAGATTATTTTTACTTTATTTATTTACTAAACAGAAAGTGACATTAAAGTTAAATATAAAATAAACATTGGTAAATCAAACCACATAGTCAAAACATGTGCATACACTATGAGAATAACAGGTCGTAGGTTAAAAATATAATAATAATAATAATAATAATAATAAATTATAGGACACAATTTACACACGGTTATTCAGTCCTAAACTAGGCAGAGCCTGTACTATGGGTACTAAACAACTGATAGACATACTTAAATAAATATTAAACGACCAGACACGAAGCCAACAGACATGTTCATGCACACAAATGTTGGCCTCGAGCGGGGATCGAACCCGCGACCTCCGACTCAGAAGGCAGGGTCACTACCAACTGAGCCAACAGGCCCGTCAAAGATGAAAAAAAAGGAAAAGGGAATAGCCTTGTGAGTAGCCAGTTCATGTCTAAGAAGGAAAGGATGGCTATGCATAACGCTGTTCTGGTCCCGACTCTGATGTATGCGAGTGAATGTTGGGTGTGGCAGAAGAAGCATGAAAGTAAGGTGAACGCAGTGGAAATGAGATGTTTGAGGAAAATGTGTGGAGTAAAATTGTGTGATAGAGTGAGGAATGCGGATATACGAGAGAAGTATGGTTTGAAAGAAGATGTAGTGACAAGGATAGAAAAGGGTATGTTAAGCTGGTTTGGTCATTTAGAACGAATGGATGAAAGAAGAGTAACGAAAGAGATTTATGGTGCAAATGTTGAAGGATACAAGGCAAGAGGACGCCCCAGAAGGACGTTCACGGATCAAATTAGTGACGTCCTTCAAAAAGCTGGGGTCAAGAGTGCAAAGAATAAAAGAGCGTGCATGAAAAGGCTTATGAATGTGAAGGAAGTGTGAAAAGATCGGGCAAAGTGGCGATCCATCGTCTCTGCCTACCCCTGTGGGAAGAAGGCGTGATCTATATGTATGTATGTATGTATGTATGTATGTATGTATGAAGTCCGCTGGCGGGAATAAACGCAATAACAAGAGAACGCTACTAGAAATAAGATGTTAAAAGAAAATAGACGAAAATCCACTTTCACAGAAACTACTGGACTTTTTCAGGAAAATAGTGTGTTACAGGTTTAATGCATCTATTAATATAATTAAATGAATGTTTCTTTGTCCCGTGTGTGTTTCTACAACATTAATCGCTTGCGTTTTTGTGGGTTATTAACAGAACGCCGACGTTATCCTTGCCAGGTTACAGAAAAAAAATCCCACATAAAACTCGATCCTGAAAAGCAAATACGAAAAATTTTCGATTCAGAAATAAGTTCGGCTCCCACATTCAGGTTTTGTAATTGTAATTATTGTAACCTCAAAATTATTTCGTTGCAAATAGGAGTGTTAATGGAAAAATAAACCCCAAATAATGAAAATGGCAAGAGAATTATGAAGTTCTAGTTAAAAACTGTCTCAAAATTTAAAAAACATTTCTTTTCTGTAGGTACAAAAAGAACACTTAGATCTAGGGAAGTCTAATTCAATTCAATTTTAAATTTTATCGGATTACAGAGATCCATTAGGTTGTTAATGTTAGTATGTACTTATATTCTACAAGTGATTCTATAATTTGGGTTAAGTGCCTCATCACTACACAGTCAACCCGGCTGTTGGGGCTGACACGAATTCTGTTCAGTAGCGACACAAATTTTTACGTAAATGCAAGCTAACTCGGTGCATTTGAAATTATGTCACAGCGACTGGGAACACATTATCATTTTGGTTCATATTATGTTAAGCACCTGAGCGACGGAGCTCCGCATGGGAAACTTGCAGAAAATCAATTTCGTATATCCATTTCGGAGAAGAGTCTGCCTCACGTTTGAGGGTTTGATTCCTCGAAAGGGCATGTTCCAGTGTAATTTTTGAAGTGAAAACTTTCTTAGCGGCGTTGAGCACTTTTGTGGGATGGGTAAAAACTGTGAAACTCGCGTCAGGTCACGTGTGCTGATCGAAAAACCGTAAGACGGTTTGAGAGTAGTGTTGTAACACCGAAATCGATAATCAAGTTTTACTTCTGCCGGCACTCCCGGAGTGCAACCCCTGTTTTTTTTAATTTATTACTCAATAAACTTCGGGAGGAAATCTGTGTGGACCTCAGAACATGGTCCCATAGTCACCTTATGGTATATTTATAATTGTAATCGCAATCATCTACATTTTGACGTACTTTCTTCCGTAAATCTGCCAGTGAAAGAAGAGCAAGCACTGATCACGTAACAAATTTTAATGTCAAATAAAGACGATTAAGATTACAATTCTAAATAGACAATAAGGCTGGTTCTGCTAGTCACCTGCCACGTTTAGGGGTCCAAAAAATTACGAAGAGAAGATTTGGTACCTAACTTCTTGTAATGAGATACCTCTCTCTGAAAGATCAGGAGTGTAGGTGTACTTATAACCTTGTTTTATTCCTAGCTATGATTACATGTTATTAGAAGCTTTTTATAAAAATATTAATATAATCTCACGCCTTTCATCCCCGAGGGGGCAGGCAGAGGTATTCCATTACTGGATATACCCACATTTCACGAGATACATTGGACCCCTAAACGTGATAGGTGGTGAGCCCATCGCCGGACCGGGTCTGTTTACACATGTCTCAGAATTAATTCTGAGACTTGCGGGTTTCCTCACGATGCTTTCCTTCACCGTCGAGCTAGTGATAAATATGTACGTAAGTTTTGAAAAACTCATTGGTACATGCCAGGATTCGAACCCGAGCCTCACTGATTTTTGGCCGGCTCTTTAACCTTCCGGGCTATCACTGCTCTTTTGAGCTTTTTCTAGACCCTATTACAAATACATTTAAATAGATACATATCTTATAAGATTATAAATTCTCTACACATCCGGGAAAAGGACTGTTTTGAACACACGGGACGTTGTTAACTCATATATTAGGCCAAAAATGAGGCCGATATCGATGTATTCCTATTGCGGGACGGGAATAAAGGAATTCTCATTGTCAAACTGCCTTTGGAAGTGTTTGTTCTTTTACAGGGTGTCCATAAAAGTATATCAGTCCTTTAATAAGGTGAATCCCAATATAAATAAATTAAAATTGTAGGACAAACTTAACACACGGTGACCCTCCAACAAGAGTAAAAAAAAGGGCAAAAATAATTCATTCTCTGTAGGTACAAAAAGTACTACTCTTAGAAATGTCAATAGTCTAATAACAACACACACTAAACTCGTCCATGAAGATTGGCTAAATGGTTTACATTTACAGCCCAGCAGTCCATCTCCACCGACGAGTTACTGGTTCCAAATGAAGTACTCCGAGAAGAACCAGCAAGAAACTCAAGGATAGCTCTTTTTAATCTCACGTCTTACTAGTAAATATGGTTTACAAGATTCGAAATCCATACCTCATGCATCAGAAATGGACTAATTTCCAACACAGTTAACACCAGTTACGATACTCACCGTTATATAACCTAAACAAATTTCAAACAAGAAAATTATCTTACTTTAACAATTATGCTATTAAATTAATAACAGTTGATCTTGACTTTATCCGGATCAAATTGTTTGTCTAAATAATATAAAAGGGATTTTCTATCTTAAATTAAAAACATAAACAGTCTAGACTAACAAAAAACAACAAAACATTCTGTTTAATTTCGAAACATCAACACAGCATCCAAATGGAAATTATTGATTGTATCAGAGGTTTTATTGTTTATTTTTAAAATACTAGCGGTTCTGCGAGGTTTCACCTGCGTAGTTTCCGTTACCATGGGAATACGGGAATAAAATATAGCCTATGTTACTCAGGGATAGTGTAACATATCTACTAATGGTGAAAATTTTTTTTAAATCGGTCAAGTAGTTTTTGAGTTTATTCGTAACAAAGATACAAACATACTAATTTTTCTTCTTTGTAATATGACTAGAGATTAGTGAAGTGTATATATAAAATGATGTCTTCTTTCAGTAAAATATCCTATCTTTAATACTGAATGTACTTTCCCTCCGTCTGGCATAACCGTGGGACGTAGACCTACACGAGTAAGACGGACGATAGGACGATAGTTTATGTCTTGAAGAATTACATGTTTTTTGTTTTTTTAAATACAGTTCTTAGAGGATGCAATAGACTAAAATTCACAGCCCAAAAGCTAGTTATTAATACAAAATCTCAAATCATATGTGCATAGTAATTTTAGTCTTTCTTTGAAGTGAAATTTGATGTGTTTATTTTTCCATTCGAAAGAACAGAGTGGTTTATTTTTTTAATTTCACTCGCTATCGTTGCTTTGTCTTTTCGAGTTTATAAAAGCGATCGTCCGTCTATTATCCTGTTGGTACTTGTATCTATACTTATACTATAAATAGGATAGATTTGTGTGTTTGTTTGTATTGAAGATGCTCCGAAACTAGTAAACCGATTTAAAAAATTCTTTCACCAATGGAAAGCTACATTATCAGGGAGTAAAAGAGGCTATTTTATCTCCATATTCCAACGGGAACAGAAACTTCGCGGGTGTAACCGCGTGTAACAGCTAGTCTCTTATCGTCTCTTAGTACACAGACAAAGTAAACAAGCAAGATTATTTGAGGTTTCATGTGGAAACCGGACTCACGAATTCTGAATAATACCATAAACAAAAAATTGGGAATCACAGTAATCATTCTACGTCGTTAGCCGAAGCGATTGCGACACGCGCCACAGATATCCTTAACATCAATCTCCCCTTTTCAATTAGATATAAGAGTTATCATCACCATAAACTCGCATAAGTCTACTTCTGAGCAGTGGGTCTATCCTCAGAAAGGATCTATGGCCTATAATCTTCCACGAGCCCACCGTGGATTGGGAGATCTAAATACACCTGACCTACACCTGACGTGAGAATGTCCTGGATAGTACCGTCTTGGGTTTTTAACCCTGATACACTTTTACAATTCTTACGTTACGGGGCGGCCTCGTACGTACCACTCTGTGATATCTCTTTCTATTACTGCGTCCTGTTTTTTAAACTGAATTGTCCTGATTTTTTCAACTTAAAATCATAGATTTTTAAGCTTGGGGTTGGCACCTATGTTACTACTCTGATAACCAGAGAGTGAGAGGCAACTTTAACATTACTTCGGCTTTGGAAACTCATATCCATGAAGAAATCCTATTAAAATTCAGCGCAGAGCCCTCGTTGCTCTGGAACCAAGCTGGAATTCTAATCGGAATCTCAAAAACTGGATAATGTAATTAGACGACTTTGCAATTTAGTTAAGTCGTTAAGAATTCTGGCTCATTCAATTTCCTTTAGCTTTATTTTTAAGTAGCAGCGCCCCGCGGTTTCACCCGCGTAGTTCCCGTTCCCGTAGGAATACGGGGATAAAATATAGCCTATGTGTTATTCTGATGTATAATCTATGTAATTGTAGAGTTTCATCAAAATCCGTTCAATAGTTTTTGCGTTAAAGAGGAACAATCATCCATACATCCTTCCACACAAACTTTAGCGTTTATAATATTAGTATTATTCCCGTGGGAACTTCCCAAAATCCCTTCATATTGGTTCGACATATTACATACCATATTTAAAGTTGTTAGTGTTATTATTTCAAAGTAGTACATATCGTTTTAGACACTGATAGCACAAAACAGTAAATAGTACTAACGTTATGTACTTGTACTTCAAGTGCTATTTCATCCAACCTCTAATCTTGCTATGCTTGCATGTAGAATCGCCTTATTGATAAGTACTTTACGTGGGAGAGTCATGCTTCGGCATGCTTGGGCCGGCTCGACCGGAGTGATACCACGGCCTCACAGAAAACCAGCGTAAAACAATGCATTGAGGTAACCGGAGGCCCCAACCCCCCCCCCTCCCCCCTCCTCTCCCATCTCTCCCTTTTCCTACCTCAAAGGCCGGCAACGCAGTTGTAACTCTTAAGTTGCAGGTGTCCATGGGCGATGGTAGTCACTTACCATTAGGTGACCCGTCTGCTCGTTTGCCCCTTTTTCTCTTATAAAAAAAAAATACCCGACGTAATCGAAGCTATTTATAAAATACCCCTTAAGCCTAAGACTCATCCCACTCGCTAACAAAAACTAGATGTCTGAGCAATTTGCTTTACGCCCACAACGGGATGGAGTGCCTCCCGTAAGTTGACCCCTCTACGGCCAAGACCGTATTATCACTGATTTCGAAAGCGTTTTCACTATCGAAATTGTATCTACGTGACCGACGGTTACTATTCAACCGACTTCAAAAAAGGAGGAGGTTATCAATTCGACTGCATTTTTTTGTTTGTTACCTCAGAACTTTCGATTGGGTGAATTGATTTTGATGGTTCTTTTTTATTTGAAAGCTGGTGCTTCCCGTGTGGTCCATTTTCAGTATATTTTTGGACCCATAAAAGTGACAGATCATAAAAGTGAAGCCTGTCACTAAATGGATGGCAATCAATCTCTGTAGTTTGTAGGTAGGTAGGTAGGGTTAAGTAAAATGTATCTACCCTCCTTATTTATGTACACAACTGGTATAAATAGAGGTAGCCCATTAATCTCTAAGACCAAGCATCGCAGACACAATAGATTTTTAATTGTGTCTCAGTTCCAATTGGAACCCGCGGTTCTTTACAGATTAAAGAGGTCAGATCCGGGCCCGTATTCATGGAGATTCGATACTCGATATTCGAATCGGAATCGGAAAATCTGTTGAATCCTTATGTCAAATAAGCCATCTGTGAATAGCCCATCTCGAAACCTTTCGACAGATTTTCCGATTCCGAGTCGTATACCGAATCTCCGAGAATACGGACCCCGATCACCTATCACATTCGATCTCGATTCTCGACACAAGCCAACATCTTTAATTTCTGCAACCCTCGACTTCACCCACCGGCAGTCACAATCGCTGTCGCTAAAAGTTTTTATCCAGACGTTCTCCTTCACCGTCTAATAAATGTGTCAAATAAATTTATTTGAAATATACTTCTTTTCGATTCGATTTCGACAGCACACCTCTCTGGGCCTTTGTATCGTTTGTAGAGCAGTTTTCCCGAAAATGTCTTATCGCTCGGCGCAGGGAGCGATCACGTTAAGGGATTCCCGTCAAGCACTCGAGCCCTTTGCTAACAGACAACTGAGTTCTTGGTACTGGCAATGCGTTAGATATTCTCCTTAATACAAAATACGATGGGAAACCAATCACTTGCACTATGAAATTGAACAACTGTATTACTTAGCTACACTTTTACACTATATAATAATATAATATAATCTCACGCCTTTTTTATCCCCGAGGGGGTAGGCAGAGGTATTCCATTACTGGATATACCCACATTTCACGAGATATATTGGACCCCTAAACGTGATAGGTGGTGAGCCCATCGCCGGACCGGGTCTGTTTACACATGTCTCAGAATTAATTCTGAGACCTGCGGGTTTCCTCACGATGTTTTCCTTCACCGTCGAGCTAGTGATAAATATGTACATAAGTTTTTGAAAAACTCATTGGTACATGCCAGGATTCGAACCCGAGCCTCACTGATTTTCGGCCGGCTCTTTAACCGTCCGGGCTATCACTGCTCAAACTTTTACACCATCTTCATTAATATTATTAACAGACTTCAAAAAGGAGGAGATTATCAATTTGTCTGTATGTTTTTTTTTGTTTCCTCAGAACTTTCGACTGGGTGAACCGATTTGGATGATTCTTTTTTTATTTGAAAGCTGGTGCTTTCAGATTGGTCCCATTTTAATTTCGTCCAGTTCTGACAACGGCATCTATGAGAAAACCATATAAGTTGAAGATTGAAGTCGTTTTTTTTTACTCTTTACAGTGGTTATAAAGAGAAAAGATTTGTATTTGTCTCTATGTTTGTTACGAATAAACTACTCGATCGATTTCAAAAATTCTTTCCGACTGTCCCGTTTAGGGTCTGAAAAAAACCCTGGTGAAAAGTGTGTATTACCAACGGAATACATACCTCGATATTGTTTTTTGCTCATACAAGGCAAAGGTCGAAATCTTAAACAATCCTTACCGAGAGTGAAGGCCTGCCCTCACAAGAGGTCCAAAACAATGAAGGTTACAAGACGAGTGTCAGACCCCACCAACGTGCTAGATACGCTTATAAGCCCGGCTTAAGTTAAGCTTATAAGTGCGGCTTACGGCTTATTCGTAAACTCGTTTCGTCTGCTTCAAATTGAGGTTTACGTCAGCGTGTTCTTGATGTGAAGACAGATATCTCAATTAAATATTCATGTCAGCTGTTCAAGTTGTGTATGTTTAAACACAATACTTAAACTTAGCGTTTAGGCAAACAAAGTGTAAGGGCACCCTGCGGCACGATGGACCAACTGCCTAAAGAAGGTGGCTGGCAGTGGATGGATGCGGGTTGCCCGAGACCCGCATAGGTGGGAAAATGAAAATGTATTTTATTCTGTAGGTAATAAGAATTGTACTTAGAAAAGTCAATAGTCGAATAACAAGGCACCATAAACTCGTCCATGAAGATTGGCTATTAGCTGCATTGGAGCTTTCGTCCAGCAGTAGATAGCAATTAGCTGAATGGATGGATGGATGGAGTTCACCGACAAACATGCACGAATCGATGAATGGATATGACGATGACGAGAGATTTGCCAGATTCATACCAGGATGCGATTCATCATAACCATCACTTACCCCGTCGGGAAAAAGCGTAGCAACACAAGCTGACGTCAGCACAACATAATGATGAGCTCCGACCGTATTCGGCCATGGCGACCACTTCGACTCTTAGTCATCGGAAGCGGTCAGATGCGCAGGATATTTTAAGCTGCACAAACGTTCGCGCAAGCGCAAGTGCACGCACTCGTCGTCCCCCTCCTCGATTCAGTGAAACGGAAAACCGCTACGACTGGAGGACAGGTCAGATGATGTGTCTGGCCGATGGTAACTATATGCCCTCTACCATCGCCCTAGGCCATCCACCTTACCTTGCTGAATCGCCGAGTCTGCCAAGCCCTTTTACATATCTGTGGTGGGTTGCCTTTCTCGCCGAATCAGACTTCATGCGCTTTGCGGGACGGATCCGCATAAAAACTTGTCCACCGAAATGGCAAGCCCCTCGTCCAGGTTTAGCCCGTGAGCCGACACGGTTCACCGGGGTGTGGCCGCTGCGCGCATCACAGCTACTTGGAGCCACTGGAGAGAGTTTGTGGCTAATGACGAATTTAACACATCTCTGTCACCTCTGTAGAGGTCGGCTAGCAGAGATAGACGCTATTAACCACTACACCCCAAGCAGCACAACATAATACAAATAATTATCTGAATATGTTATCCGTCCACGGTATACTAACTGGCCACACACTTCCCACGAGAGAAAATAGCTGCTTGGACCACATAATGATAAAGCTAAAGAAAAACAGACTCTCGGCCTTCATAGCTGTATTAAACACAACTATTACAGATCACTCAACTTTATTACTAATACTATCTAAATTAAAACCAAAAAATCAATGCCCTAAAACTAAAGAATTTATTGACTATGATAAGGCTTACGATATTTTACTCCAAAAGAACTTAATGACTATACTGCTTTGTCAGGATGCCAACCTGGTTATTGAGCAATTAACTTGCAAATTGAAGGAGTCAATGGATGAGGCTAAAATGACTAAATACCTACCTAAAAATCAACGTACTATTAAACCGTGGATAACCCCTGGCATCTTACGTTGTATAATAAATAGAAATAAAATGCAATTAAAAACAAGGTCTGACCCATATAATGAGATACTTAAAATAACATACAGAAGATACCGTAATTATTGTAATAATTTAATAAAAAAATTGAAACGCAAATATGAAAAGGAACTGATATCTAATGCAACCAAAGACCCAAAAACTTTATGGCATACTATTAATTTAATAACACATTTCAAACCCCCTAAAACACACTGTACAGAACTTCTCAAAGTCAAACCATCACAAAACGAATCCGTCAATTTTGTTAGTGACTTCTTCGCCAATATTGGAAGAAGCTTAGCGAATAAACTATTAACATCAAACAGCCTTCTTCTACACAATAATGACCCTATTACCACAAATAGAACTCAGTTCCCAAAATCATTTGTCCTACTCGAAACGGACCCATGTGAAGTCGGGAGTATAATTATGAGTCTGAAAACAGACAGTGCGCCAGGATGGGATGGTATCCCAACTAAGATGCTCAAAATATGTAAGACACCTATTGCACCAGTAATTAGTCACCTTGCAAATCTCTGCTTTCGTACGGGTACATTCCCAGAACCTCTTAAAAAGTCAATCATTACCCCAGTGTACAAGGGTGGGAAGAGAGACGATGTGAATAACTTTCGACCAATTTCAGTCTTAACTGCAATATCGAAAGTAGTAGAAAAACTAATAAACACTCGACTTACAAACTATCTTACCAAATATAATATCCTCTCTCTATCACAATACGGATTCAGACAAAAACTGTCAACTGAGGATGCAGTCCTAGGTTTAACCTCGCTAATTACTGACAATCTCGATCAGGGGAAAAAGTGCATAACCGTTTTCCTTGACCTAAAAAAGGCATTTGACACCGTTTCTCTTCCAATCCTCGTACAAAAACTCGAAAGCATTGGCATAAGGGGTGTTCCACTAGAACTGATGAGCGACTATCTGCATAACCGTACCCAAAGGGTAAAAATTGGCGATTACTGTAGCGGTGACTCTGACATTTCTTTTGGTGTTCCACAGGGGAGTGTTTTGGGCCCTACACTGTTTTTAATATATATCAATGAGCTGACAAACCTAAATATCGAAGCGGGAAAGGTCTTTTCTTATGCCGATGATACCGCCATTGTATTTACCGATTACACATGGAAATTAGTGTTTGAGAAGGCCGAATTGGGACTAGCTAAGGTTTCTAAATGGCTAAGAAATAATCTTTTATCCTTAAATACTAACAAAACTAATTACATTTGCTTTTCCATCAATAAAAAAACTCAACCGACTAACAACTATATATTAAAAATCCACCATTGTGATGATAAGGATTATCTCAACTGTGGCTGTGAAGTACTTGAGAAAGTTACCTCTACTAAATATCTAGGTGTAATGATTGACCAACGTTTATCCTGGCATCCTCAAATTGAGTACGTAAATGACAGAACACGGAAACTTATATGGGTTTTTAAAAAACTAAGATATCTTACGACACACAAACTACTAAACCAAATATACATCTCTTTGGCACAATCTGTACTAGGATACTGTATCTCAATTTGGGGGGGTGCAATAAAAACTAAATTTATGGATATTGAAAGAGGGCAACGCTGCCTACTTAAAGTAATGTACTTTAAGCCCTTTAGATTCAATACGACAGAGCTTTATAAAACTTGTGATTTATTAACAGTGAGACATTTGTACATCCTTCAAGCCACACTCAAAGCACATACTAAACTAGTGTTCGATCCTACAGTTAATCATAGAAGACGGAAAGATAAAATAATAAAGACCACATCTCATGAGAAAACTTTATTCGCTAAACGACAATTTAATGCGCATTCTATCTATCTCTACAATCGAATAAACAAACAACTTGACATATATAAATTAAGATATCGGGACTGTAAAAAAGCTATTGTATATTGGCTAAAAACTCTAAACTATGACGAAACAGAAGATCTTTTGCAACACACTTCATAAAACACCCTCACACCCTCACCCTTACACACACACACACACCCTCTCTCTCTCTCACCCACTCCAAACACCCCCACACACACCCTCACTCACCCTCTCTCTCTCACCCACTCCAAACACCCCCACACACACCCTCACTTACCCTCACATATTCCCCCTCACTCACACACACCCCACAAACTAACACACCTTTATTCTAATTTGTTACCCATAACCTTTTTGTTTACCCACAATGTAATAATTTAAAATAATAAATTTTGTAAGACGCATCATAATTATGGAAGAGCGGGGCGTCCTGACACAGGCATAATTTATGCTTACTAGGAGGTCCCAGCCCTTGTTCTAAAAGTGATTGTTATTTTTAATGGAAATAAACAATTTTTAATTTTTTTAATTTTTTTTTAATTTAATTTAATGTATAACAGAATAAGCGCAATTTTTGAAATTAGTTTGTTCAGTATCGACTGCTTATCGATTTCATCTATTTTTAATACGATTGTGTTATTCATAATTGAATTTGGCTACCTATGAAAACCGTAATATTATTGCTCTTTATTTAAGAAATTTGGTTAGACAAATATAAAGTACGAATGTATCATATTTTTTATATTTATATACCTACTAATTCGGGTGTATGAGGAATTGCACCTATTCTGTGACGCGTTGCCGCGTTGTACGAGTATCTTCATTGAATCACGACAAAACAAATAACCACATTTTCACAAATAAAATATAGTTAGGACCATTTCGGTTGGATGAACCAGGTTTTAAGGCCATAAAGATACCTAAGACACCATAAATGTTTTATAGCCGAAACAGTATTTACAAATAGGCAGTGATGTTTTATATAAACTAATAAGGTAGATTTTCAAAATATGGCAACAAAAATCCGGTTATTTCCGGAAATAGGATTGGTCTCACAAGTCTGTCATTGAGAAATGATTTTGTCAATCCTTTGGAATACGAATTGCCTAAATTACATTTTACTTTGCTATTCAGATTAACATCATCTTCTAATCGTCCAGGCTCTCGTGAGAGATTTTTGCTTATATTTTGTCATCTGTGAGGAAAAACCTATAGCTCAGAAATAGGTTGTTGCGAGGTAATGATAATTCTGATTCAAATATAAACTAAAATTAATGATCGCATCAACAAGTTTTGTTTTTCAGAGACCTTATGGCAAGTGAGCATGTCTGTTCAAAAACTTACGTACATATTATAGTAGCTAGACGGTGAAGGAAAACATAAACATACGTAAACACAACATACATGAACATAAAGATAACATTCTTAAGAAAACCCGCAGGCCCCAAAATTGATTTTGAAATATACATGAGTCAAAACCTGAAATATACTGCTAAATGAAATTTTTTCAAAAAACATGACGTCCCCCTTTGGATTCCCGTTAAAAACCCCTCGAATGCTTTTTCTCACTTAGTGTTGCCAGTACCACCATTCGATTAATTGTAGACATTTTTTTTTAGCTTAGTTACACAAAATAATCGAAGTTATGTGTATTTAAACAATTTTTTTTTTTACTAAGCAATATTGCTAACACATGTGTCTAAATTGGTCCGGAGATGGGCTCACTACTTGTCACGTTTAGTGGAAAAGTGGAATACCTATGCTAACCCCAAAGGCATGAACATAATATCTATATTTTTGATTTAAAGTTCGCTATTTATTTAGTACAATATGTTAGAGTATAACGTGTCTACATATAAAATGTCATTGCAAGTAGGTATGTTTTCGCTCGTCCTCCCGTTTACTCAGTAAAAAGGCTCTTAGCCCGTATTTTAAGGCAAAAAACAAGCGTGAACGTGATGCGCCTTTTAGTGGTTATTGTAGTGTCTAAAATGGCGTAATGGCCACACTTACGTTGGGATTTTTCCACATACTTCCCATCTCTAACTTAATATTTTGAATTGCGAATTGACTTTCTTTGTTTGTTACGCTTTCACGCCTAAACCAATGAAACGACTTTAAAAAATACCAATAGACAGCTACATTATCAGCGAGTAACATAGGCTTTATCTTTTCCCCGTAGGTATTCCCACGAGAACGGGAACAACGCGGGTGAAACCGGGGTGTGTTACTCTGTCATGCTCTGCACTTCGATCTGGCGATAGGCTCAGACTAGATAAGAGTGAGTGACTCAGGATTCTCGGGCATAACGATTTCCTATTTAATGATTTTTGACGTGATAGCTGAACCGAGCGTGCAAGCGAGAGCGCTCAACAAGCGATAGAGGCACGATCGGCCTAAGCGTTCGGCTTGTGACACATCTATCTCTCTTCCACTCCAGTATGAAATTATTCATCAATGTTTTCTTATGACGTTATCACGTAAAATTAACTTCCGTAAACCGACTTCACAGACAACCAATTTTTTTTTACGAAATCTTCGATCACTTTCAACAAGTTTTGTTTGAATAAAAATTTAGATTAAAAAACAAAAATAATAGCTGTAGGGAAGTTTCTTTGTCCACCACCTGGCTTCATCATCAGGAGTTTCTCTATCCACCGCCTGGCTTCATCACCAAGTCGTACGGCACTCGTCAAAAAAAAACGAATTTATTGAATTATTTCCAAGTTACGAGTAGTCTTTGAGGAGTTCGGCAACCGCTATGAAGGGATTTTTAGAAATTCCCACGGGAACGGGAATACACTTGATCCGCGCTGGCAACACCGCTGTGCAACTGCTACTATGAACGAATCCTACAGTATTTGTAGGTAGGTCTATAGACCATCTAACCTCTTATACCTTATACCATGTGAGATAAGGAGGACATTTTAAAAGCTTCCTGGCCGGAAAAGCGGGACAAACGTGAATAGCTTCCGGCTCGAATGTCGCTTCATGTCCCGTAACTGCGACTTGGGATAGGGGTACTTTTGAATAGGGATAAACGAGTTATGAAGCTATTGCCTTTAGGGTGTAAATTTGTGTAAAATCAGCTCAGCAAAGCACTAAAATCATGTAACTTGTACTTTGTATTAAATTGATTGTTAAAAGAATAATGTGTTGAGGAGTTAGTAATCAATTACTAAACATAATTATAATGACATACAGTTCAATAAAACGTTACATCATCATCTTATAATATTGTCAGTAGGTAGGTTATTAAAAAGATGGTGAAAATTATAATTAAATAATCTCATTGAGCCTTATACTCCCGAGGGGGTAGGCATATGTATTCCATTTCTAGATATACCCACTATAGCCCTAAACGTGATGGGTGGTGAGCCCATAGCCGGACCGGGTCTGTTTACATGTCTCAGATTTAATTCTGTGACCTGCGGGTTTCCTCACGATGTTTTCCTTCACCGTCGAGCTAAGTTTTGAAAAACTCATTGGTACATGCCAGGATTCGAACCCGAGCCTCACTGATTTTCATCTTGTGAATTATAGGTTGTAGGTATAAAATGAAATACTAAAACAATGAACTTCTTAAAATAATATTGATTAATAGAATACAGATTGTATTTCAGAGGTGGACTTTCTAAGAAGGCTATTAGTGCTTATTATAACAAATATTTATAGGTAAAATTTTGTACCTAAACTTAACAAATGCTCGAGATTCGGCCGTTTATCTCATAAGTTATTACTGAGATCACAAAAACTCCCGTAGAGAACAATAATCGGGAAAGTTTTAAAAACAATTTGAGACCCTAATCCGTTTGGCAAGGAGTTCCGAAACAAGGGATTTTGTTGCTATATAGTCTTCGTAGTTTTGCGTTCTAATAAAAACTTTCGATCCCAAATACATTAACTGAACATACGAATACAGCATTTTGAGTAGGGTGGGTTGTGGCAGTCGTAACTTGCAGTTGTGGTTTGTGCCACATGTTCCCATTCCCGTGGGAATACGGGAATAAAACATAGCCTATGTTACTCAGGGATCTTCTAGCTTTCCATTGAAGCAAGAATGTTTAAAATCGGATCAGTAGTTTTTAAGTTTATTCGTAATAAACATACAAAAATACAAACAATAAAACAGAGATAAATCTCACGCCATATATATCCCCGAGGGGTTAAGCAGAGGTATTCCATTTCTGGATATACCCACTTTTCATGAAATATTCCTTGAACCCTTAAACGTGATAGGTGGTGAGCCAATCGCCGGACCGGGTTTACAAATGTCTCAGAATTAATTCTGAAACCTGCAAAATACAAATCTTTCCTCATATATTAGTATAGATTTATAGCGTATGCCGCGGTCTGTGTCATTTGTCAGTCGCGGATGTTGTTGTGTGCGGCTGTTACGTGTTTCGTGTAGTCGTGTATTGCGGTTGCGGCCATGCTTATAAATACGTTATTTACGGCTTATCGTGGGGGTTTGTGAATGTAGCCTGTTTTACATGTCAGTCGTGGGTTACGGTTGGGTTGGTGCATATAAGTGATTTACGGCTTATGAAGTCATTTGTCAGTGGCGGTTTGCGGTTGTAATTTATTTCACTTGTGGGTTAGGGTAAGAGGTTATCGTGTATTGCGGTTGCGGTCGATTTACAACATTTACTGCTTACGTATGCGATCTGTGTACGTCATTTACGGCTTATGAAACGCTCTGTGTCATTTGTCTGTCCGTTGGTTTGCGGTTATAGCATGTTTTACGTGTCGATCACGGTGTTCAGTTGTAGCGTGTTTGTCGTATCGGTCGCGTATTGCGGTTGCAGTCGTGAGACTATAATATATCATTTACTAGGTCATTCGTCAGGCGCGGTTTGCGGTAGTAACCTATTTCACGTGTCAGTCGTGTATTGCGGTTATAACGTGTATGTATACGTCATTTATGGGTTGTTTATTTGGCTCACATTATGCGTTAGCATCAGTTGATAGCAACTTTGTACATCATTCGTATTTCGTCACTAGTAACATAGTGGTTCTTTGAACAGGAATCGAGTTTATCCAATCACGCAACCATCTAACTAATGTATTTAGAGGATTCGATCCCGGGATCCCGGATCTCGGGATCCCGGTCATATTTTAGTCCCGAAAATTTCGGGATCAAATTTAATGAATCCCGGGATTTTCGGGATTGATACATTTACATTACAGTACCTATAAACATTGATCTCTTTAGCATATTATTTATAGTTTATCTAAAGTAAGTCTAAAGCAGTAGATTTTTTGAAGTTTATTTTTAGTTTTATTATTTACAGAACAAAATAGGCCCAGTTTGTTTATTTTATAATAAGAAAGTATAATTTTTTTTAACCGCCTTTTTAAATATTTAAAACATAAATATTATATGTCTTCACAAGGCTTTCTTATTGACAGAGGCGAAAAGCGGCAATTTCGTTTAGCGCAGCGGGCCGAATGTTGACGCTTGAGATATGAAAAATTTATTTTGATATGTTTTACGGTCTTTTTATTACCACTTTCCATTACCAATACAATCCCGGGATTAGCTTTAGATAATCCCGAAATCCCGGGATTAGAAAAATCGACCGGGATCGAATCCTCTAAATGTATTACGCAAAGATCTGGTGGGGTTTTCAAATGTGTATACATTAAAATTTAAATTTATCTGGAAATATATATTTTTTTTATAAACGAGTACTGTACACAATGGTGCATAAAACTAGATTAATTATATAAGTGCCAGTGTTATTTAGAGCAGATGCAGATCTCAATCTCTCGATCTCGAACCTCGGAGCAATATCAGAGTAAGAAACAATGATTTGTGAACATTTTATACACTTTCTCATTTCATTAACTATTACATTAATCGTTGCATTCTGTAGCAAACACTCTACTTCTATAGAGTCTCATATATCGATTCGCAAATTATACACTTTCTCAAAATGTACACTTTTAGTGCAAACAATGGTAAGCATTAGCAGAATATATGAAATAGCTCAGAGTCGCGTCGTTTTTCGCATCTGGTACGTGTGAGTACGTGTGTAAGTACAGTTAATCACACAATAAAACTAGTAAAATTATTTATAAGGAATTAATGAAATTTATTTTCTTAACAATAACGCTATAGATAATTAGTACTTAACTCGATTTTATTAAGTACTGTGTGTGCCCCGCGGTTTCGCCCGCGTAGTTCCCATTCCGGTAGGAATACGGGGATAAAATATAACATATGTTACTCCTTAATAGTGCCGCTTTCCATTAGTGATAGAATTTTTAAAATCGTTTTAGTTGTTTAGGCGCCAAGCGTAACAAACAAACAATATCACTTAGGCATTTGGTATTTAGAATTTGTAGTAACTCTACACAACTTAAATTAAATAATAAATCAAAACGAAATACAGTCCACCCGTAGTCCACCCGAATTTAAAACCTAATATCTAATAACATTAAAATAAAAAGTGTATAAAAAAAAAAACACATTTCTTGTGCTGCGTCGTTGTTTCGTAGATAGCTTGCAAGTGCCAGTGCTGCTCCAACTCTGCGGTGAGTCGAGACTGAGCGGGTTGCTGCGACTGTTGAAGTGCCCGTAGTTCAGTGTGCAGAGACCGCCACGCCGGCGAGGGTGACCAGCCGCTGTATATCCGGACGTGGGCTGCGGTGAACTGTGCGTGGGCCGAGTGCTGTCGCTGTGAGTGATGAGCCTGCAGGACCAGGTAGCACGGTGCGTCGGCTGCGTATGGACCTGATTGGGCGGAGTCTGGCTTGCTGTGCGACTGCTGCTGCTGACCTTGAGTGAAGGTTGTTGTGGTAGTGATGTGTGATGGTGATGCGATGATGCTTCTGAAGTCCAGGTGTTCCAGAAGGTTGCGTGTCGAGGGGTCACCAGTATGGAGGAGCGGAGTTAGGATGCTCCTCCATCGTGGAAAGGGAAGATCTTCCGCCAGGCGAGGTGATCGTGCCTGGGGACCGCGGTCCCACGGTTGATGTTGGACAGTTGTATTTATACAAACTTATTAGAAAACTCCGATAGCGCGGTTTAGAACTCGGCCGTCTATTGGCGCGTTCTATGTAACTCGGCCTTCTATTGGCGCGTTCCATGTAGTGTCGCTACAAATTTACAAAATCTAGAAAACTACGCACAGTACTACGCACAGCTGGCGGTTGTAGGTACATTGCTCATAAATGGAAGCTACGAGCCTGTTTCTTTTTAAAATACTATTTCAAATACTTCAGTGTGTATTATTGACTACATTTGAGTAATGTATATAAGTTAAAGCAAGAAAAAAAAATTTAAGTAACATTGCCAAATGAATCTATTACACTTACCTACCACACCACATTTTTTTCCAGACGGTAAAAAAAGTCAGCCTGTATATTTTATCCTTTGCACCTCAATATTTAGCGGCTAGGGTCCGAGATTATTCCGGAAATTTTCTGAATCTGAGCAATAGGGAAATATCTGGAATTGAGTGTGGAAATACGTGGTCATTTGGACCCCCGATATGAATATTGATGAGGCCCAATTACATATAAATTAATGTTAGGTATATTTTGTTTGCTTTCAACTTAAGCCAGGTGAAGATTTCGGGGAATTTTGAGCGATTTCATTTTGCTGGATTTATTGTTAAACCATTTGAGTGAAAACATTTTTATAATTTTTCTTTTCGCTGTATTGTTTTTATTCGTTTATGAAAATCCGAGTTTTATTTTATTTATTTCCTCGCAAATATGTTATAAAACTTTTTACGTCGGGGTCACCAGTTTAGGGGCAGCGAGGGTGACTGCCACTAGGTGATGTCGAGGACGATGAGGGTTGAAGAAATGAGAGATGTTGCTCGTGTCGAGAGTCGAGATCGAATGTGATCGGTGATCGGATCTGACCTCCTTTAATGGGCTACCTCCATTTATACTAGCTATGTACATAAATAAGGTGGGTAGACACATTTTAGTAAACCCTGTAGGTGGGTACCTACAACTTCGTATGACATACGTGCGCTTTGATAATTACAGCCTCTGCTTTCTAGCAATATCGCCTCGGCTGTAATTTTCAACTTACCGCACTTATATCATAATGTACTATTACCGCCACAAGACATACAGAAACAAGTAATTCATTGTATAGGCAGAATAAAATTTAGGCAAAGTGGAATGTTATGAAAATCGCTCGAAATTCCAGCTTTTCTTTTCAGTAAGTTCTTGAGACTTGACCCACTTAAAAGTTTGTACTGGAAGAGCGTAAGTTTGAATCCCTGGATAAAACTGCTTGATCCCAGGGTAGAAGTTTGGGATTTATGTCTGTTGGCTTAAGAAATCATACGTGATATTTATGAGAAATTCTGAAGATGTTAAGTCAAGCCTGTTTTGGTTTGTTAACCAAACTTTAACTAATGTTTTAGTCGCGGTCAAAGAGTGTGTGTTTTTCAAGCCTCTTATTAAGAGGGTCGACAGATGTATTCCATTTCTAGAAAAACCTACTTTTTACTCGTTAACACCAATGTCGCTAACGCCATCTGCCAGTAAGAGGCCGTATTACCTACAATTTTTTTTTAAATTGCGCTTTTACAGAAAATTTTATTTAATTTAAAATGCAAAACTGTGTACAAAATTTCATCAAAATCGTTAGAGCCGTTTCTAACATAAACAAAATATGAATAATTACAAATTACGGAGGTGTTAAAAAATAATTAAATCTAATTACGGGCCAAAATCGATTTTTAAATTAATCAATTTTTACTGTAGTAATCGATTTTCATAATCGATTATTTAAATATATATATTTTTTTTTTAAATAATGGACTATATTCTTACACATATTCTTAAATAAAAAATAAAAAATGCTGCCAAAATTACACATTTTAATCGATTTTTGTAAACAGCATTTGAAGTAAGTTAACTTATCTACATAAAGATTATGTTAAAAGGATAAATAATAATTATTTATTTACTTATGCTTATAAGAAAAGAACATATAATATTAAACTTCAATCTACTTAATTATAAACATAAAATGACATGACATTTAATTTTAAAAGTTACAAGATAATGGAGGTCGAATTTTCGAAATCTGCATGGGACATCGATATTTTCCCGGATTTCAGTGTTTCAATGGCAAAAATAATTAGTTGTATTCATTTACATCACATTTTGAAGTAAATTTTGTATAATTTAATTGTTAATTCATTAGAAAACATATCAACACAAACACATCTCGTGAAATATGGGTATATCCAGTAATGGAATACCTCTGCCTACCCCCTCGGGGATGAAAGGCGTGAGATTATATTATTATTATAAAAAAACATACAGCCTTAATGATGAAATATCTAGTATTAATACTAAAAAGTAGGTCAAAGACGTGGGACAACCCTATTTTGTGATGGTTAAACTACTTGAAAAACGCCCACAAATGTTAATAAAGAATGATAATTGATTATTTTTGGTATATTTTTTTTCAAAAATCGATTTTTATTGAGAAGATAATAGGTAATCCATTTTTAAATAATCCATTTTTTTCGATCTATGTCACATCCCTAAGTTACCGCTGTGGTTCCGCAGTTCCCCGCACTCGGAAGTCGGGATGCGGTCTAATATATCAAGAGACGTCGCGACCGTACATTATATTACGAGCATTACTTCCTAACAAAATAGTACCCTTAAGGCGTCATACTGCCTGTAACATAGAGCCACACTCACACAGAAGCATGTTATAGCACATAGTTGTAAAGTTTTCGCAACACTCTGTATAAATAAGATTGTCCTAAAGTTGTCCATTGATTTTCCTATCTGTATTATTTTTACCTTCAGATGTAAATTTTGACTTTGACTTTGTCCAACATCAACAGTTGGACCGCGAACAAACGCCGCAGGGGAACTGGATTGGTCATACGCTCCGAAGGGATCCGACCAACAGGCAATGGATTGGAACCCTCAAGGAAAGCGAAAGCGAGGCCGTCCCGAATAAACCTGGTGGCTACTTCGCCACCTGGAGCCAATTCCACTAAATGTCAACTGCTCTGCCTCAGAGGAAACCAAAGACGACTTCTACGACTCGCTGAATGCCACACTCAAGAACATCAAGAGACAAGATATTGTGATCGTCATGGGAGACCTGAACGCAAAAGTTGGACAGTGTAACAAAAACCGCGGACTCGGGGTATGTAACGAGAATGGAGAGCGATTCATAGAGTTCTGCCAAAATCATGATCTTACCATCGGCGGTACTTTGTTCATCCATGGAGATCACCATAAGTACACATGGACCTCACCCGATGGTAATACCAGAAACCAAATCGACCACATTGCCATAAGCTCCAAATGGCGCTCCTCGTTGCTCGATGTACGCAACCGCAGACGTGCTGATATAGATAGCGACCATCACCTAGTTGTCGCCGAAGTGCGCCTCAAGATTGCTGTAGCACGACCGGCCTGCGGGCCTGGCAAAACTGGAAGACGCTTCGACGTCTGTAAGCTGCGAGATCCAGTAGCCTGCGAACAGTTTAGACTTGAGCTCCGTAATCGTTTTTCCGGACTGCAATCACCAGCTGACACTATAGACGCGGAGTGGAATCATATAAAAGTGGCCTACACAGAAGCCAGCTCCACCGTCCTGGGACACAAATCTCGCACACGTGACGATTGGATATCGCAAGGAACATGGGACCTCATTAAAGGAAGAAGAGAACTTCACCTAAAACTGCTTGAAACACACGATGATGCACACAGAGCCAATCTCAAGCAACAGTACCGTCAAACGCGCAGGAAAATCTATCGTAGCACGCGTAAAGATAGAAGAATTTGGGCGGACGGTATTGCTGATCAAGCCCAATTCGCTGCTAATACCGGTAATTTGAGAGAGCTTTACAAAGCTACAAAAACACTGGCGGGAAACAACAGTTTTAAGAAGAAGCCTCTTAAGTCCAAGGAAGGTGACCTGATTGTGACATCGGAAGGGCAGTTGCAGCGCTGGCGTGAGCACTTCGCTGAGGTCTTCCGTAGCTCAGCAACAACGGCACCAGCGGTCGTGCATGACGAATTTGTTCCACCTCGGCTGCTTGACATTGATACCTCACCACCACAGTATGACGACGTAGCTAAAGCTATCCTCTCCCTTAAGAATGGTAAGGCGCCAGGACTCGACCTTATATCTGTGGAAATGCTGAAAGCTGACCTTCCCTACGCCGTAGACAAACTGACGTCACTCATTCAAAAGGTTTGGATGGCAGAAGAGCTTCCCGAAGAATGGAGTAAAGGACTCCTCATAACTGTCCCCAAAAAAGGCGACCTTAGCCAGTGCGGCAATTGGAGAGGTATCACTTTGCTGTCGACCCCTTCAAAGGTTTTCTGTAAGATTATCCTCGACAGGCTGTCGAAGGCCGTTGAGCCCCTCCTCCGCAATGAACAGGCGGGCTTCCGCCAGAACCGCTCTTGTACAGACCAGATAAACACTCTTCGCATCATTCTCGAACAGGCGTCAGAATGGCAGAGGGAGTTGTACCTCACTTTTGTTGACTTCGAAAAAGCCTTTGATACGTTGAGCTGGTCGAGCTTATGGTCTCGCCTACGTAGTATTGGTGTCCCACCGAAAATTATAAATCTGCTCCAAGCCATTTACAAGAACTACTCTTGCCAAGTTACTCATGATGGCCTTATATCTGAAGATATCGCTGTGCACGCCGGGGTCCGACAAGGCTGCCTTTTATCTCCTCTTCTCTTCTTAGTTGCCTTGGAGGGTGTAATGCGCTGCGTTTACGAAAAACGACGCCGCGGCATAGAGTGGGGAATCTCCAATGTCCTTGAAGACTTGGACTATGCCGATGACCTATGCCTGCTAAGTCACACGCACGCCGACATGCAAGCTAAGCTCGAAGATCTTAGATTAGAAGCGGCTAACATAGGTCTTAAAATCAACACCCGGAAGACCCAAGAGATGCGATCTGGAGTAAATAACACAACACCGTTGCTGATTGGCACAGATACTGTGGAACGTGTTCGCAAATTTACGTATCTCGGAAGCGTCGTGTCGGAAACAGGAGGGACAGAAGATGACATCACCTCACGGATCGCCAAGGCCAGAGCAACTTTCGCGCAGCTGCGGCCAGTATGGCAGTCACGAAAACTCACCCGTAGAGTCAAATTTAAGATTTTTTACATAGTTGTAAAGTTTTCACAACACTCTGTATAAATAAGATTGTCCTAAAGTTGTCCATTGATTTTCCTATCTGTATTATTTTTACCTTCAGATGTAAATTTTGACTGTGACTTTGTCCAACATCAACAGTTGGACCGCGAACAAACGCCGCAGGGGAACTGGATTGGTCATACGCTCCGAAGGGATCCGACCAACAGGCAATGGATTGGAACCCTCAAGGAAAGCGAAAGCGAGGCCGTCCCGAATAAACCTGGTGGCTACTTCGCCACCTGGAGCCAATTCCACTAAATGTCAACGGTTATAGTTGGATGACAATGACATATCAATTGTCAGTCAATGGTGTTATTTTGGCACTTTTCAGAGCAAATAACACCATCGACTGACCATTGACATGTCATTGTCATCCAACTGTAACCGTTAACATTTAGTGGAATTGGCCACCTGACTAGATGAAGCGAAGAAGATGCAAGACTTCCGCGAAGCTCAAGACTCACTTATGATGCCCTCTGCCCAATATAGGGGACATAGGATCATAATAGTACGAGATCCGGCTGCAGATGTAGTGTAGGGATCGCATATTTGCTACAAACCAAATTTTTACGCTTAATTATGTTTAGGAGAATATATATCTACCAGGGTGCCTATCGAAATATGGCCGCTAGTATTTTTAATTAAAATATTTTTTATTGATTTTCGGAACGGAATTTCATTCACTTGTGTTTTACATAAAATATCGTCTACTTCACGGCAATATACCTGATTTTTCAGTCTTTATGTCTATTGCCGTGGACGATAGTTTATATAAAAAACAAGTGAATGAAATTTCGTTCCAAAAATAAAAAATAAAATTTTAATTAAAAATACTGGCGGCCATATTTCGATGGTAAATGTATTCACCTAATCATAAATAGGCGTAAAAATTTGGTTTGTAGCATATTATACTCGATTGCTACACTAATTCTGTAGCCGAATCTTAGGCTATAAGTCAAGTAAGTCAACTTTTAGATCTGTCTTCTGGCAGGATCACCTTGCCATTACAATACTTCCACCCTTACCTCGCTAGCCTATCTAACATGAGAGCTATGACAGAATTTTACGATCATCTCGTGCATTTGTCTCGTAATACCTCAGTAGGTCGTTGTATAAAAACCAATACGTTTTCTGATTTAATTTATTGTTTTGTGTTTGTTTAATTTTCGAAACTTAATCATTGGTAGTTTTATTCTATACACCTTTGAGAGAATCTAGGTCTTAATTAATCTGTCGACAACTTTGCATTTCAATTATTATCTCTCCATTATATTATTTCACAACCCAAACAAATTGAAAGTAGTTAATTGAGTTATTGAATTAAGATTATTTCAAACAATTTTCAGTGGCATTGAGTGATTTATGATATTTTGCGATTTACCTAAATATTACTATTAAATTTTGAAGTTTATATTGTTAAGATTTAACATGCACAAAAAGAGATTTTTGTTTCATCAATCAATGGATCAATCAAAATGCTTTTATTCAAAGCATAAGTCCAATTATCAAAAGTCATTGCAAAACCCGCTTTTGGCATGAATACATATTTGAAGAGTAGAAGCGGTTTGAGTTTATAAATTTACTAGCGGTTCCCGTTCCCGTGGGAATATGGGAATAAAATATAGCCTTTGTTACTCAGAGATATTCCGGCTTTCCATTGGTGAAGAACTTTTAAAATGTAGTTTTTAAGTATATTCGCAACAAACATATAAAAATACAAATCTGTCCTCTTTATAATATTAGTAGGTATAGATATAGATATTATAGATTAGACACACTGTGCAATTAAAATAGTTTATAGATTCAAGATGAATTATATTGATTCGATGTTTAAATTAGTATTATTGTTTCCAGATCTTCTATTAAAAAAACTAAAATTGTGGTGGATGTGGAATTCCCTAGCGATAAAATGTTAGTAGCAAAAATTCTGTCGTCTTGGAATTATCTGTATAAAACGAATTTTGTACTAACAATAATTACAAATGCAGAGTATTAACTATACTTCGTCAAAAAAAAGGGGAAGAATAGAAAAAAATAATAATATTGGCGTTATTAAGGTTCTAAAGTGAACCTTAATAATGCCAATATTATTATTTTTACACACATTGGTACACATTTGAAATAAATCAATATATCTGATAATGAAAAGTAACTTAATCACAATCAGACATGTGTCAATTCAATTCAAAATCGTTTATTTTCTATTGGTATTAAATATACACTTAGAAACATCAATATTTTATAATAACAAGGCACTCTAAACTCGTCCATGAAAATTGGCTAAATGCAAACAGCAGCCCATCTCCAGAGAAGTTGCTGGTTCCGAATGCAGTCCCCGAGAAGAGCCAGCAAGAAACTCAAGGGCAGCTCTTTTTAATCTCATGTCTTACTAATAAATATCGTTATTTTATATATATATCGTATCGTTAATTAAATATCGGGTAAAAGCACCCCTTACCGGTGTAGCGACACTACATCTCAGTTTTTTTGAAATTGGTTAAAAATAAGTCACTTTCCGCGTCACATATAGCAGCTAAATTCTTTTGAGTTGCAGGTGTCCATGGGCCACGATAGTCACTTACCATCAGGTGACTCGTCTGCTCGTTTGCAAACTTCTATCTTATATAAAAAAAAAAAAACTCTTAGACCACGAAACGGAATTGCATGCGGCTTTCAATAAAAGAAAAGTGTATCATAAAAAACGAAGCAAAGTAAGGACGAGTCGTTAGTGTACAATAAGTTTGTTATTCTGTAAGTAATCTATTGCTCATAGCCAATTAAACGCAGGGAGTGGCATGAATAAAGATTTTACTTATAAAATTAAGTCGGCAACCCTGATAGTAATACCTACCACACGTTTTCTTGAACTTCATGACCTCGGTGGATACTTTATTCTCTTGCATATTGCATTATATGAGAGCTCATTGTTCAATGTTCAATAGTCAGTTAAAAGCTTTGAGTATTAAACCAACAGGAGACGTCACGCGCACTATTTCTTTGCAAAAAAGTCTGCCAATTTCTGCGCGGGGGACGAGGAAACGCACACAAATAATGTTAACACAAACGCATTTTTTGACAAAACAATGAAACACTAGTTTGAACTAGATGCACACAAATACATTCACCAATCCGAGCACTCCGTGAACTCATAAAAACTAGTTGTATATGTAAACTAGTGTAACAGCTATGATCGTTGACCGACACTTTTTTCTGGCAGAGGGGAACGCCTGTCAGTGGCGTCTCCGGTTGGTTTAATACTCAAAGGTTAAAAGTTTTCTGAAGAATAAACATCACCTGTCACTTTTCCTTTCTATTGTGTCAGACAGAGACAGCATTAAATATTCTCCAGATAAGGTTTATCGGACGAATGAACAATCAGCTATTAACAAAATAAATGGCTGCTACTACTACTTATACTAGGTGCACATTTTGCAGGGTTTGAGAGACGATAAATAGACGATCTTATATTATCGTCAATTTAAGTATAAATTTAATTAAATCGGGCCTGTTGGCTCAGTTGGTAGTGACCCTGCCTTCTGAGTCGGAGGTTGCGGGTTCGATCCCCGCTCGAGGCCAACATTTGTGTGCATGAACATATCTGTTGGCTTCGTGTCTGGTCGTTTAATATTTATTTAAGTATGTTTATCAGTTGTTTAGTACCCATAGTACAGGCCCTGCCTAGTTTGGGACTAAAATAACCGTGTGTGAATTGTGTCCTACAATTTACAATTAAAAAAAAATCAGAAATACAAAAAAACAAAAATAGCAGTGATAGCCCAGACGGTTAAAGAGCCGGTCGAAAATCAGTGAGGCTCGGGTTCGAATCCTGGCATGTACCAATGAGTTTTTCAAAAACTTACGTACATATTTATCACTAGCTCGACGGTGAAGGAAAACATCGTGAGGAAACCCGCAGGTCTCAGAATTAATTCTGAGACATGTGTGAACAGACCCGGTCCGGCGATAGGCTCACCACCTATCACGTCTAGGGGTCCAATATATCTCGTGAAATGTGGGTATATCCAGAAATGGAATACCTCTGCCTACCCCCCTCGGGGATAAAAAAGGCGTGAGATTATATTATTATTATATTAGAAATACAATATTATGAGATTCGACGAAAATATGAATTAGAAAACAAAAAAAACGCTTTGAATTGAGAACCTACTTTGTTTTTGAAGTCGGTTAAAAATTTATGGCACATGTCAGTGTTTTTAAAATAAGTAATTGGCAATTTTTTTTTAGAACTGCTAAATATGCAATTGCTAATTTTGATAAATTTTTGATTATCATTGTTCGAACCAACTCTTTCTATCTTTTTATATTTTACTCAAGAGTGAAAAGGACGAAGAAACAAAAAGCTAAAGTCAGTAACCAACATTCTCAGGAGACAGATAACGGCTGTAAACTTCATTCGGTGTTTTATGTTCCAAATTCGACCAATAACCATTCTCGGAAACCCATTACATACTGTATTTACTTCGGCATAAAGTGTCAATTGAATCGGAAACCCTTTAGTCCCTAGAGGGTTTCCGGGAACCTTTGTAAACTTAACATGTTATGCCAATGTTTATAATTTGACACGTCTCCTCACTTATAATATTGTTTACATTTCCTAAAATTGTTTTTTGTTGCTATAGAATAATTTGTAAGTATGTGATTATTTTTTATTGTTTAGGTTTTCCAGGTCAAAAATAGGGTTTCCTTGTTCAAGCACATGTGATATTTTTGTATTGTTGTAAGTATTGTGTACGTCCTAGGTACAAGAAATGGCAGCAGTGACCTAACGGTTAAAGAGCATGCTTTTCATGATGATAATCAGTGAGGCTCGGGGTCGAATCCTGGCATGTAATGAGTTTTTCAAAAACTTCAACATATTCATCACTATCTTGACGGTAAAGGAAAACATCGTGAGGAAACCCGCAAGTCCCAGAATTAATTCTGAGGCATGTGTTACAGACCCGGTCCGGCGATGGGCTCACCACCTATCACGTGTAGGGGTCGAATATACTCGTGAAAAGTGTGTATTTACGGAAATGGAATACCTCTGCCTGCCCCCTCGGGGATAAAAAATAAACGGTTACCTATTCTATTCAAGTCTGGTACCAATTAATTCGAACGCCCCCACGATCTTTCCATTAACATAATGACAGCGGTTTGTAGTCTTCATCCATTATACGACAGCGTTGCGGCTTCGGAGAATAATGCTTGTGGTCAGACAACTCGTGATTGTAGAATTACGCTCAGTTTTAGCCGACTGCGGGAACAACAGGACGGTAATGCTTTGCACTTGGTGAAATAGTTATTATGTTCGCTTGGTAAAGACTCAACGACAGATTTTGACATAAAAACCATATTTACTAGTAAGACTTTATTAAAAAGAGCTGCCCTGTTTCTTGCTGGTTCTTCTTGGGGTGCTGCATTTGGAACCAGCAACTCGTCGGTAGAGATGGGCTGCTGTTTACATTTAGCCAATCTTCATGGACGAGTTTATAGTGCCTTGTTATTATATTATTGACCTTTCTAAGTGTACCCTTAGTTCCTACAGAAAATAAATGTTTTTTTTATTTTTGACTTAGACTTTTGACAACTGAGGTACCTGATTTTTATTCACGGTTTCTCCCAGTCTCGCCACATACATAAGTTATGTTTTGTAGGCTTTTGACAGACAAATTTATCAAAACTTCAGCGAAATCGACAATAATAATTGGGTTCCTTAAAACAACCTAACGAACGCTGCTGGTACCTATAAGGTAAACGCAGCTATCAACGACCCATCGAAAATCTGCAGGTATTGCCGACCCATTCTGCTTATTCCTATTTTTATCGGTTTGGAACGATTTGAGTCACAAGAGAGTATAATATACACACATGTTTGTATGTTTCCTAATTAATTTACTGGTGTTAGTGTACGTAGGTACACGGGAATGTGACCAAATACGTTAGTTTCTGTGAACGTAGCGAGTGCGCCGATCGTGTCATACTAACTCTTACTTCCTCAGGTAAGTACTCAAATTTTTTGCTTAAGATATGTTATATATAAATATTTACGTTAAGTTTATTCTGAATAACTTAACATATTCCTTTATTTGTAAATTCCACATTTCGCAACGAAATTATTATGTTTTAAGGGATTTTAAAAAGTATTTTTGAAATTAAAATAGAACGGCAATAGCTGCGTGCATTTTAGTAGTGCAGTCATTACCGACCCATGGATCGGCAATGGCTAAAAGGTTATTCTTTATTTTTTCCCTTTTTCGTTAATGCTTACAATAATTAAATAAGTTTTTGTAACACCATTTCAATCTTAAGTATTCTAAAATTATAAGCATCTATTAGCGACATACACCATGTTATATTATAAACTTGTTTTTACGCGATAAACTGCCACGCATTATTAAACATTTAGACGTGGGATATGAAAGAAACTACTTAGAGTTTTCTTCGTATTTATATGAAAATGGTGTTTTTTTTTATAGTTTAGGACTAAATCGATAAATTATTGTATTAAAACGGATGGGGAAATATATTACAATTAATATTGATTATTTTTTGTGGCTCGGAAAAAGATTTGTTAATTTTTTTATTCAACACTAATAACCGATCCATATGAATCGGTAATAGCCACAAAGAGAAGCTATCACCGATTCTATACGGATTAATTGTATTTTTGGAATAACGGTATGTAATGTCTAAAAGTAAAGCTACTAATTTGTTTCAATATAATGATTTGATTCAATGAGTTAGGTTAGGTTTAATTTCATTTAATGTCATTAAATTTCATTTTCATTTCATATCCATATAAAAAATCTACTAAAGACTTGGCTGTATGTATAGTTCCCTTCGCCTACCCAGAATGGGTGAAGAAAACAAAAAAAACCTCTGCTTTTAATCTTTTACGGTTGGCGCGATTTTCCAAAAATGTTAGTTGAGTTTATTGTATTTTTATTATTTTATTAAATTGCTTAATTTTTTCGCAACTGTATTAAAATTGTTATTAAGTACACGTGCGGAACCGTCATTGCAACTTGTTCCGACAGTCAACCCTCACCATAGGCTGAGCTAAATTTGGGAAGTTCGAAAAAAAATATAGGCTTTTTGGGAAATAAAACATTATTTATTTTGCGTTATTTTGAAATAAAATTGTCTAATTATTTTTATTCAAAACATGTAAATTATATATTTATAATAGTTTTTACTTTTATTTTCAGGTTTGTGACTCTGACTTAAATAGTATAAAGTATTAGAGCTAGCCACGGTGGAGCAAATCATATTCATGTGTCTAGAAGCACCAGACACTATCCGATCCCAACTTGAAAAACTCTGTGCTGAAAATAAAACAGTGTGTTTTTATTTTATTAACATCTACACATTTACAAAATTATCTCTGAATTTTGATAGTGAATATTTATGTTTCAGGTGATTCAGTTATCCCGTATGTCCAAGACAATTGACACTAAGACCAATTCCCTTTAACGGCACTACAGGGAACTGCATTATGAAGTAACAACATTGACATTATTTTAAGAAGTAATTACTATTAAGCAGGCTAATCAATTAGAAAGAAAGGCTATGGTAACTATGGTTTGCACTAGCTGGCCAAGCAGCAGGTTTCCGGGGGCGCAAGATAACAATACGTGACCTATGTTCTCACTTTGATTTTATGAATGTTATTCTATTTACCATTTCTATTAAAGTCTATTTTCTTATATTACTAAAATTTCATTTGTGTCCACCGAGAAATCAATACCTTTATTTTTATTGAGGTCCAAATGTGAAAACAATCTTTTAAAGAATCCACAAGCATTCCGAGGTTCACTGCGATTAGTTGAAAAGCATGGGCACTAGAAGAAGAAATCTACATAACAATGAATTTCATGGCATGGCATGGGTAGGCAAAGGCATTACGCCATGCAGCCTTGTCATTAGTTAATGATATCCTTGAGTAAATGGCTCTGTTTCAGAGTCCATGCACACAAATACAGTGTCTTCAACACTTTCTACATCCCTAACTTGGTTATCAACAGTAAAATAATAGTACTTTTACTGAAGACTTTATTATGACTTCTTGAGGCAATCCAAAAATGTCCATATCTCGCATTTTATCGAATTTCCCATTCACTGCACACTTTCACGGACACTTATTGCCACATAATAAACTATCACTATTATGATGAGTCAAAACCCGAAATACACAGCAAAATGAAAATTATACAAAAAACATGACGTCCCTCTTCGGATTCCCGCCAAAAAGTTTAAAGTCAAGTTTATCTCCATTTTCAGATTATTTTAGTAACTATAATTATTGTAATGAATCAAGTACAAAAATGAGAAGCAAATAAAAGTAAACTGGACATTTCGAATATATTTTGGGAAAGGGATATTTCGCTCAAATTAATAATTATTTTGAGAATCGAACATGTAGGTAGGTATTTTGTGAAAAAAAAGTATGCTTTATTTACGTACGGTCGGTGTTAGATTCATAAAAATCGGTAATAGCTTCAAAGCGTTTCGGATGGGTCGGTGATAGAAACAATTGACTTCAACAATCCTTTGATTATTTTTTTAAAGAAAACGTGATATTTATAAACAAATGAAAATATAAATATAAAATATACAATCTATATTTAAATATAAAATAAAAAAATCTGGTGTGTTTGCAACCACTACCCTTAATTCTAATAATCAATTTCAAAATTTGCTTAAGGGGGTCGGTAATAGCTGCGTTTACCTTAGTTTTTTTAATTTTGTTTTATAATGCATCTACTTCGTTCATGTTCTGCGTCGAAAAGTATCATTCTGTTTTTCCTTAAAATATAAGCACAAGTTTTTGTTTTTATTTATTCGTGATGAGTTAAGCCATGAATGTCAGATAGGAAGTTGCTTTTGTATTTACAATATTAACCCAACAGCCAACGTCGGATAATCCGATAAATAAGTATTTTCGTGTCCATTTTGCCAGGGTCGTATATACGACCAAATAGCCCATATTGTTGTTTTTTTAATGAAAAGCGTAAAAAAAAAGTTTTTTTTTTATTTACTATGCCGGGTGCTGGGCCACGACAGTTGATATGAAGTCGGTTAAAAAGTTAATGGAAGTTGACATTCTTTTGCAACCGCTGACTCGTTATGAAAATAAAACACATTTATGTTTAATCTATTAACCAACTCGTCAAGATTGAATCGGGGGGACAACAAGCGAATGCGAATGCCTCGTTGTCCCCCCAGGGGATCATTACTGGGGGACCACGAGTCCGTAGCGACAACTTCATGATGCAATATGATGCAATATACGAGTATACATTTATTACCATTTCAAACATAGGAGTTGGGGCCAAAGCTTAGATAAAAGCAAAAAAGGAAGATCCGGTACATTCATAGAAAGCATCGTTGACATTTGGACTACATACTTACACGCGCCCGTGGGCTTAATTCTTTGTTTTAGTGCTATTTGTACACTTCATAAAAGCACATAAAGGCATTGTATGGAGGTTTCACCATTAGTCCAGTCAAAATATACTAAATTATGATTCCAGTTTGCATTAATTCCCAACAAGCTGGATTTTTGTGCAGGCCTTGGATGCGTCATTACAAATGACATGTCAAAAGTCCCCATCGATCCCGCTTGTGCGTTGTTTTTTAGTCGAGGTCAAAGGTCACAAATTTGCGTTTTTTTCGTATATCTCTGAAACAATGAGAGCTACCGAAAAATGGTTCAAACAAAGTTTGTAGATCGTAAAATTTTCTACAAAAAAGATTTCAACACTTTTTCTTCTACGGTGCACTGTTCTCGAATTATGGCTATTTTAAACATAGAAAATACGAATATGCACTCGTACGTGGCCAGTATGCATCATCGGGTTAACAGTCTACACAGTCTTGGAACAGTCTACACAAATCGAGCAAGAAGAGGAAGAAGACAGTGAAGAGGAAGAAACGAGTGACTATGAAGAATTTGATGATGAACGATGATGTAATTTTCTTGCTGTTAAAGTTTTCATTAAATTTAAATTAATAAAAATAATTAATGCAAACTGTAATGTCTATTTTGACTGGACTACATTCAATTATTTGTTTTCTTATCGTCGACCACAACGTCGATAGGCCCTCTCTACGCCGCCCGGCCCGATTGAGACTGCATCGAATTACGTCCTTGGACCTAATTTTAAGCGGTCCACGCGCGAAAAGCTAGTACCGTATCTTCCTTTTTAGGGTTCCGTACCCAAAGGGTAATAACGGGACCCTATTACTAAGACTTCTCTGTCTGTCCGTCCGTCTGTCCGTCTGATAATGGTACGGAACCCTTCGTGAGCGAGTCCGACTCGCACTTGGCCGTTTTTTGGCTCTTATCTAAGTACCAAACTGTATATGAAAGAAACATAACCAGCAATACCTCCCAATACAATTCTTACAACGAGATTTGAAACCCTGCGAACTATTAGTAACCTTGGCAACTCTTCATTGAGATCTCTAAAGCCTTTTGCTACAGCTTTTACCTCAAAGGTATAATAAAAACGTGTGTGACGTCATCGCATCGATGTCAAAACCAATAGATTGCTAAGATACGCTAGATAATTTACTTTATGCATATTTTATTTACTACCAAACCAGGTAGTCTATACTGTAGGTATTAAACAGCAGCAGAGAGCAGTAATAGCCTTACGGTTAAAGAGCCTGCTTCACATGATTAAAATCAGTGGGGCTCGGGTTCAAATATTGGCAAGTACCAATGAGTTTTTCCAAACTTACGTACATTCATTACTAGCTCGACGGTCAAGGAAGACATCGTGAGGAAACCCGCAGGTCCTCGAATTAATTCAGTGTAACAGACCCGGTCCGGCGATGGGCTTACCTCCTATCCCGTTTAGGGGTCCAGAGAATATCTAAAAATGGGTAAGTATATCCAGAAATGCAATACCTCTGCCTACCCCCTCGGGGATAAAAGACGTGAAGTTATTTATTTACTCAACAGTAGGGGGATAGGTGTTCCATAAATATATATAATCTCACGCCTTTTTTATCCCCGAGGGGGTAGGCAGAGGTATTCCATTACTGGATATACCCACTTTTCACGAGATTTATTGGACCCCTAAACGTGATAGGTGGTGAGGTATTCCATTTCTAGAAATATCTACGTTTCACCAGTATATTCTTTGGACCCCTATGTTTCGGTTATGCAACCCTTCAGCCAGACTGTTTTGCACAGACGGGACCAAGAAACCCATCTATTAGAAGAACATATTTTCCCTCATCGATGGCTACGGGCTGAATGCTTTTTATAAGAATTCTGGTATTTTTACGTACTTAGTCTAAGATATACTTTTGTCGTCTTAACAACAATATTTCTTTTGATGTCTTGTCTCCTTTATTTATCTTTATACATATTTTAGGTACATAGGTAACATCTTTTATAACTGTTTTGATATTCTTTATGCTGCTATAATAAAAATATAATAAATAACAGTGATACTCCCTTTCATAGCAATAACGACGTGCCTGTGGGCTCAGTTGGTAGTGCCCTTACCCTACCTTCTGAGCCGGAGGTCGCGGCTTCAATCCCCCATTGTTTGGTAAGACACTTTAAATTGTTTGTTTTCACAATGGATATCGTTAAGCCATATTGGATACCCTAGGGTGGCTTGAAAAATTCTGACAGATGACCACTAGCCTAACACCCACGGCCCATACTTCCACAGTGTGAGGAAAACCTTCTTTCAGACAAGCCACTGAATCGATCCTAATGAAATTTTGCCGGGAAATAGCTTACATCGTGGGCAAGGACATAGGCTATCATAAAAAAAAACTCACGCCTTTTATCCCCGAGGGGGTAGGCAGAGGTATTCCGTTACTGGATATACCCACATTTCAAGACATATATCGGACCCCTAAACGTGATAGGTGGTGAGCCCATCGCCGGACCGGGTCTGTTTACACATGTCTCAGAATTAGTTCTGAGACCTGCTGGTTTCTTCACGATGTTTTCCTTTACCGTCGAGCTAGTGATAAATATAATGGCTATCATCTTGGAAAGTAAACGAAGTCATAGAAAAAATCTAGTACCTACTTCATATGTTTGAATCTATAACGTTTGCAGTTTATTGGGTTGTAACAACGCCGTGAAAGTGTCAATATCGTAAAAAGCGGGAACAACCGTTCCCACTTAACTGGGAGTAAATAAACCAGTCGTGATAAAAATGTTACACTTTAACTATAAAATGTTTACTACTAAGTGCGAGGGAACGTACACACTCCAGTATTTTTAACACGATATAACAAAAAAACACAACCGTCTTCGAAATTTTATAAAAAGAAATTTAAAAAAAAACTCACGCCTTTCATCCCCGAGGGGGTAGGCAGAGGTATTCCATTACTCTATATACCTACCCACATTTCACGAGATACATTGGACCCCTAAACGTGACAGGTGGTGAGCCCATCGCCGGACCGGGTCTGTTTACACATGTCTCAGAATTTATTCTGAGACCTGCGGGTTTCCTCACGATGTTTTCTTTCACCGTCGAGCTAGTGATAAATATGTACGTAAGTTTTTGAAAAACTCATTGGTACATCCAGGATTTGAACCCGAGCCTCACTGCTTTTCGGCTGGCTCTTTAACCGTAAAGGCTATCACTGCTCTTTAAATTATTATAGATAAAAAAAAATGGGGTACTTATCTCCCCGGCTTCCCACGGGTGCAATGCGAACACTAAAACCTTATTCTTGAATCAATCTATCTATTAAAAAAAACGCATCAAAATCCTTTGCGTAGTTTTAAAAATTTAAGCATTCATAGGGATATAGGGACAAAGAAAGCGACTTTGTTTTATACTATGTAGAGTTGTTGCAAAAGTAATAATAAGTCTTAACAAAAAATACTTTTCTGGTCATACTGTATTTATCGGAAGAATTGTCGTCGTGTAAACAAGACTTTATTTATAGAGGTGCAGTATCAGAGGTGTTATCTGCAATAAAACACGAAAAAGCTGTGAACGAGACGTATAAAATGTTTGCGGTAGTGCTAAACATTACGAGAGAGCTAGTCTAGCCATCTGGTAGAGAACGGCGAAGAAATTGTGGATTCGCGTTTAAATAAAGTGTACATAAATGTGTGTTTAAAGTTAGGCACACTTTAAAACAGATGTCACTTTAAAACTGTATTGTCGAAAAGTGACATTATCTGTTTTAGACAATGTCTAACTTTATACTTCGTTTTGTTGAGAAACCGTTTACGTCTGATTTGGCAACATGAAACTCAGATAAAGTCAAAATCAAAGCCAACATTATTTGTTATCTGTAGGTCTATACCTATAAAATACCCTTCAAAAAGTCAAAAGTCTAATAACAAGGCACTAAACTCGTCACTCGCAGCCCATGTCCACCGAGGAGTTGCTGGTTCCAAATGCAGTACCCGAGAAGACCCACCAAAAAACTCAAGAGCAGCTTTTTTAATCTAATGTCTTACTAGTAAATATATAAAACATTATAGCCAACGCTACTGCAAGAAAACTAAGCTTTCCGTTTGTGAAAGAATTTCGTAGTTTTTGAGTTTATTTGTTACAAACATACTATACAAATCTTTCTTCTTTATACTATTAGTATAGCAGTCTAGATATAGATAAATATAATTTTTATAAACCCCGCCCTACTTATTTGGTAAATTACTCATAGATAGACGATCGATTGCATTCGGTTCATTTTTGATTGATTTATTGATCATGTATTATTTAAATCTACAGTGCTATACCTAATAATGAAAAACTATATATATAGTTAAAATATAAGTAAATCTAAATAAAGTATAAGTTTCTGCATTCTGTCTAATTGTGTAACTCTTTGTATTAGGTCCAATCCTTGTACAAAATTAGTTGGAACCTTAGATAAAAGCAAAAAACGAAGATATGGTACAGCTTCTCACGACCGCTTAAATTAGGTCCAAGAAACGTAATTCGTTGCAGTCTCAATCAGGCCGGGCGTGTCATCAATACGTGATTGTTGACGAGTACGAAACAAATGAATGCCTTCATGTGCTTTTATGAAGTGTACAAAGACCACTAAAACAAAAAATAAAATCTACGGGCGCGTGGAGTTGTATGTAGTTGAAATGTTAACGGTGCTTTCTATAGCTGGGGTCCCACGGTCCGCTATTCTACGGATCAGCTACACTCAGCCGACGAGCACGGACGGCGACGCACCACAGGCAGGGCCGGTCCAACGGTGCGTGTCGGTGTGTGTAGATGTTTTTATGTTGTCATAATGCAAAGCGAAAGAAAGAGAGAGAAGAGCGCACCTTTGAAGTTACCGACTCACGATGGATACGGGCGCACCGCCACAGACGTTCTGTGCTATCACGGACGAGGCCGGTCCCACGGTGCGTCGTGCGAGCTGGTCTGCGTGCATCCGCGATTTTACGGACCGTGGGACCCAAGCTTATGAATGTACCGTATCTTCCTTTTTTGCTTTTATAAGGTTGGACCTCGAACAAGCATAACTGCCAGGAATAGCTTTTCTGAGTGTAATAATAATTACTTTCTCTTTAGGCTATAGGTTATAGTGCACAGGACACGGTCATAATTTCACTAACTGTCCGTTGTATTCAGAATCCGAGCGATAAATGTGCCAATATCACCAATATTCGGGCAACCACAAATCAAGCTGTACGGGAGATATAACGTTGTATATTAACATTGATAAATCACTAAATTTGATTCAATTGAAGTAATAAATTCATTGCAAATTGCAATGAATTGAACTAATGTTATCGGAACGTTAAGATATTTTTAGAGAAACGTGCTATATTTATGCTTACTAGGAAGTCCCAGCCCTTGTTCTAAAAAAATATTGTATTTTTTTAAGGAAATAAACTTTTTTTAATTTTTATTTGAATTTTTCACACATACATTTCATCAAAAACCAGAAACCCGTCAGCGTATAAAAGTCACTAAATGGTTTTAAAAATTTAGGTGCAGCAGCAGAAATGTTACCCATGAGTCATGACAGTTCTGGTTCTGAGATAAAGAAAAATCTACCGAGAAGTCTATAGTCTCTGCGTACCCCAATGGGAAATAGGCGTGAGATTATGTATGTATGTAAACTGTAACGAGACCGTTTTTTGCAGTAGTGTAGATAGTTATCGCTGTAGATATAAAACACTTTTTTTTTTTATTTTATCCATGTGGTTCTAGACCCGCGCGGCCAAAGCCACCGGGCACCCAATATTACAGTTCCACATATATTCCACATATTATACAGTTCCACATACTAGTCCTTAAAAATCTTTCACCAATGGAAAACTTAGTTTTCTGGGAGTACCATGGGGTATAATTTTCCAACGGGAACGGGACTGAGGAGGATGAAACCGCGGGGCGTTGCTATTCGTAATATGGTATGTAGGTGTCCTAAAATATGTCGTAAGCAACCGCTATAAAGGGATTTTTGGAAATTCCTACTTTAAATTCCGGGACTATAGATCGCTGTTTTGAAAATAAGATTTAATTTGTTATTATTTCTTAAGGTTTTTATATTTCTTTTATTTAAATAGTTTCTATAATTCTTTATCTATTAGTGTTAACTTAACACTAATAGATAAAAAATTATAGAAACTGTTAAGTAGCTGTAAAGTGAAACCATCGCAGCATACTTACTTGCTTTTTTGGCTCACATGTTTAGGTTAATGATTAGACTTATAAAGGAATATTATGTAAATTTGAGATATAAAATATAATTAACTGTTTTGTGTGCCAATTATATAAATAAATAAACCGAAATAAACCCGCTAGTAGACAACATAAGTCCCACGCATTTATACACGTGCCACCACATCCAGGCAAGTTTCCTTCACGTGATAAATCTGTTACTTAAGGGCACATTGATGCGGGTTAAGGGTGGGTTATATCGGGATGTAGGGGTAAGTTTACAGCACAATTTATATGGAGTGCACACGGCTATATTTTACGGCCGCGATGCATCGAGTGCCAATTTAGCAGATGGTTGGAGCAGAGCATACGGGACGCTGTTGTGAGTGTAGCCGAATAAATGGTGGTACAAATGCCTAAGAACCAATAAGGATGTTTCCTGGCTAAAATCTGATCTAGAGTGTTATTATTTTATTGATTTTTTTTTGTTTTTTTGTCATTATAGCACGCCAGTGCTTTTACTGCTCTGCTATATATTCAAGGTGAATTTTTCAAGAGGGCGTGGATAGCTAAATCAGAAACTGTGAGGAATAGCCAAGAGTACTCAAAGGAGTCACGGGCCCGATTTTGATGAAAACTAAAACTGAATCTTTGGATTTTTGAAAAATCTATATTCCTGGCCAGGAATCGAACACGTTGATTTAAAAAAAACACACCCTGTATTATTATTACACCATTTGATAGTGTCGCTAATAAGGATCGAGTTCTGGGAAGAAATGACATACGGCAAAATTTATGAAAATGTTGGAATTTAATAAAACTGATTCATATTTTAAATCATATCTGCATTAATCTGTATCTTGTCCGAAATGATGGTCAATATTTTTCTAAACATAGACCTACCCACAGTGCGGTCATCTTCACAACATTATGTTCTAATTTAGTTTTATCCAAGTTCGAGTCGGACTAAGGTCTCTTTACCATTATCTATAAAAACGGCAAAAAAGTCACGTTTGTTGTATGGGAGCCCCTTGAATATTTATTTTATTCTGTTTTTTAGTATTTGCTGGTACAGCGGCAACAGAAATACCTAAATCATCTGTGAAAATTTCCACTGTCTATAACTATCACGGTTCATGAGATACAGCCTAGTGACAGACGGACAGACAGACAGACTTATTTACATCGGAGTCTTAGTAATAGGGTCCCGTTGTACCCTTTGGGTACCCAAAGAAACATGCTGTAAAACTCCGTCGGCCATTTTAGCTCCCGTGTGTTTCCGCTAGAGGTGTAATGGTAGACTGTGATATACGGCGTGTGATACAATGCGAGTCGCATCAAAATACGAGTATGGCCTTACGAGCTGAGTACTCAACCGACTTCAAAAAAAGAGGAGGTTCTAAATTCGACACGTATGGTTTTTTATGTTTATTACCTCAGAACTTTATAATATGCGAAATTAATTTACGTACGGAACAAAGTGTAGTCGTTCGATTCAGCCAGTGGGTGGAAAAGACCCTTAAGCAGTATGTACTGATCAACTGAGCCCGTGGGCTGAGTAAGCCCCTAAGTGGAAGCTGGTGGTCGATTGACCCCTTGGGCTAAGTTGGTCTTTAGAGATAAATTAGTGGGTGAACGGGCCCGCGGGCTCAGGTAACACAGTAGATCAAGTTACCCATAGAAAAAATAAGAGTGTCAACTTAGCCCGCGGGCTAAGTGGTCTGTGGGCTCATTTGACCACAAAGCCGTTTAACCTCTCAGACCATGAATTACAGGCACAATAGATTTTTAATTGTGTCTCGGTTCCAATTGGAACCGGCGGGTTTTAACTGATTAAACCGATTTGGATGATTCTTCCCGTGTGGTCCCATTTCAATTTGGTCCAGTTCTTACAACGGCAAACTTTAGAAAACCATATAAGTTGAAGTCGATTTTTTACTATTTATAGCGCGCCGTATTCAGGCTGTGTATATCCCCTTGTTCTGTACATGGGGAATTTTTATTCGTTGTACATCCGACTCGTTGTTAGAAACTGAGCTACAATACTTTTCGTAATCGTATTAAAGGTGGACCGTGAACTAGTGATAAAAAAAATCTATTGGGTTTACAAAAAAAAGCGGGTAGGCAGAGGTATTCCATTTCTGGATATACCTACGTTTCACGAATTATTCGTTGGGCCCCTAAACGTAAAGGTGGTGAGCCCATCGCTGGGCCGGGTTTTTTACACTTACGTTTAAAGAGTCTTACACTTCACATGATGATAATCAATGATTATAGCGTTCAAATATTGGCATATTCCAATGAGTTTATCAAAACTTACGTACCTACACATTTATCACTTGCTCGACGGTGAAGGAATACATCGTGAGGAAACCCACAAGTCCTAGAACTAATTCTGGGATTTTCGAATTTCTTCACGATGTTTTCCTTCGCTGTTCATACATTAATAATCACGAAAAACGTTACCCTCCATCTGCCGTAGACGAATCAAAAGAGAAAAACAATTCTTTGTAAGACTTTGAATCAAAAAGTAATCTAAAAATCTCATTATTCCAAAGTGAGTAATATTACAGCCCATGAGCCAGCATCCAAACATTCATCTTTACACATAAAAAGTGTCTAGGGGGGATCATGTCTATTTTATACTAACTAATAAAAATATATAATAAATATCCTCGTAGTATTTTTTAAATAAAAAATAAATAAATAATCTCACTCCTTTTTATCCCCGAGGAGGTAGGCAGAGGTATTCCAGCAGTGGATATACCCACTTTTCACGAGATACATTAGACCCTTTAACGTGAAATATGGTGAGCCCATCGCCGGACCGGGTCTATTTACACATGTCTCGGAATTAATTCTGGGACCTGCGGGTTTCCTCACGATGTTTTCCTTCACCGTCGAGCCAGTGATAATATGTACGTAAGTTTTGAAAAACTCTTTGGTACATGCCAGGATTCGAACCCCAGCCCCACTGATTTTCATCATGTGAAGCAGGCTCTTTAACCGTAAGGCTATCACTGATCGTTTACTATACAAAAATATCCAATCAATATTTATATTTTGCTTGATTTTCGTATTTTGTCGTACGGAACCTCACTTGACTGAATCCGTCCGGCCAGTTTCTCTACAATAGCAGAGACCAGTTTAAATAAAACTGGTCTCTGACAATAGTAATATTAGAAAGAGGAAAGATATTGTATGTTCGTAACGAATAAACTCAAAATCCGATTAAAAAAAATCTTTCAACAAAGGGAAGTAAGTAAGTAAGTAAGTAATAGTATATTTTATATCGAGGGACTAAACGAAGCCATTTTATACCAGAGGTGGTTTGACTCCCGAGCTTGCGAGGGAGTCATGAAACCGAGGGTATATTAAGTTGGCGTTTAGTCTCGAGGTGCAAACTGTACTTTTCACTTTGAGTGCGAGAAAAATTGTCAACTTAGTACAAATTTATTTAAAACCCAACAAATTTACACTCGACAAAAATTCAGAAATTTATAGCCTCTGCTTACTTGTAGCCCTCGCCTAAATATCGCCTTGGCTGTAACTTTCAACTTACCGCACTTATATCATAATGTACTATTATTGTACACCAATAAAAATATGCAACAAGTGACATAATGATAAAAAAGTACAATGGACGGTCTTATCGCTTTAATCGATTTCTTCCAGACAACCTTATGATGGATGTAACTTAGATAAACAGATAAATAGGAAAGATACATTATCAGGAATTTACATAGGCTATATTTTTTATATATTCCTACAGGAACGGGAACTACGCGGGTGAAACGGAACAGCTAAAATAAAATATTTAGGGTTTTTGGTTTTAGTGATAAAATAAGTATATTACAAATATGCAATATTGTAAACAGTATGTTACTGCCAATACCTTTGGCAGTAACATACTGCGCTGACCCCGGACAATAGGAAAAGGTTAGGAATGATAAAGAAAGAACCAAAAGAAAAAAAACAAACGCTTTGTGATGTTTACTTGAGCTGACCGACCGACGACCCAGTTAAAAAACTCTCTGTATATAGATAACTAGCAGAACTCCAAGGTTTCATCCGCCTAGTTCCTGTTCCCGTGGGAATAAGGGAATAAAATATAGCATATGTTACTCAGGGATCTTCTAGCTTGCCATTGTTGAAAGAATTTTTTTAAATCGGTTCAGTAGTTTTTGAGTTAATTCGTAACAAACATACAAAAATATAAAAATACAAATATTTCCTCTTTATAATATTACCTATAGATGTACAGACATTGGCCAGTTACAGTTTTATTATATGTAGGGATGGATTAAAAACACTCCACGTGTACCAATTGAACAAATCTCATATAAATATATACCTACATCTCTTTTCAATTTGTATCAAAAAGATATACAGTATCCGAAATTGGGCCACCTAATCCGATCAAAAACGTAAGCTATATCGAGACGAAAACCCAGTAGACAATATTATTTATTTATACATATCTATACATATAAATATAAAATGATAAACTGCTTGACTGATTGGTGATGTATCAAAGCACAGCCTAATCGGCTGGGTCTAGAGACTTGAAATTTTGCACATAGGAGCTTATACAGTGTAGGCCTCCTCCACTCCACTAAGAAAGGATTTTGCAAAATTCAACCCCTAAGGGCGTGAAATAAACGTGAGCGAGCGAAGTCGCGAGTAAAAGCTAGTACTTAATAAAACTGTAACGAGACCGTGTGTGTACATAAAATATTTTTTCAAAATTTTAGTGGTAATTTAAATAGTTATCGATTTAGATACCAAAACACCTGTCTGTCTGTCCGTCTGTTTGTGCACGCATCATGCAAAAACTGCTGGACGGATTTTGATGAAATATAAATTTTCTCACTTACCATCAGGTGACCCGTCTGCTCGTTTGCTCCCTTTTTCTTATATAAAAAAAAAATGTGTCGTGGAGACAACTGAGTAACTGGGTCAACATTTAGGGTACTTTTTATTACTGGAAAATATCTCATTCCCACGGGAAAATAGAAAAACTGGTTATAAAGAGATATACGTAATATTTAGGTACTCCGAAACGATAACAATACTTGAATTAATATGGTATGTAGGTATCTATAATAATATGTCGAACGCAACCACTATAAAGGTATTTTTGGAAATTCCCACAGGAACGGGAATAAACTGTCTCCGCGCAGGCAACGCCGCTGGGCACCCGCTTTATCATAATAAATAGACATTTAAGCTCTTGGGCTATTAATATTAAACCGGAGGTGAACAAAAGAGCACAATATTTAATTCAATCTAATATTTGAGTACCGAGCTCAGCAAACAGAGAGTATTTGAGTTTCCAATCTTCAGAGGAATCTATATCCTGCTCGAAGTAAAGCAAAATGCAAAGAAATTCTGAATTCCCTTCAAAAGATCTTTTAAAGATAAGCGTACATTGGGACCGTTTTTTTCTTTGATATTTTTCTGATGTTTGATTTCATGTTGGTTAAAACCAAAACTATTACAAAATAATTTAAATGGAAATAAATAGTATATTACACACCTAGGGAAGTAAAAAAAGAAATGTCTCAGATCACATGTAAAAATGTGATCCGAGGCCTTCTTATTTACTTCCCAAGGTGTGTATACTTTTTTTCATATCGACGAAGGCGGAAAGCGGCAACTTTGTTTAGCGCAGCGGGCCAAAATTTGCCGCTTTCCGCACGGAGAGATGAAAACTAATTTCAGAACTGCTGTTTTAATTCAATGTCTAGATGTAAAATTCCAATTTAGACAAGTGTTAATATGGGGTCTTGTTTGATGGTTGATCTGCAGAGCTTCAATTATTATTCAACTGCACCAGAAGGAGGGTAATATTATTTGAATCGTTTCGTTTCATACTCCTTTTATAACTATAAGTATAGTTACATTACAACCATCAACCCCAGATATCACGAGCATTCAAATCCACCTAGTGTATCATATTATTAGATAAGTTAAAAATGCAGTCTCATCAACAGCCCATACTGCTAAGCTAAGGGACATGAGGAAGTATGGGCTATAATCTCACACACAATTGGGAGATGGTGTTAGGCTAGTGGCCACCTAACTGTCAGAATTTTTCATACAATGTATATTAGTAGCGATTTGAGCGCATATTAACGTTGCGGCCCGACCCGCTTCGGCACGTCTTAGTGTGCGCTCACCTTATAAGCAGATAATACTTTTATCATTAATAATAATGTCTGAGGAAATTGAAGTTCTTTGAACAATAGTACCCCAAGATTACTGGATATTAGATGAAAATATTTGTTCTACTGATTTATCAACGTTTCACCGACTAGATCTACTTAGGTAGCTGAAATTTGTACGTATACAACGCGTAACAGAAAAAGCGCAATTCCTCATACACCCCAATTAGTATATATTAATATAAAAAATATATGATGCAATCGAACTTTAGTTATGTATGTCTAACGAATTTTCTTAAATATCGATTAATAATAGCTCGATTTCCAATAGAAAGCACTGAATTCAGCTACGATAATTCATTTTTTTTTAGTTTTCCACAATATATGTTAAATTTTAAAAATAGCTGAAATCGAATAAGTAGTCGATACTGAACAAACTAATTTCAGGAATTGTGCTTATTCTGTTACATATTGTATACCTCGTACCTACGAAGTATTTAATCAAATAATAGTTAGTAATTTTAGTTTTTAGGTAGCTTTTAGGACTCAGGCACTCAATAAGAAAGTGTTGTTTGTCCTACAAGAACAAGCTATGCTATTGGAAGCTTACTAATTAGGTACAGTCGGTAAAAGTTTTTCCTGATAAGTACAGTACACCTAACCAAGTGTAATTTTTAATTAAGTAATAAATAACAATGAAAATTACAATAAGTGTTTGTTTAATTTTTATGACCATTTAGTATCGATGAGTGACACAGACTTGCGCACTAAAGCTGGGGTCCCACGGTCCGCTATTCCACGGATCAGCCACACTCCGCCGACGAGCACACACGGCGACGCACCACAGGCAGGGCCGGTCCAACGGTGCGTGTCGGTGTGTGTAGATGTTTTTATGTTGTCATAATGCAAAGCGAAAGAGAAAGAGAGAGAAGAGCGCACCTTTGAAGTTACCGACTCACGATGGATACGGGCGCACCGCCACAGACGTTCTGTGCTATCACGGACGAGGCCGGTCCCACGGTGCGTCGTGCGAGCTGGTCTGCGTGCATCCGCGATTTTACGGACCGTGGGACCCAAGCTTAAGGCTTCCGTAGCATTATCTATAAAAACGGCAAAAAAAAACACTTTTGTCGTATGGGAACCCCCTTAAATACATACAGCTCACGCCTTCTTCCCACAGGAGTAGGCAGAGACAATGGATCGCCACTTTGCCCGATCTTTGCACACTTCCCTCGCTTACTTCACATTCATAAGCCTTTTCATGCACGCTCTTTTATTCTTCGCACTCTGGACCCCAGCTTTTTGAAGGACGTCACTAATTTGATCCGTGAACTTCCTTCTGGGGCGTCCTCTTGTCTTGTAACCTTCAACATTCGCACCATAAATCTCTTTCGTTACTCTTCTCGACCGATACCATAAACATTAAATTAATTCAATTTTTTTTACTATTTTTTGTTATATCGGCAACAGAAATACATACCTAACCATCATCTATTTTCATTTTGACGTACGTTGCTTCTTTTTTTTATATCATTTAAGGCTTTGGCAGTTTAGCCATCAGCACTAAATACGACACGAAATTAAAGATATTTTGGCTCTGCTTTAGAGTCCATGCACAAAAATATAGTGTCATTGACAACACTTTCTCATGAAAATGTTACTGAGTAATCGGCAGTAAAACGATAGCGCACTTATACTGAAGATTGAAGCGGCTTCTTGAGGCAATCCAAAAAAATCGCTCTTACGCATTTTATCGAATTTCCTATTCACTGTACACCATCATGGAGATTTGCTACACAATACACTATCATTATTATGAGCCAAAACCCAAAACACACAGCAAAATGAAATTTTACAAAAAACATGACGTCCCTCTTCGGATTCTCGCTAAAAAGCCTACGTTGCTTCTTCCATACATCTTTCATTACCGCCAACTGTCAAACAAAGACTAATGCAATTATTATTTATAAATAGACGATAAGGTTCTAATATAGTAGATTGTTATACAAGGGTCGGAAGGAATTGATAACTTCCACCCGCGTTAAACACTCTACTTTTCATTTCGAATTCAAGGAAAGTAAACAAAAAAAAATTACAATTTTACAAAAATTCTAACATGCAAACACGCAATAATACCTACAAAAAAAAAACAAAATTGTCAACAATACAACCAAAGAGGTTGGAAGAAAGAGAAACTTTTTCTTTTAAACGTCTTTGAATACCTACTACATCATAGAGTACCTATCCTAAATAACATTACAAAAATAATATACAAATCCTTCCTCTTTATAATACTTTTAGCCGAGTAATAGTGTTCTGTGCTTATTAGTGTCGATGAAAAACAAGATTTTGAATTTCGGAACAGCTTACCAAATTATTACTCTTTTTTAAATTTTAAATATGGAACGCGTAAGTACCACCCCGCGCGCGGGTTATTTTCTGTTGTTTATACCTACTCTCACAAGACCGCACCTTTTTTTCTTATTCTAATTGATGTAAAAAGTTTCGTATCCCTACTAAGTCATTCTCTTTCCTAGAGAAACTTTTTCTTTAAACGTCATTGCCAAATGTAGTACTTTTTTTTTTTATTTATTCCCGCCCTAAGGCCGGAAGCAATTACTATGAGTCTTTCCCGACCGAGGGCGGGAATCACAGAATCTCTCTATGGTGGGAATCATCGCTTCCGACCCGGTACTCAGATCAAACATACACTACTTTCCGAGTATGAGATATGAAAAGGTTATTTTCTATTGACAACCTTAATCGCAAACGGCTTAATTTTGAGATTGCTTCTGCCTTGCATCTGTAATTATATTGTCATCAAAGTCAAAATCACAATGTTTTATTTAAACTAGGGACTTACGAGTCCACTTATTGAACGTCATTTCAACTCCACCGCTTCAGCATGTAGGTATGGTACAGGAGAGAAACAGGACAAGAAACTCCTCGACACAATAGTCTTTTAATCAATTGTTACTTATGATGAGGATCCGTAACGTTTTTAGTTGAGAATGCAGATTTATAGAGCTAAGAAATCCTTAACATACAGTACAAAAATTTTTGTTCTACGACAAAAATTGACAAAGTTATGACCGAATTCCTAGCGAAGTTCACCGAGTAGCCGCCGCGGTAGCGTCGCCCTCATTGTGACGTCATCACGCTCCCGCGATCATTGAGTGCCGGCCGGCCGGCCGTACTTGGTTCCCTCACAGTGACGTACACGCTCTCGCGATCATTGAGTATGTTTATTATTTAATATCTTAGTAAGTAATGGTCCGATTTGGATAATTCAAAAAGAGATATCATTCTTATATCATAAAGAATAACGTGGATAATATTTCTAATGGATTTGCTATAACTGTACTGATCCTCATTGGGTTACATCAGTGACTTAGCGCTGGTTAAACATTAAATTTCAGACGAAAACGATTCCGTTTCCAATTACAATAGACTAGAGGTTCTGCGCAGTTTCACCCGCGTAGTTCCCGTTCCCGTTCCCGTGGAAATACGGGAATAATATATAGCCTATGTTACTCAGTGATAATGTAGTTTTGCATTGGTGAAAGAATTTTTAAATCGGTGTAGTAGTTTTTGAGTTTATTCGTTACAAACAACTGTATAAGAATACAAATCTTTCCTCTTTAAAATATCAGTCGAGTAGCCTCTAGATTCCAACCCAAGCCTCAAGCATAAGAGGCAGGCTATTTTCCTACAGGTCTATCTTCTTAAATAAAATTCCAACGCCTAAAAAGTGTGTACCTACCTAACCCTAATTGTACCATAATTTTGTTTTGTTTTAACTAAAAACATGCCAACATGGAATATGAGGCTGTAACACCCACGTCACATATATTGTCTGAAACAAGCTCCGAGTAACATTATATTTTTTTTTTGTTACTGAAAATGTTCTCTGTTTTTCTTTTTTGGGAAAAGGCGTTAAGGCCCGGTTTGAAGTGATACTGGCTAGTTTTAGTATGTTTTTTTTTATTTCATGAACAAAACTTAACTTTTTTCTTTACGTAGTATAAGTACCCATGTTTTTTAAATTTCATCAATATAACTTTTTGTTTTTTCTTTACCTGGTAGGCAAAGGTCTTATCACAAACATGTTGTTGCTGGTCGCATGCATTCTGGTTGCATTCAGGTTCGATAAAATTTTTGTGCATTAACTTTTGATGGTCTCGTTAAGTATCGATAGCAAACTAAGATTAAATATAACCGTGTTACAATTGTGTCCCGCAATAATCTGTTACTTTAAACGAAAGCATCTCGAAGACGGATTTAACAATTTTGAGAAAATTTTGTATACAGATAAGTACAGTCTTACATTTTTAGTTCATCTGCATAGTTGTATTTCCAGTAAAAAACAATTTTACACAAAAAAATATATTAAATAATACGGCCTAGGAACTTAATATGATCTTTCAAAATGAATGTCTTCTTAAATGAAAGAGCATTTTTCAAGAAATAATTGAGACACTGTTTTTCATTACACGCCTTACCTACATGTTTCTGGCATAATTATATCATGTTTCTCTCTATAATGAGACATAACATACTTTTCACAATACACGTTCATAAATTACAGATACAAAGTAGGGATGTAAAATAAAATGATTTTTAAAATTTGTTAAATAAAAATGTCGATTACAAATTTATAGATTATATTTTTACAAATTTTAATCGATTTTTGTAAACAGCACCATCTGTGCGACGAATAAAGAAATTTGAAGTAAGTTCACTTACAAAGTTTATGCTAAAAGGAAAGAATGAATAAAATTATCATTCTTCATATAATTTTTGATTCGTTTAATAGATTATTTTTAATAAAATAAAAAAAAACGATTTTTTTTAAAAAGAGAAAAATATGTTTTTATATAACCTATTTTTTTTTATTAATGACACATCCCTAATACAAATGTCGTGGAAAAGTACCCAGAAATCTAACTGCTTTCCCTCTCTGTATAACTAGGCTGATTCTTTGACAGAGATAACCGCCATTCCTCTGGTCACCCACTCTCTGACAGCTCTTTGATAAGCTAGTTGCTTAGCTTAAAGCTACCACGTCTCTGAGCCCAGACTCTACCCGAAACGCCACAAAAATGTAGGTAGAACCCATAGATAACCTGTAAAGACACCTTTACCGCAGAGTCACGATTCCTAATCAGATAACCCTTTCCTCGAGTCTATTCAATTCGCTATTTAAATATAATACAGCATAGAGACGTTCCCAAAAGGTTTGAGGCCTTCCTTATCCTTTGAACTTTCTCTGAAGCCAGATATTAATGAACTGCCGTCAATCACGGCTTCAATTCTGGAGCAACGTGCGCTCTTTTCACTAAATGAAAAGCTTTGATCTCTTTGAAAGGGCACACACGGACGGGGAGGGTGGCGAACTTGATGTTGGGTGGACGACAATTTACAGTCGCGTGGCTTGGCTCAACCATATACACTTCTACTCGAGGAAAGATATATTTGTTTGTATTGAATAGGCTCTGAAACTACTGGACCGATTTTCAAAATGCATTCATTAATTGAAAGCTACATTGTCAGGCAGTAACATATGCTATATTTTATTTCCGTATTCCTACGGGAACGGGAAGTAGGTGGCTGAAATCGCGTCGTTCTTGTCAGGACAGGACAAGTTAAGAGTTCCTTATTATCAGACTATTGACTTATCTAAGTGTATTTTTAAGTACACAAAATAAATGAATTTTGACTTTGACAATAAGTATTGAAAAACATTTAAAAATAAACGCCTAGACACAAAAGCAGTATGTTTACCCGGGACCGAAATTCAACGCACGACCTCTGGTACAGAGTGTAAGGTTACTACGGGTCTTCTAACTGTGCTGAATTAAAGTTCTTGACGTGATAACGTCTTATAAATCGATGAACGCCGGCTGCACTCACGAAAAAGTATCACGTTCCGCCCGAGTCGAGCCTGCAAGCGAGAGTGCGGAACCAGCGATAGAGAGGCACGATCGGTCTAAGCGTTCGGCTTGTGACGCGTCTATTTCTTATGACATTATAGCGTAGTTTTTGTCCGTAAATCGACTTTACAGACAACAATTTTTTTTTGCTGAGCTTTCAACAACCATGCTCGACTATCCCAACACCCGTGTGTCACCATTCGCAAAGAGATCATAGCAACTGATACAATGATTGATGCCTTCTACGACGGCTTTAAACAATCGCCTCAAGAGTCAAACATAAACACCTTTTAACACTGTTGAGTTTTGTTTCGACGCGAAACTCAGGTTAATTGAAATTTGGATAAATTTAGATACATACAAACTTTCGCGTTCAGTAGGAAGGATTCTAAATATAACTTTGTACCTATCATAATCCTATCCTACTAATATTATAAATGCGAAAGTTTGTATGGATGGATGTATAGATGTGTGGGTGTATGGATGTGTGGATGGATGTGAAAAACCACTTAACGGATTTTGACGAAACTTTACAGTTATATAGCTTATACATATGATTAACACATAGGGTATATTTTATCCCCTCGTTCGCACGGGAACGGGAACTACGCGGGTGTAATTATTAGGGGTTTTACCCTAATAGCGAAGATTTCCTAACCGAGTAACCAGCAGACTACTTCCCGTGACAGTATAGCAGCGGGACACTAATTAGACACGTCCCTTGTCTTACCCTTTGTTTTACGTTGAGATAACATCCAGTTGACACTGGCAGGCTGACGTCACTGGCAGCAGATTCCGACAATGGTCTCTACATTCAAGATTCCCTTTTAGAGATACTGGAAATAGAATTCTCATTACAAAACAACATCATATTTTATTAAAAGAATTTTTATTATACAAATTCATGACCTAGGATGCAAGTTCTTTTGTCTGTGGTAATTAAATATTAATGAATTTAGATACGGATTGGATTATGTGTTAAATAATGTATTTCTGCTAGATTGTTGTTGATACCTACCTATACGCTAAACCCTTTAGGGTAAAATTACATTGAAACTATTGTACTAGTCTAAGACCTACTATTTCTGACATGTAATTTATGGCTTAATAAATAAATAAATAAATACCTAAGTACTTCAGTCAGAAATACAAGTGTAAATATTATAGTATCTAATTATAAATGTTGGCTATATGGAGGAGCGGAGGTGGAATGCTTCTCCATCGTGAAAAGGGAAGATCTTCCGCCAGGCGAGGTGATCGTGCCTGGGGAACGCGGTCCAACGGTTGATGTTGGACAGTTGTATTTATTCAAACTCATTAGAAAACTTCGATAGCGCGGTTTAGAACTCGGCCGTCAATTGGCGCGTTCTATGTAGTGTCGCTACAGCTATGCTTTTCATAGAAACTTATATTTATAACAACTAATTTTAACACATAAAATGCTTGGGGTATCGTCAAGGGAAACAACTGAAACAAGACTCTTATCTTATATATATAAAAATAAAAAGCTGTTCGTTAGTCTCACTAAAACTCGAGAACGGCTGGACTGATTTTGATGAAACTTTTTGTGTGGGTTAGAGTGGGTCCAGGGATGGTTTATACGGTGGCAGAACGACATCTGCCCGGGCCACTAGTTTAGTTATAAATAACTAAATAATGTATAAATAACGTCTTTACTGTCCTAACTCTAAAAGAAAGAAACAAAAATCCCGCCAAAACATTTTATTATCCACTTTAATAATAAAATGTTTTGGCGGGAATCCTAAAATGAGACATTATGTTTTTGTAAGATTTTCATTTCGCTGTAACAAAAGACATGGCTGTATGGGCCGAGATCACTTTGCCTTTCTATTGAATAAATATTACACAAAATGTTGGATTAAAGTAAAAACTTGTACTAGTGAGTGACATTTTTCACCAAGAGGCCAAGAAGATATTGAAGCATTATGAAAAATATATTGTTTTAATTTTTAGTAAATATTTCATTAAAATCCTAAAGAAGTATGTATTGTATTTTAAGCTTATTAATTTTACTTTCAAAACAATTTCGTTATAAATTTTTGTAAACCAATATAATACTTACAATTCTTCACCGTAAAAATGATTGTAATACGTACTATACAACTAGCAGAGATAAATCATTTATTAATTTGCGCTCTACTTTATTTATTAGAGGCTTTTAATTTATTGGCTGTTTTTTTTTTAACAATAAAATTGCCGAAAAAATCTGCTATGTTTTTGTTTCCAATTTCTATAATTTTGCGCTTCATCCGAAAGTTATTATTAAATTTTAAACTTGGCCTTGTTGATGTAATTCGATGCTCAGATTGGTTTTTATTTACAGCTCTTTATCAATTATAAAAACGAATGTTGCTGATTAAACTTTATTTGATCAGACAATTTAGTTTTTTAAAAAACAAACATTCTGATTCGAAACCAAACTTCTTAGAAATTCGCACATCTGTCTTAATTTTAAATTCACTTAAATTCAATAAATTAACAAAACTGACCCAAAATGTACAGTCACGCGCGAGAATTAATTCAGCAGTAGGATTTACCTCCCAGTGACGTCATATTTCACACGAGGGTCAGATTTATTGCAAGCCCAGACTAAATATTCAAAATGTTCCACCAATGCCAAAATAGTTATTTATGAATGCAATCTGTCAAATCGTGTCAAAAACAAATCGTTCTGTCCATTTCGTAACACCTGCGTCTCGTGTTTTTACCCGAGTGCACCAAATATATGCATTTACGTATTAATCCGGTAGCCTACAACGGGTGGATAGATTTTAATAAATAAGGTGTTCAGAAGAGCAGTTATAGCCCATTGGTTAAAGAGCCTGCCTCTCATGCGTGAGGTCTCGGGTTCGGATCCTGGCATGGACCAATGAGTTTTTCAAAAACTTACGTACATATTTATCAGTAGCTGTGAAGAAAAACATGGTGAGGACACCCGCAGGTCTTAGTTATTTCTGAGACATGTGCAAAAGCACCGCGGTCCGTCGATGGGCTCACCGCCTATCACGTTTGGGGGCCCAAAGAATAAGCTGGTGAAACATGGGTATTTCTAGAAATAGCCTCTGCCTACCGCCTCGGGGATAAAAGGATCGAATAAACCCGTGTCTTATTTCGATCCCACGCCTTTTACCCCTGAGCTTAGCTTAAAAAGAATAATAATTTATAACATTTTCATGACTCACGACGTCAGCTTAAAGGTGTGAGCTGTCATGTTGCAACACCTGCGATATTAGCGCAATAAATCATCCCGTATTAATAGCCTTCGCTAATACCCCATTAGCGGGAATTAATGGTGTTACGGAGAAATGTTTGATACCGTTTTCGGGGTTTCGTAACAAAATTATTAAAAAACAGTTCAAGTACGTCGAACTCGCATACGGAGGGTTTTTATAAGTCTTATTAGCACGCAATAAAGTTCACTTTTGAATTCTATAGCATTACCAAGATTAGAAAGGCGTACATACCTACATGCATACATACGAGTCAAACACATACCTAACCCTAATGCTTCATTCATATCACTACTCTACACTACACTGCAATATTCTACTACGTGGGGCGCACTAAAAGTTTCCGGAATGAATAAGAAAAAAATACTATTAAAGGTCAAAAATGAATTGATTGTTTCTCAAAATATTCTCCCTTTGCGTCAATGCACTTTTTCATGCGATTAAACTAATTTTGAAAACTTTTGTGCCACTCCTCCGTGGTGACCTCAAAAACGTGTTTTTCATACTCTTCGACACCCTCTTCTGGTGATGAAAATCGTTGACCGCGTAATTGGTTCTTAAGTTTTGGGAACAGAAAAAAGTCACAAGGTGCCAGGTCGGGGCTATATGCAGGATGGCTCATAAGTTCTAAGTTTTTCACCTTCAAAAATTCGTTTGTTTGTCTGGCCGTGTGGGAACTAGCATTGTCGTGGTGCAAGATGATACGACGTTTCCGGTTATTTTTGCGGAGTTCGTCAATAATTGCCGGCAAACAAATGGTCGTGTACCAGTCACTATTCACGGTACGACGATTCTCTAAAGCAACAGTAGCCACGTGTCCAGTTTTATTAAAAAAAGAAGCAATCATCCGCTTAGATGCACTTTTCACGCGCGCCGCCTTGGTTGGCTTCGGCTCATCTAGAAAGACCCATTCGCGTGATTTCTGCTTTGTTTTGGGATTGTAGCAATAAATCCATGTTTCGTCACCTGTTAGTATGTCCCACACCAAATTTGACGTACCTTCGTTGAATCTGGTAAGCATGGCACTGCACCAAGTGACGCGGTCCGTTTTTTGAGCCTCGGTCAAATTGTGTGGGATCCACCGTGAGCACAGCTTTCTCACACCCAAATGTTTGTGTAGGATTGATTGTATTTGACTCATGCATATGTCTAAGGATGCGCGAATCTCATGGTAGGTCACATGCCTGTCTGTTTCAATCATACGGCGCACAGCATCGATGTTTTTGTTGTGCACAGCGGTGGACGGGCGACCATCGGGAGATTCGTCACTGAGATTGACACTACCGCGCTTGAATTCTGGAACCCAGCTATAAATAGTCGTCTTGCATGGTGCTTCATCCCCAAAAGCAGATTGAAGCCGAGCGATGCTCTGTTGAGCTGTCAAATTATACTTAAAATCGTAGAAAATCATACTACGAAAATTTTCCCGAGTTTAATCCATGTTAATGTAGACACGCAATTTTTAAAATAGCGCCACAATGTAAAAACAATTGACAGTCAGATGAAACAAACTGCATTCTACAGCCAAAGAGTTAAATTTTCTAATGTTGTAGTTACTTTTTAAATATTGTTTATGTAAGTGGCCAGTTCCGGAAACTTTTAGTGTGACCTATGTAATACACTACACGACACTACTCACTAAAATGAAGCTTATTAAACCTTAAACAGACCCAGTAATCCCACAAAACAAACAATAACTTTATTTTTAACTTAAAAACAACACATTACTTCCACAAAGCGAACTTCGTAACTTGAATTCCGTTATAATTAAGTTACAAACAAATACGAATATAGCACTCCTACTTATTACAAGTATTTATTAAGTTATCTTTACAAAGCGTTTCTGATATTTCGTTCGAAATACTTTAATTTAAGGTTGACACACACAGAAACTGCTGAATGCGTCAAGCTGAAGACAGGGCGCTATGGCGCTCATTAGGGGAGGGCTATGTCCAGCAGTGGACAAATGTAGGCTGATGATGATGACACGGAAACACGAATCCTATCAATTTCTATTGTGGGGACGACAACATGTCATTCAGAATCAGTAATAGTTCCTTAGATAACTGAAAAAAACGTTATTCGTGTAGTCTGATGTTGTCAGTCAGTTCGTATATCACAGGCGACTATCGGAGACTATCCAAGAGCTCAATTTTTTTACGAGTTTTTTTGTAGAAACAAAGTCACTAATGATTTGGCGATTCGATTCGATAGCAAAAGAAAGAAAGAAAGAGAGAAAGAAGGAAACGTTGAGAAGGTAAATAAATTTAACAGACACAAAATAATGATTTACATCTCTTTTCATCTTTTTCTCAGAAAATATCAAAAATTGTTAGAAACCACAACGTCGAGTGTCTGATGTTAGAACCACAACACTCGTCACCAACGTCAATTGATGTTTTACAATCAAAGAGATTAAAATATAATAGGGCTCCTAAATGTCCTATTATGTTATATCAAATACCTACTATTGACTATAATCCTTTGTTTACAATGCATTATTTCTAAACTGCGCTATTCTTACAGCAGCCTGTAAGAATACAACCGCCCAGGATCAACCGCAGTCTAAAGTTTCTGTCTGTCCTTGCCTTTATAAACTGCCGAATAATTACTTACTTCTTCGTCAAAGAAAATCTTCTTATCAAAGGCAAATATATTCAAATGATTTAAAGTTATTTTTGGAAGGTATTCTGAGAGGGCTATCTATTTTATAAGTGACTAGCAGTTTCCCATCGGCATTGCTCGCATGAATTTCTATTTTTCCCGTTCCGGAATTTCGTCAATATTTTGGGGTTTTGTACCAAAGTGACAAACGGTGTCTCTTGTTGTTGCTGCTTTATAACAGCTCCAAATACCTACTATTGACTTCAAATTTGGAATACTTTTTAATACCTAATGCAACTGAATGCAATGCAAATGATGATGATGAAACAATTTGAAATATATATATTTTTTTGTAGCAATGCGGTGGAAATGATGGAGATTTGAAAGTGGGATTAGTAGGGCACGTGAGCTATCATTATAAAAGGGTTATTATGATCAAAACATATCATCCTAGTGATGACAACAAAAAACAACTCCTACTTCGAAATATTCAAAAACTAATTTGTGTATTTTTCATCAGTTCTAATTCACCAAATTATATACTGAATGCAAATTCTCGAAAAGTTGCTGAAAAATCAAAACCACCACTACTACAATCCATAAATCCATAAATTCATAAATTCTTTATGGATCTCATCATCAGTAGAGGATTTTGATAAAAATGGGACCAATCTAAAGATATGACAGATAAATGATGGAGTTGTGGAAAAAATTGGCAACTCCTCCTTTTTTTGAAGTCGGTTAAAACTAAACTCTACAATCGGTATGTAAGATTTGAGGATTTAAATTTTCAATAAATGGTCTAGCCATATTATGTGAAAATTAATCCAAATTCTTTTGTAAATTACTCAGTAAAGATATTTTAAGTTATCTAACTTATAAATGGTTCATAAACACAGATGAAAGCCTTGTCAGTGGCAGCGGTGAGTAATAAATTACTTCAGTAAGTGACAAGTAACAAGTAACACTTTAAATTAGTTTAATTTGTGGCAAAGCATTTTAAAGAGGTATTGTGAAGAGAAGTTTGTTGAGATTAAAGGATGATTCATGTTACACCGTGCCAGGTCCGGGCCGGGCTCCGGACGGGATACGTCGACCGTGCGCCGGCATGGTGTAACGTGAATCATCCTAAACCACACCCCCCAACATTTCGACGCCCGTGCCCAGTCCGTGCCTGGGAAGCCGGGACCTACGATGGAACGACCTTGTCCAGAAGACGCCTATATATCACTTTCTCGTATATTTAATCTCTTACATCCAGAAATGGAATACCTCTGCCTACCCCCTCGCGGATATAAATAAATATATAAAATATTATTTTTATTTTAATCTACCATATATGCTATTTTCCTAAGTCACATTTTAATGATAAATCATTCTATCTGTCACCTTTTTACATTGATTATCTACTTGTACCTATACGCACGCAGCTAGTATGCTGTGCGTTCGTTATCATCTAGTGGGCGCGTACCTTAACTCTGCTTAATTGAGATAGTAATTTATGTTATCCTCCTCTCATCTCTCATATATTATCCAGAATCCAGATATCTGCGCCTCCGCAGAACATTGTTAAGTAGGCTTTAGGCAATCACTTAGCGATTCCAATTGAATTCACGTGCGCCGACGATTTACACTTGCAGAATGTTTGGGATATTTCGGAGTACAATACAGGGATAGATTAAGGGTGATAGAGTAAAATAATTAGTCAAGGCCGAGGCCGATCCCAAAGAGATTTTAATAAACTAGGGTCTAGAGCAGCCATTTTGCATTGGGAATATTTTCATACAACAACTTTGATCTTAAGAGTAACTTCGGCTAGTACATCACACTCACATATATACAAATTTATCACAAAATTTAATTTGTAACCGACTTCAAAAAAGGAGGAGGTTAGCAATTTGACCAAATCGACCAAATAGTTTTTTTTAATGTATGTTACCTCTAAACTTTCGACGTGAACCGATTTAAATTTTTTTTTATTTGAAAGCTCCCGTGCGGCCCCATTTCAATTTGGTCGAGTTCTGACAATGGCGTCCTTGAAAAAACCATAGGTTGAAGTCGTTTTTAACTCTTATTAATACAAAGAACTCTTTGTATTTACTTTTTCCTCCATAAAAACAGAAAGAACAAATTACACTGAACAAAATAATTAAAATACAAAAAATCTTTCATGGCTTCTTCTTCTGACCTTTTTTGAGGACTCTCTCCTTTTGATCCTCGATCCCCATAACTTCTAGACTCCACAACGACTGATGTCCATGGTCAATCCAACCATCGTAGTGACAGTATCATGGTTCATGGCTACAATGCATGCGGGGTCCATCCTAACTTCGTCAGGATAACGTAAAAATTAAATAAATAAAGTGACGGCCGTTAGGGCAGACAAGTTCTCGAGTGGCGACCACGATTATGGAAGCGTGGAGTGGGCAGGCCCCCGACCAGGTGGACCAACGATCTGGTTAAGGTCTCAAAGCCGCTGGATGCGGGCGGCGCAGGACCGGACGTTATGGAGACCCTTGGAGGCCTTTGTCCAGCATTGGACGTCGATAGGCTGAAACGATGATGATGAAATAAATAAATAATAATAGCCTATTATATACGAAGCACTCGTAGCCCTGCGATGCCAGTGTGGTTGTAACGATCACGCTGGTTAAGCAAAGTTGGGTGCGCTGTTACGGGTTGATGATGACGATGATGAATAGCCTATTGAACTTTCTGAGTCCCTCCCTGGCGCAGCTCCTCAGACTAATCCAAACTATTCCAATATACAGGCTGTAGCAATTATTATTCCACTGGAGCACCTGAGACGATCTGCATACTTTCCATTTGTGTGCCGTCTTACAATCAACGTGTACCTATTCTGGTACACAACACCCACTTTCTTACTTAATAAATAACTAATAATAATATGTATTATGTTAGGTTTCGATTTTTTTAATTGTTATTTTGTATTATTTTAATCATTTTCTGTTTTTATGTTTTGAAATGGCAACACTCGAGTGCCTGGGATTGGTAATACGGTTGGCGGGTAGGGCACACGGCTCAACGATTGGACCACGATACCGACATCGCGGAGGGCTGGATTTTTCCCGCCAGAACGTTGGAGATCTTGGCGGCGAGCCGGTAACGACCGGGCATTCGAGTGCTGACCGTGATCGAGATTACTCTGTGTTTAGATTAGTGGTACCTAGATTTCTAGTATTTTTCTATTGTACCTAAGGTAGCTATTTATAATTTGATAGTAATAAAATCAAGTTAAGAGTTAAAAGTGTTTATTATCCAAGTGATCCAAGTCCTACTAGATAACCCGTGATAGTTAAGATAGTCAACCTCACAATTATAATTAGTTTAAGATTTGTAGTTAAGTTTTTGTAAAATGCAAGCTTTTCTTTTTAAGCGTTTAATAAACAGTAATTTTTTTTTTACTTATTTAATCTTTAGCAACTGAAAGGATTAAAATGCATTAAAACTATTAATCAAACGGCATTAAGTTTATTTCTCTAATAAAACTCACGTTTTATTTGTTACTAGCGGGTAACCAGCGGCGTTGCCCGTTTATTCCCGTTCCCGTGGGAATTTAAAAATCCTTTCTTAGAGTGCACACTTATGACATAGGTATTGGTCGTGGTACAACTAGTCAGTTCACCTAGGTGTACCACGAACAAAAGCATATTTTGTGGTTTTGGCTTTCGATTGATCGATTAGTCAGTCAGTCAGATTCTGCTAAAAAGAAAAAAAAACAGTTTTGTCTATTTGTGTCATCATTGTGTTTTTCCATAACTGTGTTTCGATGTGTGTAAGAGTATGTATTTATAAATAATGTATTTGTTTATGTAATAAATAATATGTAGGTATATAATAGCATGTTACAAGACCATTAATTGTTTTTATATTTAGTTGTATTTAGTTTTAGTATAAATTATCAAGCAAGTTTATATAAGTTATTATATGTTATTTCATCATTTGTTTATGCGGAATATGTTGTAGGTAGTATTAAATATGTGGGTATTTTAATAAATCAGTTCTCATCTAGACTGTCTTTCATTTATACCACAGTGCACCGTCGACCCTAGTTCTAATCTCCATGTTTGAGTTGTAATTTATTAAAAAATACATTTGTATTGTATATATTGTTGTGGTATCTATTGCTTTTTGTGTACAATAAAAGTTATTGTATTTTAAATTCTAAAATGTGAACGTATCTCTGTTTGTTTGTCTATGTTTGTCTCTGTCCTTGAGTTTCTTGCTGGTTCTTCTCGGGGTACTGCATTTGGAACCAGCTACTCGTCGCTGACGATGGGCTGCTCTTTACATTTAGCCAATCTTCATGGACGAGTTTAGAGTGCCTTTAGACTATTGACATTTCTAAGTGTACTTTTTGTACCTACAAAAATAAATTTTTGTTTCTAACTTTTTCATTTCGTCACGAATACGGAGGCACTGGTAAAAGCTAGTTCAAATAACATATCAAGTTTCTACCTTCGAGAATCTATAAAATATTAATATTCTGAAAGCTATTGGCGTTTTTGTAAGAAGTCGTTTTCTTTGAAACTCTTCAAAGAAATTCTATTTGAAGATCAAAGTCTAATATATAAAATTTCTAAATAAATATTTACATAATAAATAAGTATTTGCATATTTTTCATATTAACAATTTCTCTATTGGAAATTTGACAAATTCTTCAATATGTTCAGAGTATTTTCGTTTTTGCGTGTTGACTTCAATAACGTTAATATGTCCTCGTGCAAAATAAATTATCCCTGAGGGAGTTGACATAGGTATATCCTTGGAAGTAGGTACGCGGGTGAAACCGCGCGGCGCTACTAGTACGATATAAAATACACAGCAAGAAAGCGTTAGCATCCAGAATAGGACCCCAGTTCCTATTAGTCACGCAAAGCTCTAATTGTGCTTAGACACAAAGACATCGAGATATTTCTAAATGCTTCCAGATGTGACTGTAAATGAAAATTTACTACAGTACAATTTCCTCAGGAAAAACAATCTTCCTATTTAATTAAAGACCTTTTACATTCAAATTATTTTCTAGCCAACTGACAGCCAGCCAGCCAGTTGACGCCCGCTCCAGACCCTACCTAACGAAATGGTTGTCATTCAACGCGGCAACGCAGCGAAGCTCATGGGCACCTTTGCGGCTAGTATAATCCGGGGAGGTATTTTTGATTGTCATTTTTTTATAATTTATCTGTTTTAATTGAATTGTGCTTGACATAATATTGTATGAATTAATAATAATAATAATAACTTTATTCTGGAACATTGTTACAATATAAAATACACCAATACTTACTTACTACAGTACAAAATTATCACATGTGCCTGAACTAGGGAACCCTGTTTTTCAGGCGAAAAAGGCCTTAAATATTTTCTTAAACAATTACAAATAATCACTTACAAAGTATAATATAAGAAACAAAAATAATTTTAAAAATGTGTATACAATATTAGCATCTAAAAGAATTACATCTAACAAAAAAATTACTTTAACACTACTAGTAAGTTCTCTGTATCTTCGTAGGACATAGTTTGGAGGGCATCATGGATAATTTTCTTACAATTATAATAACTGAGGGGATGCATACATAATATTGCATTCAGTCTGTTGTAAAGAAGAGGTCCTGGGAAAACGTAAAATCTAGATGAGAAAGCATGTTTTATTCCAGGTCCTTGAGGGCAAACTATATCTTTCCGTCTTTTGTTAGTAATTTCAGTAGTGTAAGGAAGTGCTGCGTGTTGTTTTAGTACTGTTCTCATTATGAAAAGTTGTCTTACTGTTAGTACATTGCAGGATTTATACAGGAGGTCAGTGGGATAGAGAAAAGTGCGGAAAGTGGAGACCTTAAGTATCGCTCTCTGGGCCCTCTCGATAGTCAGTAATAATGTTCTACCCACGCCACCCCATGACGTGATGCAATATGTTAGTAGTGATGGGCACAGGGCAAAGTAGACCTGTCTAATTATATTTGCGTCTGCAATGGAACGTAATTTTTTGAATGCAAATATTATCTTACGGAGTCTGCAGCTTAAGGCTTCAATATGATGCTTAAATGATAGAGTTTCATCGAGTATAATACCCAGGTATTTTATTTGACATGCAATTTTTATATTGGGACAGTTACATGTATTATCCGTGAGGTATAAACAATGGTGGGCATACAATTTCGTGTCACTTGGGGCTGGGGTTGACTTGCGCATGGAGAACTTAATATAATTTGTTTTATTCGCATTTAGAGTTAGTAAATGGTGCTGAAGCCAATGATTTACGATATTAAATCCGTGTTGTGCATATTTGAATACTTCATTTTGCGAGTGAGCCGAAAAAAGTAGAGCAGTGTCGTCAGCGTATGAAATGATTTTGCCATGATCTAATTTTAGATTGCAAAGGTCATTAATGTAAATTAAGAAAAGCGTAGGACCTAAAATACTTCCTTGGGGAACTCCAAAAGAGGTATTTTTCAGATCAGAGCTGAGAACATTACCTATTTTCACGCATTGGGTGCGGTCGGTTAAGTAACTTTTGAAAAGTTTAAACTGAGTGCCTCTTATACCTAGAGTTTCAAGCTTGTGCAAAAGAATGGGAATAGAAACGGTGTCAAAAGCTTTGGAGAGGTCAAGGAATATTCCTACAGTCTGATTACCTTTATCAAGTTCCTGCACTAGGTGGTCAGTCAAATGATGCACCGCATCAGCAGTTGATAATTTCGGCCTAAAACCAAATTGCGTTTTAGAAAAAAACGATTGCTTCTCTAGAAATTGCACTAATCTATTATTTATGATTTTTTCCAATATTTTAGATATAGAGGGCAATAAAGAAATTGGCCGATAGTTGGTAACTTGATCTTTGCTGCCAGATTTGTAAACAGGGACAACAATAGCTTTTTTAAGACTAGTAGGGAAGGTTCCTTCAGAGATACATTTTTGGAGGACATAAGTTAGGAGGGGGATTAAAATGTGCTTAAATTTCATTAGTATCTTATTTGATATATTGTCCCATCCAACTGCACTGTCGTCTTTCAGGCCCATAATTATCCTTTCTACCTCAGTTACGTCAGTGTCTAGAAGCACAAATGATGTTAGGGGTTTGTTAAAGGTGCTGGAGGGGGGTGGCGATTGACTGCGTACTGTTTCTGCAAGTGATTTTCAGATATTTACAAAGAAATTATTATAAATTATTATTTATTAATTGTAAACCATATTAATAATACTTTTCTTTTTTTTATAAGAAATAAGGGGGCAAACGAGCAGACGGGTCACCTGATGGTAAGTGACTACCCCATGGACACCTGCACCTGCAACGACACCTGCAACTCGAGAGTCACAACTGTGTTGCCGACCTTTGAGGTGGGAGTAGGGGGAGGGGAGGGGAGGGGGATTGGGCCTCCGGTTATCTCACTCACTCAACGAAACGCAAGCATTGCTTTACGCTGTTTTTCTGTGAGGCCGTGGTATCACTCCGGTCGAGCCGGCCCAAGCGTGCCGAAGCATGGCTCTCCCACGTGTAAATTTTAATAAATTGCTGAATTACTTTAGAGATTATAAAATAAAACACAATTGATTTTTAATTGTTACGGTGCCCATTGGAACCGCGCGGTGCTCGACGAAGTAATACTATAACGCCTTATCACCGTTATCGTACGTCGAGAGAAGTACCTTCACCGCTTGTGATACATATGTAATTACTCGGATTACCTGTAATAATTCCAATAAATCTATCTGAATCCTATTCTTACTGGTGTAAAGTTATAGAAAAATGTAATTTGTCAACCTCAACTACATATATTATTATGCAGAATAGAATAGAATACCAAACATCGTAATACCAGCAATTTATAAAGTCAATTTGTATAAGAAACCACTTCCCCTTAGAGGGATGTCTTGCCATAATATCGGGGCGTATCCAAGCTACAATGTAACGTGTGGGTAGGTAATTTAAGGGTAATTCTGAGTGTAGGAGAAACATGGCAATATTTAAACATGAATGCATGACTTTTATTCTTATTAAAACTAGTTGTAAGACTGCGGCCGCCATTTTGTATTTCATTTCTAGTCTTTCAAGTTCTTCTTATTATAATTTTATTGTAAAAGTGACAGTTTGTATTTTTGTTAGTTTGTTACCGTTTCACGGACAAGGAGAACCGATCTTGATACAATTTTGCAAAACGATAGTTTACAGCTTGAAGTACAAGCTTCTTTGAATCCCAATAAACCGTAAAGTTAATTCCAAAATATCAATTGCTAGCTTTCCCAAAAAAAAGTATAACGCCTTAACGACCTAAGAAGCACAAAATAATGCAATTGTCCAGATTTATGGGCAGTCGCGCTCACCAAAGCCTTTTTCTCATAACAATGATTTGTGACAACCCTTGCCCCAACGGGGTGCCAGTAGGGTTGTGTCGTGATATAGTAAGAGAATCAAAATAAATAATAGTAATTAGGTAATTCCCCGGACCGGGGACAGGCTCACAGCCTGTCACATTTATGGATCCAAAAATAAACGGGTGAAAAGTGGGTATTTCCAGGAGCCAAAGTCAAAGTCAAAATGTTTTATTCAAAACTAGCGACCCGCCCCGACTTCGCACTGGTGCAATGCTAATACTAAAACCTTCCTCTTGAATCACTCTATCTATTAAAAAAACCGCATCAAAATCCGTTGCGTAGTTTTAAAGATTTAAGCATACAAAGGGACATAGAAACATAGGGAAATAGGCACATAGGGATATAGGGACAGAGAAAGCGACTTTGTTTTATACTATGTAGTGATGATAGGAACCTACAAGTCCACTTATTGAACGTCATTTCAACTCCGCTTCAGCATGTATGGTTGAGGAGAAGCGGGGCAAGAAACTCCTCAACACAACATTCTTTTCTTTGTGTGGAATATGTCTGTAACGTTGTCACTCATCTGCTACCTCCTTTTTACTGACTTTTCTGAAGTTTTCACATAAGTCGGTATAATTACAACTGTTCAACATCAACCGTTGGACAACCAGGCACGATCACCTCGCCTAAGCAAGATCTGCCCTTTGCACGAATGAGGAGCATTCCAGCTCCGGCTAATGGTACGGAACCCGTGCGCGAGACCGACTCTCACTTGGCTGGTTTTTTCATTTGATTTTCATTAAAACTTCGGTACAAATTTATCACTAGTTCGACGGTGAAGGAAAACATCATGAGAAACCGGCAGGCCCCAGAATTCTCTGAGGCACGTGTAACAACACCCTAGCCCGCCAATGGAATGTCCGGAAACAAATAACTTTTAAAAATATACATTGAAACTCGAAAAAAGGATTTGGATCTTCCCTGAAAATACTGAATAGTCGAAACGATGATACTCAAGTGTTTTTCTTTTTATTCTTTTATTTTTCTTTTATTCTTTGACAAAGTTGTTTTAGTAGAAATCCAATAGAATTCTATAAAAACGTTCCTTTCTTCCACAGTTTTGTTAGCAAAAACTAAAAATATAACTGGATCCGTTAACATATTTTTTGTAGTTAATAAAAACAATTTGACTCGAGTTTTTTGGCGGGAATCTTATGATACGTTATGTTTTTTGCATAATGTTCAATTTGCTGTATATTTTGGGTTTTGACTCATATTATGTAATATAATATTAAGTGTCTGTCAAAGTGTGCAATGAATGGGAAATTCGATAAAATGCAAGGGGATGGACATTTTTGGAATGCCTCAAGAAGTCACAATGAAGTCCTTAGTAAAAGTGCTATTATTCTACTGTTGATAACCAAGAGAGGGATGTAGAAAGTGTTGAAGACACTGAATTTTTGCGCATGGACTCTGAATCAGAGCCATTTAACTAAGATTAAAAAAAGTAAAACAAAGAAATGCCTAGTAGCCAAACCATAAACTCCTTAAAAACAATTTGACTCGAAACGAGTAGGTGTAGTCAAGAGCAAGTCAAGCTTAACACTACCAGTTTAAGCTGAGCTCTGATTTGTACTGCGCGCTATAGAATACACAGGGCCGGGTCAAAGTCCAAAGTGTCAATCTTAGCGTGCTCTTGACTGTACCTAGGTTATTTATAGTCTTCAAGGCTAATAAAAACAATAGTTATCTAAACGTATAGTCAATGTGTAATCTTTTAGGGTTACGTACCTCAAAAGGAAATAAAACGGAACCCTCATATGATCTCTTGGTTGTCCGTCTGACTGTTTTTGTTTGGCTCGTGAATTTTCCTCCTTTTGGACACGACCGTAGTTAAAAGTTTGTCACTCAATTAAAAAGTTAAACAAAATATTTAGCTGTACGCAATTTCTCGTTATTTTTTGCTAAACTCTCTCCAATTATTATGAAGGCACATGGTTTTTGTATCAGCCTGTAGCGCTGAGGTTATTTCGGGATATTCTTAGAATATTATCATGATCCACTCTCATTTTTCGTTAAGGTTTTTTCCTCAAATTCTAAGTTGTGTCTACATTCATAAATGCGTTGCGACGTCGCGTGTGAAAGGACAAATTGTCGAGGGAGACCCAAAACGATAAGATAAAGTATGGTATATCCACTCGCTCATCAAACCTAATAATAAGTATTTACACCTACAACTCTGTATGTCAAAATATCAGCTGTCCTATTTCGCTTTAGGCCATGGCCTACTCGCATTATGACTAGACGTAACGCGACTTAGTCAATCTACGCTTTAGGTATCCACAAGGTAAGGGTGCAAAAATATCATCAACATTTATTCAGGGAGTTCTACTAAAAAACTTACAGACAAATTTTTCTACCTCCACATTGAAATGTGTAATAGCACCCCGGTCCTTCGTTTACAGGAGAAAAAAAGACGTGTGGCACTCGGGGACTGCCGCGGTAAAGCTATTGCATAGCATTTTTTATCAACAAGACTGCCGAAAAGAAACGGCGTTAGATAATGCACGGCCTTCAAGCCACACGGGTGTTATTTAAATGGTTAGCAGAGTATTCGTATTTTTGTAAGCAGAAAAATATAATCTGTAAGCAGAAATAGCTAATTGGTTAGCAACTCATGGCCAGCAAACATTACAAAACCTATCAGCATTTTATGTCATTCTGGAAGCCAAAAAATATTTTTTGAGCTGCATATAAAAGTAGCAAAAATAATTTTAGCAAACTTGTCATACGCAAAATGGGCGCATTCCTTACAAAGATTAAGTAAGAAGGACTTTGGATTATGCAACTCTTATCATTATAATTATTATTACCATTACAAGTAGTGGTGGTGGTGTTGGTAGTGGTGGCAGTGGAAGTGGGAGTGGTGGTGGTTGTAGTGGGGGTGGGTGTGGGAGTGTGAGGGTGTGTGAGTGGGAGTGGGGGTGGGTGTAGGGTGGGAGTGGGAGTTGGAGTGGGCGTGGGAGTGGGAGTGGGGGTGGAAGTGGGGTTGGGGGTGGGGTGGGAGTGGGAGTGGGAGTCAGAGTGGGAGTGGGACTGAGACCGGGACCCGGACTCTGACTCTGACTCTGACTCTGAGGCCAGAGTCCAGAGAGTCTCCGGACTCCGGACTCCGGACTCTGGACTCTGGCCTCTGGACTCTGGCCTCTGGACTCTGGCCTCTGGACTCTGGCCTCTGGCCTCTGGCATCTGGCCTCTGGCATCTGGATTCTGGACTCTGGCCTCTGGCCTCTGGCCTCTGGCCTCTGGCCTCTGGCCTCTGGCCTCTGGACTCTGGACTCTGGACTGGACTCTGGCCTCTGGCCTCTGGCCTCTGGCCTCTGGCCTCTGGACTCTTGACTCTGGCCTCTTGCCTCTTGCCTTTGGCATCTGGCCTCTGGCCTCTGGACTCTGGACTCTGGACTCTGGACTCTGGACTCTGGACTCTGGACTCTGGACTCTGGACACAGGACACTGGACACTGGACTCGGACTCGGACTCGGACTCGGACTCGGACCTCCGTGCCCGTCGGAGTGGGGAGCGTGAGGTTTTTTTCGTTACGGAATTTCTGCATTCGGTCCCCGCGCTCAAGGCCCGCGATAGAAGCTATGCAATAGCCTAAAAATATACTGGTAAAAATTGGGTGTTTTCAGAAACGGAATACCTATGCCAACCCCCTCTGGGATAAATCATATGCGTATTAACTTACAATCTTCTTTTTCTACGTCTACACTTTTACACATAAACTTATGTTATAAAGAGGGAATATTTGTACTTTTGTAAAGAATTAACTCAAAAACTACTGGACCGATTTTGAACATTATTTCATCAACTATAATATCCCTTAGTAACATTATGTTTTATCCCCGTATTCCGTCGGGAAAGGGAACTACGCGCTAGCTAGTAATAAATATATGAAAATCTCGTGTGACGGTGTTTGTCGTAGAAGTCCTCCGAAACGGCTCGACCGATTTGGATAATTTTTTTGTATATTCTGTAGGTATGGGAATACGTCGTAAAATATTTTTTTATCCTCCTACATGTACTAAAAACAAAATAAAATAAATATTTAAGGGGGGCTCCCATACAACAAACGTGTTTTTTTTGCCGTTTTTATAGATAATGGTGCGGAACTCTTCTACAAATCGTAAATAAGTGAGTGAATCTTTAAAATGTAATTATGTGTAAGTACTAACCTATGTATTTCCTTTGTGTATTACTAAACATTTATATGAACATCCCATGGTTCGAAATAAAAATTATTCTATTCTATTCTTCGTACGCGAGTCCGACTCGCACTTGGCAGTTTTTTTGTTGTACTATGTAAGGTAACAGGATTGGCTGTCACTTGCACGCTCCCGATAATGTAATTCAAGGAAGCAAAGGATCATTTTCCCGTTCCAACGTTTCCCATAAATTTTAGTGGTAGTTACGTCTTTTATAGTTTCGGAGGGATTCGGGTTATGACTCGATCTTTTACAACCCTCCGATTTGAAGCTGTGACTGAATTTTGAGATTCGATGATGCGTCTATAACTTGCTGAGCGTCTGTGCTGCTCCCACTTTTATTTATTCCAAAATAACTTACGTCATGCACGTACGCTTCTAAAACCGTAAAGTTTATTTATTTATTTATTTAACTTCATGTACCAAGAAAATGTACACATGGCGAACGTAATGCCTAAAGGCATTATCTACCAGTCAACCATTAGGCTAAGCAGAAATAATTTGGCGGAATTGACCGCAAATAGTATTAAAAATCAATGAAACATATACGTTGATATAATAAACTAATACGTATACCATATATCGTAATAAATATAAAAACAAAAATACTTACATAAAATATTCTGAACATGATTATTTTCTTTTGAACAATTTATGTTTGACCTGATAAAAACGCACGAATTTTCCTCTTGCATTGGGATTTCCTAATGCAAACGGGTAGGGTGTTTCAAAGCCTGATGGCACGCACAGTGGAAGTTCAATTTCAATTTCATTTATTTGCTCATCACATGGTACCTAAAAGATATTACAAATAATTTAAGTCTATGACGTGTGAAGTTGTTGTAGATTTTCCAGAAAATCTATACAAAAAGAACTTTTTTTAATATACAATATGTAACAGAATAAGAGCAATTCCTGAAATTAGTTGGTTCAGTATCAACTTAATCGATTTCAGCTATTTTAAATACGTTGTGTTAAATTTTTCAAAAAAAATTAGTTAGCATAGCTGAATTTAGTGCTACCTATGGAAATCTTACTATTATTGCTCTTTATTTCAGAAAATTGGTTGGACATAACTAAAGTATGAAGGCATCATATTTTTTTATATTAATATGCTATAGGGGTGTATGAGGAATTGCGCTTATTCTGTTACGCGTTGTACAAAGAATAAATATATTTGGAAGAGAGATTCAGGTCTGATATAAACGATACTTGAGAAGTGGCGGATCTTTAAACGATTATTAAAGCCCACTCATAAATGAATTCACGTACTTTCAATTATAGTCTATAGAATAGTATAATTTTTATTTCGAACCATGGGATGCTCATATAAATGGTTTGTAATACACAAAGGAAATACATAGGTTAGTACACAGAATTACAATTTATTTCAGATATGCATGGGTTCTGTGACAGTAAACATTTTTCCGTATTACGCTTACTACTTTCGACTAATAAAGATTATTGTATTTTTGATTTGATAAAATAATAAAGTAACATCATTTTAATACTAATATTTTATTAGTCGAAAGTAGTAAGCGTAATGAGCAGTAATAGCCTTAAGGGTAAAGAGCCGACCGAAAATAAGTGAGGCTCGGGTTCAAATCTTGGCATGTACCAAAGAGTTTTAAAAAAAAAAACTTACGTACATATTTATCACTAGCTCGACGGTGAAGGAAAACATCGTGGTCTCAGAATTAATTCTGATATTTTTGAGACATGTGTAAATAGACCCGGTCCGGTGATGGGCTCACCACCTATCACGTTTAGGGGTCCAATATATCTCGTGAAATGTGGGTATATCCAGTAATGGAATACCTCTGCCTACCCCCTCAGGGATAAAATTGATGAGATTATAATGTGAACTGACATCGAATCCATGCTATATGAAATAGAGAATAGGCAAACACCTGAAGTCAATCACTTTCCACGTATGCAACAAACAAAACAGTCGGGTAACAAGTAAATTGGTAACATAACACTGAACAAGAACAATCATTACAAAGGCAAAGATCTCCTAAAAGTATCAAAGTCGCGTTAGCATCTGCTATAGCGCTGCTATACGACTACCCACTTTGTTTTAGGGGTTCTGGAGGAGTTTTTCTCGTTATTTTTCTTTTCCGCCCCGTTAAAGTGATTACTTTTACTGATGAAATAAGTTACACGCGTAGTACGTAATCTGACGCCCTCTTCCTGTCCCCGAGGGGATAAGCAGAGGTACTCCATTCCTGGAAATATCCACTTTCATCAGTGATTATATATTTTTTATTCGCGACCTGAGCCTATCGCTGGACCGGGTGCTTAACACATGTCTCAGAAACAATTTTGAGACCTGCAGGTTTCCTCACAATGTTTTTCTGAAACAAGCCTTGAATAAAAATGAAAATGTATTTTATATCCGTAGGTAATTGATAATTATAAATAATCTCACGCTATAATCTCACGCCTTTTTTTTTATCCCTTTAATTGATAATTACACTTAGAAAAGTCAATAGTCCAATAATAAGGCACTTAGAACTTGTCAATGAAGATTGGCTAAATGCCCATCTCTACCTTATCTCTATCGACGAGTTGCTGGTTCCAAATGCAGTACTCGGGCTACTGCATTTGGAACTAAAAGTAGCATTTTTAATGTATTTTTTGCTTAACTATTGTTTTAAATTTGTGAAGAGGCAAATTTTGCAATGCAATGGGAATCTCATTGTAAATGATACCTAAATAAAAAAAAATAAAAAAAAACTAAATGAATAAATTAATATTTAGGTAAGTAGGTATCTAATGAAACTCATGTTTTTTAAAAACGGAATCAACGTATGCGCTTACTATGGGCGGACTGACAGATGATACAGGCTAACGGACAAGACAAAAATGAGGGTTCCTATTATTTACTTAAAGAACAATGGCAAAAGTCCATGTGTTTTGGGTACCCCACTTACACCTGCCCACGGAAGACGAAACCGTGTAAAATCGATAGTTCTTGGACAGACTAAGATAATATGTAATCATACCACATTTTTATAAGTTGAGGTTTAAAAGTTATTCGTTACCTAGTGTATTTTGTAGGTTATTATGAGATTTTAGGTACCAAAGACGTGTAAAGAAAAAGTTTTTCTAGGAAAGAAAATGATTTTCTTCCAACCTCTTTGTTAGAAAATAGCACTGCCTACCAAATGCCATATAAGTTACTCTATGCCACATAGTGGCAGTAAATGATGGCTTGGGCAAAAAATATCGATAGTTTTCCAAATACATAATTAGCATATTATATATATCGTTGATATTTTTCAAAGCGATATTATATCGACATTTATTTTACAGTATCGAATTCGTATCAATTTTAATATATTTTTAACGCAATTCTGGTTTCGTGTTTCATTTCATGTTAGGTACCTACTAGATACTTGTTTAGACACAAGCATTTATAAAAAAATACTATTTTCATCGTCCTTTTTTACGAATTTGAGAATATGTATAAATAATAATGTAAAGACTGACGATATATCGATATTTTCACTCGATTTTTATCTATAGTATTTAGAAATGTCGATACGATAAACATCAATTTATTTTTTCACTTGGCCATCCCTAGTGAATGACATGGTTGACGTGATGACACTGCTGACACGACGTTCAATTTTACCAAAACAACAAAAAAGTGTTTGTATTAATCGAAGACTTTAAAATATAATAGCATAGAGGGGGCATTGGGAATATTTTCATACAAAACTTTGAATCTCAAGCGTCATGTCCTTGTCATGTCAGTTAGTATGAACGCGAGCTGTCATTCGGTCGAAATTGTACTAGACTTATTCCACTTGGAATAACTTTTAACTTCAAATAATCCTCGCTTTGTCCCCTCTATGCCTTATATATTATATTTTAATCTCTTTGGTATTAATAGATTTCCCAATCGATCGATTCGTGTTTCTATGATATTTCTGTTTTATTTGACTCAATATTTTCAACTGCTAGATTAATTAAAAAATATGGAAAATTTCGACTTGTTATGAGTCAATATAACAAGCATAGTGTGATACCCCGTGGGTGTCTATTTCAGTGGGTACCAAAGCTGCCGATGTTCTTTGGCTACGGAACCCAACAAATACGCTAATCTAATAGTCCTGTCAACTACAGCGTGTTTAGCAATTTTAGCGACGATTTAAAAAGGTCATGGATAAAAGTGACAGATAAGCACGTTCATAAGGTTCAAATTAGTTGGTTTTTACATGTTTGCCATCACTCTTCAATCTATGGTTTGTTTCTGTCCTTTTTCTTTCGTATTCTATGGAGAAGGACAGGCTAACTTAAAATTAGGAATTTTAGCTGGTCTGCAGAATCGAGTACATTCTGAGACGCGACAAAAGCTGGTCGCGTGATAAAGTAACTTTAATCGTATTCATCAAAACTCAAAATTGTGTTTATTATTTCTACACGAATTGGTTTCAACTAGCAAGATTTGGTGCAATCATACTAACAGTTGAATAAAAGCTGCCAAACATAAAATAAAATAAATTGACCTAATGAAATGTGTCAGTTTGTACAACAATGCTGCAGAATTAATTCAATCCGATAGTTATTTCAGCTCTAATTCAGTTTGCTCAAATAGTTATGCACCGAACTAATTAAATTGGGTTTGTTTAAAGGTGCGCGTCTATTATGCCACAAACGACTCTTCTCACGACTCAAAAGTAAAAAAATCATTTACTTATTTGTGTCTGTAGGTACACTTAGAAAGGTCAATAGTCTAAGTGCCTTGTTTATATTGACATTTCAAAATGTATTTTTATACCTACTGAAATAAAAGAATTTTAAGTTTGAGTTTAATAACAAGGCACTCTAAACTCGTACATGAAGATTGGCTAAATGTAAGCAGCAGCCCATCTCCACCGTCGAGTTGCTGGTTCCAAATGCAGTGTCCAGAAAGGAACTCTTCACTGTTACACCGCTACGCCGCATCACTACATAGCATATAACAAAGTAGCTTTCTTTGTCCCTATATCCCTATGTGAGTATGCTTAAATCTTTAAAACTACGCAACCGGTTTTGATGCGGTTTTTTAATAGATAGAGTGATTCAAGAGAAAGGTTTTAGTATTAGCATTGCACCCGTGCGAAGCCTGGGCGGGTCGCTAGTAGTTCATATTTGGTTCCTTACATACATACATACATAATCTCACGCCTATTTCCCATTGGGGTAGGCAGAGACAACAGACCGCCACTTGCTACGAACCTGGCAGATCTCTCGCGCTTCCTCCACATCCATCAAACGACTCATGCATGCTCGTCGGTTTCGGGTACTCTTTATCTGGCTTTTCTTCAACACATCGCCAATCTGATTGATGTAGGTACGCCTAGGTCGTCCTCTACCGACTCCCCCATTCACAACACCCTTGTGTATTTGTCTCGTTAGACGACTTTCATTCATCCGCTCAATGTGACCAAACCACCTGAGCATTCCTCTTTCAATCCTAGTCACTATATCATCTTTCAAGCCGCAACGCTCTCGGATCACACTATTTTTCACTCTATCTATAAATCTTACTCCACTAATGCTTCTTAATGAACGCATTTCGACTGCATTTATTCTACTTTCATGCTTCTTCTGCCATACCCAACACTCACTGCCATACATCAACGTAGGTACTAACACACCATCATGTACAGCCAGACGTGCTTTATTTGTCACATTCTGGCTCCTCATAAAGGAGTGCAGTGGGTCTAAAATGGCCACTTTGAGCAATTCCTCTGAGCAATTCCTCCTTTTATGAATTCCCAGCAAATCCTAAGCAATTCCTCTAAATTTCGTAAAATGGTCCCTCATTTTAGTGATTCACTGACAATTCAATTCATTAGCAGATTCGTATTTGGTGAAAATTTCGAATATGAATCGAAATAGGATCATATTATGATTCACCCGAAACTTCCTTTTTAGACCCCCAGAGCTCCGTTAATCATGTTCCCTGCATTCACCCTCCTTTCAATATCACTGTCACACTTTCCGTCTCTTGTAAACTTACTTCCCAAATAAACAAACTCTGACACTTGTTCTACTTTCTCGCCTTCAATCATAATATCACATTCAGACATGTCTTTCTCCAGAACCATTACCTTCGTCTTGCTTACATTCACTTTCATGCCTTTCTTCTTAAAAGCCTCATTCACAAGAGTTACAGTGTCCTGCAACTTACACGCCGATGGTTCAAGTATTACTTGGTTGGTTGGATGGTTCAAGTATTATTTGGTTCCTTACTCATAATATTATGAGAAAATTTGGGCCAAAGTCACCGGCGATGGCGATAATGCTAATTGCCACTTAACTGTGAGAAACTGAACTATCAAAACACCAAAAGGTATTTGTCAGACATGGCTTAACGACTTCCGTTGTACGTAAACTCAACGACAACCGGGACCAATCGCTTAACCTGCCTTCCGAAACACGGTCACGCTCGTTATACACGGTCCTTAATATTCAAAAGGTAGATCAAATAATGAACAAGTCAATTTTTACATACCTATATTTTTATTTTATATAGGAAGGTCTATTTTAAGTACCTACGAGATAACATCGATAATATAAAAAAAAACTAAATCGATCTTACGTAAACAATACACGCACACTACTTTTTGTTAGAAAAGAATGAGAAAAAGAAAAGTACGAGTACTACGGAGTTTTTTCAAGTTTTTTGTCTCTTTATAGGTATTATGTTAATAATATTTCTTAACCTAAAATGTTTGTACTTGCTTCAAAATGACCTTATATAATGCCACTAGGATCGATCGGTAGAAATACACCGGCATCGCAAAGCTACAAGCGCCTTAGTCTATGAAACCCATAGATTAATAACTTTTTTGCTACATCTTAAATCTATGATCAAACTTCTTTAAATAAAACTCCTGTAAAAATGTTTATATCAAACCTACGCGATCGTCTCTTCCGCTTAACATAATCATTGCTCGATTATTTCCACAGGCGTTATTTATGGAGTGACCCAGATACACCAGTGACGGGCATTAGCATAATTGCCAGTGACTCCAATGAGCAACTCAGTTTCCATTTTCTTTTTAAACAAGCAGCTGTTCCTAGCGTTTATGAATAATGGCATAATAATTGATTTGATTATACCTTTTTTAACTGGCAGGGTTACCTGCAGTACCTACTGATAAGAGTTGGTATGAACTTGCTTGGAAGAAGTTTAGAGTATAGATTGCAAAAATCCGAATTTATTTATTGTCATTGTAATTCCACAAATTTATGAACGCAATAGTTTTTGTACCCCGATGTTTACTTTTCCCAGGGGAATTTCCACAAATCCTTTCTTAGATTCATCCTTTATGAAATTACCTAACAAATTTCAAGTTTTGTAGCTAATTTTATACTTTCTGAGGTGTCGTGGTTATGAGCGAGAGGTACTTTTTGGTGGTATTTCTGAGAGGTGATACCCTGTGATTACTGAGCTCGCCTCTTATGCGTGAGGCTCGGGTTTGAATCCTGGCGAGGGTAGGTACTAGAGAGTGTTTTCAAAAACTAAAGTACATTTATTTATTTATCACTACTTGACAGTGAAGTAAAACATCGTGTTGAAACTCCCGAGTCCCAGAATTGATTTGAGAATTTTACATTTTTTTTTCAATAATACGGTCACTCAGCGGCAGATGGCGTTAGCTACACTGGTGTTAGAACGAGCGGAGCTCGGTCTCCCATGCACTTATAGTCGTACTTAAGAAGGACAGCTCTTAGACTATTAATAGTCAAGATAACTAATCTCCTGGTAACAGTCGAAAAACCTGACACCGAGATTACGCCCTCCACTAATTAGATAATCGCCTTATTCTTTAAGTGACTTTGATGGATGGCGAGGTCGTAATCTGGCTAATGAACTAGCGATCGCGGGCAGGGGTTTGATTCAATTCGTAATTTAAAACTAATAAAATAAGTGGCTACAAATTTTGTGGCTCACAAAACAGAATTTTCGAGAATCTTAAAAAAACTGCGAGCGACTGCTTTACTTAAACTGTAGTTTTAATTAATTGTAGCTAGCCGTATATAATTTAGAAACGACAGACCGGGACTAAGTTCCGCGATTTGCTCATTCTAATAACACGCCATCTGCTGGTGCGTGGTAGTATTATTTAAAAAAATGAGTTTTTTAAAAATTGCGTTTTACAGGAAATACCTACAACTATGCGGTTAGACTTAAAATGTAAAACTGTAATAATTGTATAAACTCGTATTTCAAGAAACAACACATCCATTTATTCACTTTTTATTAAATATTTACTAACGCGCTACTGGTGGTTGTAGGTAAATTGCGCATAAATGGAAGCTACGAGCCTGTTTCTTTTTAAAATACTATTTCAAATATTTCAGTGTGTATTATTGACTACAATTGAGTAATGTATATTAGTTTAAGAAAGAAAAAAATTTTTTATAGATTTTTTTTTTTAATAACATTGCCAAAAGAATCTATTACACTTACCTATGACACCACATTTTTTTCCAGACGGGTCGCTAGTTCTTAAATAATAAGTATAGGATTAATTGTAAAGACGTCTTGTCAAAAGCATATTCGTTTCATAATAATCTTTTATGATGGCGGCTCCAGACTCTCACTCTCGCATACAAAATATATCTACCCTTAAAACATCATAAGTCCGTTAATTCAGAAATTGAAATGTAATCGTTTGGAAGCACTCAACTCAAGCCTCTGTCAAATTACTTCAGGTTCATTGAACCCTTCAGACTTGCAACGTGATGAAGTATTTATCTTTCATTTTCGTTTAATTTTATTTGAATATTAAATGTAATAAAGTAATAAAACTCGCACTGAAAAGTTGTTTTTATAAATCGGTATATAAAATATAGTATACTAGCAGCTGCCCCCGACTTTATCTGCGTGAACTAAGTATTACGACGAGCGGTTGGGACATATGTGTTTTTTTAGGATGATAATCCTGTTTCCTCCTCCATCCTGTTTTTCATCAAACTAAGCTATTTTTCCTATGTGTGAAAAGGTAACAAATAAACAAATATGCTTTTTACATAACCGTAGTCGTTTTTTACTTAGCCTTACTTTTGCTGTGCTATAATTTTCCTACGGGAACGGTAACGTGTGAATACGTGTAAAAACCTGTAAAAACGTGTAAAAACGTGTAAAAACGTGTGAAAACGTGTGGAAACGGTGAAAACGGTGAAAACGTGCAGAACCGCTATAAAATTATATAAAATAATGTATGTTTCTCGATTACCATGAAACGTTGATAAGTTGTTCAGAGCATGCCCTGAAAGATAACAGTTTTTAGGAACGTTGAATCTGGCCGGGGGCAAAATGGACAAACAAAATTGGGAACGAAATAGCGGCGAAATGAACTGGTATCGTAATGGACGTACCCGAATTTTCCACATGAACGGTGAAAACGAGATAAGCTGATTATTCCCACGGGAAAAACCACCGCTAACATAGGTGTCAGCTAGTACCTACTTTCTTTCTCTAATTAATCAAAACTACTCTACGCGTGACGTCACGAGGGACTGTCAACAATCCCGCGCATTGTGTCTGACGAGCTAGGCTATGGCGCGTATAGTAGTTAATTGATATAAATGTTTGCCAGAGTATCTGAAGGTCTGTAACTTAAATAATAAACCATAATATGAAAGGCTATCGCGTTATAAATTAATCTTCCAATATTTGATAGGGGATTTTTAACCTATGCATTTTCATATCAAGTTCCTAGAGTAGGCCACAGAACCGGTGACTATATCAAAATCAGATCTAATGGTTTCCATCATCATCAAATTAATAGCGAGGTTATTTAGTTTTATATCACTTTCTTATCCTTGTTGATTTAGAGATAAGAATTATTCAACCAAGTTTAGAGTGTCAATTTGTCAAACGTAATGCACGTAGCACTCTTATTTTGTTTATTTATATCCTTTCTTTTTTAAGTTGATAACGACAACATTGCTATAACCAAACTGGGGTGATCTCTTATTGGCTTAGCTATTAAAAAATAGACCTTAAGAAATGTGCTGTAATAATATTAAGCTTTTGATTACAAACAATAAATAAATAAGAAAATAAAATGGAATTATAGCATGAACACATGCGATATAGCCAAAGTCAAAAGTCAAAGTCAAAATGTTTTATTCAAAGTAGGAACTTACAAGTCCACTTATTGAACGTCATTTGAACTCCACCGCTTCAGCATGTATGGTTGAGGAGAAGAAGCGGGGCAAGAAACTCCTCAACACAATATTCTTTTAATCAATTGTTACTTAAGTTGTAAGACATCTAGATGTACCTAATATTTATACTTACTATATTATACCTATCGCATAACAGCGTTTAGTTACAATAATTTTACAAATTTATAAAAAAAAAATATTACACTTTTAAAAACTATTATAAATAAAAAATTTCATCCAAAACGCCGCATCGGGGCAATGTTCTCAGAACACTGGCAGCATTCCCCCTCTGAACAGCTATACTGATTCTTTGGGAGAAGTAACCGCCAGCCCTCGGGTCGCCACTTGCCTCGATCAGACGTGCGGATATGTCATTTAAAAACATCTTGGCCTCAGGGCGCCAAGGGCCCATCGTCTCTATTGCAAACGGCACAAAATAGTAGATTGTTAAACAAGGGTCGGAAGGAATCAATTCCCATACGAGGTATTTAGACGCCTGAGCGCAGCGAGGGCGGATATAGTCCGAGTAGGAATTGATAACTTTCACCCGCGTTAAACACTCTACTTTTCATTTCGAATTCAAGGAAAGTAAACAAAAAAAATTGCAATTTTACAAAAATTCAAACATGCAAAAACGCAATAACACCTCCAATAAAAAAAACAAAATTGTCAACAATACAACCAAAGAGGTGTAGAAGAAAGAGAAACTTTTTCTTTTAAACGTCATCATCGAGTACCTAACCTAAATAACATTACAAAAATAATATACAAATGCTTCCTCTTTATATTATTATGTACTTTTAGCCGAGTAATAGTGTTCTGTGCTTATTAGTGTCGATAAAAAACAAGATTTTGAATTTCGGAACAGCTTACCAAATTATTAGGTACTCTTATAATTTTAAATATGGAACGCGTACCGCCCCGCGCGCGGGCTATTTTCTTTTGTTTATACCTACACTCACAAGGCCGCACCTTTTTTCTTATTCTAATTGATGTAAAAAGTTTCGTATCCCTACTAATTACCCAAAGAGGTTGGAAGAAAGTCATTCTCTTTCCTAGAGAAACTTTTTCTTTAAACGTCTTTGCCAAATGTAGTACTATTTTTTTAAATTCATTCCCGCCCTAAGGCCGGAAGCAATTACTATGACTCTTTCCCGACCGAGGGCCGGAATCACAGCCCTGAATCTCTCTGTGGTGGGAATCATCGCTTCCGAACCGGTACTCAGATCAAACATACACTACTTTCCGAGTATGAGATATGAAAAAGTAATTCCCAACCAGACCCAAATATTTTCTTGTCTTAGACGCTTCGGCAGAAACCGCAGCCGCACCAGGGCAAGAAGCAGTACCCACTGCATGCGACGAAGCCAGGGTATCAACGCAAGTGGCATCCCAAACTAAGCATCTGCCTAACTTCCAAGGAATAAGCGTCATCCCGTCTGGTCTCTTCCCATCAGATCTGAATAACCCATTAGGTCCCAAAATTGCTGGGATATTGGCTGCAGCTAAAGCCCGACGAATGACGTCATTCAAAGTCGCATGACGAGAGAGCCGACCGCTCCTCTGGCAGGACAAGCCATGGTGCCCAAGCTCATCCACCGGCTCCCCACACATACATCGATGAGGCGCGTTTACTTGTTACTTCATACTAAATTGGGTTTTCGCTGTCGCATTGCGCTGTGCTAGAGAAAATCTGTTTCAAGCATCATATTGTCATTTATATAGTCGTCTAGTTTGTAATTCGCGATTTTACAAAGTACATACAGCGTACAGTGTTGACCGAGATTAGTCTTATTTTAGCGCAGATAGGTCACGTTTTATCCAAAACGGCTATTTTGAAGCAGTTGAAATATTACTAACATTTTAGAGGATTGATAACGATCAAATAAAGAGGGGTCGTCCGTTCTACGCGGAATTGGATATATTTTCTCGTTAAGGGTGTAATGATCACTTAGATTTTATCTTTAAGGGTAAGAGAGGGAATTACTCTATCTTCTTTATGATTACCCCATAAAACTTATGGGACTCTTCCAATGATATTTTATCGGTAGACACGCTGTGACAGATATGTTGCGCGAAATAAACTCCGATAACAAGAAGTGTGCTAAAAAAAAAAAATATTTTTGGCTTACACTATTACTTAAGCGAAATGTAAGGTTAGGTTAGGTTCGGTGACAGTAATTTCGACTAATAAAAATATTTCATTTAAAAATAAATAATATTTTATTATTTTATTATTGCAAAAATACAATATTTTTTATTAGTCAACAGTGGAATCAGTAAAATGGAAAAATGTGAACTGTCACCGAACCCATTTTACGTGGAATAGTCTTTAACTGAGAAATCAAAAACAGGTTTCTATTACATACAGGTCTCTATTACAGTTTTTTTTGTATTTATTTATTCATTTGTTATATATCTACATTAACAGAAAATTAAATTCGTCAAACTGCAGGAGCAGATTGTAGGCGTTGCGCTCTGTACAAATATTTTTTGCTTAATATCTAGATAAATATATACTTAGGTAATTCGGATACTACTAACTACTGCAATACAAAAAAACCTACACAACAAAGAACAATCATGCTCTCAAGCTTCTAAAAAAACTTCTATGAGTTTTCTTTTTAGCGTACATTTACATGTAATTTTGTGTTTGTCTAATAGTATACTATATTTATTACACACTTTTGGGATTACATATTTTCTTGTTCGTTCACCATAGTAATTATTCACTCTTATTTGCATTAACTTTTCCTTTTTTACAGATCTAATACTATACTTATACTTCACTTTAATTTTGTACTCCTCTTTATAATATGTTTCTAATGCTATAAATATTTAAGTTTGCTATGTATAGGTAGCATTTTACAATATAAAAACAATTGGTTATAATCATTACTATATATTTTTAATTTTTTTATTTACTATACATTTTAACAAACTAAATTGTAACATTTTAATTTGATTTAGGTATGTGTTGAAAGTCAACCCGTAACAGGTTAACCCATAGAGCTAACAACTGACTCAGCCAGTGCATAGTATATCATATACAGGATGCGTTTATTTAATACATTCTTAAGGTGGTAAAATTTACTTAATATAGTTCTCAGCCTGTTACATACGCTATTTATGTTTGTGCGTTGCTATAACAATATAAAACTTTCAGATTTTTATTATTTGGAACTAAACCATAACATGAAACGTCCGTGTTTATTATAATTTATTTTTCATACTTTGAATGCTCTAGTTGGAACACTAGTAACGGCATCTACCCAAAGATATTAAAGTAAGGATGAGTTATATTCATACTGCTTGCGTTTTAAAATTGATCCCCTACGAGTGTGCTACAACATGTACATACTTACTTCTTAGCGTATTTATAGAATACAACAATGACGGGGAAAGATGATACGGAACGAATAATAAAGAAAAAGAGAGCTATCTGTTAGAGTTGCGCTTAAAATACGACTTGAAATACAATGCGACTAAATAAAATGTGGTTAATTAACTACATTTGTCGGCCTCATTTTCCGCGCTCTAGTAACATATCTACGTCTTTCTATATATAATATCTTTGCATCTACCTAAATTGATTTATTTTATTATTACTATCTTACAGGTTTTGCACCCAATGTTTAAGAATATCATTGGACCAATAGTCTTTGCAGTTCAAGCGGGATGAAATGTATCATGTTTTATTCGGGACCACATCAAATCTACTTTGGAATCTTATCTGTACCTAAATAGTTATTAATTTAGATATCAAAACACCAATTTATATTTTTTTCTGTCATTTCGATTTTCGGAAATTTCCATGGGAACGGGAATAAACAGCACCCGCTAGTTTTACGTAAAAAAATCCCCTAAGAATGAACCGTTTTCGGAACATGGTCTTAGTTCACGGCTCTTCATACGTCCTACAGAATATGTCAACGTGTGACCAACCCGCCAATCACTAGCCATTGTTTCTGCTTTCTTCCATTAGGAAGTATATCGACAGACAGCGATCGTAAGAGACAATAGTGTTCCGAACAAAGACCCTGGCATCTAATTGTTGGTTATTGGAAAAATACTAGGGATGCCTCGATATGCCTTTTTGCCGATACAATACCGATATAGATACTCTTATAAAAATATCGGCGATACTGATACCGATACCGATACGCTTATTGAATTCAAAAAGGAAGGTAGAATAAATAAAACACAATTAATTAATAGTTTAAGTAATCAAAATGGACATTTATAAATATTTTCTCGGGTTAGTTCGTGCGTCGTTTGCAACGAAACAGATGGGACAACACGCGCGTTTACATAACATTTTTAAAGGGCGAAATTTGAAAAGTATCGTTGAATCTGCCATAAAAATATCGCCGATACCGATATATCGGCAAACCCGAAGTATCGCCGATATATCGGTATCTGATACATCCCTAAAAAATACCACTTTCCATGTTTTGTGATGGATACCTTATAGTCCAATAACCTTGGCGCCTGAAAGTACGGTATACTTTGCGTCAAATCCGGTAGCTCTAGTTTTCAAACGACTTCAAAAAAGGAGGAGATTGTGTTGTGTGACATGAGATTAAAAAGAGCTGCTCTTGAGTTTCTTGCTGGTTCTTCTCGGGGTACCTACTGCATTTGCAACCAGCACCTCGTCGGTGGAGATGGGCTCCTGTTTAGGTAGGTACATTTAGCCAATCTTCATGGACAAGTTCAAAGTGCATTATTATTAGACGATTGACTTTTCTAAGTGTAATTAGCAATTACCAACGGAAATAATTTCAACAAAATTCAAACGAACTTGAGTTATATTAGGATGACCGAGTGTGTAATTGGCTTAAGTCCTAAACTTTCTTTTGTGATGAGCCAGAAACTTATTGACTCAAAGTGAGTAGGACTTTTTGCAAATTCCCTCTGCACCCAGTAATAAATCAATGACAGTATAAAAGAACTCCGAAAATTCAGCTTTAGCGAAACGTCAAAACTGATGAATTACCTTTGAAAGAATAAATTAAATTGTTTTTAAGCTATGCAAAGAAAGCTCTTTAAATTTCGCTTAAATTATTGCAGAATTTGTCAAATTTGTCAAGATTAAATTACTTTAATTTAATGAATAATTCAATTTTATTAATTGGATGTTAAAGTGTAAGTTACGGCCAATGTAGCTTGTAGAGGTCTATATTAAGGTCCTTCTGAAATAGTTAATTTCATTTTAAAAGGTGATTGTACCTCTCGTGAACAAAATTCATTGTAAAAAGCAACTCTGAAATCACAAAAACAGCCAAGCGGGAGTCTGTCTTGCGCATCGTGGCCCCCCCCTATATTTAGGTACTAGCAGCGCCCCACGGTTCCGCGTAGTTCCAGTTCCCGTTTAAATACGGGGATAAAATATAGCCTGTGTGTTATTCTAATGTATAAGGTATATATCTGTAAAGTTTCATCAAAATCCGTTCAGTAGTTTTTGCGTGAAAGAGGAACAAACATCTATACATACAAACTTTCGCGTTTATAATATTAGTAGGATTATTGGTATGAAAATTTGTATTTATTTCTATGATTTATTAGTCACTCAGCCAGTAGTTTCTTCTTATTTAAGTATAAAAAAGATAATAATATAATAATAATATAATCTCACGCCTTTTTTATCCCCTAGGGGGTAGGCAGAGGTATTCCATTACTGGATATACCAACATTTCACGAGATATATTGGACCCCTAAACGTGATAGGTGGTGAGCCCATCGCCGGACCGGGTCTGTTTACACATGTCTCAGAATTAATTCTGAGACCTGCGGGTTTCCTCACGATGTTTTCCTTCACCGTCGAGCTAGTGATAAATATGTACTTACGTAAGTTTTTGAAAAACTCATTGGTACATGCCAGGATTCGAACCCGAGCCTCACTGATTTTCGGCCGGCTCTTTAACCGTTCGGGCTATCACTGCTCAAAAAAGATCGATTATGTAGGTACCTATACCCAAATCAATCTTTCATAATAAAACATTAAGTGAAACCAACTAACTTTGTACCGCTTTCGTTATGATTTTATAAACAAACACAGAACTAATCAAAACCTTGGAAGATGTACAAATTTCTAAACGGGAAACAAAGGAGATGAACAGAGATTTAAACGGGTCTATACAACAAAACGTTATCTCAAAATATCTAGTTCGAGCTAGTTTTGAAGGTGAGTTTTTTTAGGTGCTCGTATGAGTTCGTGTCTTTTTTAAAGCAGATTTAGAATTTAGAACTACATTTTTTGAAGTTTTTTGATTTTAGCGTGCCGCCAAATAGTAAAACTTAAAATAAAATATCATGGAACCTGCATAAATGATTTTTTAAAATACGCTTGGTTTAAATATAGACTTAAAAGAGTATTTACTATTTAAGTACTTCAAATACAAAGATCAAAAAAATAAAACGTAATTGGTCGACTGGCAACAATTTATGGAACTATAGAGACTAAGTCTGACTCAGTACATAACTACCCATTTAAGTCTATGCGAGATAAGAGAATTAAATCAAATCTGGGACCATCACAAGCACGACGTGTATTTAATTACAAGCCCTAAGTATCCAGATTGCCAGCTCTGGTATTACAATTGCATTTATTACAGCTGTAATGTCCAGTGCCTTGGAATTACAATTGGACAGGTAGAAAACGCTGGAAGTGTTGAAATTTTAATTATAAACAAACAAAGCTGCCAAAATTACACATTTTATTAGATTTTTATAAACAGCACCATCTGTGCGACGAATGAAAAAATACGAAGTAAATATTAATAAAATATAAAATAAATAAAATTTGTTTTTTCTTTAACAAGAATATTCTTACAACTAGGGGCAGGTGGCTTCCATTAGGCTTTTCTCTTGTGTTGGGAGCCACCGCTCTTCAATTTAAGTTTAAGTTTACTAATATTTTATTTTAGTAAGTTCACTAATATAAAGTTTATGTGAAAAGGATGGGATGGGATGGGAAAAAATTATAAATTTTCATATTAGTCGATTATTATTTTCGTATAAGTAATCGACTTTATAAATATTATTAGTCGATGTTTCACATTCGATTTTTTTTTACTCAGTGTCACAACCCTATTATTATCATCATAAGTGAGGTACTCTATTGGTCGCTATACCGATGTGGGGATAAATAGCTGCTCACAAAAACACCCAACGTATCAGACGGAGCATTTGGCTAACAGTACCACTGTAGTACAGTCAACAAAGTTGTTAGGGTTACATGGCCATAAACTATGATTCAGACCCCAAGACCCCAACATTAATTCCTCAGTCGATGAAACTTTGCAGGATTGTAGTATAGTATGAGACAGTACTTGCATAAAAAAATCCAAAAAAAAAACCTAACCGAAGTTAGGTATTTTTACTGAAATACTTATTTATTTGATATATTTGTTGGGAAAAATGCTCAGTCAAAATTTTCTTCGCCAGCAATATTCATGAGTATTAAGAAAGCTATATGCGAAATATCAAAAAAAATCTCCTGGTAGAAACCACAAAACTCAGACATATAATGTACCTTGCAGGGGAAAATTGCTCAGTCCATTTTTTTAACTGGAACGACATTTAATAGTCACTGTGGACTTACAATAGGAAAACCAAAAATAAAAACCGTCTCGGTATATTATTTTCAGAAATTATCAAATTATCGACCAAAAAAAATTTTTTTTTAAGTATAAAAACCTAACTTCAGTTAGGTTTTTTTTTTGGATTTTTTTATGCAAGTATTGTCTCATACTATACTACAATCCTGCAAAGTTTCATCGACTGAGGAATTAATGTTGGGGTCCGATACCTTTATTGCCTTTTAGGCATACATAGAAATATAGGGACAGAGAAAGCGACTTTGTTTTATACTATGTAGTGATTATATGGTTCGAAGATACCTTTAGAAATAAACATTAATCAATAGGATTTATTTATTATTACCGTACTCCAGAAAAAATAGTTCTTAGTTACTGGCTATATATAACCCTAACAACTTTGTTGACGACTGATTTGTCCCTTAGTCAGAAGATCGGACGCGACAGACACAGTTGACTCTCAGCAACGATGGGCAAATTAGATTTCCGCCTACGCTTTACACAGAATCACCGGATAAAAGTATTTTTCAACAGTTCCAACGTACTTTATACTTTGACAAAAAGATAACAGAATCTCTCTGTGTAACATCGTTGAGGGAAAAAATGTCTAAGAGATATGGAGAGAGAGATATGGTAACATTGATCCCGTTTGTTACAAACCTGCCCGCCAGGAAGTTGAAGTATGGGAAGATTGAATATTCAAATTATCATTCTCCTACCCTTTTCTGTATTAATACTAATAAACTAATTAATAATATTAATAATAATAGACTCTTTTTAATCTCATGTCTTACTAGTAAAGGGTGATTTTTAAGAGTTGTTTTTTTTTAAATCTAATAAAACACTCAATTTGCATCATATATTCGATTTTTTTTTATTGGAATTGATGAATTGGCCTTTGCCATTTACATTTTAAAGATAACTTCATGTAAATGTTGTCCGCGGTGACCGTGGAAGAAACGTTAACGTCAACGGCGGACGATATCGAGCCATGATACGCAACTGTTTCTTGCCCCAGTTGGCCGAGTTGAACTTGGTTGACGTGTGGTTTCATCAAGACGGTGCCACATGCCACACAGCTCGTAAAGTCGTTAGTGTATGTTATCGTTATCGTGTATCGTTAGTGTATGTGGACAAGCCGCACACGATTGAAGCCTTACAGGATAACATAACACGCGTAATTCGTGGAATACAGACCGAAATGCTCGAAAAAGTGACGCAAAATTGGACCTTCCGAATGATACATTTGAAACGGAGCTGCGGACAACATTTACATGAAGAACTTTAAAATGTAAATGGCAAAGACCAATTTATCAATTCCAATTTACAATTTCGAATATATGATGCAAATTGAGTGTTTTATTAGATTTAAAAAAAAAAACAACTCTTAAAAAATCACCCGTTAATTGAAACTGTAATTGAAGTAAGATTGAAAACAAATTTAAAAAATTACAAGCCTATGTCTTATTAAGGGTTGAAGTTTTTTTACCTTAAGTACGTAAATACATTTAAATCAATTAGGAAATATGCCTGTGGAACAGCGGAGATGGAATGCTCCTTCATCGAAAAAACTAAAGAGCTTCCGCCAGGCGAGGTTATAGTGCCTGGGGACCAAGGTCCAACATTCGATGTTGGACCTTGGTCCAAATGATAGTTGTATTTATACTTAGTGAGTTCTGAGTAGAGTCGCTAGATGTCTCTATACACAACTACCTAGCTCCATGTTCCATCATCCACGTCAATCACATATGGGCATCTATTAGTTTAATAGATATCGATGTCACATAAACAAAGCAAACCAAGTTTAGGTAACCGCCAAATTGCTATCAAATGATCTTCATAGGTAACCTCGTCGCCGGAATGCACAATCTCCGTTATTCTTTATTGACAATATTTGTTTTTATTAATTTTAGGGAGAAACGAGCGACGGACGCCCACCCTACTATGTTTAATGCCATCTCTAGGTACATCCTACTAATATAATAAACGCGAAAGTTTGTATGGATGGATTTTTGTTGTGTTTGGATTGATGAAACTTTACAGTTATATAGCTAACTAGCGACCCGCCCCGGCTTCGCACGGGTGCAATGCTAATACTAAAACCTTCCTCTTGAATTACTCTATCTATTATAATAAACCGGATCAAAATTTGTTGCGTAGTTTTAAGGATTTAAGCATACCTACATAGGGATATAGGGACAGAGAAAGCGACTTTGTTTTATACTATGTAGTGATAGTGATACATCAGAATAACACATAGGCTATATTTTATCCCCGTATTCCTACGAAATAGGGAAAAAATAAAAATTGGTTAAAAAGAGAAATCCGTTAAAAAACCCGGTTAAGTGCGAATCAGACTCGCGCACGAAGGGTTCCGTGAACTTGTCTATAAAAACGGCAAAAAATCACTTTAGTTGTATGGGAGCCTACTTCAATATTTCAGTTTTTTAGTATTTACTGTTATATAGTGGCAACAGAAATAGGTACATCATCTGTGAAAATACTGTCTAACTATCACGGGTTTTACCCTTTGGGTACGGAATCCTAAAAAGGTAACGACAACACACATAGATTCTGTTTGATTTATGGACTTCAAAGCGTGTTTGTTTCGTGTGCTGTACAATAGAATGATTGATGGTTTGTGCTGCTATGGAAATAATATCTAGTGCACGGCAGTGCGTAAGCCAAGTTCATAGGTGTCTTTAAAAATATCCTGTGATTTTATGATTCATTTGCCGCTTCTTTGGGACACCATGCAAAAACAAATCATCTCCTTGGGTAATCATCCACTTATTGTTTTTGTTGATGGTCATAAGAAACGACAAGCTTTTTCAATATAATATAATAATTATTATATTAATAATTATTATTATATTAATAATTATTATTATATTAATACTTATTATTATATTAATAATTATTATTATCATTTTATATTGAAATAGCTTGTCGTTTAATTAATAAAAAAATAAATATAGTTGTCGTTCATCTCGCAAAACCTCGAAACAGCGCTGACCGATTTTGAGGAATTTTTTGTAGAGTTTTGAGTGTGTCCGTGGATGGTTTAGATTTACAACAGGACCCGATAGGTAGCACTGTTGTACTGACAGGACATCGCCTGCCCAGGCTAGTCTAAGATATAAATCTGTATCCATCGTTCCTTAAAACTATCTCACTATCTTTAATCAAAATCAAGCAACTTGGCTGAGAATCACTATTCAAAGAATCGTTACATCTTATTATCGCTTACCCTTCCTGAAGCCATGCCCAAAATAACTACTTAACTTCCAGTTTGTTTTATCAAGAATCAAAAGGGCAAATCCGGCACAAACTACCAAAGCATGTCGTCAAATCAAAGTGTGGGCTCGCCAAAATGGCCACCACTCGAGTTGGGCGACCTAAAATAGGACCCGACCTCGGGTATAATAAAAGAGTGTGCACATCTGAGATATCACGTATCTCTTGACGCTCCTTTTTAGGGTTCCAAACCCAAAGGCAGCCAACGGGACCCTATTAAAAAGCCTCGACGGTTTGTCCGTCCGTCTGTCTGTTGCTTAGTGGGCTGTAACTGTACTTCATGAATCATAAATCATGGTAGTGACAGTGGTAATGATAGTTGGGTGGCCAGTACACTAACACCACCTCGCAATCAACGGTGGGCCCGAATGGGAGATTTAACCCCCTACTTCCTCATATGTGAGGAAAGACCCTTAGCTCAGCAGTGGGCTGTTCTTTGATGATGATGATTATATGATGGTAGACGGTTGTAATTTTCACATGAACCAAAAAAAAGGGAAAAGTTGTACAAGAAGTTATTTTTTATTTTATAGTTCTGCATCTCTCGGGGATTGTCGTAAAGTGTATCCACGTTGCAATCTCGGAAACAGATCCTGATATCCTCACATACATTAAATGGCAGTGTTGGTTTCGACCCCACTCATGACTTTTAAATCGTCTCTTAATTAGTATTACTTTAAACGAGCAATGCTTATACTGGATGATTTTTTACCGTCTGGAAAAAAATATGACGTATAAGGTATCTAGAGCCGAAGTTATACACGAGATTAATTGTTAAATATAGTCATGTTTAATGAGATTAAAAAAATCTCGAACACTACGCACAGTACTACGCGCAGCTGGCGGTTTAAAAAAATCTCGAACACTACGCACAGTACTACGCGCAGCTGGCGGTTGTAGGTAGATCGCGCATAAATTGAAGCTTCGAGTCTGTTTCTTTTTAAAATACTGTTTCAAATATCTCAGACTACAATTAAGTAATGTATATGAGTTTAAGCAAGAAAAACAATTTTTGAGAATTTTTTTTTCCAGTAGCATTACCAAATGAATCTATTACACTTACCTATCACACCACATTTTTTTCCAGACGGTAAAAAAAGTCAGCCTGTATGTATGTATTTAATTTTATCTATCTAGCTGCTCTAACGATTTAATGAAATTTTATATACAGATACAGTTTTGCATTTTAAGTTCAATTGCATAGTTGTATTTCCTGTAAAAACGCAAATTTTCTACACAAAAATATTTTTTGATCAATACAGCCATTCACCGGCAGATGGCCTTAGCGACATTGGCGATAAAACGATCGAAGCTCGGTCTCTCAGGTACTAAGTAATTATTATTATGAGCGTACGTGGCTGAACTAGCCTGCACTCGCAGATAGTAATATTCAAATGTTATTGAATACGAAGGAATAAAATAAAAAAGGTACCGATCTCTTTTATATCCGAAAATTCTTTTCCGATGCCCACCGAAATTGCTCAACGTTTTATATTGCCCGGACACTGAATGTAAAATTCACGAAACGGGATCTGTTTCTATCCATTTTTCGACGCTCACGTACTTGTAACTCGGTTCGAACTTTTGAAATAGTTATAGTACGAGGGTTCGGTATTCTAGAAGTTTAATGTTTGCATCGTCGAATTTAAATATCCTACAAATATGAGTTAGAAACGCGAAAGTTTGTATGGTTGTTGCTCTTTCACGCAAAAACTACTGAGCAGATTTAATTCAGCCCTGTCAAACATCGTCAGGACGTTTGAGTATTAAACCAACCGGAGACGCCACTAAAAGGCGTTCCTCTCTGCCAAAAAAAAAGTGTCGGTCTACGATCATACCTGTTTTTTTGAGTTCACGGAGTGCTCGGATTGGTGAATGTATTTGTGTGCATCTAGTACAAGCTAGTGTTTAATTGTTTTGTCAAAAAATGCGTTTGTGTTAACATTATTCGTGTGCGTTTCCTCGTCCCCCCCGCAGAAATTGGCAGACTTTTTTGCAAAGAACCTAGTGCGCGTGACGTCTCCTGTTGGTTTAATTCTCAAAGGTCAGGGCTGAAAGACAAGAAATATATCAAAATATATTATTTTTAGGGATCACGAACAAAGTGGCGGATTACACAAACTTTGGTTCTGTAGAGGGATAATCTCCAAAGAGTAAACATGAGGCATCCTATACAAATAGGTCCAAAATCAACGCCGCTCACATTGCCTTGATTTTACGGACATAACATATATTATATTACATAACTACATAGTATAAAACAAAGTCGCTTTCTCTGTCCCTATATCCCTATGTCCTTATATCCCTATGTCCCTTTGTATGCTTAAATCTTTAAAACTACGCAATGGATTTTGATGCGGTTTTTTTTAATAGATAGAGTGATTCAAGAGGAAGGTTTTATTGTTAGCATTGCAGCCGTGCAAAGTCGGGGTGGGTCGCTAGTAGTAATATATAAGTATATTATACATATATTATCTTATACCCAAGTGTACGTAACCACTGTAAGAGCAGTGATGAGCCTGCTACACATAATGATAAATCAGTGAGACTCGGGTTCGAATTCTGGCATGTAATGAGTTTTTCAAAACTTACGTACATATTCATCACTAGCTCGACGGTGAAGGAAAACATCGTGAGGAAACCCGGAGGTCCTAGAACTAATTCTGAGACAGTTGTAAAAGACCCGGTACGGTAATGGGCTCACCGCCTATCTCGTTTACGGGTCCAAAGAATACCTGGTCAAAAGTGGGTATATCCATAAATAGAATACCTTTGCCTACCCCCTCGGGGATAAAAGGCGTGAGATTTTTTTAAATTATTTTTTTACGTAGCCTCTTTGCACCAATGTATTTTTCGGACCCCTAAGCGTGCCAGGTGGTGAGCCTTAAAACAGGGACCTATTGTTTTCATTCACCTGAAGAACTGACAAAAAGAAAAAAGTTTTTTTTGTGTCATCATATTATACGAGAAAAAATTGGTCTGACCGTGTAATTTAAAAATGGAACGATCTTTTACTCCAAAACATGGCAATCAAGGAGATAACTTATCAAAGGTTTTATTTAAATTTCGAACTGTAGTCGGGTATAGTATATAATATTATTATGTATTTGTATTACACACTAAAGTAAGTAAAGTCTCGAGGTGTGTATACTTTTTTTCTTCTCGACGGTGGGCGGAAAGCGGCAACTTCATAGGGCCGAAATTTGCCGCTTTCCGCCCAGAGAGATAAAAATAAAATTTACCTCAAGCGTCAAAGGAAAGTTCAGATGGGTTTAGCTGTCACGTTTTGTACCAGGCTTGCTGAGTATTTATTGGAACGTTGTGGTTCGAAGATGTTGTTGGTGACAAGATTGAAAGGTACTGGCTTCAAAAGTTCAGTCACGTGGAAAGGGTGATTCAGTAAAGGTTAGAGGGAGAGATTTATATTGCAATGTAACTGGTAGCAAAGGTCAGATAAAAATAGAAAAAGTGTATGTTTTTTAAATTCCCGCGGCAGTTGTAACGTAGTGATTGCTTGCTCAGTGAGTAGGCAGTAGGCATTTAGTAAGAGCCAGCGCGCAACTGAACACACCAGACAAGCCACCGGGCTCGTGCATTTTGTAGGTATTTCAACATATTGACTATAAAAATCGTTTTATCATGTCAAACTCTGCGAATTTGTTTAGAAATATTTAGTATAGTACAAAAAAAAACGTAAAATATCAGTAGTTCAGTCAAAACATAGAAAAAAAACAAAAAGGGGTAACTTTGAGATTTTTTTCTATCGAGTGAAGTTCATTAGATCGTGTAACCGAATGCGACTTTCACTAGACTATGTCCTTAAGTTATAGGTAAATCTTTTTTTTTTTCAGAATTTTAAACACTATTTTTTCTGTCGTATTTTTAAAAAAATCACAAAAATCGGCCTCTGCTTCCCACCCAGCCTTAAGTTTGGTGAGGATAGCTTGATGTTTTCGATACGTATTTTTATCTACACGTTTTATCTCTTAGAAACGTATTCTTCTCCCTCTCTTCGTGTCCTCTCCTCTGGAAGACTTGAAAAGTTGTCCAGTTGATTCTTGAATCTCCCTCAGGGTCTGCCTCGACGTCAACTAATATTCGTTGGGTTGGCAACGGCAACCTACAAAATTTTACAGGTTCTTGCCTATCGGTCCGATTTTGCCTTTAATCCCGGAAGGGGTAGGCAGAGTTATACCATTTCTGGAAAAATCCACTTTTCACGAAAATATTCGACCCCTAAACGTGATAGGTGGTGAACCCATCGCTGGTCTGTTATACATGTATAAAAATAATAAAGTAGAACTTAACATGTCAACAGTACTAAACGATCCGACGACAAGTACAAGTGTCGTTAGGTTCTAACCAAAGAGATTAAAACATAATAAGGCATAGAGGGGACAAAGCTAGGAAAATTTGATGCCAAATGTTATTACAAGTGGAATAAATCTAGTACGACTTCGACCGAATGACAGCTTGCGTTCATACTAACCACAGAACACTTTTACTCCTAGCGGAGAAGAATGCCAACCTCATACAAAAATATGGCGACAAAACTCGACCTACAGCGCGATCTCTGTCATGACCCTAAAAACCACTGACGTATCACCGTATGGCGGGATATTTGAATTTTATAGTGGAATGTTTAAATGTATATTCAGAGCCTATTCATATACTTCTCCCGGGGTACTATTCATATTATATTCTATTGAAGTTTTACCTAAATAACTTCTCAGAATATGATATGAATAATACCCCGGAGAAGTATATGGACAGGCTCTGAATATACATTTAAACACAAGATTAAAAAACTTAATTTAACTAAAAAAAAACTTTCTTAGGTATTGTTTTACTAAAATATAACATTTATTTACCAAGAAAATATAAGTACATTTATTTACAAAGAAAATATACATTCATTTACCAAGAAAATATACATTCATTTACAAAGAAAAATACATTCATTTACAAAAAAAATATACATTCATTTATAAAGAAAATATACGTATTCATTTACAGTAATTACAGATAAAAAATGTCTTCTAAAGACAAAGGCGTTTATTGTCAGTAGGTGGTATTGAATTTACACTTAGAAAAGTCAATAGTTTATAATAACAAGGCACTCTAAACTCTTCCATGAAGACTGGCTAAATGTAAACAGCAGCCCATCTCCACCGACGAGTTGCTGGTTCCAAATGCAGTACCCCGAGAAGAGCCAGCAAGCAACTCAAGGGCAGCTCTTTTTAATCTCATGTCTTACTAATAAATATGGTTTACAATAATAATTATAATTAATAGCCTTACATAGCGTCGAGTCAGTTAATCCTATGCATGTTGGTCAAGGATTTGGTAACTTTAGATAATCTAAGTCTAAAGAGGAACCATGTAGGACAGTGCCCAGAAGACTGGCGGATATCTAGGTTGATCCTTTGACAGAGATAGCTGCCAGCCCTCTGGTCATCTGAAGGCCCCCACGGTCCCATGGGGTTATGTCATTTAATTACCGAGTTCTCATGGACATTTTCCAGCTCCATCATCAGACCCTGGTTACAATCTAGCACCAAAGTATTTGTCGAGACGAATCATACGAGCCCAAACTCGAGTGGTTTACGAGTAGTCATTGAGGAGTTGCGATATCCACCTCCTTAAACCATCATCAGATCTGCTTGATGGTACCATAATATTGCATTGTTACCAAACTTACATAAGAATACCAAATTTCAGCTCAATCGGTTGAAAATATCTGCTTCAAAATTGAGTTGCAAGATTCCACTTGAACATCTAATTTTGTAATCCTATACAATTATTATGGGATTACAAAGTTATTTATGCAGTTAGTGTATCTAGAAACCTAGACCGACATTGCAAATTATTTGAGTTTTTCCTTGATTTATACACTAAACCCTAATTGTATTCTAAATTTGAAGCTTCTACGACTGCTAGAAGTGCCTTAGAGTTTTGATGATCGGTCAGTGAGTCAGTCAGTCAGTCAGTCAGTCAGTGAGTGACAAAATTAGGAAACTTTGAATATTTATAATTTTAAAACTACTGATTCAAATTGGATGAATTTTGAAATATACTGTGTATATACAATGCATGCTTGGTTACTGAAAATTCAGGCTTCTAGGTTTATCCACAACGAAGTTATAGGGGATCGAAAAGTGCGTGAATTGCTTCGAGAAAAGGATGGTACGGCCGTGCCGCTTTTTGCTCGACTTGGCGGGGGCACTGCCGTGCCCCCAGATCCGGGAAAAAAACTTGGCCCAAGATTCATAGCTGAAAACAAATTAAAATCATTCTTACAAACATTTTACGACAAAATTGACATAAGAATAATGTATGTATCATCCTAGCAGCGCCACACAACTCTGGGTGCGAAATAGTCTTGATTTCGTACTATTTTGTACTTTTAGGAAGGGAATAGAACTCACACTAAATTCTTCGTGGACTTAAATATATTATACATCTTTTAAAGTAGGTACATCATATTTCTAAAATATGTTTGCAACATATTAAGATGCCCGGGTACGAAATAGTTTCAAAGAAAATTATCCACTAGATATCGCTTCTAGCATATTATAATACAATCATAATTTATGTATCGATAAAATGTCATTGGCTTCAATAAATCAAGGTAGGTACATACTAAAGTAGTTAAGCAATGTTGGGCACGGTCAGTCAGTGAATGGGTGACCGCCTAGTGGCATTTATATCAAGAGCGCTTCCGTGTTTCGGAAGGCACGTTAAAGTGTTGGTCCCGGTTTTCGTTGTTTACGAACAATGGAAATCGTTAAGCCATGTTGGATACCTTTGGGTGGCTTGAAAAATTCCGACAGTTAGGTGGCCACTAGCCTAACAAAATCTCCCAATCCGCGGTGGGCTCGCGTGGGAGATTATAGCCCATATACTTCCTCAGTGTGAGGAAAGACCCTTAGCTCAGCAGTGGGCTGTTACGGGTTGTCGATGATGTCGATGACATACTAAAAACTTATTTTAAAATTACTTCATCAACTTACAGCAAATGCCAGTACAATAAAATTCAATACAGGATTGGTGATCCAGGTCTTTTTCTTAATATATTAGCCCATATCACTTCTCCAACTGAGTTTAAAAAAGCTGCTTTGTCAATAGTTGTAAGTTCTTCCACAGTATTCTTGTTCATTATTGTTCCAGTCACAGTTATATAGAATTGCTCAATATCAGGGGTCCTAGAAAAATAATTATGATTAAAATAATAATTACAGATCTATATGCAGTGGTTTTGAGAAAAATGAGGGCTACATTCAGGCAAATGGTTATTTTCATCCAAAAGTATAGGCTGAGACTGTACTATGGTTACTAGATGTCTCTGTCTGTCTGTCTCTCTGTCATCTGATTTAGTAAAGTAAAATGAAATGAAAATGTTTTTATTTCTGTAGGTAATTAAAATTACACTTAGAAATGCCAATAGCCTAATAACAAGGCATAATAAACTCGTCCATGAAGATTGAAACATTACGTACTAACGTCCTCACGAGTACTAAATGTTGATGAATTTATATACTATGAAAAAAAAATAACCTTTATTTACGGATACAGGTTTTGGTGCTGCTGTAAAGACGTCATTTTGGCAAAACCACGCACCCTCCCCCCCCCATATCTGCTAAACCGCGAGGGTACGAAATTCAAGACTACTTCGTACCCAGAGTAGTGTGGCGCTGCTAGGATGATACATACAAAAATAATGTGTAAATATTGTTACTTACCTCAATATATTTGTTGCTCCGGGGTTAGGAAATCTGTAAGCTTTGATGTCCGAATCTTCCTTCGGCTTTAGCCCACATTTCAAACATTTTCTTCTGATGTTATCAGCCATAACGACAAACAAAACACAAACACCTTTTCTATCTCCTCGAGTCTCTATCTCACAAATACTTCGCTAGCACTATAGCAAGCACGTCAACACTAATGCGGAGGAACAAAGACTCAACCACGGCTCAACTCAATGCAATAATGAAGAAAAGAACACAGATATCTTTAACTAGTCGTAATTGTAATTTTAAAAACCACAGACATGACAGACGAGACATCATGATGACAGTATGCCATGGGGCTGCCAATGTTTAATGATGTTCTCTTACATTATATTTCTGCCTTCGTGTCCGAACCGAGTCCTAAATTTACTTATAGATATATGTGTCTCTAGTGATCGTCATTCACACGGATTTCCAAGCTTAGTATTATTTTAAAAAATAAAAGCATTTTTCAGTCTGGCAACACATATGTCACCCGTTTCCGTCAAAGTCCGCCATATGTCATTACGTGTTTCCGTGTTCGTTGTTCACTACGGTAAATTTTATAAAATTGTTTTTTCAGGTTTTAAAAGACTTCAAGATGCTGAAATGGAAAAATGAAGACTTGCAGGAACTCCGTGAGGATATTGAAACGTTACTCAAGACATTAAAATAGAGGACAGACGCTGATCAGCAGGATTTCGTGCGATAGAAATAATTGATGGGCTTGCACCATCCTCGTCGTCTAAGCTGTCGAGAGTCAGTCATAAGTTGTGTAGAAGATAACAAGAGATAGAAATTAGAGAATATCCAGACGAGGATAATTTTCTGAAAATAACACGAACTGCTTCACATAAATTCACATGTTACACAACTGTCTACAAGAGGTTGTCGAATTGCATTCTCACTTCTGCTAATTGGGTGCTACGCATTGCCTGCAGGGCTCCAGCTCTCACCCTTGACACCTCGATCACGCGTTACGCACTGCCTTAGGGGTTGTTGCTATCGCTGATCAGAGCACCATAGCTCTTCCTGCTGCGGAGTTAACCTCGTTAACACCACAGTTCAGGAGGTAGGGTTAGCCTACGGGGCCTCGTCCCTACGGCGACACTCTGACCGACATTTTGAATCATGGATCTGTATCACTATTACTGGAGCCACAGTTCAACAGGTAGTGTTAGCCCAAGGGGCATCGTCCCTAGGGCGACACTGACCGAAATCCTGCATCAGGGAGCTGTATCACCATCACTGGGGTCACAGCTGAAAAGATAAAGTTAGCCTAAGGGGCATCGTCCCTAAGGCGACACTTTGACGCAACTTCTGCGTCATGGAGCCGAATCATAATTACAGGAGCTGCATGAAGACGAAACTAAACTAAAAAGTTGCCTACAAGTTGAAACTGACTATGTATGTACCTACTTGGTTAATAAGTTTGAGTATGTGGCGGTTATAACTAAGCTATTTTACTCATTATGTATACTGTACTTCCATTAGGAGTATGGTGAGAGATTCTGTAAAGAAAGGATGTTATTTTGCTGATGCTGGAAACAACAATTATTATTTCGGAAAAATACAATCTCACGCCTTCTATCCGCGATGGAGTAGGTAAAGGTATTTTATTTCTGGATATACTTTCCCACTTTTCACGAGATATTCGTTGGACCCTTATTTATTTCGAAAATAAATAAAATATTAATAATAAATATATATATCTATATAAATATAGGTATGTAGATGTCTAGAAGTCGAAACAAAATACTTATGTAATATTGCAAAATCCTTAAGTGCATTATTTCAAGGATTAACAGCTGCTGTGAAACAATACAGGCCCGGTGCTGGCTAATGTTTTAAAGACAGCGAAAGAAACTATCCTTGAGGCAGAGGACAAAGACAAGAAAGTTCTTGTTCGGTGATACCTAATTTATTTGAAAGTATAAAACCACAAATAAAATAAGCAAAAACAGCTAAGAATTGCGACATCAGACACCACAACAGATGATCTTCAAAGTAAGATTCATCAACAACAAACCCAAATCAGATACTTTAAACTGAAGGGCCTCCACAGCCACAGCAGATGAGATTACAAGTTGAGTGGCAGCTGGTGGGCAAAGACCTCAGCAGCAGCAGACAAATACACAAAAATCATCGCTAAAGGTCAATTTATCACTGTGGAGGACTTTAACTATTCATTATAACTGGAGGAAAACACTCAGGATAAAGTGAATCTGTCTTACATTTCGGGATACAGCATTCCTTTAGGAAAGCCTCCGAAACAATGACTAAATATAGGTATATAATCAATCAGGTAATTCATACAATAACCAGATGCATACCATACCTACAGAGATCTTGAGACTCTAAAAATGTGAAGGAATCTCACGTTGTGGCCCACATTCTAATCAATTTATTTCTAAGGTATTTCTAGTACATAGCAAAACCAAATAACTTTTTCAAAGTCATAATTAACCTCAAAAAATTGAAAAAATAAATAAATACATACAAAACCATTTCAAGTTGGAAGATGTAAGATCTATCATTAGTTTAATGAATCCAGTGATGTCCAGCATTTATTTAAAGGTTACATATTTCTTATTAAGTAACTACTTATTCATGAAGATGACATACAATAAAATCTTAGATCTGCTTTTTGGGATGGTTTGTATTATATAAATTAATGTTCACCCATTGGGCCTGAACACAGTACCATATCTGGTAATCAAGTTAATAACACAAGCAAGATTTGCAAATTTTTAGGATTCTTAAAATTCTGATGGATTTTCTATAAGAATGTTTGACTCAAGAAAATTATTAGGTATATTAAAATATAAATTAATTTTGTTCAAACAACTATTACGACATTGTAAGACAAGAGTGATTATTCAAATTTTTGCTACCCTTACAACAGCATACCCAGCCATTTAGTACGACTGGCTGTTGGGACATCAGAAATATTGGGCGATCGAAATATCTTGCATTATTTAAATAATGGTGATAATGAAAACGGTAAGGTGAGAATATAATCGAATAAGATCAATACAGTCTCGTAATTAACAAAATGTTAAAGGAGAGTAGAATATAGAAGAAACTAACATAATTACCTGGAAGTAATGGCGATAGAAGCGCTCGTAGCCCTGCGGTGCCAGTGTGTTTGTAACGATCACACTGGTTAAGCAAAGTTGGGTGCGGTCAGTCAGTGGATGGGTGACCGCCTAGTGGCATTTATATTACGAGCGCTTCCGTGTTTCGGAAGGCACGTTAAATTGTTGGTCCCGGTTTTCGTTGTGTTACGCACAATGGAAGTCGTTAAGCCATGTCAGATACCCTTGGGTGGCTTGAAAAATTCTGACTGTTAAGTGGCCACTAGCTTAACACCATCTCCCAATCCGCAGTGGGCTCGCGTGGGAGATTATAGCCCACACTTCCTCATGTGTGAGGAAAGACCCTTAGCTCAGCAGTGGGCTGTTACGGGTTGATGATGAATGGCGATAGCGTTTTTTGAGTTCTTTTTCAGAAGAGCAAAGACTATCATCATTCTGAAATACTTTTTCGAATAAATAAGACAACTGCTGAATTAGACAAATAATATGGGTATTACTCAATTTGCTCACTTACGCTTACGTACGACCATGGATGCAGTAGGTATATTTGTATACATTCCTGCTTATGACGTACTTACGGTACTTATAGTAGGAATATCTCTAGAGAAGAAATCTTGTTCCACATTTCTCAGGTGCGAATAAAATTAAAAGATATGAATATATACATATATCTACAAATAAAAACTACTATTTACATGCAATAGTTAGAATTTAAAAATGAGTATATTTTCAAATATGCTTGCATCATATATTACCTCTAAAGAAAATTACAAGGAATCTAGAAAGCTTTGTGTTAATCCAAAAAAAAAAAAAAAGGATTTTAGCTGAGTATAAATACTTTGGAACAATCAACAATTTATTTATTTGCAAGAACCTAGATTAAACCTGTTACAGGTATTTTTATTGGTTTATTAATGGATTTGCAGTAGTATTCGCACAGTTGTAAGACTCATTCTAAGAATAGGAAAAATATTGGGTATTGATAGTGTTAGATAAAATTGTTTTGATCTAAGTTGATAGTCCAAGAAGAATTTTGATGTACCAAAATTTCCTCGATTTCCAATGTTTAGGCCCCACTAAACTATTGGTTTACCCTTTCAGGAACCTACACTCTCTACCTATACAAGCAGCTTACTCTGGTGGCAGGGAGACGCCAGGCAGGCATGTATGTACATCCAGGTACCTATTTTAAAAGTGTTCTGTGTTTCAGAGTATTGACATTTATGAAAGCAATTTGATCCTGTAATGTAACTATATACTCTTAATATTTTTTTTTTCAAAAATATATTATAAAACATATATTATTTGTACCTACAGTATTGTAATATCTGTGCCTAGGTATACCTAAAACGTTAGTGGTTATATTCTCTTTGGGTATACCTGTATGTTGAAACTTCTGTCTAGGATATCAGTATGAAATTTTTCGCCATTTCTAAATTCAGTTAACAATTTGTGCCACACCAAACTCAGGCAGATCGGCCCTTCGTTTTATAAATTAACAAGTTAAGTCACTATTACGATGAATGTGAAAATTTTACAATTGATGACAATTATGACCTAATCTGTCTAAATGCCATACTATAGGGATAATTTTTTTTTTTGTGTTTGGACCATCTGAAGAGAATGTTTCATAAAGAATAAGTAAGTATATTATTATAACCATAATAAATATACAGTTCTTTACCTACAGTGTTAGCTACTGGACATTGGGTTCACTCCTACTCTGTCTTCTATATATGACTAGCGAGCCGCCCCGGCTTCGCACGGGTGCAATGCTGAATTTTCTTTGCTATAAACCTTGCGGAGCCCGAGACCTTTCCAACGAATGCAAAACCATGGAAATCGGTTCGTCAGTTCTGGAGTTAAATCGTCAGGAAGGAAAACCCGACTTATTTTTATATAGTAGATAACATAAATAATATTGATATTAACTCACAAAATATATTTAGCACTATAGTGTGCACGATAGAAAAGAGCACAATTTTCATCAAATCTCTGATTTGAAGTTTGAATTAGTTTTTAAAGTAATGTTTGCACAACTTTAATAAAATCCAGAAAGAATAAAAACTGCTCCATAAAAAAGTTTTCAGAATAATTAGGATTCTGCCTGTCTATTTCAAGTTCAATCCTGAAATATCTCCACTGTCCAGCTTGCACCTTGCTCGATTAGTTATTTAAAATTGACTAAAAATTTACGTTCCAGTAATACTTCTTTGTTCCAAAGCTTCATAAAACTTTATTCAGATAATTTTCAACACAAACTTAGAGTAGTTAGATAGCTCAAAACAATACTCGCTGATTGAGGGATTTATACGTATTTATGTAGGCTGCAACACTTGCTACCCAAAATGTAGGCCTATAAGAAAAAGGCTCTATAATAGACCCAATAGCTAAAAGAAAGATGATTTGCTTAATTCGTAAGGTTTCATTTGGTTGTAGAGATATCTCTAGGTTGTTTACACCTTTTCATAGTTATCTTACACCTATTTACCCGACTGCGCAGGGTACTTTTAATGTGTTTATTTTATTATTATTGTAGTACATACAGTGTAAGAGTTACTGATTATTTATTATTCTTTAAGATACCTGTTATCTATCGAAAACCTAGCAAGTACCTTCCTACTATATGGAAATAAAAAATATATTTACTTAGACAGGGAAGTATAATTTAGTAATATTATACTTTTTATTGTTTTATAAATAAAACAGCTTTGAACATCTATCTATAAGTAAATTTAGGACTCGGTTCGGACACGAAGGCAGAAATATAATTGATGGTCAAACGAACTTACCTTAAGTGAAGTTCGACCCATAATTATATGAGGCCTTCGTGTCCGAACCGAGTCCAGCCCTCCCAACCCTGGATCCAAAGTTTGGATCTACCCATAAAATATTAAACTTTGAACTTAAATGACATATGGCGGACTTTGACGGAAACGGGTGACATATGTGTTGCCAGACTGAAAAATGCTTTTATTTTTTAAAATAATACTAAGCTTTGAAATCCGTGTGAATGACGATCACTAGAGACACATATATCTATAAGTAAATTTAGGACTCGGTTCGGACACGAAGGCCTCATATAATTATGGGTCGAACTTCACTTAAGGTAAGTTCGTTTGACCATCAATAAATACTTTTTTATGTATTTTTGAATTAATTTTTTTAACATATTTTAGAAAACAATACATATAATTAAATTATATATTATTATATATGAAACAATTTTTTAAATACTCCCTTTATAGAATATTGAGTTAACTTGTCACACAGAAGATTCCCCATTAGGTATGACACCCAAGTCCCATACCCACTTGACGCCGCCTGATACTAACTGACATGACGCTTGGGCTTCAAAGTTTTGTATGAAAATATTCCTCTTTGTCCTAATAAAATTTAATCTCTAATGTTACAGCTAGGAGATAAACTAGGAAAACCTGTACGAGTTGTTGGCTAAGATCAACATGTTTGCCCTTTCTACCGAAATCGAAATAGTATGCTTCGCTTTGTAACCCGTTGGCAAAGCTGGGCTGGGTTTTGGTTCATATTGAGTTGATTTTTTATTTTTTGTTTGACGCTGCACGTGTGGACGGAATAGAATGAATATTTTGTTTAACAATCTCTTTGTTATTTTTAAATTGAATTTTGGTATACCTATTTTCTTGGATATCACATCATAATATAAAACAAAGTCACTTCCCGCTGTCTGTGACTACGTATGCTTAGATTTTTAAAGCTACGCAACAGATTTCCATGAGTTTTTATAATAAATAGAGTGATTCAAGAGGAAGGTTTTTGGTATCAACATTGCACCCGGGGCGGGTCGCTATTTGTATTATAGGAGGAGAACTCAACTACTACTTATTAATTATCGTTACATACTAACTAACTTTAGCCTGTGACTCCGTCCGCGTTATTTTTGACGTGAAAGTGTCACGTTCCGTCTGAGGCTGAGCCAAGCGTGCAATGCAAGAAAGAGCTCGGAACAAGCGGTAGAGAGGCACGATCGGCCTAAGCGTTCGTCTTATGACGGATCTATTTCTTATGAGTTATGACGTTATCACGTAAAATCATCGTCCGTAAACCGACTTTACAAACAACCAATTTTTTTGTGATTCATCATCAATTTGATGTCTCATTAATGAAACTCTGCTCACCCTTAAATCCAAATCTCTCGGGATGCTACCAAAAAACTCAACAAGAATCTCACATTAAATTTGAAACTCTTCTCTCTCTCATCTCATCTTTACGACCGGCACACTGGCACTGCTAACCGACTGATTTCCCAAACGCAGTATCAAAGGCCGATTGCTGGCTGATTACGTAATTAATAATTAATCGCCGTACGCGGGTAACCTATCTATCACGTGGGCACACTGTCATGGAGGTTGACGAACGAATTCCGGAATGAGCAAAAGATTTCTGGCAAATAGGTACATACAATACTTAAAAAAAAACAACAAAGTCGGAAAGTATTGTAGTAAGTTCAGGTTTTGATATTTTCATAAAATTATGATAATGATAAAATAATGATAATTTTAATAGTTACGTGTAACTACTCTTATACGTACCAGGGATCTAAGTTTTCGTTCGAAATCCTTTTTTATATGTAGACACATCTAAATGTATAGTAAATGTAAATAGAGCAGTGATAGCCCGGACGGTTAAAGAGCCGGTCGAAAATCAGTGAGGCTCGGGTTCGAATCCTGGCATGTACCAATGAGTTTTTCAAAAACTTACGTACATATTTATCACTAGCTCGACGGTAAAGGAAAACATCGTGAGGAAACCCGCAGGTCTCAGAATTAATTCTGAGACATGTGTAAATAGACCCGGTGCGGCGATGGGCTCACCACCTATCACGTTTAGGGGTCCAATGTATCTCGTGAAATGTGGGTATATCCAGTAATGGAATACCTCTGCCTACCCCCTCGGGGATGAAAGGCGTGAGATTTTTTTTTTTTAATTTTATCTAAATGTAAAAAAAGGATTTCGATCATTACATTAGATTATTTTATCAATCCAAATAGGATCGACGAAATGTACTTTCCTCGCATTAAAAAAGAGTCATTTATAAATTACTATCTTCTTTTGTTATAGTGTATAAATCAGTGATAGCCAAACACATTAAAATATAATAGGACATAGAGGGGGCATTGGGAATATTTTCATACAAAACTTTGAAGCATGTTTGAAGATCAAGCTTCATGTCAGTTAGTATGAACGCGAGCTGTCATTCGGTCGAAATTGTACTGGATTTATTCCACTTGGAATAACTTTTGGCTTGAAATTTTCCTCGCTTTGACCCCTCTATGCCCTATTATATTTTAATCTCTTTGGTGATAGCCTTACGGTTAAAGAGCCTGCTTCACATGGTGATAATCAGTGAGGCTCGGGTTCGAACCTCGCATGTACCAAAGAGTTTTTTAAAAACTTACATACAAAGAAGGAAAACATCGTGAGGAAACCCGCAGGTCCCAGAATTAATTCTAAGGCATGAGTAACAGACTCGGTCCGGCGATGGGATCACCACCTATCACATTTAGGGGTCGAATATTCTCGTGAAAAACCCCTTGGAGATAAAAGGCGTGAGAATAATATTATATTATTTGTAAATAATACCTACGAGTATGTGCCTGTAGGTTGGAAATTTAATCATTCTACCCATCTGTGAGTATCGACCTCTCGTCCGCTTAACTTTGGTTCTAAAAAGTTAGGGTTCCCGCAAAGTTGAAAGGCGCAAGTTGCCAAATGTTTACCAGCAGACCCTCCAATAAACTTACAAAGTATTTCCAAGAGCACACACAATTTGTCAAATAAAAGTATACTTATAGTAAGTATATTTGTCAAATAAGTGTAGGATACTTATTCGCACCAGTCGGGTTTGAGACGATGGGACCCTGGGGTCCTGAGGCCAAGCGGCTAGTTAAGGACTTGTCAGCGCGTCTCGTCGAGGCTTCTGGTGACCACAGGGCGGGCGGCTTTTTGGTCCAAAGATTAAGTCTTGCTATCCAGCCTGGTAATGCCGCCTGCTTGCTGGGTACTATGCCGCCTCGAGAAGACGCGCTCGATGATTTTTTTTATATTATTTTTGACATGCCAATAATTGTATGGTAACATTTAGTTTAATAGAATAAAAATATTATAGCCAAAAAAAAAAAAAAAAAAGTATTAAGTATTATGATATACAATATTTTGATGCACTAGCGACCCACCCCGGGTTCGATTGGGTGCAATGCTGATACTAAAACCTTCGTCTTTATAGATCTAAGCATAGGTACATACTCAAACTCAAACTCAAAATTCATTTATTTCAGTAGGTATATAAAATACACTTTGAAATGTCTATAACAAGGCACACTAAACTTGTCCATGAAGATTGGCTAAATGTACAGCAGCCAATCTCTACCGACGATTTGCTGGTGCCAAATGCAATACCCCGAGAAGAAAAAAGCCAGCAAGAAACTCAAGGGCAGGGCTCTTTTTAGTCTCATGTCTCACTAGTAAATATGGTTTATAATGATAATGAAATAGCCTTACATAGCGCTGAGTCGGTTAAACCCATGCATTTTGGTCTACTAAGTAGTCTGTAATTTTATAGTAGCCTTTTTTATGTAATGTTTGCTTAACTATTGTTTTAAATTTGTCAAGAGGCAAATTTTGTAATGCAATGGGAATCTTTTTGTAAAAGCGTATAGGTACATTGGGACACACAGACGGGAAGCGACGTTGTTTTATACTAATTAGTGATAGTGAAGAACAGCATATATAAAAATCCTATACCTTGCCTACCTACCTCGCAATAGTATTAATTTACCATTATTTTTATTATCAAATGTTGCTTCTGTATGTAACACGCGTCACAGAATAAGCGCAATTCCTCATACACCCCAATTAGTATATTAATATAAAAAATATATCTCGTGAAATGTGGGTATATCCAGTAATGTAATATACCTCTGCCTACCCCCTCGGGGATGAAAGGCGTGAGTTTTTTTTTTTTTTCATAAAAAATATAATTATAATATAATGCATTCGTACTTTAGTTTTGTCTAACCAAATTTCTTAAATAAAGAGCAATAATAGGGTTGTGTCCTACCTAGTCAAATCAGTTACTTTTTACGATCTGTCAAAACGAATAGTCCAGTCATTTTAGCTTAAATTAGGTAAGAATCTCGGAATTCGAGATACCCAGCTGTAACTTTGTAAATACTTGTATATTGACACCCTAAAACTTGTCTCAAAACCTACATATGGTAGGGTGTACGCAACTCTCAAATTTCAAGGTCAAAGTTCACGAAATTCTGTTTTTTGCGCTTTTTTTGTAAATATCTCGTTTCCTATGGGTTTTTTGCTATTTGTATTTATGATCAATATTGTAGAAAACAAAATTCTCTACATATTTTGTTCATAAATTTTTTTCATACGGTGAACCGTTTTCGAGATAGAGGGCGGAGAGCGCGCGGTCACAGCGTCACTTCAGGTCAACCGGTGCCTCCGGTCGAAAACGCCTAACCACTATTATATTATAGCACAAGCGGTGTTTGTAATGAATAAACTCAAAAACTTCTTGGCTGATTTTAAAAATTGTTTCACAAATAGAAAGCTAGATTATTCTTCAGTAAAATAGCCTATATTTTATTCCCGTATTCCCACGGGAACGGGAACCATGAGGATGAAACCGCGCGGAACCACTATTATATATGACACTAACGGTTCTGCGTGGTTTCACCCGCGTAGTTCCCATTCCCGTGGGAATACGGGAATAAAATATAGCCTATGTTACTCAGGGATATTCTAGCTTTCCATTGGTGAAAGAATTTTATAAATCGGTCTAGTAGTTTTTGAGTTTATTCATTACAAACACCGCTTGTGCTATAAAATAATAGTGGTTAGGCGTTTTCGACCGGAGGCACCGGTTGACCTGAAGTGACGCTGTGACCGCGCGCTTTCCGCCCTCTATCTCAAAAACGGTTCACCGTATGAAAAATTTTTTTAAACATTTGTAGAGAATTTTGTATTCTACAATATTGATCAGAAATACAAATAGCAAAACACCCATAGGAATTGAGATATTTACAAAAAAGCGCAAAAACCCGATTTTTGTGACCTTTGACCTTGAAATTTAATAGTTGCGTACACCCTACCATATGTAGGTTTTGAGACAACTTTTAGGGTGTCAATATACAAGTATTTACAGACTTACAGCTGGGTATCTCGAATTCCGAGGTGAAACTACTAAAATGACTGGACTTGACTTGATTGTTTTATTATTTTTATATTTGCTATAATTGTAAATTGAAAATCGAAATACATATTTTGAGGTGTTTTGGGATAATCTTTTTAATGTATGACTACTCGCAATTTAATTTCGATGCTGTCAACTACCCAATAGTACGGCATAGGTAGCCCTTAATTCAGTTATGCTAATTCATTTTTCGAAAAAAAATTACATAATTATATAATAAATAGCTGGAATCGATTAAATAGTCGATACCGAACAAACTAATTTCAGGAACTGCGCTTATTCTGTTACATATTGTATGTAATAGGTCTGGTTATTTTTTGTATATTATCTACTGTATAAAATCAAAGAAAAATCTCTTTGGTTGTACTGTTTGTATCTGGCTGGAATTAATATTATAGGATATTAAGAAAAAGAAACCTATCGTGTAGGTACACGATTCTTTTCTATCTTCTATTTTGTAATTATGTTTTTCTATTATATTATATTAGTATTAGTATTCATATACCCAGTTTATAAAATGATAAAACATGAACAAACTTATGTGCTGACCTTTAAAGCTTATTGAAGTTACTTAAAGATTTACCTTCCATTGTATTCCGCAGAAGTCTCTTTAAGTAGGTTAGGGGTCGAATATTAGATGGTGAAGTTGAAAGTTTGAATCACGGGTTTGCAATATTGCCACAGCTTAATAATTCATATTGCAGCGCACTGGGACAGGATTTTGTCATCCTTATTATAATATGTTTATTTGTATTCAACTTTTAACTTGAAATTTTGAATCGTTTTAAATAATGCTTGTCCAACTTTATTTATACTTAGAAACTAAAATAAAATGTCATTCATTGAAGCACATACTTAGACAGAATTATCAATATTTTTAAAGACCTTGTTTGAGGGATTACTAGAACAAGGGAAAAGGTTTTATTTTCGCATTACAAATATTAAAAAAAAAATACTGAAGACTAGGTAGGTATACCTATCGCGCGCGATCGTGATTGCAGGCAGAAAGAAAAAAATGCAGAGAAGTAAACAGTCTTTGACAGCTTGTTTTGCGGTTAGTGACGTCATAAGCTCTTATTGATGTTTGAAGTCAGGTAAAAACAGACTATAAATATAGCATTTAAAATCATTTGTAATAAATTTATTAAGAAATATTAAATTATAAAAATGAGATTTTCGATATTCTAATAATACAAACTACCTATAATAAAATTAACACTAAACATTAATTTGTGATTAGTGTTAACATCCCTATTGGAAGCTTTGCACAAAACAATGGACCTTGGACCTTGTCGCTTTATAAATAGAGTCACCGCGGGTCTGCTTATAAATGGGATTCTGTCAATCCGTTGTGGAGCTAGTGCATTAACATGTCAGGGAGTGACGTTGACAAATATTGTCTCCGAACTGGCTAATCGCAGCCCTAACTAGTGTAGCTTCATGGTGTAATAAAGGAAAATAAACAAAGGCAACCCTAGCTAAGTGACAAAAGAGTTTCTTGCCAAAGAAAAAAAAATTGAAAGTTGCTCGGAACAATTTTAGAAAATTTAACGACCGTATTAACTTTTTTAAATAAAATAAAAATAATCTCACGCCTTATATCCCCGAGGGGGTAGACAGAGGTATTCCATTTCTGGATATACCCACTTTTCACGAGATACTCTTTGGATCCCTAAACGCGATAGGTGGTGAGCCCATCGCCGGACCGGGTCTGTTTACACATGTCTCAGAATTAGTTCTGGGACCTGCGGGTTTCCTCACGATGTTTTCCTTCACCGTCGAGCTAGTGATGAATATGTACGTAAGTTTCCTCACTGATTTTCATCATGTGAAGCTGGCTCTTAACTTTTTTATTGTAACTTTATGGCGTTTGACATAACAATCAGTTGTAGTTCTTTTTATTATTATACTAATTCGAAATTAATATTCTTCAGACGTCGAGTCAGCTGTTAAGTTTTCTGAAAAAAAAAAGAAACATCATCATCATCATCAGCCGGAAGCCGTCCACTGTTGAAAAAAGGCCTCCCCATAGAAGACCACAACAAACGGCAACTTGCTGCTTGCATCCACCGGTTACCCGCAACCTTGACGATGTCGTCGGTCCACCTGGTGGGAGGCCTACCAACGCTGCGTCTTCCGGTTCGTGGTCGCCACTCGAGAACCTTTCTTCCCCATCGGTCATCGGTTCTTCGAGCGATGTGGCCTGTCCGTTGCCGCTTTAACTTGCATATTCTAAAGATACGTCGGTGACCTTAGTTCTTCGGCGGATTTCCTCGTTCCAGATCCAATCGCGCAAAAGAAACTCCGAGCATAGCTCTCTCCATGGCTCGATGGGTGACTCTCAGCTTCTCTATGAGGCCAGCAGTTAGGGACCACGTTTCTGTGCCATAAGTCCTCACTGGTAACACAAACTAGTTTTAAACCCTCGAATTTTGGATGAAAAGATATCGCGTAGTTTCCCAGGAAACATACTCAATCACGCCTCATCCAGGGAGTTGGTAGAGAGATTCCATTTTGCGATTTGGCCACTTTGTTTCCTAACGATGTTTTCCACCGTCGAGAAGAAATAAATATGTACCTACGTATATTTTGCACGGTTATTTGACCCCCTTAGGGACGAATTTCCTATCATAGTGGTCAAAATCCTATCTTAGTGCCTACACTGTATGAGATCTATATGCAAAATTTCAAAGCTCTGGGCCCAGCGGTTTAGGCTGTGCGTTGATACATCACCGCAATCAGGCAGTCAGTTTACTATTTTATATATATATATATCTACTTAGATAGATAACGATATTTTACGACTTTATTTTAAAAATATCTCTACCTTAATTACTCAGCTGCATTATTAAAAATGCATTATAAATCTGCACGAGATGCGCCGGACAACAGCTTTTAAGTTTTAATATCATTTGACATAATAAATCAGGCAGCGGCTGCCCGCGGCATATTGCACAGTTGACATTTGCATTTTTATGGCTCCCTGGTACCAGTAGGACGTGACAAAAATGAAAATACTCACTTCAATTATGAGGTCATAGTCCATTACGACCTTTAGGCTCCACACAAAAATACTATTAATTTGAAGAAATTACGTGGATGTAAGTAAATAGTTTGCGAATCGGGCCTTATGTGAAACGATCAAGTTGGCATGTCACGCGCGCTTCATATTCTTTTTAGAATTAATGCAAAATCAAAAAGGTGGATGATGCGGTGCAAGAAAGCAGAGAAAGCACACGCTCATATAAAATAGCAAGAAATGAAAATATTAGGTATATCGATGGATCAGTTGCAAAATCAAAACTTATCTGTCATATTTTCGATAAATCGATATCAACCAACATCACAGTATTAATAGGGTTTCGAAATCATGTAGGATAGCCTTAGCTCGGGTTATTCCAAACGGGTCGCGCGATAATTTGCTAGTTGCATCTGATCGCACAAATATATCCCAACGGATCGCGCTATCAGATGAAACTATTTACTAAATTGATTTTTTTTCTAAGCGATCTGGAAATTCATTTAGCTTACACTTAACCATGATCAGCTGGAAAAATATTTTATTGAATACTTAGTTAAAACAGATTTCGCGATCGCTTCGGAAAAATATCAATTTTATAGCCTCGACTGAAAACGCGATCTATCGGGAAATATTTGTGCGATCAGATGCAACTAGCCACGAATCGCGCTATCTGTTGGTAATAATCCTAGTTTCGAAGCTTATTTTTCGCGAGAAGAATTATCTTAAGAGCGAGAAGTGTCCATGGGCATAGGTCGTGTTACTTAAGTGAAATAAATATTCTATAAGAAGTTTTATACACTAATGTACCTACTGTTTTTTCTCCGAATAAATAAAAAAAATCGGTTGTCTGTAAAGTCGGTTTACTGACGATAGTTGAACGTGACAACGTCATACTTTTTGGATTGTGACTCTTTGTCGCTCGTTGCGCGCTCTCGTTTGCACTGAAACGCCGCATACGTTAAACTTTTTCGTACATGCAGCCGGCTCCATCGAAGACGTTGTCACGTCAATAGTAAACCACATCTCTTGTGGAAAAGCATCCTTATAGCCTCAAAGTCGCGATAAGTGAAGCTTAAAATAACCGAAGGGCCCAGATAGAGACAAATGACTCGTTATCGTGAACGCTATAGAATAGGATGATAAATTAACGCCATTGTAATAGTCACGCGATGTTTATCGATTGTTGTAAGTCAATTGACGTGCTTACGGTGTTTTTAACGATGATACTCGTTAAGCAAAGTTGGGCGCGGTCAGTCAGTGAATGAATGGCCGCCAAGAGGCCTAAATGTATCTCGAGCGCCTGAATGTATCGGAAGGCACGATAAACCTACTTTTCAGTTAAAATCAAGTAAAACACCGGCAAAGTGCGAGTCGGGCTCGAGCACGAAGGGTTCTGCACCATTATCTATAAAACCGGCAAAAAATCACGTTTGTTGTATAAACGGGCTCCCATAAATATTTATTTTAATCTGTTTTTTTTTAGTATTTCTTGTTATAGCGGATAAAGAAATACATCATCTGTGAAAATGTCAACTGTCTAACTGTCACGGTTCATGAGATACAGCCTGGTGACAGACGGACAGACAGCCGGACGGACAGGCAGCGGAGTCTTAGTAGTAGGGTCCCGTTTTACCCTTTGTTAAAACGAAGCAAAGTGGGGTCGCTGCTGTATGTTTGCTGTATGTAAGTTATTGTTTTCTATTTCTATAAATCGCAGAGAAGACCACAAAATCTTTGCCATCCACAAACATCAACTGGAGAAATAAAATGTGAGGCAGAATGCCACATGAAATGTCCTTACATTTTTATAGCCTTGCACATGTGTGTCACTTGGTCGTTTGTGGGTTTATTGTGGACGTTATCGCTGCATTCGTTACTCCCGACGGTACCAGGACATTTCAGTGGTCTAGCTTACTTACTAGGGATTACAAGTATAACTGCGTATGAGAGTCAGAATGGCGGGTGTATTTTAACGAATTCTGTTGACTTTAGTATAAAAAAAATGTACCTAAATTGTACTAAGTACCTATTTGTACTTGCTATAAAACAAAATTTATATCAATGTCAGGTACACCCGTCGTTTTGACATCAGAATGGCGGGTGTACTTGCCGATTTCGGCTATAGTGACCGCTAGTATAATCTCTAATAGTCCGAAGCCAGTTTATTTTAGGACTCTTAAGCGAGACTGACTGTGAACCCGATGTGTTTACTCCAAGGTGCTATTACACACCTAAAACAAATCCTGTCTGTCACCGTCTAGCTAGTAAGAAATATATAAGTGACCTTGAACCGTTTATCTTATTACTTTCGACGAGAAACGACTCAAACTATTTTGATGATATTTTGTATACAGATACAGTTCTGCATTTTAAGTTGAACTATTGTTTCATGAATGTACACGAAAACATTTTTTTTATTTTTTTATGATACGACCACTTACCAGCAGATGGCGTTAGCGACATAATACGACCAGTAGGCTTAGCACGCTAATTATTTTCCCGCTCTCACCTGTCACCTTAGCCACAAAACAGTATTAAGATGACGTCACATAGATGAGATTCATCATCTTAATACTGTTTTGTGGCTAAGGTGACAGGTGAGAGCGGGAAAATAATTAGCGTGCTAAGCCTACAGTTACGACATAGAACGAGCCAAGCTACGAACATAGTACTTACCACAGATCTCCTGAAGAGGCGAGCTCATTCCGAACTGTACCATCACAGCTGGAATACAGATTACGCTCAAAATTTATGTAAAGTTTATAATACAATTTTAAGGCCCTTCTATTCGCTGCCGGAGGGCTAGCTAACGACCCAAATTGTGGAAGGACCCTGAAATAAATTTGACTAATTACGAGATACTTTTAAATCGTTAAAACATTTACATCGACGTCTTTCTAATGTAAACTAATTAGTGATCTAAGAGTGAACGAAGTGGCCAGAATATATAATTCCCTGTTACCTCTTATTTGGGTAATAGTACACTAGAAGTACAATATCGCAAGACTTATAACACGGAATAGTAACTGTATAAGTCATTTATTACAATAAAATGAAGTAGAATTTGGACAAACATCAGAAATCATCGTTGAAGGAAATACAATACAATAACTCTTTATTGTACACCAAAAACAACATAATATGCATACCAACATTAATTAAAGTACAATGGGCGGTCTTATCGCTTTTAGCGATCTCTTCCAGACAACCTTAGGATGGATGAAACTGAGAGATTAGAACTAGGGTAGACGGTGCACTATATATTATTGAACATACTCTTACATATCTAAAATGGAAATGGAAATCTAAAAGAAAATGTAGAACTTCTAATCGAAGGTAAGAATGGTGGAGGAAAGGTTTGGGTGCGATGGAGTACGGAGACTGGCAAAGTGGCTGTGGACACAGGATCTGACGACAGCAGATAGGTGAAGAGTTACCTAATTAATCAGTTAAATACACAAGCTATCGACCTTTTCCGACGGTGTAGGCAGACAAGTCTACCAACTGCTAGGAAACTGGCACACAACTCTCGTTCTTAAAGTCACATCCATCAATTGATACATACATTCTCTTTTATAAATCTGTATTCGAAATTGTTATCATATTTTTAAAAATCCTGTAGGGATTCCAATTAATATCTAAAATAGTTGTTTGGGTAAAAATAATAATAAATATTCTCGTACATTGCACAAATTTATTGCAAGTTAGAGTAAAGCAGTATAAAAAATATGAGAATTTACAAAATAATCTTTTAAACAGGAACACTTCTCTTCAACGAGTACGCCTCAATCTTTAGTGATTGAGGGCTCAAGTTCGTCACGTTCCAACTACCATCAGGGTATACCCGGGTGCTGAAGACCACTTCTCCTTCCCCACAGAACAGCTCCAAGGAACTGGCATCTAAGAAGATTCTCCAGGACTTAGAGCCAATCGGTTCCCACTCCACCTGCCTGATGTCATCAGATCCTCGGTCCACGACCACTTTACCAGTCTTCGTACTCCATCGCACCCAAACCTTTCCTCCACCGTTCTTGCCTTCGATTAGAAGTTCTATATCTTCTTCCAGATTTCCTTCAACGAGAATTTCTGCTGTTTGTCCAAATTCTACTACGTCTTTTGATTTTAATTCTCCGCTAATGACTTCGTCTTCTCTTAAATCGACCATGCTTTCGACTGGCTTTACAAGGATTCGATTACCATCACGTTTCAATTCCCTGATGATTGTCAAGGCTCCTGCCCACCCGTCTACTGCCTCAGGATAGTCAACGTCCCAGGAATTAAACCAAGCTACCAAATATCTCCTGCCATTTACCTCAGTAGTTTGTGATGCGTAGAAATCATGACCAAAGTCTATCTCTTGAAATTCAACTTCGGGTGTAAAACTAAAAGTATCGTAGTCAAAGTTTCCGATAATGTAACCTGTCTGGTGGATGTTTTTGAATCGGTCACCTTCCGGCTTCATCCCTTGAGGAGACATCAGCAGGACGTGCTTTCCGTCAAGCTCAAAAAAATCGGGACACTCCCACATGTATCCCATATTGCCTGTGGATTCAGCTAGAACTGTCAAAAATTCCCAATCCTCAAGATTTCCTGATCTGTACAATACTACCCTTCCTCTATCATCTAAAGTTTTGCTGCCAATGATCACGTACCAGTAATCTCCATGCTTCCAAGCTTTGGGGTCTCGAAAATCTGAGGCACCATTCGAAGACCGCGGGATAACCGGATTCCCTGAATACTTTGTGAATTCCACTCCATCATCACTGAAGGCCAAATACTGGGTTTCATTGTAGAAAGGTTCTATATCGGTGTTAATGTGGGCCGTATACATCAGCACCATCTGGTCTCCATCCACCACAGCACTACCGGAGAAGCAGTTCTCCTCTTCAGGTATCAAAGCTGTTGGCAAGTGCTCCCAGTGGACCAAATCTGGGCTGGAGACGTGTCCCCAATGCATAGGGCCCCAGGCACTGTTGTATGGGTAAAATTGGAAGAACATATGGAACTTTCCTTTGTAGAAGGAGAATCCGTTCGGGTCATTGATCCATCCTACAGGCCCGGCTACGTGGTAATGGAGTCTGTATCGAGGGTTGATCTGGCTCTTCTTTTCTTCGATGTATCTTTCTAGTTCTTCGATAGCGCTGTGAGTCTGACGAGCGTATTTTGCGCAGACCATTGCAAGCAGACTCAGGGTGACTAAGGATTTTAAAACTGCCATGTTGATTTTGTGCTTCATTAAATTGCAAGTAACTAAATGGTTATAGGAGTTTATATACATACAGTGATACATTGGAAATTCAGATAAGATTACAGTTCAAGTGTTTTGTTTAGAAAAGGTAAAAGATAAGGTACCTCCCGTGAATCTCAAAATATGACAGATAAACTCAGCATTACTAAGGATTTTATTAAAATTACTTTGGTACTAACTTTTCTAATATTGCTTCTTTTGCAAGTATTATTAAAGGAGTTTATATCACTATATAGTATAAAGTCGCTTTCTCTGTCCCTATATTCCTATGTATGCTTAAATCTTTAAAACTACGCAACGGATTTTTAATAGATAGAGCGATTCAAGAGGAAGGTTTTAGTGTTAGCATTGCACCCGTGCAAAGCCGGGGCGGGTCGCTAGTAATAATAATAAATACTTGGACACAATCACACACGGTCATTAGTCCCAAACTAGGCAGAGCCTGTACTATGAGTACAAAACAACCGACAAACATACTTAAATAAATATTAAACACTCAAACACGAAGCCATCAGACATGTTCAAGCATACAAATGTAGGCCCTGGGTGGAAATCGAATCCGTGACCTCCGACTCAGAAAGCAGGGTCACTATTAATTAAGCCCACAGTACCCTAGAATAAAATATCGTTGACATCTATATAAATGACACATCATATCAAGATTCAGATAAAATAACGGATCAAATGTTGTGTTTAGACAACGAAATAGATACGGTACCTCCCGTGAGTCTGAAATCAAAGATAAAAGCAGCGATTGCATAATATTATTCAAAAAGAGACTTCCCGTAACATGGAATACCGCAAAATCAAATATAATTATTTGAAAGTCGGCATAACAGCACAAAAGTCAATGAAACATGAAAAGTCGGCATATCGGTAAAAGATGTATAACTTTACAAAAAAAGTCGGCAAAAAGGTCACTACCTCTTTTCCCTCCATGTTCAATGGACTATGCACAAAGGCTAAGCCAAATACATTTGAAAGAGTTGTCACTTGAAAGCTCATTTTTTATTACCCCGACCGTAATTAGAGTTAAGCAATCAAAAGTTAGTAAAACCGTATCTTTTCCAATCCGATGCATTCATCAATACTAAATAATCATACACATGAAAGAAACACTTTTTTGTTATTTCCATTGTTACTATAAGAGAGGGCTTCGTCGCCACGGGGTAAGAAAAGATATCTGCTTGCAAAAGTTACACTTACTTAGGTGTATCAGGCAGAACTTTTACTGCTAGTACTATCATATGGACAAAAACTAAGCCTGATACATTTGGAAGAATTGTCGCTTGAGAGCTCATTTTTTATTACCCCGACCCTAATTAGAGTTATATATTCAGAAGCCGGTAACACTAAATAGTCATAATATGAAAGAAACACTTTTTTGTAATTGTCATTGTTACTATAAGAGAAGGTTTCGTCGCCACGGGGTGAGAAAAGATAGCTGCTTGCAAAAATGACACTTAGGTGTATCAGGCAGAACTTTTACTGATAGTACCTACGAGCACGAACTCAAGCCCTGCAGCTCAATATACATAATAGTAGCGATAGTAAAGATACGCTCGCTATATAATACCCAAATACCAATCCCGGATTTGCAAATATAGGCCGTAAAGGCCGCGGCCTAAATGAGGCAGCGTCCTAGTTCGAAATGCTAAAGCAATTCACCGGCAAATACAGAGTTCACTACCTATTTTTGCAATCTCTTTAAAGGCGGCACAAATTAAAGTGGTAATAGTCGTCTTTCTATATATAATATCTTTGGGCAATAGTACAGTTGATTTTACAGGCGAACACGTGACAATCTCACCTAATCTACATTTATCTATATCTATATTTCTATACTAATATTATAGAGAGTAAAGATTTGATTTTTGAATGTTTGTTACGAATAAATTCAAAAACTACTGGACCGATTTCAGAAATTCTTTCAATACTAGAAAGCTACATTAACAGGGAGTAATATATGGTATATTTTATTCCCGTATTCCCACGGGAACGGGAACTACGCTGGTGAAACCGCGTGGAACAGCTAAGTAGTCTTATTATAAAAGAATATGTAGTAGGTACTCTATTATTTTTCTAGACGGATTTTTTTTTTACCAAATATTAGTTGTAAAGAAAGGTACTTCAAATGGGTTGCCTAATAAAATAAAATATATTCAAGGTTTATGATTAACTAGCGACCCGCCCCGGCTTCGCACGGGTGCAATGCTAACACTAAAACCTTCCTCTTGAATCACTCTATCTATTAAAAAAAACCGCATCAAAATCCGTTGCGTAGTTTTAAAGATTAACCATACAAAGAGGCATAGGGATATAGGGACAGAGAAAGCGACTTTGTTTTATACTATGTACTGTAAACGCAGCTATTACCGACCCCCTTAAGCAAGTTTTGAAATTGATTATTAGAATTAAGGGTAGTGGTTGCAAACATACCAGATTTTTTTATTTTATATTTAAATATAGATTGTATATTTTATATTTATATTTCATTTGTTTATAAATATCATGTTTTCATTGAAAAAAATAATCAAAGGATTGTTGAAGTTAATTGTTTCTATTACCGACCCACCCGAAACGCTTTGAAGCTATTACCGATTTTTATGAATCTAACACCGACCGTAAGTAAATAAAGCATACTTTTTTTATTTGCCAAAAAGCCTATAATTTTTTTTCGAACTTCCCAAGTTTAGCGCAGCCGAAGGTGAGGGTTGACTGTCGAAACAAGTTGCAATGACGGTTCCGCACACATGTATTAAAAATAGTTGTTAAGTACATACTTAATAACTATTTTTAATACAGTTGCGAAAAAATGAAGCAATTTAATAAAATAATAAAAATACAATAAACTCAACTAACCGAGATCAGCAAAGTATAATAAAAGTAGCCTATCTATGTGTGTGAAAATATATAATAAAATACCATGTGAGCTTAAACAATTAAATATTAATTCTTTTAAGAAAGAACTGTTCAAATGGTTGAACAAAATGAATTTTTATGATGTTAAGGAACTTTTGTGTTAATTAATTTTTGTTTATACTTTTTCTTGTTTTGTTCTTCTTTCTTGACATTCCTGATAATCGATTTTATTATGACATTTTATTTTGATTGTACTATTCACTTTTATTTTTTGATTTTGTTTATACTACTATTTGCATGCTAATTATTAATTTAGCAAGACATGTCTCGCACTGAATTTTTAAACTATTTTCCAACATTTCATGTACCATGTTTTACGCAAATAAAGATTTATCTTATCTTATCTTATCTTATCTAACATTTTTGTAAAATCGCGCCAACCGTAAAAGCAGAGTTTTTTTTTGTTTTCTTCACTCATTCTAGGTAGGCAAAGGGAACTATACATACAGCCAAGTCTTCAGTAGATTTTTTTATGGATATCAAATGAAAATGAAATTTAATGACATTACATTAAATTAAACCTAACTCATTGAATCAAATCATTATATTGAAACAAATTAGTAGCTTTACTTTTAGACATTACATACCGTTAATAAAAAAAAACAATTAATCGGTATAGAATCGGTGATAGCTTCTCTTTGTTGCAATTACCGATTCATATGGATCGTTAATTAGTGTTAAATAAAAAAATGAACAAATCTTTTACCGAGCCACGAAAAATAATCGATATTAATTGTAATATATTTCCCCATCCGTTTTAATACAATAATTTATTGATTTAGTCCTAAATTTTAAAAAAATACACCATTTTCATATAAATACCAAGAAAACTCTAAGTAGTTTCTTTCATATCCCACGTCTAAATGTTTAATAATGCGTGGCAGTTTATCGCGGAAAAACAAGTTTATAATATAACATGGTGTATGTCGCTAATAGATGCTTATAATTTTAGAATACTTAAGATTGAAATGGTGTTATAAAAACTTGTTTAATTATTATAAGCATTAACGAAAAATTTAAAAAATAAAGCATAACCTCTTAGCCATTGCCGATCCATGGGTCGGCAATGACTGCACTACTAAAATGCACTGCAGCTATTGCCGTTCTATTTTAATTTCAAAAATACTTTATAAAATTCCTTTAAACATAATAATTTAGTTGCGAAATGTGGAATATACAAATAAAGGAATATGTTGAGTTATTCAGAATAAACTAAACGTAAATATTTATATATAAATTATCTTAAGCAAAAAATTCGAGTACTTACCTGAGGAAGTAATGGTTAGTATGACACGATCGGCGCACTCGCTACGTTCACAGAAAGTAACTTATTTGGTCACATTCCCGTGAACCTATGTACACTAACACCAGTAAATTTATTAGGAAACATACAAACATGTGTGTATATTATACTCTCTTGTGACTCAAATCGTTCCAAACCGATAAAAATAAGAATAAGCAGAATGGGTCGGCAATACCTGCAGATTTTCGATGGGTCGTTAATAGCTGCGTTTACCTTAGTGATAGTGATACTGATGATACTAAATAGAATAAAATAACATTTAGTCTTGTTATTGAAGATACCATTTATAAAGGCATCCAATCAAGTATTGGTACGGTTAGTCAGTACTTGTTAGCACTTGAAACAAAGCTATTCAAGATAGTTAATATTCTGAAAAACATTAATGGTTATTTCCATTTTGAAATGGTTTCGAGTATTTCGATACAAAATAAACACTCCACTCGAATGCTTCCATTAATGACAGGCACAGACAGCTCAGCTGGTAGACGCAATTAGACACAATTTATTTGAAATTGAAACCGTCCAAAGTGTTTTACTCAGGCAAGTACTAAGGCAAAAAAGAGTTGTGCATCTTTTACTAGAAGCATATTTAAATATCAAGAAGAAGAAGAGCAGTGATAGCCTTACGGTTAAAGAGCCGGCCGAAAATCAGTGAGGCTCGGGTTCGAATTCTGGCATGTACCAATGAGTTTTTCAAAAACTTACGTATATATTTATCACTAGCTCGACGGTGAAGGAAAACATCGTGAGGAAACCCGCAGGTCTCCGAATTAATTCTGAGACATGTGTAAATAGACCCGGTCCGGCGATGGGCTCACCACCTATCGCGTTTAGGGGTCCAATATATCTCGTGAAATGTGGGTATATCCAGTAATGGAATACCTCTGCCTACCCCCTCGGGGATAAAAAAGGCGTAAGATTATCACTATCTACTATATAAAAATAAGTCGGATTTCCTTCCTGACGATATAACTCCAGAACTGACGAACCGATTTCCACGGTTTTGCATTCGTTGGAAAGGTCTAGGGCTCCGCGAGGTTTATAGCAAAGAAAATTCAGCATTGCACCCGTGCGAAGCCGGGGCGGGTCGCTAGTTATTATTATTATCGTCTTTGATCCTTTACCAACACTAAATGACTTTTAAAACAATAACCAGGTACTCAAGCCATACACAACTAAAAATAACCAGGTTTTAAACTTTATATGACTGCTTATTATAACCATAAATTGACACTAATGGTGATGAGTAGTGGTAAAGTTGTAAGAAATAGTTTTTAAGGTCGTGTTGGTGAACTTGGTGTTGAAATTGATTATATGTTGATCCAGCAGGTTGTTACTTGTCAGTGGGGAACAAAAACACATAGCACGGTTACTGCAACATTTACTTAATAATCTTTATGGTTAGAGAAACTTTATTTTAGAGTCGTTAGTCGGTAGAGCACGACCTAGGCGTACTACATCGACCAGATTGGCGATGTGTTGAGAGATCTGTTAGGTTCGTAGCATGTATGACAGTATATTGTCTCTGCCTACCCCAAAGGGAAATAGGCGTGAGATTATGAATGTATGTAAACTTTATTTTGTCATAAATAATAAATTCACTTACATGGCGTAAAAGGCGTCGACATGACAAACAATATTAACAATTTTATGTAAAAAACGTAATGAGGGTAAATTAGGTACAGTCAACAAAGTTGTTAGGGTTACATGGCCAGTAACTAAGAATTCATTTTTCTGGGGAAGTCATAAATAAATCTTATTGATTAATGTTTATTTCGAAAGGTATCTTTGATCCCTATAATTTACCAAAAAAATACTATAAATACATTTAAGGCTTTAAGAGAAAAGTGAATCTTAATTTTTGGCCATGTAACACTAACAACTTTGTTGACTGTACTATCTTTAGTTATTTTAAAACTCAAACTTATTTGTCTTTATCTCGATGGTGAATGAAAACCTTACGAGGAATCTGAAATAGTTCTGAAGCAGTGTAACAGTCCACGGTAGGAGTCACCTGTCACTTTAAAACACTGGTATAAAGCGGTTACATTTACTTAGCAAAAAAGTAAAGAAAAGGTGTAATAAAGTATATGATAAATTATTCAAAATATGTAAGATACTCCCAGTTCATGTAAAGTTTGAATACCTGGTTGCTCTGGAACAGTACCATAACGATGAGTTTAAAATTCCATTACAGAATAAGTATAATACTAGAAGAATAAGAGAAAAGAAATTAGTTCAACCAAAATCTAAAAATTACTACGGTGAAAGAACAACCAGGTATTTAACGCCTAAAATATATAATAACATTCCATATTTGAGAGAAAATCACATTAGCTGTAAACAAACGCTAAAACATAATTTGAAGAAAGTTTTCCTCGAATATATATGCTCTGACAGACAGACGGACAATTGACACATTCTTTCCTTGTGAGAGTTTTTAGTAAACAAGTAGGTACATATTGTTATAAATAAGTAAATAGATAGGTGTAGGGTTATATGGCAAATTATAAATATTAGAAAAGAGCGTTGTTCTCGCATTTTAGTTTGGCGAGTGTAATTTAAAATTGTATTGTTATTTGTAAAAGGAATAATAAATAATAAAAAAAAAAACAAATAAAACACTTAAACATCGCCAACCATATCTACCGATACGGTTGACGGCGATAAGGCGTGAAATCATTACTACTCTTATTTCAAACTCAAACGTCAGGGGAATCTAAATTGGAGACAATTATACCGCTTGATTTTTTTTACCGTCTAAAAAAATATGGTGTGATAGGCAAGTGTAATAGATTAATTTCACATTGTCAATAAAAAAAAAATTTTTTACACATTTCGTATGCTATTGTTATACTAATATACATTACTCAATTATAGTCAATATTACACACTGAAATATTTGAAGTAGTATTTTAAGAAGAAACGGGCTCGTAGCTTCCATTCAAGCGCAATCTATCTACAACCGCCAGCTGCGCGTAGTACTGTGCGTAGTTTTCTAGATTTTGTAAATTGCATTAAACATGACTATATTTAACAATTAATCTCGTGTATAACTTAGGCTCTAGATACCTTATACGTCATATTTGTTTCCAGACGGTATAAGAAACCAGGCGGTATGTGTAGCTTTCGAGCACAAGCACAGAATAAGTAATAGTACTAACGGCACAAGTTTGGTCCGCGTTTTCCTAAGCGGTGTCTATTGGACGGGTAGTCTATGACAAATAAATTGACTGGAGCGTTGCCGAAAATCAGTGGGCATTTTTAGAAACATCCTTCATTTCCACCTGAATTGGCGTGGAGTTGTTAAAATTGTCCACCCAATTTTTCAATTTTACACTTCGTGGTTCCGATGAATTTCTTTGCTTTATTAATGTTTTTAGATGAATTTTACCCATTATTAAGAGGATTCATTTATAACGCGATAGCCTTAAATATAAAAGATAATTACAATTTGATTTACAGTATCACATTTTAAACTATAAATTAAAAACCTCTTCCAAAGCATCACATCGAGGCAACGTACCCATACAACTGGTAGCATTGCCCCTTTGGACAGCTATGCAGACTCTTTGAAAAAAGTAGCTTTCAGCTCTTGGATCTTGTGTTGCCTCGATGAGACGCTTTGAGAGCTCATTTGCAAAAAGTTTTGTTTGTGGGCCCCACGGACCCAACGTCTCTATGGCAAATGGGACGAAATTATAAGTTTGAAATATTAATATGGTTTATTATTTAAGCTACAGACTTTCAGATACTCTGGCAAACATTTATATCAATTAACTATACGCGTCACAGCCCAGCTCGTCAGTCATAATGCGCGGGATTGTTGACAGTTCCTCGTGACGTCACGCGTAGAGACGTAGTTTCAATAGAGTTGGCTGCAATCGATTTTTATCGGCTAACACTATTAGTTCCCTATTTGTCGCTGAAGTGACGTCATAGTGATTAGTGACGTCATAAATAGAATAAGGTTTCCTATAGTATTAATATCTGGAAAATATTCCTTTAAAAAGTTATAAAAGGTAAGTTTTACGAGATACAATACTAGGACACCTAATTCCATCCTGTACTTACCCATTAGTTCTATATAACATAACTAGCTGTTACATGCGATTCCATTTGCGAAGTCCCAATTCCTGTTCAAAAATATAGCCATGTTACTCCCCGAAAACTAAGCTTTCCATGAGTGAAAGACTTTGGAATCGGTCCAGTAGTTAGTTACAAACTAACAAAAATAAAAATCTTTGCGTTTTATAGTATTATTGCAGTAATGTAGATTTGTAGATATAATTCTAAGTTCCACAGGAACCACCGTATTACTTTAAGTAACTTCCTACAATTTTCATCAAAGAAAACTTAAAATAATATAACTTTTCTAATCTGCATATTAGAGTAGAAAAATCATCTTTCAGACCAACTTAAACAACATCAGCCAAGTTAAAAGGATAATCTTAACTGAGGGAATTTTTGAACAAACGACGCACAACGATATAATAAAAGACGATTGAAGAAAACTCTCTCTCAACTCATACATAAGTCATGCATTGATGAGACGTTGTATACTTTTCAATTTGCTTAAAAACTTTCCTTTATTGCATTTCGCAACTCTTCTCCACTTCTCCTATCTTATCTTTTAAGGGTTCCGCAGTTCTAAACCCAAGGGATGCCTACGGAACCCTATACTAACATCCTGCTACCTCTTTGAGCTACCTCCGCTATCCTTCCATCTGTCTGTCAGTGGGAATTTTCACACATTAGATCATATTTGTATAACACTAGCGACGCCCCGTGGTTTTTCCTATATCACTCGGAAATAGAGTACCTTCATATCAGTAAAAGTTTTATATACTTACTGACTTTTAAGGTTTTATGAATTTATTTGACATAGCAAGTAACGGATTAATTACATAATGAATTTGATTTAATATCTGAAGAAGGCAATTGTTTTGAAATCTTTTTTTTTTAAATACATAAATACATAATCTCACGCCTTATATCCCCGATGGGGTAGGTCAGGTATACCATTTCTGGATATACCCACTTTTCACCAGATATTCTTTGGACCCTAAACTTGATAGGTGTGAACCCATCGCCGGACCGGGTCTGTTACACATGTCTCAGAATTCATTCTGGGACCTGGTTTCCTCACGATGGTTTCCTTCACCGTCGAGCTAGTGATAAATATCTTTTTTTTTTGTTACAATGTAAACGATTTGGATTTTATTTAGTCTATAAGTTTACATTGTTCTGGAAATAAATAAAAAGAATTTTCATAACGAAACAATAGTTTTAGAGATTAACTTCTATCATAACTACCTTGGTAAAAAGTTTTGGCTTGATTTCGTTCGCTTTGGCCGCTTCTAATATTTATATCTCTGGCAAAAACGACATAACAAAAAACTTCCAATGCAAATGACCGTATAATAAAACGTGAATATCGCCAAGCCGCCGCGAATACCGCAAGCGAAACTTTTCGAACATGTCGGCCATGGAAATCGCAGTGCAGGCTGCAGCACGAGTTGAATTTTTAACCTGCAAACTGCTAGCAAATTGAAAGCAGCCGTTTGCCCAAGTTTCCCCATTTGGATCGAATAACCAACGAGTTCACTACAGGTACGGAACCAGGAGCAAATTTAAGTGGGACATTGCAAAGAATAAGTTGAACTGGGGTGTCGTGGCTGGTTGTGATATCTCAAGAATTCTGTTTTTAGGTATATACCTACTACTAGCAGCGGCCCGCGGTTTCACTCGCGTCAGTCTCGTCCCTCTTGAAAACTGTAAGTGAAATTTTATTAAAAATGCCGCCTAGCCGGTGCCTGGGCACAAGCTTTAAAGCTCGATTACCACTCTACTAAAATTCAAAATTTAAACTCTTTTATCAATGGAACGCTTACTTTTATGGGAGTAATATGGCCTATAATTTTCCCACGGGAACGGGACTGACGCGGCTGAAACTGCGGGGCGCTGCTAGTTAGATATATAACCAGGTGAGTTTTTTTGGAAAAGCATATACCCTTCAGGGTTTGAACCTGGGCCTCACGCATTAGAGGTGGACTGACTTCCAACAGGGTCACTGCTTAATATTATGGCGATCATAAAAGTCAAAAGTCAACAATAATTTATTTTCTGTAGGTACTGAGGTACTGAGAAATGTCAATAATCTAAAACAAGGCACTCTAAACTCGTAAATGAAGATTTGCTAAATGTAAACAGCAGCCCATCTCCACCGACGAGTTGCTGGTTCCAAACGCAGTATGCATAATTATCTGACCTGCCTATTACGTGTCTGCTCGCGTCAGATTTGCATTGAAAGTTCCTCTTGAAGCAAACAACTGTCTGGAGAAACGAAGAAGAGTCTTATTAATTCTTGTGGCACCATTTGCATTGAATAGTCTCAAACTGGTCTTGCTTTTAATTTTACAAGTGACATAAATATTAGTAACTACTTAGAACCATCAATGGTACAAATTACTAATGACGCGCCACGGGGTTTTTTTTTTCAAAATTCGAATCGAATGTTTTATTCATTTTTATTTGTTTTTTCAGTGTAGTTATAATGTAGCACCTAGCAGTAGGTACTACACGTGTAGGTGTGCCAAACGCGTGCCACATCTTCACAAATTCCTTTAAAAAAAAAACAACAAAAATCAAGGTAAAGGGTTTTCCAATAAGGACTTGACAACTTTTTTTCTAAATAAAATGAAAACCATTTGAGATATTTCAAAAACTTTATTATCGGGTTGAAGTACATTTAAAACATTTATGAATGGAACTCGACTTCGCTCTTAAGGCTACCGTGGGCACGTTTGCAGCGGTCGATTGTCGGCCACACATTTCGGCCGAAACTGCTGCTATTTCATGTTCAATGTTGACTTTGAGTACTTCCAACGTCGTCGGCTTATTAGCATAGACCAATGACTCGACGTAGCCCCGAAGAAAAAAATCTAGAGGCGTTAAATCTCCAACAGGGCGGCGCCACAAGCCACACAGCACACGTTACAATCGATTTACTGAAGAACAAGTTTGATCAGCGTGTTATCTCAATAAATGGACCAGTCGATTGGCCACCTCGTTCGTGCGATTTAACGCCTCTACATTTTTTTCTTTGCGTGTGGAAAATTGGGTCCAACGAATTGACCGCTGCAAACGTGTACGTGGTAGCCATATGAGCGAAGTCGAGTTCCATTCATAAATGTTTTAAATGTTCTTCAACCCGATAATAAAGTTTTTGAAATATCTCAAATGGTTTTCATTTTATTTAAAAAAAAAGTTGTCAAGTCCTTATTGGAAAACCCATTAAAAGCACGTATAAGTTAAATTTCGCAGTAGAAAAATATTCTTTAAACTAATAGAGCTGCCGACTCTCACGGGGGGCGCAAAGCTTGTTCCTGCAATGACAACCGGGGGCGCAATTCTGGTAAAGTGCGGGCCGCAATCAGAGCCGATGCTCAAAGGGTCGCAAATGTCCCGCTTGTCTGCGGGTCGGCTTAATGAGATGCGCAGTGCGGGACTATTTAAGGCAAGCTAGAAATACGAAATACTACGAAATATTATCTTACTTACAACGAAAAGTTATCTTTATTTGTGACTAGGCGTTTCCGCGATTTTCTAAGATGTACCTTGTGATGTGGGTAATAGCGAAATATTATAGTCTATTTCACACCAAGTGGGTTCGGTGACAGTTAGTCTAGGCAATAAAGGTAGTGGACCCCAACATTAATTCCTCAGTCGATGAAACTTTGCAGGATTGTAGTATAGTATGAGACAATACTTGCATAAAAAAATCCAAAAAAAAACCTAACCGAAGTTAGGTTTTTATACTAAAAAAAAATTTTTTTTTTAGTTGGAAATTTGATATTTTCTGAAAATAATGTATCGAGACGGTTTTTATTTTGGATTTTCCTATTGTAAGTTCACAGCGACTATTAAATGACATTCCAGTTAAAAAAATGTACTGAGCAATTTTCCCGACGTCTGATTTTTGTTGTTTCTACCAGGAGATTTTTTTGGATATTTCGCATATAGCTTTCTTAACACACATGAATATTGCTGGCGAAGAAAATTTTGACTGAGCATTTTTCCCAACAAAGATATCAAATAAATAACTATTTCAGTAAAAATACCTAACTTCGGCTATGTTTTTTTTTTGGATTTTTTTATGCAAGTATTGTCTCATACTATACTACAATCCTGCAAAGTTTCATCGACTGAGGAATTAATGTTGGGGTCTTCATACAAAAATCCGCTTCATTGCCTGGACTAAGTTCACTGTTGACAATTGAAGTGATGTGTCCTATTGAAATCCAATTGATTTTTCTAAAGTTTCGATTGATCGATATAATGTAGATAAGAAGTGTGTAAATGTATTTTTAGGATGTCTTTTTTATCTATTGTTTTTAATTTTTTTCTTCATTTATAGTCTGAGTTTTTAATTTAGAATTTTAGAGGCAACAATTATTGTATTTTAGCAATGACATAATAATAAATTATTCATTATTTTTGTAACCATCTATTTTTCTTCCTAGAAAGTTGCATGCGTAAAAAGGAAAAATGTGAACTGTCACCGAACCCACTTGGTGTGAAATAGACTATAGTACCAACTTGTGGGTGGATTTATAAACACCAGTTCGCAATATACCGTTGGACAATCAATACGTGTGTCATTTCGCCTCCCACATTTCAGCCCTTAGATAGATACTTTGCAGTGGCGACAGGCTAATAAAATTTGTTTAGCGCGTGTATAAGCTAAAAAAAAAAAAAAAAAAAGTGAAAATGTCAATCGGCAAGTTAAATTAATTTGACGTTAGGTCGGGACAGTGGTCGTCGGCTTGACATGTATTTTAAAGTTAATAAAGTGAGTGATGAGTTATGGTCCCATTTACACGAGGGCAATCCACTGAGACAATCCACTAATGGCTTCGTGTAAATGGAGAGTCCACTGCAATGGATTGTCCTCAAGTTTTTTTTTTTGTATGCGCTTAGTGGATTGTCTTAGTGGATTCCCTCGTGTAAATGGCCCATTAAAGCTGCCTACTTTAATCGCGTCCATGGAAGACGAAGCCTACGAGTTGCTCGTAAATCTCGTTACCGTATCGTATGGGTATTCTCGGACCGAAAATGGCTTCACAAATTGAGCCAACAGTCAGTCAGATCGAATTCAAACAAAATAGTGGAAATCAAAACTATATTAGCAATAATATTCTATTAACAAATTAAAATAGGCGTACAATTCGTGTGTTCAAATAGGTGGCTGCTGTATCCTCTGCATCACGCAATGGCTAAGGGCTGGAGGGTGACCTGGAGGCTCCATAGACCTGGATAATAAAAATAAATCAGTCTTTTCTCGTATTGCTTTCCTGTCACTATGGTATGCACAGTATTAGGTTGTAGGAGTAAATTCAGTTGGTAGTGAACCAGCCTTCCGAGTCGGAGGTCGCTAGTTGGATGCCCGCTCGGAACCAACATTTGTGTGCATGAACATATCTGTTGGCTTCGTGTCTGATGTTTATCAGTTGTTTAGTACTCATAGTACAGGCATAGTGCCTAGTTTGGGACTAAATTAACGGAGTGTGATTTAAAAAAATCTATATCCGCCAGTATGCTGCTCATTCATTCGATGCTGCTCCCGTTACCTCCGGTCGCAACTGAAAATCAGTGTTTTGTTCTTTGAGCAAAGCTACACACTGAGCTATGTCCCTTTGCACCGCCACGCACACACATACATTGCAATGTTTAGTTAGTAAGTAGGTATTTTGTTATTTAGTTGATTTGTATAATGTTTTTGTTTAAATATGTGTTTATCTTTTTTCTCTCTCTCTTATTTTAATGTGTGTGTGTGTGTGTGTGTGTATTGTGTTGCAATAAAATGATTTATCTATCTATCTATCTATGTGACTTCTTGTACATATATGCTGGCCCCGGGCAACAATCATGCCTGCAAACTTATGACAAAAATGTACCTGAAAGCAACAGTTAATCGATAAACAAACGTACTTGGGATGCGCATTCGTCCACTCATTAAGCTGGTGGCACATATTACGGACCGCTGGTGACGAGTGGGGCGCTATCACCTGGGAAGGCGACATTTGGAATTGCGATTTCAAAGCGCCAGGTGTCATATGGTACTGCGACTTCTTAGCGCCGGGTGACATGTGATACTGCGACTTCATAGGGCCAGGTGACATGTGGTACTGCGACTTCGTAGTGCCAGGTGACATGTGGTATTGCGACTTCGTAGAGCCGGGTGACATGTGATACTGCGACTTAATAGGGCCGGGTGACATATGGAACTGCGACTTCGTCGGGCTCGATTTCATATGGTATTGCGATTTTAAAGACCCTGGAACCAGTCATCATTACTAATATTTATTTACTATAAGTTATCGCCCGCGACTTCGCACAAACCGACCGCTAAGATAAAACGTGCCAAAATTTATTTTGTTTTGGATTTTAGGATCTAAGGGATTACAATATCCTAAACCATGTTACCCAAAAACACCTAGTTATTAATACACTCGAGTACTTCTAGTCTTTACATACCTACTTAAATGGAAGTACGGATAATTATGATCACAAATTTCAACCTTATTACCAACTGTCAAAAGTTACTTTTACCCTTTGTTGCACTGCAAAAGAGGTAATTGACGTGACAGAACCTTACTTCTTTTTACAAAAAGGGGTAATTATTTTTTATTTCGTTATGTCGACGTCTTCTACCACGATACGCTAGCGACACACTTGACATTTGAGAATTTTCAAATAATCTTGTCCTCTATATATGCACATACCTATATAGAGGACGGGTAATATAATATAATTAATAATTCAATAATTAAATAATAATAATTAATAATAATTTGTGGGACACAATTCACACACGGTTATTTAGTCCCAAACTAGGCAGGGTCTGTACTATGGGTACTAAACAACTGATAAACATACTTAAATAAATATTAAACGACCAGACACGAAGCCAACAGACATGTTCATGCACACAAATGTTGGCGACGAACGGGGATCGAACCCGCGACCTCCGACTCAGCAGAAGGCAGGGTCACTACCGACTGAGCCAGCAGGCCCGAAATGTCAATCGACTACAATCCACTAAAGGTCTTTGCGGTGTTAATAGCACTGGCAAGGTAAATAGAACAACACAAGAAATAGTATTACTTGATTTCTTTGGAAGGATTGGTTTTGGAGACCGTGTTATGGAATCGTCTACTTTATACTCTCGAGATCCAAGCGTGCATTTGGACTGTGGCATCTTTGGAGCGAACGCTCTATTGATCAGACCTGAAACAAGAGAAGTTGTTAGATCTCTGTCACCTTATTTCAACAGAGGCTTGTTTGGGTTTAAAGATATTTTATTCTCATTAACCACCTACGGTCACTTACATGAGAAAAGAAATTTGTTACATAAAATGTTTGTCGTTTACATTTACAAATAATTACATCAGTAGGTACATTATGAAACATACAGTGCTACAAAGAAAGACTTAAGAAACTTAAAAACCACCTCTCACAAAAACTGAGTCCAAGTTTACGATTCCAAAATATACGCAGCTAATTTGGTTTTGAACACTTGTTCCTTATAAGAAACTACCGAGTGCCCAGCGGCGTTTCCAGCGCGGCGCTGTTTATTCCCAATTCCGTGGGAATAATCAAAAATCCCTTCTTACTCTCCCTTACTCTCACTCACTCATATAATAATAATATAATCTCACGCCTTTTTTTTTATCCCCGAGGGGGTAGGCAGAGGTATTCCATTACTGGATATACCCACATTTCACGAGATATATTGGACCCCTAAACGTGATAGGTGGTGAGCCCATCGCCGGACCGGGTCTGTTTACACATGTCTCGGAATTAATTCTGAGACCTGCGGGTTTCCTCACGATGTTTTCCTTCACCGTCGAGCTAGTGATAAATATGTACGTAAGTTTTTGAAAAACTCATTGGTACGTGCCAGGATTCGAACCCGAGCCTCACTGATTTTCGGCCGGCTCTTTAACCGTCCGGGCTATCACTGCTCACTCACTCACTTACGTCATTAAAGGAAGCTTTTTGCAAAACTTAATGCTTCTTGACTCAGCTTCAGCTGAGCGTTGATCAATCAGTCAGACAGCTAGGCAGTTTATTATTTTTTAGTAAATATATTGTTGCCTACCCCCTCGGGGATAAAAGGCTTGAGATTATATTTATATATTTATTTTAAATATATTGTACCTACTTTGTTTTTATGGGGAAGACACTGTTAGCCTGTAACAAAGTTATTTAAACTAGTACAGGCTGAAGGACCTGAATATTTATTTGTCATTTTTGGAAATCAATATATTAATTATATAATTAAATATTTTAAATTTTTCACACCTTTCTCGTCAATAATGTCCAGCATGGACACTGCGGTCTTCATTGCGGGGGACGAGTCAGTATCGATGGTGAGCAGCTCTGAAATTGGCTCACTTGGTGATTTTTCTTTGATTATATCCTGTAAACAATAATATACTCTCACATTGATGAATAAACTATTAAGCATCCAATGGTATTGCTCGCGAAAAACCCCTTTATCCTTTTAATTAGAAATATCTAAAATCCCTAAAGCTGATCTACGAGTACATTTTACATTTCAAGTTCATAAATATTATAGTTTCAAAGATAGATGGATAAACCAATTCATTTATTATCAACAGCCACTAACCTTTGCATTCAGGGTAGTCTGGGGCAAGTGTAAGCCCATCATTTATTAAAAACCTACCAGTAAACATCTGCCTTTAGGCATTAAGTTCGCTATAATGTATACAATTCTCTAGGTACGTTACCTACAGTAAATTTGAAAAATTCTTCCTTCCTAGAAACTTCGCTCCTTACCTCTTCACATCATCGACCGTATTATATCTGATCTAGATCTTAACCTTATGATCTCCTTCAGCAATATTGTCCACATTAAAAATTTACTTACAGGCTCGACCATCATTTTCTTCAGCTCTGGTTGGCTTTCAAAGAATTCCCAAAATGCGCAACACTTCTCTTGAATAGCGTCAGTGTCTTCTTCATTGGGTGTGAAGTCGATCACGATGTGCTGAGACACCATTGGCTCCCCACACTCAACATCTCCAAATGTGCTGAACGTCTCAGCTTGTGCTGTAGTAATTTCCGGAGTACTTTCGTAGGAATCTGAATCACAGTCCAGAAGAGTTCCTCCTGCAGTGCTTGCCATGGATTCTGCATTAGATTTTTCGTCTCCCATGTCGATAGATTAAATTAAACAACGTATGTAGAAAACCAGTGTAAATGTGTTAGAAATGGAAATTCGTTTGCTCAAGTTGCTCCATTTATAACAGAAAGGAGTGACAAGAAAATGACATGAAAATTATTGTCATCTTATTGGAATTTAAAATCTTTTTCAGTTTTTTGCACACATTGCATAGATAGATAGATAATAGTAAAAACTTTTTAAAAGTATAACTTCATCAAAGTCTTCTCAAATGATTGTCAAACATCGAAAGTCAAGGAAGTAATAATTTCGTTCAATCATGTCTTTTGCTTTCCGAAGCATAACTGAGGACAATATCTCTTTCCAACCCTCAGTGCCTTATGGAAGTGAGGCATCAGAGAGTATCAGTGATCTACATGACAACATGAACGAATTCCCAATCCCGAATACTGTGTCTCATACACTGAGCTCCAAATCCCATGACAATCAGCCAAACGAGCCAGACTCCCAAAAAACAAGTCAGAACCTCCACGGAGATCCTTTGAAGCCAATAAATTCTGAGAAAAGGGATTCCAAACTACAGGGTTTCTTCTCAGATAATGATTTCTCAAATTACTTCAACAAGCGTGATGATAATAATACAACTGATGATTTTGTACGATGCTCTGATATATCGCCACCGATATTGGAGGTACAATTCCTCATAAAAAATGACATTTTTGTTATTGATGTACGGGCATCAACGATACAGCAGCCTAGTGTGGATACCATAGACAAATAGTGTTCTGTATGGCTCTTCCTGAATAAAAATATCTATTTTTTCTTATTTTAGGAGATAGATTGTGGGGAGCCTATGAAAGACCAACACCTGTGGATCGACTTCACTCCCATCCCAGGTGTTGATGACGACAGAGTGCTGTACGAGAAGTGCGCAGAGTTCTGGGCGTTCGTTGATAGTCAGCCAATACTGCAGAAGATGATAGTGTTACCGGTATTTTTTCTGACAGCATCAGAAGCAAAGAAGTTTCTTTGGCTCTTCTTTAAAATCACTGACGCCTCCTATTTCAATTAGTTTCTTTGGCTCTTCTTTAAAATCACTGACTAGACACCTAAATTATTTAGTAAATATTAATGGCGATTCTGCTTTACACCGGCCTATTTTCGGTTAGTCCTGTCCACAGATCATTAAGCTATGTATTATATTAAGTATGTTTTTTTTAATTAATGATTTTTGGGACGAAGTTTCATTCACTTGTATTTTTACATAAAATATCGTCTACTTCACAATTTGGTTTGTAGCATATACTCGATCCCTACACTCTTTTGCAGCCGGATCTTAGGCTATAAGTTTAGTCGCTGTAAAGCAGAATCAGCACCATTAGGTTGATTCATGTTACACCGGGCCGGGCCCCGTCCGGGCCCGGACGTGCCAGCGCTTCATGCCAAAAGTATACTATAGATGTTGACCGTGCCACGGACGGAGCCCGTCCGGGCCCGGACGGGGCCCGGCTCGGTGTAACATGATGCTCGGCCTTTAGCCTGCTAGTAATATTACATTTGAAAAAGTTAGATTTTTCAAGTGTTATTCTAATAGGTAATATTTCTAGGAACCTCCTATTGAATGTCAAAGCGCAAGCTCGTCTACAGAGAAGATAGTACCAAAGCTGGAAGAAAAGGTCAAAGAAAAAGGAGCTATCGACTTCTTACCAGGTTTGCTCTGATCTACATAATAAACGTAATAGTCATTGTATACTTTATAATAATTATATAACTTAGTTAGCATATTATATTAATAGCAAATTGAGGTAGATATCAACAATATTGTAACATCCGCGGCACGACGACGAGTTGGTGAGACATGCGAATTTAAATTATTAAAATATACCCCCCTATAATTCTACTTACTTAATGTCAACTGTGAACATGTACTTTCAGGGTTAGGTCTGAAAGGATTCAAATTAGCACCAAAGTATTGTGATGAATACCCTGGTACGTACGATGACGGATATTACTTGAAGACCAAAGAGCAGAGCGGGCAGAGAAGACAGAGCCAGTCTACGAAGTATACTAAAGAAGGTATTTTACAGTGTACAGTCAAGTGCAATTGGAGCTTAACATATTGGACTTTGTAGTGTTCTTATAACAATCTCCTTAGAGGTCATAAGAGGTCACTATAAGTGTAAAGCTTCGTGTGCTCCTAACTGTACATTAACTTGCTCCTGCCTCCAACTTTGTCCATAGTAAGTTACATAATATAGAACTCTAAAGAGTAAAAAAAAATGCTTAAACTTACATGGTTTTCTCATGGATGCCACTGTTCAGAACTGGACCAAATTACTGGACCACACAGGAAGCACCAGCTTTGAAATAAAATAAGAATCATCAAAATCGGTTAACCCCGTCAAATGTTCAGAGGTAATAAACAAAAAAAATACAGTCAAATTGATAACCTTCTCCTTTTTGAAGTCGGTTGAAAAGGAACAGTGAAAGCTGTGCTTTTCAAAAACTTAGGTCCATTTACTTACTAGCTCGACTGTGAAGGAAAATAGGGTATTCAATTTAGGTGTCATAATTTAATAAGTCTCCTCTACCCAGCCAATTTAAATCAGCATGCAAATAATATATATTTTTTTTAACAATAAGTATAATTTAAAAATTACTTTTGACATTCGATCAAATTATTTGCTGAGGTAATTCTTTTAAAACCTTTTTCAATCAGCATTGTACAGAAACGACTTCAATGGTGACTGCTATATAATATTATCTTTAAAGTTAATAGATACTTATCTTTATCTGAATCTTTTTACTTAAAATATAATAAACATTCGCGGATGTTTTTCAAACTGATTCACACAATGACTGGGAATTGAACCTAGTCATTGAGATTGAGAAACTAAACGCCCTGTTTAGTCACGCTATCACTCGGTTAAAAAGAACGCCTAAAACGCAAGCTTTCAATAAAACACTTCACTGTAACGTAAAGATAGACATGTCGACTCAACGTAGTCATATACTCGTAGAGTAGGTATGCGCAAGTGACATGGTCTAATGGGGTCTAAAATATGCAGACCCCATCTGCTGCCGAGACGGAGTGCTGAGTCATCGCCACTGGATAAGGAATCGCTGAGTTTGTCAGTTTTGTATCTTTTATTTATTTATTTATTTGGCACACAAAACATTTAATGATATTTTATTTCTAAAATTTACATAACATTCCTAAAATATCTAATCATCAACCTAAACATGTGAGCTCAAAAAAGCAAGTATGCAGCGATGGTTTCGCCTTACAGCTACTTATCACTATTACATAAAGAATTATAAAAACTATTGAAATAAAAAAAATTCAAAAACATAAACATAAACCTTAAGAAATTAAATCTAATTTTGAAGACATCGATCTATAGCCCCGGAATATGAGGCCAAACGTGGATTGAAAATGTCAATCTCTTTATTTTTGGCACTCAAGTCGTTATACATTCGGCACATACGCATCACTTGTGTAATCTAAATAATGTATCTATCTACTCGTATACATATTATAATAAAATTCGAACGAGACGGTGTCTGTACATGAAATATTTTCTGAAAATTTCAGTGGTAGAGTAGATATTAATCGATGTATCCACATCGACTAAGTAATTGTGTTTTAATATCTATCAAAACACAATTTTTTGAATTTTTTTTCTGTGCAAGCATCATGCCAAAATTACTGGAGGGATTTTATGAAATTTGGTGTGGTGATAGCTGAGTAGGTAGTTCAACATCTAGGGTACTTTTTACGGCGGGAAAATGTCTAATTTCCACGGATTTTAAAAAAATGCTTTAAGAGAGAAATACGTACTACTCCGAAATGATAACACCTAGAAACTTAAAATGTGGTATGTAGGTGTCTTATGTGTCTTAGGCAACTGCTATGAAGGGATTTTTAGGAATTCTTACGGGAACGGGAATAAACTGGATTCGCGCGGGATCGCGCTTATTACTTACCCGAACGAAAGGGATCCATGCTGAGTTACAATAACGAAAAACGTTCCTTGTACAAAATCTAATTATGATTTGCAAAAAATTATTTGAATTGAATTGAATAATTATATATCTACTTAGTTAGTTCATTTTTTATCGTTCACATAATATATTTGTTAGAAGTTAAACATATCCGCAATCTTGGACTGTGTACAACCGCAAAGAAACATCGTTAATCTATCCTCTAGGATAATAAATAACGGGGCAAATAAATCACCAACTTCTTATCCAATAGTTCGCGATCCGCCGAAAATGCTCAAACTCAGTTGCAACGAGATCTTCTTGGAGTCACTTCGTGACGACATCGCCTTTGTCATTTCTCTGACTACGCAAAAACTTTTCTAGTCTATTTCTACTAACGCAAGAATAAAGTATTTACATCTTCCTTTGGCGTTTTATGTATAGATGATTTCAAGTAAACGGAATTCCTCGTAGTAACAGTCCATAAATTGTTTCGGTATTCTGCAAAAAAGGTGTACTTATGGTCAAAGATATTATATATAGAAAGACGCTTATGGTAAACAAAATCAATCAGTAGGTAAGTGTTATCACAATAAACAATTTAAAAAAACACGGTTTGCACTCCGGGAGTGCCGGCAGAAGTGAAAACTTGATTATTAACGTTGTGCATTTTTGATTTATTGGAATAGTTAGGGAATAGCATTTAACCTCTCTTGACAACATCGTGATTATCTTCTCTCTGCTTCTCTAGATATTTCTGCTAAATCTTATTTACCCAAAACACAAAGGAGAAGGGAATACGAACCTGTGACTCGTGATGACATTGACATGTTTACTTAGCAACACCATTAATTTAATAGCAATTTATTCATTTTTATATTGAAAATACTCGATAATCCGAATTTTCCGCCTATAAGTTGTCGACTCAGATCGATTTATTGTTTACGCTCTTCAATTTGATGTGCGTTTCGTTTGAGTCTACCGTAGACACAGTTTTTGCAGCGTACGCCAGAATAGCTCGCAGATGGCAGATCGCGCAAGCGCTCTGCGCCGTCTTACGGTATTTTTTCGATCAGCACACGTGACCTGACGCGAGTTTCACAGTTTTTACCCATCCCACAAAAGTGCTCAACGCCGCTAAAGAAGTTTTCACTTCAAAAAAACGACTTTTTTCCTCGAGGGGTTATTACTTTTCACGAGTATTACAAGATAGCATTAGAAGGTCAATTTATAACGCGATGACTGAATTATGGTTTGTTATCTATCTTTTTTATAAATAGGTTATGAGACACAATTGACACGGTTAGTCAGTCCTAAACTAGGAAGACCTTCACTGTAGGTACTAAACAACTGATAAACATACGTAGACACAAAGCTAACATACATGTCAAAGCATTTTTTGTCAAAGCCTCACTGTGGAGAACATGTAAAAATATATATATATATTATAATTTAAGAGAAGGTATAGTTTAATAATACTTTTTAATTTGAAAATGCAAAAAAAAGGAGCTACGTCTGCCAACAAACAGTTTTGCAGTTTGTCTGAGGTACCTACCTAATAATGTGTCTTGTAAAAAATATTTCTGTGAATAAACACTTTTTCTTTCTTTCTTTCTTTTTTCTTCTTCATGCACACAAATGTTGGCCTAAAGCCGACTAAGATGGCAGGGTCACTACCAACCAAAGAGATTAAAATATAATAGGACATAGAGTTAAACTTTGAAGCATGTTTGAAGCTCAAGCGTCATGTCAGTTAGTATGAACGCGAGCTGTCATTCGGTCGAAATTGTACTAGACTTATTCCACTTGGAATAACTTTTGGCTTAAAATTTTCATCGCTTTGTCCCCTCTATGCCCTATTATATTTTAATCTCTTTGCTACCAACTAAGCCAACAGGTCCGTCGATTTCAAACATTATAAAAACTTTTAAATACTCGGACAAACACTTAAAACAATTACTTACAGGCCGAGACGGGCCTGTTGGTTCAGTTGGTAGTGACCCTGCCTTCTGAGTCGGAGGTCGCGGGTTCGATCCCCGCTTGGGGCCGACAATTGTGTGCATGGACATGTCTGTTGGCTTAGTGTCTGGATGTTTAATATTTATTTAAGTATGTCTATCAGTTGTTTCGTACCCATAGTACAGGCTCTGCCTAGTTTAGGACTGAATAACCTCGTGTACAATTTATTGTCCCACAATTTAGTTAACTGGTAGTCGCCACAGACGTAGCTCCAGTAGAGTTCGCTTAAATCGATTTTGTACCGACTAACAATAGAAGACTCTATTTATCCGATAGTGACATGTTTATATTCGCGATCGGACTTACCAGTTTATTTTGCGAGGAAGCACGTAAACTGAAAGTTTTTGTTTATGGCAGAGAGCTGCCATAAACAAAAACGCTTACAAGAAACAACATAGACAAATACGGGGCTGCTGTGGAAACTGGATCGTCAATGGTTGAAAAGAGTAAAAAACCCAATTCAACGCATTAAACTAAAACATACAGTCGAATTAATAACCTCTTCCTTTTTTGAAGTCGGTTGAAAAACTAATAAGACTTGCTTTAAGATAAACTGCAAAATTATTTTCTTCTCAAGATAAATCTCATGAATCTGACTTTAATGGACTCACAATCACTCGTAGTTTTATCTAGTTTCAGTTTTCCTTTTGGCACGTCTCTATTATTCAAATTTTATTAAGTAAATTTTAGGTATTTTAAAAACTTTAATGACATCGACAATAGACACAGAAAAAAATTGCAATCAACGTAGAACAAAGGATATATAGCTCACGCATTTATTCCAGAGGGTCCACTAAAGACATTCCATTCTTGGAAGTAGGTACCCATATTTCACGAGTATATTTTTAACTCATGGCAGGTAGTGAGCCCATTGCCAGACCTCGGTACTGTTACCCATCCCCCAATACCAATTCTAGGAATTGCCAATTATATGATGTGTAGCGACACCATAATATTATATACTTAGAATGCGCCAATAGACGGCTGAGTTCTAAACCGCGCTATCGAAGTTTTCTAATGAGTTTGTATAAATACAACTGTCCAACATCAACCGTTGTTGGACCGCGGTCCTCAGGCACGATCACCTCGCCTGGCGGAAGATCTTTCCTTTTCGCGGTGGAGGAGCATTCTGCCTCAGCTCCTACATAGATGTTTTGCTGCATGCCCTCACTAGGATTCTAATCTGAGCCTTAAACATGACAGGCGAGCTCACTAATCATACAACTGTCACTGCTTTTAAAAACTGGCTTCTAAACTACGCAAAAAGATAATTTCTAACATTTAATAACTTAATTAGCACTAACAAAAGGTCTAGATTCTTTTCATAAACTTTCTTAACGCGTACTAAAGAATTATCTGGGTAATAAAGTCCCAACTAGGTGAAGAATATGCCCTAGTCAGGCAATTTGTCTTAAAGGCATAATAGAAAAGATCTTGGCTCGGCGCCAGGCCCGCTTGCAGCCTTCTTGCGAGAGAAAATTGTCTAATAACTTTATTTAATTGAAACAATTAATTTTAAGAATACCAACTACCTTTTTAGTTTTAAACAGCTGAAGAACTTAAGGTTTTAAATACTGCCTCAAGACTATATTGTCTTATTAAAACAATACTGACATTACAGTATGTAAGACATTTTTAGAAACGGACTTTATTATCTAAGACAAAATACTCAAGAGTAGAGTTTAGGGACATACTCGTATACCTATAGACGGCCGAGTCCTAAACCGCGCTATCGAAGTTTTCTAAAGAGTTTGTATAAATACAACTGTCCAACGTTAACCGTTGGACCGCAGTCCGACACGATCACCTCGCCTGGCGGAAGATCTCCTCTTTTCACGATGGAGAAGCATTCCACCTCCGTAATTCCACACTGGTCATCCCGACGTCAATTGAACAGGCAGGCAAAAGTAAACTCTACTGCAACTGGTGAAAGAATAGTTTCGGTCGATGTTAGGCCCCCAACTGATTCTTACAAACATTTTTTAAATAAATAAAATATTGGTTATTTAACAGTTTATAAAAGTTCTGCCCTGACCAGGAGTACTCGAGTCTTCATTGATGCAGACCTGGGAGAAGAATCGAAACCCGTCTCCTCGTCCGGAAGACGTTCGGGAACTCTGTTGCATGATGGAAAACTTCGACAAAAAGCATCCCAAGTATGCATTGACGATATGTCACGCTATTAATCATAATTGTTATGACGACATTAAAATTAACTAGTTGCTAGTTCTTCTAGGGGTACCTACTGCATTTGGAACTAGCAACGCTTCGGTGATGATAGACCGCAGCTTACATTCAGCCAATCTCCATAGACGAGTTTAAAAAAAATACATTATTCAAGTGTAGTTGTAACGTACGGAATTTAGTAAATTTTATTTATTTATATATATAAACGCTACTTTATGTATCAGAACACCGACAAAGTTTGTCTCACAATATAAATCTAGTAATAAAATACTTGCGAAAGTTTGTTTACTCTTGTTTTGTATTGAATTTGGTAGAAAGTTAGTTGGTATCCTAGAATCATACTGGAGTACTTTTCATATTAAAACGCGATTGAAATCTTGTAGAAAAGCTAGTTTTTTTTTATTCCAGGTCCATGGAACCTCCTGGTCACGCACCAGCGATGACACACGCCCTACTGCAGCGCTGCCATAAAACATTAAATTAATTAAATACTTAACGGAGATGCCAGAAGTTAAAAGTAAAATCTTTTCATTCCGACATGACCACTGAGTCTGTGTCTCGAGCTACCGTCGAATAGCCACTGGCTTCTAAACGGTACTTCGAATTTGCATCACAACACTATTTACAACAACCTCAATTTATCACGCCTTTAGCCACATAAGCACCCTTAACCGTCGTCCGCGACATGTCTTAAACCACCACAACGAATAAATCACTACGGACCCAAATTGGCCCCGCAACCAAACCAAAACATTTCAACCAATCTAAGACACTTTTTTACGGTTCCGTACTCAAAACCAACACCTATTCCCAACATAAATCCCCACATAGATTTCAACATAGATCCCAACAACACAACGGACCTACCCTGCATGAGATGAGAGATACGAGTATATGAAATGTTCCATCAATGTCGAATCCGTATATGTTGTCCATTTAACGTTTAGATGTGAGATTGTATTGCTCATACACTGTTACATATTATATAGACAGAATCGATTCTAGAGCTGGCTAGTATGTACATAACAAAATTAACAATTTATATATTATCAGACTAAAACCAACATGTTATCAAAATGAATTTATCTATATCTATATATATAAAAATGAATCCCTATTTCCCTTGGTCACGGCATCACGCGTGAACGGCTGAACCAATTTCGCTAGTTCTTTTTTTGTTGTGTTTGTTTTTGTCAGGAGAAGGTTCTTGTGAAAGAAAAAATTAAGAAAGTTGCGCGGAACATTAGAAACATTTAAGAAAATACAACGACCATTCTAACTCTTCTAAGCAGAATGTCAGAATTCCGACATTTTGCGAATCCGTAATTTTGCGTATCTGACATTTTGCGATTGTTCCATCTTATGGTTTTTGACATAACTGACAGTTGTACAGGACATCTGTCGGGTCAGCTAGTTGTACTATAATAATATTACATTTTTACTGTTTCAGATTTAATTATACTGGAAATGGTCTAAGATAGTTTTAGTACTTCATTGAACAAAAACAACATCTATCACCACTACTGCACCGCGTAGCTACCTCCGAAACAGTCTCAGTTAAACGGTAGACCCGTAGCAAGTGGCCTAAGAGCCGACGCTGATCAGACCTTCGTCATTTTATAAATACTCGAAGTTCGTCTGTGTCTGCTACAGGTGAAAACGATCCCCGAATATGAAGTGTGGATAACGGTGGCTTTGGAAGTTACCAGGCAGTAAAGGTCTATAAAATTGCACCTCACATTCGTTAAATTATAAAGCCGAGTTTTTATATATTTTATTCGTCTTCGTCGAAGGGTCTTTCCTCACACATGAGGAAGTATGGGCTATAATCTCCCACGCGAGCCCACCGCGGATTGGGAGATGGTGTTAGGCTAGTGGCCACTTAACAGTCAGAATTTTTCAAGCCACCCAAGGGTATCTGACATGGCTAAACGGCTTAAACACAACGAAAACCGGGACCTAACGTGCCTTCCGAAACACGGAAGCACTGACTGACCGCACCCAAACCAGTGTGAAAAAAAAAGATTATTAAAATACAATGGAATTAAATTAGAAACCAAACACTACAATTCGGAAGTCAGTCCCTTGAGGTCTTGAAATTAATTGTCACAGATACTAAATTGTCTCTGGTCTCATAGTTGTCTGGAGACGGCCCATAAATTGCAATGGTCCAATTTAATGGTTTGTGAGTGATTTCCCCGCGGTGAAATTTATGAGACAAATCGAGTTTGGCCTTTGTTCCCTAATTTAATTATATACTAGTTATATATCTTTTGCACGTGACTTTTCCCGGGTTAACCTATTTTTTTTGTCTTTATATGTTAATAACTAGCAGGGCCTCGCGGTTTCACCCGCGTAGTTGCCGTTCCCGTGGGAACACAGGTATAAAATATAGCCTATGTGTTATACTGATAGCTATAAAACTGTAAAGGTTCATCAAAATCGGTTCTGTAGTTTTTGCGTGAAAGAGGAACAAACATCCATACATCTACACATCCGTACACATAAACTTTCGCGTTAATTAAAAGGATTCTATTCTCTTACATATTTGTACGTACCTTTAAAATATTTGCACTTAATTTAAATGACTTTTTAAAGTAGTTCTCTAATTAGTGTGTGTTTGTATATACTCGCTATAAATCTAAGCTAACAAAAATTTTAATCCCAGTATATTACAATCGAGCCTATCTATCTATACATATAATAAAACTCAATTTCAATTTCAATTTCAATTTTCAATTTCAAATCATTTATTGTGACACACAGGTTACATTAATTATACAAATCATGCAGGTCTTAAAATTTAAAGAGAGAGCGCTGTGGTCTACCATCAGGCATACAATGTCTTACAAAATTATAAAATTACAAGCTAATCACATGATTCATATTTTATAGCAATGTCAAGAATATATTAACTGAATAATTTAATGTCAATGATAATAATAATAATCAAAATAATTCCAAATAATTACAAAATTTCAATAAAATAAGCATGTCTATATTGTGCTCTCATTAGTTAGTCGTCAAAAAATTCTGCTAAGCTATAATATGTTTTGTCTGCTAAATGATCATACAATCTATTCTTAAATACGATCATATCCTTTATTTCTCTGATATTAGCTGGCAATTTATTGTAGATTTTAGGTGCCATCGCAATAATACTTTTCGTGCATAGTACAGTTGTATGCGCCGGTATACACAACTGATCACAACGGCGTGCACGTTGAACATATGAAAAGCGGTCACAGTGACGCATTACAAAGATAGCAACCTCGTAAATGTAGAGTGATGAAAGAGTCAAGAGTTTTAGCTTCTTAAAGTAAGGTCTACAACTGTCCAGTCTCTTAATACCAGCTATTGCACGTATACATCTTTTCTGCATTACGAAAACACGTTCAGTGTTTGTCGCATTTCCCCAAAATATAATGCCATACCTTAGCCGCGAGACCACATAACCATGGTATGCGGAGATAACAGCCTGTTGATTTACGACATTTGATAATTTGTAAAGTGCATACGAGAATTGGCTTACTTTTTTACAAACAAAGTCTATATGCGATTGCCATTTCAAGTTAGAGTCTATGAGTAAGCCTAAAAATTTTACCACTGTCGTTTTCCCTATCTCAATACCGTCAAATATAATATCTGAGTGTATATGTTGTGGCATTCGTTGATGAAAGGTCATTACTTTTGTCTTCTCTAAGTTTACGATTAAGTTATTGGTCTTTAGCCAAGCAGTTATTGATGTGAGACTAGAACGTATTTCACTTTCGTCAAAACACACGACAGTACAGTCATCTGCAAACAATGTCATTGAATTATTAGTAAAATTAGATATGTCATTTATATAAATAATAAATAATAATGGACCAAGTACACTGCCTTGTGGCACTCCATATTTCACAACTTTTGATGTAGAGTCGTACTGATTGAGGGTTTTTGATCTAGGACATATCCTCTCTATCGTAGTTACTTGCGTTCTGTCTTTTAAATATGATTCTACGAGTTTTAATTCATTTCCTCTAATACCATATGACTCTAGCTTGTAGAGCAAAGTTTCGTGTCTGACATAATCGAAAGCTTTTGTCATGTCCATGTATAAGGCATAGACTGGTTTCCTTTTATCAACTCGACCGTATATTTTCCTTAGGAAGTCGTAAACAGCAATATCAATCGATTTATTTTTCCGGAATCCTTTTTGTTCGTCTATTAATATTTTATGTGATTCTAAATAATTGTAGAGTCTATTATAAATTATTTTTTCAAAAATCTTAACTCTAACGGGGCCGTGTCTGTACATGAAATATTTTTTGAAAATTTTAATGGTAGTGTATATGGTTATCGATATAGATACCGAAACACCAATTTTTGGAATTTTTGTCTGTCTGTCTGTCTGTCTGGTTGTGCACGTATCACTCAAAAACTACAAGACGGATTTTGATGAAATTTGGTATGCAGATAACTGAGTACCCGGGTCAACATCTAGGGTACTTTTTATTCCAGAAAAATATCTCATTCCCACGGGAAAATTTAAAAACTGGGTAAAAAGAGAAATACGTACTATTCCGAAACGATAACACCTAGAAACTTGAAATACGGTGTGTAGGTGTCTCATATATCGTAGCCAACCGCTATGAAGGGATTTTTTAGAAATTCCCACGGGAACAGGAATAATCAGGATGCGCGCGGGCAACGTCGAAATGGGAACCCACTATTTGAAATATGGTATGTAGGTGGCTTATATGTCGTAGGCAACCACTATAAAGGGATTTTTGGAAATTCCCACGGGAACGGGAATAAACTGGATTGAGGAATGAATGGCTCCGATATCTACTACCGGTTTTACCGATTTAAAAAATTTTTTTGCCAGTGGAAAACGTACTTTTCTGGGAGTAACATGGGCTATAATTTTCCCACGGGAACAGGCCTAAACCACAAACCTGATTTTAAAAATCCTTTCACCAATTTAAAGCGACATTATCAGGGAGTAAAAAGCCTATATTTTATTCCCGTATTTCAGCGAGAACGGAAACTACGCGGGTGAAACCGCGGGGCGCTGCTAGTACATATAATAAAACTCTAACGGGGCCGTGTCTGTACATGAAATATTTTTTGAAAATTTTAACCGTAGTGTGTATAGTTATCGATATAGATACCGAAACACCAATTTTTGGAATTTTTGTCTGTCTGTCTGTCTGTCTGTCTGTCTGGTTGTGCACGCATCACTCAAAAACTACTGGACGGATTTTGATGAAATTTGGTATGGAGATAACTGAGTACCCGGGTCAACATCTAGGGTACTTTTTATTCCAGGAAAATGTCTCATTCCTACGGGAAATATAAAAACTGGTTAAAAAGCGAAATACGTCCTCTCCGAAACGATAACACCTAGAACCTTGAAAAATGGTATGTAGGTGTCTTATACGTCGTAGGAAACCAGTATGAAGGGATTTTTAGAAATTCCCCCGGGAACGGGAATAAACTGGATCCACGCAGGAAAACGCCGCTGGGCACCCGCTATTTGAAATATCGTATGTAGTTGTCTTAAATATGTCGTAGGCAACCACTATGAAGGGTTTTTGGGAAATTCCCACGGGAACGGGAATAAACGGAATCCGCGCGGGCAACGCCGCTGGGCACCCGCTAGTAGTAAATAAACACTTAATAAAAAAAACCGGCCAAGTGCGAGTCGGACTCGCGCACCGAGGGTTCCGTACAACCTTGCAAATTTATGGTTTTCGTAATTTTTCCTTTATCTATGCTACAAGACGTTGCTTCGTACCAAATTTCAAGATTCTGAGTTCACGGGAAGCACCCTGTAGGTTTTGATTCCCTTGCAAGTGTCGAAAATTTGCGGCATAAACGGCTGTATCTTTTGATTGCGTTGGCTTAGAAGTTTGATTTTTTCACAGCTTCAAGGGACAGTAGACCTGAGTAATTGATATAAATTTCAGCTTCATACCTCCACGCGTTCCTGAGAAAAAGGGTCTTGACAGACGGACGGACGGACGGACAGACGGACAACAAAGTGATCCTATAAGGGTTGCGTTTTTTCCTTTTGAGGTACGGAACCCTAAAAAACATATACTTATTTAACGGTTTACTATACAGAATACTCATGTTATTAAAAAGACATAATATTTTGACTACATTTATCACTACGTAGTATAAAACAAAGTCGCTTTTTCTGTCCCTATATCCCTATGTCCCTTTGTATGCTTAAATCTTTAAAACTACGCAACGGATTTTGATGCGGTTTTTTTTAATAGATAGAGTGATTCCAGAGGAAGGTTTTAGTGTTAGCATTGTACCCGTGCAAAGCCGGGGCGGGTAGCTAGTATAATATATTTTTTAGATTCTGACGTCTATGCTGTGTTAGTTATAAGAAATTATATTTGCAAACAAACCCGCCTGGGCAGGCAGCGCAAACTGCAAAACTTTGGGGGACTTAGTTCCAGACTGGGGGAAGGGGTTCGAATAATAAAAATTGCAATTACAGTAAAACTTATTTTTTCCGAAATATTGGGATTAAAATTCGGGGTCGTATTTTTTTCAAATTACGTCGCAGGACAGGGGAATCTAAATTCTAGCGCATTTCTGTTTGGTACACAAATTGGGGATTGACTCGACATAGAGTCAAAATTTAAAATTCATTCAGTCTACTGTTGGTTTTATATTTAAAAAAATCTATTGAAATTAAACAGAACAATAGATACCTACATTTATTTATTTCACTTAATGTACCAAGAAAATGTACACATGACATGGATTTCAGTGCATGGCAAAAGGACTACAAACTCCCAAAAAAATAAAGACGGATGAACTACCTTCAGCTCATAAATCAGCGTTGCTGCAACTGAAAATTACATCCAGTACCTCGTTAGCTAATGACTAGCTCTAATTGAGTTAGCAGCTGCCTCTCCCGGTGATACACGCCCTGAATATACATGGCTGAGTTAATTTAATCTGTTCTTTCCGTTACCAGGTGTTCTTATGCTTCTTACACTTAAACTGTCCAGATGCGCGACCGTGTAGTCGGTGTCATAATAATAATTTGTGGGACCTTTTACATACGGTAATTTGGTTCCAAACTAAGTACGTTAGTAGAGTTAGTTAGAGCTTTGTATAAAACTCAAATTCAAGCTCACCACCTATCACGTTTAGGGGTCAAAAGAATGTCTCGTGAAAAGTGGGTAGGTATATCCAGAAATGGAATACCTATGCCTACCCCTTCGGGGGTAACAGGCGTGAGACTTTTTTTTCAAATTTCAAAGTCATTTTGTTTCTGTAGGGAAAAGAAATTACACCTATAGAAACGTCAATAAAATGGCACTCTAAACTCATTCTTAAGATAGGATAACTTTTCTCCGCCGACGAGTTGCTGGTTCCAAATGCAGTTCCTAAAGTAATAAGAGATATAATAATAGAGATAAACAATAAAGAGAAAAAAACTTAACTCACATTAATTTTTCCTTAAGATTTTCTACCAATACGTACCGATTAATTTTTTTTTATTGTCTCCAACTTAGATAAATAAATAAATCTTGTTTATAAACTTTTTCATTGTTTTGTTTCTAAAATGTAATAAGCTGTTAGATTGCTTATTACACATTTATAAGTAAATATTTGTTAGTATAGTGCTACTGTAAAAATACTAGATTACGATTTTTTTTCGATAGCCTAGGTTATTTTGATACAAAATTCTCACGGGAGTGGAGAAAAAGATTGGATCCGCCAGAAACGCCGCTGAGCGCTTTTTGATGTTTAATACAAATCTGTTCATAGGTACACACTGAATCTAGGAAGCTGCAAAATAGCTTTTACACATAAGCCCCCCTAGCCAAGTGGCATTACACAATCTAATCGAATGATCTTATAGATTGACATGTATGGGATTGACACTAGCGTTAGCGCTCGTTGGCTCGTTATGTCAATCCCATACTTGTCAATCTAAAAGAACATTCGCAAAGAGGTTGGAAGAAAATCATTCTAGAGAGAAACTTTTTCTTTAAACGTCTTTGAACATTCGATTAGATATGTCACTTGGCTAGGGGGGGGCTTATGTGTAAAAGCTATTTTGCAGCTTCCTAGATTCAGTGTGTATGAACAGATTTGTATTAAGCAACAAGAAGCGCTCAGCTCACTAAGGTTTAAGGGGGCGCTAGAAGTTTGAATCCATTCAGGTGGCCTGTACCGCCCCTGAAAACAAAAGGTGTGCTCTAAAACCCAATGATCCGACAGTCGCAGCTCCTGGCACGTAATTAGTATACAGTGTTTGCGACGCGTTCATGCTATGTCTGTCTACAAACAGCACCAAAATAATATCAACTATTTCCTTAATTATCACTCGGTGAAGACAACAAAGAACACTAAAGAGTAAAAACCGACTTTTACGAATATCGCTCAAAAATATCATCGATGTATACTTTTTTAGTTTTTGTTGATTTCTTAAAAACTGCTTGACCCGATCTCGATAAAACTTAAATATAATCTATATATTATAATCTCACGCCATTTATCCCCGAGGGGGTAGGCAGAGGTATTCCATTACTGGATATACCCACATTTCACGAGATACATTGGACCCCTAAACGTGATAGGTGGTGAGCCCATCGCCGGACCGGGTCTGTTTACACATGTCTCAGAATTAATTCTGAGACCTGCGGGTTTCCTCACGATTTTCCTTAACCGTCGAGCTAGTGATAAATATGTACGTAAGTTTTTGAAAAACTCATTGGTACATGCCAGGATTCGAACCCGAGCCTCACTGATTTTCGGCCGGCTCTTTAACCGTCCGGGCTATCACTGCTCTTAAAACTTAAATCTCTCGATAAAACTTCTAAAGTATGATCTACCAAACCAAAAAATAATCATCAAAATCGATTATGAATTGGCGAAGCAATCGCGTAATACATTAGAATGTAGAGCCTACTCCTATTTTGAAGTTCGTTGAAAAATAGGGGGTCATATTTCGCATCACGCAGAAAGTACTGCACCAAATTGGATGCGGTTCAGTTGCATTGATGCTGGTCTATCTTAAAATCAGGTCAAGTTTTATCTTGTTACGTCGGAGCTGAGTTATCTACCTATTGTTAGCCCATAAATATCGATTCAAGCGAACTCTATTGAAACTACGTCTCTACGCGTGACGTCACGAGGCACTGTCAACAATCCCGCGCATTGTGGCTGACGAGCTAGGCTGTGGCGCGTATATTGATATAAATGTTAGCTAGAGTCTCTGAAAGTCTGTAACTTAATAATAAACCATAATAAGGCTATCGCGTTATAAATTAATCCTCTAAATACTATTTGTACAACGCGTCACAGAATAAGCGCAATTCTTCATACACCCCAATTAGTGTATTCATATTTTAAAAATATGATGAATTCGTAATTTAGTTTTGTCTAACCAAATGTATTCAATAAGTAGTACAGTTTCCATAGGTAGTCCTAAATTCAGTTATGCTAATTAATTTGTAGAAAAAATTTTACACATTAAAAATAGCTGAAATCGATTACGTAGTCGATACTGAATAAAATAACTTCAGGAATTGCGCTTATTTTGTTACAAATTGTACAGGTATACCATTAAGGTAGTTATAACCAAATGCAATTTGATACTAGCCTGCCGGTTTCAGTAATATTGTAATTTCCCTAGCCCGATTTAGTTATATTATCAGATGTTACTGAATGTGCATCGCCACCGTTGAATTGAGAAACCGTCATTGATTGGTCAGCTTTTAATATCCGGTACGGTCAGCTGGCCTTGACATCATAGAACCAATCAAAGCGCGCGAGGCCCACATCCCCGTATATCTGCTATTGATAATTTCGCTAGGATTATTATAAAACTAGCTGGTACCTATATTAATAAATCTAGTTAGGATAACATAGAACTCTAAAGAGTGAAAAACCGACTTCAACGAATTATACTAAAAATACAGTCTAATTGGGAACCTCTTCCATTTTTGAAGTCGGTTAAAAAAGCGTGGTATTGAGTTGTTCGACCATTTGTCGCGCAAATTTAATAATAATAATAATCATTTATTTCAGACAATAGGTATACAGTCCATTTTGTTTATTATTTAAGACTTATAGGGTTTTTTAAGCCTGGATGCAGAACTGGACCAAATTATTCATGCTACCTATATTAGTCGACTATTGATGACTATAATATCATTCCATATTTAACGATGGTCGATTTTTTTTATCGACGTTTGTGTATATCAAATCAACCAGCCACATACAACTAATTACAGTCCCGGTGGTAGCAAAAGCATCAGTAAGATTAACATTTTGTTATATTCCTAGAATAAATGACTTTAGCATCTGTAGAATAGGTGTAGGAAAAACTTTCGTAGCGGATTTGAGTACCTTTAAATTTAAACTCGAATTGAATCCCCAATCAGGCCCTCCCAATACTTGATTAGGGCCATAAGGAGAAAAGGCCCACTTGAATTGGAGTTCAAATCCGCATTGATAAAATACGTGCGTAGCAATCCAAATCCTTGAAAGTAAGTTAGAAAGAGACGTAAATAATTATAAAAACATATTTCCAGCCGAAGCTACGTGATATGACCTAAACTTTGTTTTTAGGGTTCCCAGAGGGAGCCACTTGCCAACGGGACCCTATTACTAAGCCTCCGGTTTGCGTTAGTCTGTCTGTCTGTCAGTAGGATAATAATGTATCTCACTAGCGACACGGGTGCAATGCTTATAAGATTTTCCTGAATTTTCTTTGCTATAAACCTCACGGAGCCCGAGACCTTTCCAACCATATTAATCATGTTTCCATATAAATCGTCAGGAAGGAAAACCCGACTTATTTTTATATAGTAGATGAACCGTAATAGAACAGTCAAATTTTTCACAAAATGTGTAGGTATTTATGTTCGCTGTTATACTTTAAAATATGACAATAGTTAAAATTATTGGGTTTGAATCCTAACATGTACCTACCAATGAGTTCTTCAAAAAACTTACCTACATATTTATCACTAGGTCGACGGTGAAGTAAAACCTCGTTAGAAACCTGCAGGTTCCAAAATTGATGATGTAGCGACATTACATAGAACGAGCCAATAGACGGCCGAGTTCTAAACCGCGCTATCGGCGTTTTCTAATGAGTTTGTATATATACTATTGTCCAACATCAACCGTTGGACCGCGGTCCCCAGGCACGATCACCTCGCCTGGCGAAAGATGGAGGAGCATTCCACCTCCGATCCTCCATAACTCTGAGGCATGTGCACCTACATTTTGGCGTTAGCCTCACCACCTGTCACTTTTAGGGGCCCAAAAATATACTGCTAAAAAGTTGGTATATCATCAGTTCCTAAATACCTCTGCAGGGTAAAGGCATATGTATATATGTATGAACGCCAATTATTATATTACTGCCCTCCTGGAGTAAAAATCTATGAGTAAAGCGATATCGCTTCGCTATCAAAGCACTCATTGTGCAACCCAGCCTTCTACCTGGCGAAGTGCCTTCAGCCAAGTAAATATACTCGTCTTGGAAATTATTAATTACAACTTTAGCTTCCATTTTAATTGCTATCTTCACTACTTTGCAGAGGAAAACGAATTATTTTTCAAAGTAATCTTGTAGCTAGCATCTTTCAGCCGTAGCTTAGTAAATAATGGTTCATGAGATACGATACGACCCACTACCAAACATACAGACGGACGGACGCACAGTATGGACAGTACTATGTATTATATATTCTGTGGTAGGAGCTAGACACTGCAAAGAGAGAGAGATGGCGAGAGATCGTGAAGAAAGCTGTGTCCGCCTCCAACACTAATATGGACGCCTCAACGTGAGCACGACCGCTCTGCCAAGAGCGAAACGACAGAGAAGAAGAAGAGGGGCTTAGGTAATAGTGTCCCGTTCGCACACTTTGGGTAAGAAGCAGTAATCAAGCAAAAAATTTTTTGAATGTCTATGTATGTGGGATTCATAACCATTTACAGATAATCTGCAGTCGGGTAATTGTTTCATGTGTATATACTTCGGTCCTGTTGATTAAAATGTTTTAAAGAACAAAGAGTTATTAATAATGATTCTGTAAAAAATCACGTGTCAAAGGTTATCGTTAATTACGAGAAAAAATAATTATCGGCGATGTTTTGACGAACGCTCCACTGGATAAATATATTTTGTTCTAATTATTCACAGCCAGCTTGTTGTTCTCGGCAACACTTTCCGAAAGGGTTGGTATTCCTTTTTTATAAATACTTAGGTACTTACTTTCAATTTATTTTTTTCTTTATGAAAAAGTCTAATCTCATTTAAAAGAAATGAGATTAGACTTTTTAATTTTTTATCGCCAGATTTTGTGCTGTTGCTGCTCAGAACGAATTAGAATTAGAATAAATTTAGACAGAATGTGAAATACCTAGCCGCTATAACAACAAATAAAAATGATATTAAATTAAAGGAAAGAAGTGAGTTTTTTACATTACGAAAGCCTTTGTGTGCGAAATCAACTCACTAATTTTAGTACAAAACCCCAAAATGTTTCGCAGTATGTACCTACCTAAAGCATGTGTACCCCGAATACGAGTGTTCTTATAATACTTATTCGCAAAAATAATGAAGATTTACGAATAAAATTTCAAACGCCTTGCTTACTCCCACTTCGATGCCAGAAATATTTCCATATCAAATTAATTCTAATCAAATAAAGCGCGAATCGTTATTATTATTAATTAAGATTGTCTTGATTTGCGCTACGTGAAATTTAATTATTAATTAATATTCCAAAACTCGATCCCCTGTGTGTTGTGATGTTGTTACATATTATGTTAATTAATATGTATTAAGTTTTGATTAGATTATAACATTATACCGAATCTAAATCAAACACTCACATAGAAATAGAAAACGATTTAGAAAAAGGCCGCTATGCAGCAAGAGTGTTATCTTGCAATATTATAAACTAGCTTTTACCCGCGGCTTCGTTCACGTTTATTTCACCCCCTTAGGGGTTGAATTTTGTAAAATCCTTTCTTAGTGGATGCCTACACTGTATAAGCTATCTATGTGCAAAATTTCAAGTCTCTAGACCCAGCAGTTTAGGCTGTGCGTTGATACATCACCAATCAGTCAGTCAGTTTATCATTTTATAGATATAGATTACCTTTCTTAGGAAAAAATTGTGATACAGAAATAATATGTCATCTTGATTATAAAGATAGCGCTAAGAAAATATAAGAAAATATTTCTGCGCTGAAAAATGTAGAAACTAAGGCTACTTTAGAAACCAATCCAATCTACACAGTAAATAAAATCACAAAGTTTTTAATGAGGTCTTTATTAAGTATAATATATTTTTAGGATGGGTACAAAACATAACTTTGATTATGTTGAATTAATTAAAAACTTGTTATTGTCAAAAACAGTCGTCTTGCAATAACATGTCAGATAAAATTGTTTTGCAAAGTTAATCGTTTTGAAAGGCAAGGAATATAAAGTCGTTTGATGTAAAAGTTTATATGTAAGCTTATTCCATAATCGTAGTATGTAAGATAGAGATTTTAGTGAGAGCGCCATCTATTGGATATTAGTGGAAGCAACCTTGGAGAACACCCTGTAGTATTTTATAAGATTTAGGTATAATTATTTTCTGTATCGACTAGCTGTTCGTTTCATCTTCGTAGTTCCCGTTCCCGTGCTATAGGAACACGGGAATAAAATATACCCTATGTTACTACCTGAAATGTAGCTTCCCATTGCTGTAATATTTTTTTTAATCGGTTTTGTGGTTTACACGTAAAGCGTACCTAACAAGCAAGGGCACTTTGGAATTTATAATATTTAGCATAAATCTTACTAGTCTATATTTCTTGTGTGACATAAACAGGAAGGGTTCGGTTACGCAAACACAATTACAATATGGTGGACGGAATTCAGGGTAGATATTAATTAAAACTGATAAATTATCTGTCATTCTGAGTTGGATCTAATTCCCAGAGATTTTTCAATAGCCTGACAGGTTTTTGATAATGATATCTTTATAAGGTACCTACATCTGTATTTCAAATGTTTACAGGATGAATAGGTAAATAATATACGTTAATAAAAACATATCAAAACACTTTTTTTTCCTTATTTGTTAATGTAACTGATAAAATACATATAAACCTCCAGCCAGACCCAGACACTGTCATTGTCATTGTGTTCTTATCAACAATTTTCACCTTTTTTATCGCTGTTGAATAAATAGCCTAAGATCCGGCTGCAGAATTGTGTTGTTAACTGTGTTGTTGTATAAGTATATTGCCTCTTTATGTATGAAGATTTTGAAAAATCTACTGATTATTAGTCTTTATGTATATTGCCGAGAAGTGGACGATATTTTATGTAAAAAACAAGTGAATGAAAATTTCGTCCCAAAAATCAATATTTTTTTTATTAAAAATACAGGGTGGCGCAATAGAACGTGCATATTGCATCATTTTTTTTGGCGGGGTGGAAAGCGCGCGGGCGGGGGGAACCTTACCTCGTTGGTTAGGCGGGCTCATGGAGTTTTAGTCACTATGAGTCACTTCGACGGGAAGCAACGCGCATTTTGCGTGCGCGCGTTTTACCAGACCTCTCCTTCATACGTTGTTATTAGGCGACTATATTGTTCTGAATATGAACTACGGCGAATCAGTCAAGCTCCGAGTGCTAATTTAATTAAAATATGGATAAAGCGTTTCGAAGAGACTGGCTCAACGTTTAAACCCAAAGCAAAAGGTCGCCCAAGAACATCTAGGACCGAAGACAATATTGAGAGAGTTATGCAGTCGGTACAAGGAGAACCACAAATGTCTACTCGCAAGAGATCGTCCGTCTTACACTTATCGCGACGAAGTTTGCAACGAATTTTAAAGTTGGATCTTAAATTGCATCCATACAAGCTGCAATTAACACAAGAATTGAAAGAATCTGACTTCGGAGCAAGGCTCGCATTTGCTGATGAAATGCTGAATCGGTTTTCCAATTGTGACAACATCCTTTTCTCTGATGAAGCTCATTTTCACATGAATGGGTTCGTAAACCGTCAAAATTGTCGTTACTGGCAAAGTGAGAATCCTAAACTTAAACATCAGAAACCACTGCATAGTCCTAAAGTGACAGTATGGGCAGCAATCTCGGGCAGAGGAATAGTGGGTCCGTTTTTCTTTGAAAATGCGCGTGGACAAAACGTCACTGTTAATACCCAACGCTATGTTGCAATGTTGCAAGGCTTTTTGGCTCCAGAACTTGAAAATTCAAGAATAAGGAATTCTAGGACATGGTTTCAACAAGATGGAGCCACTTGTCACACATCTAATGACTCCATGGCGGTTGTGAAACAGATGTTCCCTGGAAAAGTGATTTCAAAGAGAGGTGATATCCCATGGCCCCCACGTAGTCCGGACTTAACGCCTCCTGACTTTTTTTTATGGGGATACCTTAAACACAAAGTCTACAGCAATAATCCGAGAAACATCGACGAGCTCAAGCAGAATATCCGTGGTGAAATGGCAGCAATCACACCAGCATTACTGAACAAAGTTTTCAATAATTTCCGTTTGCCGTTAGAGAAGTGCCGTCGTAGAGAGGGTCATCATTTAGATGATGTTATTTTTAAAAAATAAACTTCAGTTCTTACTTAACAATTCCTCAGTTTCATTTTAACTATACCTGTTGTATTTATTTTTTTATATTTTTTTTAAATATGCACGTTCTATTGCGCCACCCTGTACTAGCGGCCATATTTTGATAGGGCACCCTGGTAGATATGATATATATTCTCCTAATCATAAAACTTTAAGAAGTCAAATAAATAAAATGTTATAATATGTTTTTCCTTAAAATAGCCTCTCAATTTATATCTTAATGAAAGACCCATCTTTGTGGCTTTAACGGGTAGATTGTGGTGATGATTGCTCTACCGTTATTATTATCAGTGTCATGAGTAAATAAATAAAACAGACTGGTGTTCTACAAATAAACATCTAATAATACTTAAAGTACTACATACTAGGACATTTATAAATCTAGTCATTTCATTTTCTAGTAACACAGCCTGTCATCTTCAGCCAATAGAGCTTATTTCAATAATACCTACAGAACAATAAACAAATCCTGGCAACAACGTACAAAAACTACAATAAACCAGAACAGAAAAGATTTCGAATAAGTAGAAAACAGTGGGAGAGATATTTTACTTTTAAATATTTCCTTTAATGAAGTTTAAATATAATTGGTAGGATGTCCTAAATAATTGGAAAAAAATACCTATCAGTAAAATTGTTTAGAAATCTGTTATTAAAGGAAAGTTTTATGTTTATGTAAGTATAATTTACAAAGTTAAGAACATTATAAGTCTCACGAACTGCGAACGTTTCGAACTTCTAAAACAAATTCCTTTTTCCGAGACATTATACATTGAGAAAATAAAGATCTCTCTTCTCGCTACATTTAGTATTCAAGTAGAACATTTCATTGGAAATTATACGACCAGAAATTGAGCTTTATTCTCTATTCTTTACCTTTATTGAGCATCGAGCAAAACATATTGAATTTATGCCACATTAACTTACTAACCTACTGCAATATTAACCGAACCTTATATTGAAATTGAAGCCCGTATTACTCCTATAGACTTTTTCCAAAGATTCCAAAAGTTTCTCGTTGATAAGAGACGGCGCGTCGATTGCCCACAGATAATCTAAATGATTGAACTCCGGATATGGCACCATATACATCTCTGTCGTACTCGGCAGCCTCTCATACAACATTTTCACGTCCTTTTCACTCGATAACAAATCGTTTTGAGACCAGAATAGGGATATTGGCATCGTTACTTTGCTCAGATCGTATTCGGGTGGGGTATCTGATCCATATACCTTCTGATTGTGGGTGCCGTAGTCGAACTGCTGGAAATTTCCGCCTGAAACGATCTCTTGAGCGAAATGTACCGCCGTTTTCCACGACGTGCCCGTTCCTAAGTGACTCAGGAAAACTGGGAGTATGGTCTTATTGAATTGTTTTTCGTCGGCGCCGCAAATGTAGAAGATTATGTTCTTACACACTAAGGAATCCATGTTGTCCGTACGGCAGGCGCTCGAAATTCTACCCAACGATGACTGCTTCGGTATAAACTCGTGAGAACCATACAGCATTTCCATATACGCCACGTTGCTTGTGATTGGAGCTAATGCCTTAAGAGGGGTCTTGAGGTCTGACATGAAGACTACTGGGGCTAAGGCCATGCCTGCGCTTAAGATGTTGTTATATTCTGGTCTCAAAGAGAGCATGGCGAAGAGTATAGTGGTTCCCATCGAGTGTCCAATGTATGTGATCTTCGTGCCTGATCCTTTTACCTTCAAAATGTGGTCGATGATAGCAGGTACGTCGTGCTTAGCGACATCATGCCATGAGAAATTCCAATAAGACTTCGAATCCGTCTTCAGCGAAGCATGCTCTCGAGAATACCTGTTCCCTCTTATATTAGCCATCCACACGTCGTATCCAGCTTCAGCTAGGACGTAAGCCAAACCCTTTTCAGGACCGTTGAGGATCCAGTCAGCAGAACTGGCGAAGAGTCCATGATGGAGAAGTATGGTCTTCGATGAGACTTCATGACTGGTTTTCGAATGTGGTATCCTATGGAGGTTTAGTATGTATCCTTGTGATACAACAACGTGGGTTTCACATATGTATCCATGTCTGGATATAATCGCTGGCACAGTTAAGACGACGTCTGGGTTCAATAAACTAGCCTCAGCGTCATCGCTTGGGAGATATGACCAGGAGTCCATAGCCTTTCGGCTATTGTCTTTGACGCTTTCCACATAGCTGTTGATGTCGTTACTGATCTTCATTTGTTGATCTTCAACGTAACTGTTGACAGACTCCTTCATCCTCCTGGCTTCTTGGAAACCAGAATAGATGACTTTCTCTACTTTACTCTTTTGATCGTTAAAAAACGCCTTCATTTCTTCCGTGATGTCTGTTTCAAAGGGCCAAGTGTTCGCGGAGTGAACACAAACTATCGTAATGAGAGCAATAGTGATTCTGTTCATTGTCGGGCGTTGGTTGAGACTGGCGATGGACGATCCGGGTTTCGCAATTATGTGTCTCTCCCTGACCTCTCTATGAGGTCAATACGTCATCCGAGATAATGCGCGTCTACAAAATAAGTGCAGATATAGAAAAATACGTGGGAAAAACCGAAATTAATTGTTTCGTTACAAGCTTAAATAAACATCGTCAATAATTATATTAATATTTACAAGTACCCACCACGTTATTTGCCAGGTAAACGTAGCATGAACCAATTAAATAAAATTATAATATTTGCAGCTTTAGCCTGCGACTTTATCCAGCCTCTAGGATAAATAATAGCTCTAGGTACCTACCCAACTATATCTTTCTTCAAGATGCAAGGTAAGATAGGTTCAACAGTTTCCGTCAAGACCGTGAAAAGGTAACCGACAGACAGTTACTTTCTCATTTAAGTATAATATTTTTACGAACCACGTGGGATACAAAAATGTACTACTACTTTATTTCGCATACTTAATTACTACCACAAATTACACAATTTACTAGTCTCTACCTTGACACAGTGACATTATCCAATCACAGCGAATTACTTACACTCGAATCACTGGAGAATGTTCCGATTGTCTCTTCTAAAAAATTGCGGAAGCATGAAGGACCCTTCGGCTTTTAGATATTATTTTAAAGGCAGGTATAGACAGTACTTTCTAGAGCTTCCGAACACTATACCGGATAATTTACCTGGTAAACAAAACCAACCAAAAAAAGGCCTATACTCCATCTATACAATATGTATCAGAAAGGTGAAATAATAATTAAGGGTCATATAAAGTAGCTTATATACAGTTCGTGAAAAATGTCTCTTGTTTAATATACCTATACTATAAATTTGAAGTAAAACAACGTTGAAGTTATCATTAAAAAAAATCATTTTCAACCCTTAAATCAGCTGCTAAATGCTGTTGAACTCTCTTTTAAGTGACTAAACATGGTACAGATAAGACATCGTGTTTTTACCTACGAAAAACTAGACCGAGCCTATACACTATGAGTACTAAATAACTAATAGACATACTTAAATAATTATTGAAAACCCAGTCACGAAGAAAAATGATATGTTCATTCACACAACTGTAGGCCAACATGTTGTTCATTGGGAATCGAACCCGCGAGCTCCGGTTCTGAAGGTCACTACCAACTGAGCCAACAGGCCCGATAATACTCCATCATTATTTTATTATTTTTTCCATAGTTTTAAAGAAAACCTACTAATTTACCTACGTAAATATCTGACATTATTAGTCGTTGATAGAATTTTGTTAGTCCACGTGGATTGCGGTCTTAGATCAATGAAAAATCCATTGATCACTAGGAACGCTCGCGCGCTCCTTTTTGGCCAATAAGGACACTGCGCAAAGGTCAAAGGGCCGGCGGCGGCATTACTAAGGACTCTAGCTCCACCCTCTATTTATTGAGTGGTTCCGTATGTTTTAAAAAATATTCCTAATTCTAAGTATTTTATCTTATTTCACGTTATTATTATTTCACAATTGGCAAAAGTAAATTGTGTAATTAATTGGTTCATTATCCTTGTATCGCTTAAAATTATTTTTACGTCTTTTATTTTCATAGGGTTATGTTTAATTTTCAACTGAACCCTACAACAAAATTTTAGGAAATCGGCAAATTCTTTCATTTTCAAATCAATGAACTTAGTTGCTTCCTATCTATCAACGAGTGAAGACGTGTTATAATCAAAGAATATGACTCGCAACAGTCGCTACAGTGTCTCGCGATTATTCAAGTGAATCTTATGAAATGACTTTGTGTCGGTGCTCCTGACGGCAATATCAGTCAAGTTAGGGAGCTGGCTGTGTCACGTGCGCTTCGCTGAAGGTAGACTGCTGGATGAGCAGCGGATGCTATCCTTCAGCTGCTTCGGGAGAATTTATCAGGTGTGTGTGTGCGTCTGCGCGAGGCTGGTTCGTTCCGCGCTCAAACCCCCCAAGGTCGCGCACCTGTACGCCTACTCGTGGTGCCGGGACCTGCGGCTGGTGGTACCCACTGCGCACGGGTGGACATTTTGAGTTATTGTGCGGTATTAATGTGTGTGTAAACCAAATAGTAGGTTGGACCCTAATCCCAAAGTGTAAAAGTTTGATGAAACTACATAATTAGTATGTAGGTAGGTATTACTTGTTTAATGACAATGTTTTGATCAGTTAAATTTATTATTGAATAAAAACTACGTTGTTACCTTTAATTTTTTTTAATAAATGATTACTGCTATAACTTTTATTATTTCCAATAACATTTACCCTAGAATAAAATAGGTAGGTATGTTAAGGCGCGGGCGGCGACCGGCGCTCGGCGCGAGCGATCAGCTGCGCGCGCAGCGCTACCTATACCACTACTACGGTCAACGACACTAGCGCGTACGGAGCCCGTACGCTTTTATTCTTCAATCACAGGGTTGGCGAAAATTCACACATAAAAAGTAATTATTAAGTTTGTATGAAAGAAAAAAGTTGTTATATTAGATCTGATATTTTTGTAGGTATTTCGTTACACGATATACCTACATATACACCCTTCAATATTATTTCACCTTTCTGATACATATTGTATACGTAAGACCAAATGTTGTCTGGAAGGTTACTACACTAAATTTCAAATCGAGATACTTCGTCTTCTTTTCCAGATAATTCGGAATAAATCTTGCAAAATATTACCTACTGCCATATTGAATAAGCGTAGGTAGGTACTCCGTAACCATCACAGACCGCTATATCTCTTTAAATATAGATCTGTGGTAATAATATTGTGGAATTTCAATTAATGGGTAGCCTACGCTAAGATTTCAAACAGTGAAAACTCGAAAACTCCATTATTCGCTCAGTAGTTTTTGCGTGCTTTTGTACACATAGGAACAAAAAAGACAGACAAACAAAATTTTCAAATAAACCTGTTGTTGTATTTCATATTATATTATCTACTTTATTGAGCTTGAATTTCAAAGTCTATTGTCTTGATGTAATTAATTTGCTTATACTATAAATGAAGCACTCTAATGGAACTTCGCGAAATCTTGATTCAGTTTTAATTGACTGTTATTTAGTCCTTTCTAAAGGCGTGTGTTTATTTCAGCAGCCCCACCATACCATGCACCGAGACTGCCATTGTGAGTCAAAAATACCTACCTACATACTTATAGTGAGCAAAGAATCTGTTTTGACAGTTTATGAAAATCTTTCTTAATTTATCTGAAGACTTTCCTTTCTATTGTGTCAGATAGTGACAGCGTATATTCTCCAGATAAAGTTTATCTGACGATTGAACAATCAGCCCTTAGTAGAACAACATATTTTTATTCTGTAATCTGTAGGTATTGTGCAGCGCGAGTCGCAGGAACGTGGAAGAATATATAGTGATGGAGCAAATTAATTATGTGCATACTTTATCCTGACTGGTGATAGAAGTACCTACACAAAATGATGCATAGGAGTTTCTAAAATAAAATAACCTGGAACCTACAGCAAAAGAGGACTGTTGAGCATTCAAACTATTGCGTGTGAAACGTGGGACGTAGCTACGCTATTAAAATTCCAGGGACGAAGCAAAGGATAATAGCTATAGGTAACTAGCTATTATCCTTTGCTAATAATAATAAATATAATATAATATAATAATAATATTATATTATTATTATTCCTTTGCTTCGTTAATATAATACTTAGATACTTATTAAGTCGACTAGCGGGTGCCCAGCGGCGTTGCCCAAGCGGATCCAGTTTATTCCCGTTCCCGTGGGAATTTCCAAAAATCCCTTCATAGCGGTTGCCTACGACATATGAGACACCCATACATATTTCAAGTGTTAGCGTTTCGGAAATAGTACCGTACCTACGTATTTTTCTTTTTAAACAGTATTTTTTCCGTTGGAATGATAGTAAAAAGTTCATGACCCGCTTATTATCTATTATACTACTAGCTATCTCCACAATAAATTTCATCAAAATCCGTCCAGAAGTTTTTGCGTGATCCGTGCCCGTGATACAGATCATAGGACCGACATTTAAAAAACTGGTGTTTTCATAATCTACATCGATAATTTTATTATCTAAGCTAACGCTAAAAAAAAACGCTAAAAAATATTTCCTTACAGATAAGGTCTCGTTACAGTTTTATTATATTATAATTTGTTTGAATTAAATATATACTTACTTAATAAATAACAACCATTATCAAGTGAAGGACCTTGGCCTATTTCACGGTTATATTCGATATCAGAGATCCGGTATTGTCAACGTATTGGTAACATGTTACGTACCTAATCTACCTACAGACGATTCCCATTTCCTGGTAAATCACCTCTGATAGGTCACATGGTACTTGCATACATACATTAAATCATACATTCATTCTCATATTTCTGCATTATCTAACAGACTGAGCTCAGCTGCTTATGCCGTCAGAAAAATCAGATGGCTTACTGATGTAGACACAGCAAGACTCGTTTATTTTAGATACTTTCACAGTATAATGTCCTATGGCATCTTGTTGTGGGGCAGAGCTGCTGATGCAGAATCTATTTATATTTTACAAAAAAGGGCTATACGCGCCATTTACAAGTTAAGATGTCGTGATTCCCTAAGAGAACTGTTCAAAGAAATTAATATTTTAACAATGCCTTGTCAGTACATTTATGAAAACATTATGTATGTACGGAAAAACATATTACTGTAGGTATACTAAAAACTGTGACAGGCATTATAATTCACAACATTTCATTTTCTGAACCCCCTTAAATTATAATTTAGATTGAAAGTATGTACAAAATTAGGGTACACGTATTTCGTGTTTAAATTTTTAAAAAAATATTTCGACCCTAAAAATAATAATTAAATTACAAATGGGCGTAAGTGCAAAACTCAGGTATGATAAGCACGCATACCTTTGCTTAGGTACACATTTAAAAAAAATACTTTCTGTCATTGTCAATCGATATTTCGATAACCGGTTAACTTTGAAGTGGTATTAGTTAAACACATGTTTTTATGTGCTTTGATATTTTTCTTTTATCACGGACGACAAAATGGAGTCTAGCAGTCACAGAAAATACAGACAAGATCCATTAATACCTTGCTTTGTACCTGCTTGTAAAAATACTGCTTTGTTGTCGCCCAACAAACACTTTTTTCCTGTGCCTCGTAGAAATCGAGCAGAATGGTGTGCAGCTGTTATGAAAGAATATGTACCCAAAAGTTCAATTTATATATGTGAAGACCACATCAATGTAAGTCACTCAATTTATTTATCTGTTGTTTAGGTTATTTTTTCCATTATTAAGCCGTGGGTCCCGGTTGCGGTCTTTTTCGAGTAGTCTTTATACAAACCATGCCATAAGACAGATTACAAACTTGACACCTGGGTTATCGGGCCATTATTCTATACATACAACTTGATGATGATTCAAAATATTTATGTAGGTACCTGCATACATGAAAATTTCTGTTATGTATAAAAACATTAATCTTAAATAACTTATTGGTACTGGTTAGTGAGACTTTATAGATGATTATTTTTATTTATTTTTGCTTTTTCAGCTTGAAGAAGACTTATCCAATTACAATAATTGGAGAAAGGGTGTCAGAGGGAGGCTGAAAGAAAGGGTTCCTGACTTGAAAAACATTGGTGTTGCTGAGTTGCAAGAAAGTGTAGATGAACTACTACCAACTGCAGTAACAAGAAATGAAAATAAAGGGGTTTTATGTGTAACGCAGTATAGTCATAAGTCTGTGCAAGTAAAACCAATAACGCAGTGTAGTCATAAGTCTGTGCAAGTAAAACCAATAAGTGTGACTCGCTCAACCATGACCAAGAAAACTAAAACTTGTGCTGTACAAGAAGAGGAACAAGATTTAGTTCATGAAGAAGAAAGTCCATCAAGTGTTGGTACAACCACAGAATTTTCTGAAACAGAATGTTCTGGCATTTCAGGAGTTCAAAAGCAAGATTTGTGTGGAAGACATTTCTTATTAAAATTAATTAAGGCTAAACCTATGACTTATTTAGGCATAAAAAAACAGTTTTATTGGATTGTTGAATATTTGTCAAAACACTGCAAAGTTTTAGAATTACACTTAATAATTACTCTATACAAAGTTAGAAACAATGATACTTTTTCTAAGATAAGTGATATTTTTCAAATTTCCTTAGTTTCTGTCTGGATAATATTTCACAAAACTCTAAAAGTTTTAGCTTCATTTTTTAGACAACTTGTGTATTGGCCTTCTGGAATAGAGATAAAAATAAATTTACCTATAGTTTTTAGAACAACAAAAGAGTACTCTGATATTCAAGCAATAATAGATTGCTTCGAGATTGAAATAGAAAAACCAAAAAATCCCATACATCAATCTCTTACCTGGTCCCAATACAAAAATTGTAACACTATTAAGTATCTTATAGGAGTTACACCAGATGGTTTCATTAACTTTATATCAGAAGGATATGGAGGACGTATATCCGATATGAATCTACTGGAACAAAGTGGATTTTTAGAGGTGATTCCAGAAAAATGCACAATTTTGGCTGACAGAGGATTCAAGCATTTAGAAACGCTACTGTCAAGAAAATCAGTTAGTGTTCTGCGTCCTCCAAGTGTAATGAAAAATACTAAAATGACCAAATCGGAAGTGATTACTAGCAAAGTTTTAGCAAGTTTGAGAGTCCACGTTGAGAGGGTCATAAGAAGAGTGCGTTTGTACAAACTGCTAAAGCCTCACTCAGTGGTAAACAATAAAATAGTGAGTGCTTTGGATGATGCAGTTCTAGTGTCATGTGGACTAGTAAATCTTCAACCAGCAGTCATTAAATGTTACTAAATTCAAATATGTCTCTAAAAGAAACTTCTAATAAAACCAGCTGTTTTGCAGTCTGTGTTATGTTATACTAGCTGTTGCCCGACTTATATACCCTATGTCCCTCCTTGGGACTCAAACTATCTCCATACCAAATTTCATCTAAATCGGTTCAGCGGTTGAAGCATGAAAAGGTTACAGACAGAGTTACTTTCGCATTTATAATATTATTATAGTAGGGAAGTAGGGTTATAGTGGGGATTGTACTGTACATACTATTTAGGTAAGTGAAACCAACTGTAGGAACTAATTTAATTAATCATATCGTATCGGATTACACTTTGATGCTGACTGTTAATTCAAATAATCTGTGTAAAAAAATAAAAGCTTTTTGTACATACATAAAATGGTATTTATTTTTTTCAAAGAACCTTGAAATTAGGCAAATTATTTGCTAGGCACACTTGCAGTAGCATTAAGTTTCGGAAATATATATTTCTCCCAAAAAATTTCACCATCTTGTAATAATTTTGTTACATATAATTTATCAAAATATAACCAATATTTATGGTAAACTTTATTGGTCTCAAATTTGGGATCAGCAAGACAAAACAATGCTTTTTTTTTATTGGTTGCTAACATCTGCATTTGTACCTGAGCTTTATATTTTTCAGTGACTCGATTATCTTTTACATAATTTTGCATTGTTTTTTCCGTTAGTGGACATTTGATTTCTATGCAAAAATCTTCACATACACCATCAGGTGAAACTCCAACAAAAGGGGTAACCAGTTTTAGTCCACAGGGTTCAATTTTTGTATTTAAATCAGCTTGAACTTTTTTGATCACTTCAGCTTCAAGGCGTTTTCCCCGTCTTATCGCTTTGGTTTCTGGAACCTTATAACCACCTGAAAATAAGCAAAATTATGAAGATATGATACTTGCAAAGTGAAAAAAAAATCAATTTTAATGAAAACATTTTTCAAAATAAGTGTGAAAACAGAACCAATGATATCAAACATTTTCGTACCAAAAATTGTTTTCACTAAAGTTCCATCAGTATGGCACTTAGTTGCTTCATGTATTCTAGATGCTGTTAATCGACATTGTCTTAAAGTGTGCCACAGCATATTGTCTGCTTGACCTCTTGTGCATTCCTCTAGGGTCTTTATTATATCTGGTGTCAGCATCTTCTCTGCAAATAATTTCAGATTTGTCAGATTAATATCATTAATTCCAGACTCAATTTTGCACTGTAGTAAAATGTTATATATGCTGTATTTGTCCAGAGTTTCTTTTAAACAGTTATAGTTTACAATCATGGAATCTCCCGTTTGCCTTTTTTTACATTCTTCCACAAATGAATGTTTAATGTTTGGTGGCAATGGTACAGTTGACTGATACTTCCTTTTCACCATCTCTTTTGCGAGTACAAACCTGTCCTGAGTCACAGCCACAGAAAGCTTAGGCTGAGCCCAATAACAGGTCTGAGATGTCACGGAAGGCTCATCAGTGCGTTTTATCAGCCACATCAAAAAACAGATAGTATGTTTACAACCACCCTCACTTGCTGCACAGTCATGACACTTCACATCTACTATCTTCTCTTCTACCTCTTCAATAACTGCAGCAACAGTATACATTTTGGTACGCACTCTATGTTCGGGTGTAACTCTACCCCGCACCGAACATACAGAATTTTCTCTTTTAATTTCAACATAGCCAACGGATTTTTCGACATAAGCTTCTCGCGAAGACATCAAAACCTTGGTGCCTCGTATTTCAGCAACATTGAAACACTCGTTCTCCCGCATATACTCTAACAGCATAAGATAGTCCACCTTAGGTAGATTTCGGCTATCAGCCATTGAATATCCTTCGCTAACCTTCATATTATTGAACTCTTGGATTAGTTTTAAAAGCAAACAGAGAAAACATTAGGAAAACTAAGAAAATCGCAACAATTTTGTTTGTAACCACCTCAAATCCACAAAATGTCAATGTCAAGTCAATACAACAATGGATAACTGTCAACGTTGTAATTTTTTTTTTATGTCCTGCAGTTAGGCTAGGCCAAGACACAAAGTAAGTTGTACCTACGTTTTCATTTTTGGAATATTATTTAGAAATTATTGATTATCTCAGTATGTGTTCAAAACTCATGCTAAACATGTACTTTGTAAAATGGCATATTACCAGTATGGCAGTAATGGCAGTCCAGCGCAATACGATAGCGAAAAACAAACGAAACTATGTACCTAACCCAATTTAGTATTAAGTAACAATTGATTAAAAGAATATTGTGTTGAGGAGTTTCTTGCCCCGCTTCTTCTCCTCAACCATACATGCTGAAGCGGTGGAGTTGATTGAAATGACGTTCAATAAGTGGACTTGTAAGTTCCTATTTTGGATAAAACATTTTGACTTTTGACTTTTTTTGACATTACATTTCAGCTGATTGCTGTCCACTGCTGGACAAAAGCCTCCCCCAAGGAGCGCCAACCATTCCGGTCTAGGGCAACCCGCATCCATCGACTGCCAGACACCGTCTTTAGGTCGTCGGTCAATCGTGCCGCAGGGTGCCCTACACTTCGTTTGCCCAAACGCGGTCTCCACTCTATGGTACTTGCAAATTTCATAAAATAAATACTTTGTATGATGGCAAACACATACGCGAACAACACGCATATTACAACTATGAATGTAATATGCGTGTCGTTCTATGTGTACTATCAACAAACGCTAACCCTGATACATTTGGAAGAATTGTCTTTTGAAATCTCAAGTTTTTGTGACCCCAACCCTAATTAGAGTTAAACAATCAAGAGCCATGAAACACTTTTTTGTAATTGTCATTGTTACTACCTATAAGAAAGGTCTTTGTCGCCACGGGGTGGTAACAGATAGCTGCTCTCAAAAACTACACTCAGATGTATCAGGCAGAACTTTTACTGATAGTACCTAGTGTCTTATAATAATTTATATTTATAAAAAAGTCAAAAATCATTTAGACAAAAAATATGTACTCGTATGAACAAAACACTTAGAAACGTCAATAGTCTAATAACAAGGCACTCTAAAATCGTCCATGAAGATTGGCTATTATTAGAGCCTGACTTGACTGAACCTAAAGCCGTATACAGAAAGAAAGCCGAAAACTTATCGGCGCCGATAAGCGCCGATCGGCGCCGATCGGCGCTAATCGGCGCCGGTCTACGCAGGTAACCGGCGCAGGCATTTATATGAACAAGCGCCGACCGGCGCCTATCGGCGCCGACACGCGCCGGTCAGCGCTGGTGCCGCCCGCCAATCATCGTACGACATTTTGCTCGCTCTGCTTCAATCTGCTTGCTTTCTGTAGAATGGACCGGCGCCGATCGGCACCTACCGGCGCCGACAAGCTTTCAGCTTTCTTTCTGTATACGGCTTAAAGCCGTATACAGAAAGAAAGCCGAAAACCCATCGGCGCCGACCGGCGCCCATCGGCGCCGACCGGCGCCTATCGGCGCCTACAGGCGCCGGTCTACGCAGGTAACCGGCGGAGGCATTTATATGAACAAGCGCTGATGGGCGCCGACCGGCGCCTGTCGGCGCCGATAGGCGCCGATCGGCGCCGACCGGCGCCTGTCGGCGCCGATAGGCGCCGATCGGCGCCGACTCGCGCCGGTCGGCGCTGGTGCCGCCCGCCAATCATCGTACGACATTTTGCTCGCTCTGCTTCAATCTGCTTGCTTTCTGTAGAATGGACCGGCGCCGATGGGCGCCGATCGGCGCCCATCGGCGCCGACAAGCTTTCGGCTTTCTTTCTGTATACGGCTTAAGACCCCTCCGACAAGGCTGAAGGCTGGATCCGCCCTTGGGGGTCAATAAGAGAGATGAGATGAGAGATGGTGAAATGTCGTGCGTTTTGGCTTGACCCCCTCCCCCTCTGCAATCTGACTTGAGATTTCTTAAAATACGTATTTTATTTACATTATATTATTTACTTTATGCTCGATTGCGTTGGATAATCTACACATAATATTATGTTGTTTGTAATTATTTATATTAAGATGACCAATTACCTATATTTCTAGTACCTACCTATTCCCTGTGGAAAAAAATAAGGGATATTTGCCATGACTCTGAGATTTGATTTTGATTGTGAGATTCGGCTCGATCCCCGTGTCCCCGTGTCAACGTGTTAGTAACGATATAAGCAAAGTCTGTGAATGGGTCACGAGATTATCCTTGCTTCGGAATGCTAATGAAACCGTTGGTCCCGGTTTTCGTTGTTTATTCACAATGGAGACGTTAAGCCATATCAGATAACTACCTTTGGGTGGCTTGAAAAATTCTTGCAGACTTACCTAGGTAAGTACTCCACTACCCAATCCGCGTGAAAGATTATTATTACCTATATTATTTGACGGACCTGTGGGCTCAATTGCCAGTGCCTTCTGAGTCAGAGGTAGCGGGTTCGATCCCCGCTCGGGGCCAACATTTGTTTGCATGAACGGGTTCGTGTCTGGTCGTTTAATATTTTGTTATATATGATTTCTGATTGCCTAGTACTTAAATAAATACTTAAATAAAAATAAACACATAAATAGTAAAGGTAAAGATTATTACCATGTTCTAATTATATACCTAATAATAATAAAAATTGTGAAATGATAGTTCGAGTATCACAGCCTGCTAGGTTCATATTTTTTGTGGAAATACTTTTTTTAAATACCTAAAACATATATTATTTTATTAAATTATAATTGTAACTGAGGTATGATGATCGTTATTTATTTGTCAAGTTTTATTGTAAAACGTATTAAACTAGATCATTGTGCTTCTGGTTATGTTGCTAGGTTGGTAAGCCTGTGTTCCGCTAACGATAGCAAATATTAAATTTCCAGTAAGAACATAGTTGTAACTATAAGATAATTATTGTTTAATTCCTTTCAAAATTTAATAATAATTACATAACCATAATTCAGCCTTTTTTCTTGAGAATAATTGTTTTGTCATAAAATCACTAGATAATACGATATGCTAAAGACTGCATTTTGTACTTGTTGTAACTCGAGCGCCGACTTGACATCTCTCTATCGAAAAATATTATTGGGCAGTTCTTACAGTGAAGGAATTTTGGTGGGCTCAGCTCGTAGCTTCTAAAGTTTTAAATATTCCTGATTTATTTTTTATCTGTGACAGTTAACTAATGGTCTACTATTTGGGCACTGAAATTCAGAGCGGTAAGAAACTTATTTCTTGCAAAAGAAAGCCCAAAAGTGATCAAATTTGTCACTTTCCTGTGGGGCGATTTTCCAAAACTCAAGCTTTCTACCGGAATAATAAGCAAAATATGTACATAATCAAACAGATTAGCAACAAATTACAGTAAGAATTAATATAACTTTGCTAATACATAAAAAAAATATACGTAACTCCTCCTTTTTAACCATTTTTCCTTAGAGAATAGAGGCGACAAGAATTTCGTATCACATTCCTGTGAGCTAAAAAACATGATAAAACACCAACAATTTAAACGATAAGCAAAGTTGCCAGACTTTCGATGCAAAGTGCCTACCTCAATGTGTCCATTGCCGCTCAATACGAAGCCGATTAGATAATCAGCCAGTCGGGACGGAGATTTCTTCTAGCGCAAACGTGTTCGGGTCAGACAAGTTCTCACTCGTATGGTAAGTACTTACGTAATCAATATTTAATTTTTAATTTTTTTTTAAATAGTTTTAACTACTAGACCTAGTGTAAATATAATAAAAAGATTTGAAATTGCAATCAAAGACAGCATTTTTGTAGAATTCATAAAAAACCTTAAAATTATCACTTTCCTGTATATCACTTGTCTGAATCCACTTAGACAGGAGAATGATAACACTGCAGGAAAATGATAAAAATTCACAGATTTGTTGTTTCTGTATGTAAAAACGTACCTGAGAGTTGAAAATTAGGTACTTTAAAGGATCTAAAGTACGTATACGTGTAGTTGTTATTGTTTTATTTGTATATTACCAGATATTACTTAGTTACCGGGAAGAAACAAATATATTAGATTCCAATTGTCTTCTAGTTTTTGTGGTTAAATATTATTAACTTATTGAGGACTTTTTCACAGAAACCAAAATGCCACCTAAGAAAAAGAAGAGCCGGGAAGAAATAACTAGTAATAGTACTCAAGAACTACTGCATAATCTTTAGACACTCGAGAGCAATGAATCAAATTTCGGAAACTAAGAATGCTAGCTTAATTAAATAAATTGTGTTCAATAGACAATATATTACCCCTTAAATGAAAGTAATAAAATTTCTGAGTCACTACATTTTATTTCATGTATTGCATAAAAATAGCATCCTCACCAATTGACCATAAATGGATCAATGTGTTCATTAAGGATTTCTTCCACATATCTTTCGCTAGTTAAAGAGCTATTTTCTTTAAACACCAGTTTTGTGCGACTCTCAGAAGCAATCAAGTACAGACCCATTATCCTGGATGCATGCTTGCTTGAATCGTTCCCCTTGTCTTCTACACACTCTGTGTCCTCCATCGTGCTTGTAGCACATACATTTTGATTCGACGGAGAACATAACTTTTGACCAATCTTCAACACTCGAATTTAAGTGGTTATAAGCATATCTTAGTCTTGAAATACGATACCCATGATCCAGTTTAGGGTAAGTGGTTTCAAGTTACCTTCAGCAAGTGGTGGTCTTACTGTCCATATGTTACTTCCTCCAAGGCGTCGACATTATGTTCAGTTCTTCGATTACGAAGCATGGAGTTCACAAAGTATCGATCTTCTCGTGCTCTGGGACACCGGTTTCTACCTGTTCCTGGTCTGCGTAGGTTAGAGCCAGTTTCCTCAAAATGTCAGAGAACTCTTTGTACTGTTGATAGTAGCACACCGACAGTCCTGGCTGTATTGCGCTGCCTCCGGCCGGTTTCCAGCATTTTGACAGTTCTGGTGCATTATTCAGGTGTAAGCGACATGATTACAGCTTGAATAATAAATATTGAACACTATAAACATGGTTTATATATCCACTTAAATCACAGATTAGAAACAAAAGCAAAAACAAATGCCAGTACCAAATCTTCGAAAGTATCCCTTTTTGAAATTTGATTTTCTATGACATAACTTCACAGTTACTTAGATGTTTTAATACCTTCATTTAAGGAGTATTTAAATGTCTATTAAACAAAAAATATTTCATTTAGCTGGTACTATTAGTTTCCAAGATTTTCAAGTATCTTTAAGTGTACCGGATTCTTTGCTCTCGAGTGAATTTTTATCATACAAAGAACTGTTTAAAACGCTGATGATTGCTAGTGCTCCACTGTTTACTCTTTGTGATTATTTGTTTCTAAATAAACAATAAATATGGACATTTGTGTGTGATAATTTAACTTTCCTGGTTCTCCTCATTTTCCTGGTAGTAAATTAATGCTGTCATAGTTGTATTTTATATTGGTTTTCAATCCAAGGATAAAAAATATATGTTAAGTACTATGCTATTAACTTATTATGCATTTCTAAACATTTTAAACCATTGATTTCATTTTCCTGCGCCATGTCTCACTTGCCTGTCGTGTAAAAATCTTAAAACGGCCATAATTTGAAAATTTGCAAATATTTTGTCTGACCCGCAATACTTTGGCTTATTTAAGTCATATCCTTGATGTCTGGCTAGTTTGTATACTAAATCTAGTAAAAAAAAGTGTGGAACCAAAAAGGTCCAGTTTTATTCCTTCATAATGAGAACTACCCTATTGTTGAAACACATTTTTCTGATCCTGACTTCGAAGAGTAAACTACTATCACAGACTCTGTGTTTCTCTGCTCAATCTCCTCTGAGGTGTTAATTTCCAAAGTTAACAATTTATTTAAGTATGTTTAGTAGGTACTTACCGTTAGTACAGGCCCTGCCTAGTTTGAGGCTAAACAACTGTGCGTGTGTACTGTGTCCCACAATTTCATTATTTTTTTATTTTTATCATGGCCTCATGTGTGAAGCAAGGGGGTTGTATCCACGGATCACGGTATGAAGACCCTTGCCCATATTTCCAAGGGGGTTGACAGAGGAATTCCATTTCTGAACCAACTAGAGCATGTTAATAATGACTTAAACTCTTAGTCTAGATTATGCGCTATAATAAGGAGTTGTTTGCCAAGATATTAATAGTTTGATGAGTCTATTAGACTATTTATCGCGAAAGTAATGCATCGCACACGCTCTGTCGACCTGGTTCTGTTATGTCAGTGACCCCTATTTTCTTAGAAAATACTGGCGATAAATAGAAGATGGCGACTGTTTACTTCTAAAAAGTACCTACTAAGTAGTAGGTAGTATAATAGGTACAGATTATGGTCTGTGTATAATACACTACTAGTAGTATAATATTAGTGGAGCCGAATTTCGATTACGCCTACAATGGGTTTAGGGGTTCCGTACCTAGAGGATGCTAACGGGACCCTATTAAACTATGTTATTACTAAACCTGTGCTGTCCGTCTGTCTGTCTGTCAGCGGCAGCGTTGCCAGACCTCCCGATTTTTAAATCAAAATTTAATGTCCCGCGCGGGCGGGACAGGCTCAGTCCCACTTTTCGGGTAGGCATAACTCGACCGACCTAAATTTTAAATCAACCGCGCATTAGACACTGGCAAAATACACGATGCAATTGCCAAAAAACCGCGAGCGACGATGGCGTGCATGCATAGTCAAATTTATTTAACTACCTATAAAGCAAGATTAATTGCGCCCCCCCCCCCCCCCCCCTAGGCCAGAAGTTTGGTACGCCCATGTTTTGTATGGCTATTCTTACTATTTATTGTCTCAAATAATAAGACAAATATTTAAAAACTTCTGATTATATAAGTACGTTTTTTATTATGTCCCGCTTTCGACGAAAGAATCCCGCTTTTTTCACTCAAAAAGTTCCAAAATCCCGACTTGGCAAAAAAAAAACTGGCAACGCTGGTCAGCGGGCTGTATCTCATGAACCATAATAATTACAAATTGTGGGACACATTTCACACACAGTTATTTAGTCCCAGACTAGGTAAAGATGGGTACTAAACAACTGATAAAAGTAATTAAATAAATATTAAACACCCAGACACAAAGCCAGCTGACATGTTCATGCACACAACTGTTGGCTCCGAGCGGGGATCAGAAGGCAGGGACACTTAAAATTTGAACAAAGATAAACATAGAAGAACGTGTTTTTAGTTGGTGATCATTCGATTCACTCTGTAAGTGTACTACGCACGTACGCGTGTTGTTTTATAAAGCTATCTCATAAATCTTTGCGGTACTTGGACTACGACAAGCAAAGTGCGGGCGCCCAGGTACTACTTATAATAACAATAATAAATTGTGGGACACAATTTACACACAGTTGTCGTATTCCCAAACTAGGCAGAGCATGTACTATGGTACTATACAACTGATAAACATACTTAAATAATTAATATTTAAGAACAGACACGAAGCCAATACACATGTTCATGCACACAAATGTTAGACCCAAGCACACTTTACTTAGATAAAGCAGTTTTATACTGATAACGAAAGTCATCACTCAGCAAGCTACAGGTCGGTACAAATAAAACCACTCGTTAAGGAGATAAAATACGTTTAATTCTTAAAATTTGTCAATAATAATTCAGACAAGAATCGCCGGTACAACCATATCTCTCAGGATACTCCGTACATACTATGTTATACCGTATGCAATATACACAACAAAAACTATATTATATATCGCGTACCTACATACATTAGACACAAAGTACCTAGAGCATTAAATGCCTTATATATTAATGCTATTATTTAAACAATCATGTCACGCAAACTCCCCTCATACTCTTTTTCATACTTTAGGTTACACATTGCTCACTGGTCGCCTCGTTTCCAAACGAAACTATTTCATTTTGAAAACGTTTAAAACGTATGTAAATTATTTAACATTATTTGTTCACTTTCAGAGCCCATAATCCTTATACCTCTCCATGCCAATAAATATTATCATTATCAACTCCTAAAGACACACACATGCCGGCGGCGGGTTCATGCCGAGCGGCTATGCCTCCTTACTACGGCTCCTTTGTGCGGCAAAGCCGGCGGCTTTGTATGCCGCCGGGTGCACGGCGGCTTGGCCGGCGGCTTACCCGGCGGCCCTGCCGCCGGCACTGTGTGTAGGAGCCTTAACAGCCCACTGCTGAGCTAAAACTAAAATTTGCTGACACACTGATAAATCCCTTTAGGGGTATGTAACTGTGTTTTGTAACCAGTTACAAAAGAAGAAAATGTCCTCCTTTCTGTAACCAGTTAAAAATTATTAAATATTCAAATGGACTTAGAAATATTTTTAAATAGTTAAAATGAAATAATTTCTGTTATTCGTATATACTGGATGATTTTTTTTACCGTCTGGAAAAAAATATGACGTATAAGGTATCTAGAGCCGAAGTTATACACGAGATTAATTGTTAAATATAGTCATGTTTAGTGCAATTTACAAAATCTAGAAAACTACGCACAGTACTACGCGCAGCTGGCGGTTGTAGGTAAATTGCGCGCATAAATGGAAGCTACGAGCCTGTTTCTTTTTAAAATACTATTTCAAATATCTCAGTGTGTATTATTGACTACAATTGAGTAGTGTATATTAGTTTAAGCAAGAAAAAAAATTTTTGAGAAAAAAAAAATTTTTTTAGGTAACATTGCTAAATGAATTTATTACACTTACCTATCACACCACATTTTTTTCCAGACGGTAAAAAAAGTCATTCTGTATAATAGTTGTTATGTTAGCTTCTTTTGTCTGATTGGTTGAATAAAACCGTAACGCTTTTCAATGACCAATTAGAACATTTAACATGAGATTCAACAGTATCATCAAATTTTAATTTCATTTGCGATTCCGACACCTTAGGCTGTCCTCACTCCTGAGGAAATCTGTACTATAATGACACGCTAGCCCACCGCGGATTGGGTGATGGTGTTAAACTAGCGGTCATCTAAATGACAGATTTTTAAACATGTAATGGAATAACTGCACTTTGAAACTTTTTGAATAATTTAATAAATATGTAATGGAATAAATGCGGTTTGAAACTTTTTGAAGCTATTTAAATTCTAGCGACGGTAACGAAGATAATGGAGGAGATAATGGGTTTTTGGCTCCAGAAATCCATCTGTCCTAGAGAAGGTCATCCCATAACAATGAGCAAATATTTATGCAAGAGGGCAAACATGTGTTGTAAGGTAAGTCATCCTCTTTTTTCCTGTACAATAATATTGTCGTATCGTATATCATCGCGTCGTATATCAGAAATTACGAGTCACTTTGCGTATTTTAAATTATAAATAGACTCAGTTAATATTCCAGTATGGTCGCCAGGGAGCCAGTGGCAAATCAGAACCAATCTACAATCGTTCCGATAAAGCCTCTCACTTAACATATTTTAAATGCTAAATTACAATCTACGTGCTTTTATTTCCGTGGTCTTTACTATTCTATATTTTATATAACATAGTACTAGAAGTAGCGTTAGTTTACAAATTGTAATTATTATTGTATTTTTATATAATAATATAATTTTTACACCTATACCGAAGTTGTTATATGAAAACGAAGGATTCGACTATGCTAAATCACAAGGTGCAGCTGGTCGCTGCAACTGCGCCGTCCCTTTCACACGAAAGTATATTATCACGAGTGTTGTGAGACAGCTAGTCAGTAGCAGGACCGCCTTTCCATACAGTTAGCTAATCTGCTGGCTTTCCAAAGCAAGTTTTTTTTAGAAAGTTCTATATTTTTTTTTGTGTAGAAATTATTATTATAAGTTATAGCTGAAGTTATTGTAACAGTGACATAGTAGTTTTAGATAAAAATAGATTCTAACAAGTTGTAATTGCATTTGGTAAGTCAGCCAGGTTCCAAACTAATTTGATCGATATTCCATACATAAATAAAGCTTAAAATACTTATCAACTATGAACATAACAGCATAGTGAAATAAGCGGTTACTATATTTTTTTTATAATACAGAAGGTATATGATTTTTACAATTGAAAACAGATCTACTTTTTCAGTTTGAACCGATGTTTTTCACGAATAAACAAAAAGAAAAATTTTCTCCAGAACAACTGGAAACCTTTGCCAAAAATATATATATATATATTTATCCGCCGTGAAAAACGTCGATTCGCACCTCCCAAAAAACAGAATATATATTTAAGAAACGTCAGTGATAACTTCTTGTTGTAATAACTTAAGAACGAAATATTCAATCGAACAAAGCGAGGTGGGTCCCATGAGTGGAATACATTCTAAAACAAAACATCACTACTCCGATGAAAAAACTATTTATCGCGTATTATAGTGGCATAAAGTCGTATTTCCGTAAATTATGTACTATGTTAAATTGGTGTCTTTGTTACCTAAAGCTATCACGAGAAGCTACAAATGAAGTACATCAACAAACTTCTGTTATCAACTTAAATGGGTTGACGGGTAAGTAATTTGAAACTAAAAAGTAATTTTGATAATAAGCAGTGATTGCCTTACGTTTAAAGAGCCAGCTTCTCATGATGATAATCAGTGAGATTCGGGTTCAAATCCTGGCATGTACCAATGAGTTTTTCAAAACCTACATATCTATTCATCACTTGCTCGACGGTGAAGGAAAACGTGAGGAAACCCGTAGGTTTCAGAATTAATTCAGAGGCATGTGTAACAGACCCGGTAAAGCGATGGGCTCACCACGTATCACGTTTAGGGGTCGAATATTCTCGTGAAAAGTGGGTATTTCCAGAAATGGAATACCTCTGCCTACCCCCTCGGGGATAAAAGGCGTGAGTTTTTTTAAAGTAATGTTGATTAGTCCATTATATTTTAGCGATATAAAGCGCTGTCGTTCACCATTTTGTGGTACAGGGTCTCGGGGTTGTATGGCATATGGTCTGCTTTTCGTGCCATAGGACCGTGGATTAATTTGCATTTCACTGTCATTAGATGATACTGAAAATAAAGTATATCTATTTACGTACTACGGCATGGCGAATCAAAGGAACTCAAGTATTTTTTTAATATTTCGTATGGCTTGCTAAGCTGCGCCCGTATTCGATGGCTAATGAAACTAGACACCGGTCACATACAGAACAACAGCGAAATACTGTCCATGTAAACGTGTAATACTTACAAGTTTACGGCTACATCGGCCCCTACTAAATCAAAAGTGCACTCAAATATTCAACAGACACATTTTAAACGCCATTTTTGAGGAACTGTGATCGAAAGCTGGCTAAAAAAATTGGTTGTCTGTAAAGTCGGTTTATGGACTATAATTTTACGTGATAACGTCACAAGAAAACATTGATGAAAAATTGCATACTGGAGTGTAAGAGAGATGGATGCGTCACAAGCCGAACGCTTAGGCCGGTCGTGCCTCTCTATCGCTTCTTCCGGGCGCTTGCACGCTCGGCTCAGGCGGAACGTGACAATGAGTCATGCTTTCGTGCAGCCGGCTTTCATCGATTTATAAGGCGTTATTACATCAAAAATCAATCTCTCAAGCGTATCAAGTTAGCCGCATGCGAAAGAGACAGAGATAATTTTCATGGTTCAGTGCCCTTATTCACAGACATGTGTATGTGTGGTACAATCAAGAGCACATTAAGCTTTACACTTGTAGTGCGAGTCTGACCTCTAAGGCGGTTGTAATAAGAACGTTACAAAGTCCAATGTGTCAAGCTCCACGTGCTCTTGACTGTACGTGCCAGCTTTCGATAACAGATCTGTATCTGGTTTGATCGAAGTATAATATTTAGTACTAAATCTGTTTAATAAGTCAGTTTACATTTTAATAGGGTTGTGTCCTACCTAGTCAAATCAGTTACTTTTTACGATCTGTCAAAACGAAATTTTACTATGGAAAATGTACTGAAATAGCAAACCGTGACGTCATAGTTTGTAGTACTCAATTGCAGCACTTTTTTTGATTGTTTTATTATTTTTAAATTTGCTATAATTGTAAATTGAAAATCGAAATACATATTTTGAGGTGTTTTGTGATAATCTTTTTAATGTATGACTACTCGCAATTTAATTTCGATGCTGTCAACTACCCAATTACGAGGAACTCTAAATATGTCACAGAGACACGTAATAACATCAACGCAGCAAAGATTTTGTTTAAGACTTTGTAAATTTACCTACAATAAGGGAAAAATCCTAAAAATCGTTTCAATTTCAATATGTTGTACTGCGATTTTCGAAATTCGATCAATTCGCTTAATAAGTAGACGTTTTCTATATTAGTCTAAATTTTCGAATGATATTTCAGTAAATATATATTTTTTTTACCATCAGGTATCTATGTAACTTTCCGAGCCAATACCAATGTAAAGGTATCACCACATTGTCACTTTTGCAAAAAAAACTTTATACTTATTACATTTCCACCCATTTACCTCTTAGTCATATCTTGTTTCAACTTGAAATTAAATTACAACTTATATATTAAATAAAAAAGTTTAAGATATGCCGCAGAAAAACATGTCAACAAAACTAAACTAGTACCTATTTAAAATGATTTTTAAATAATTGTACATTATTTTTTAATCAAGTTTATGCATATAGCTTTTAAAGACTATTATAATCTATGCGGATCAATAGTACTTTTTTTTTTCAGTCTAATCTAGTCTATTACCTTGGTTGCTTTTCTTGATATGTTATGCAACATAAGCGACATCTTAATTTAAGGTTGGTTGTTACCAAAGAGATTTAAATGTAAATAGGGCATAGAGGTGACATTGGCAATATTTTCATTCAAAACTTTGAAGCCTAAGCGTCATGTCCTTGTCATGTCAGTATGAACGCGAGCTGTCATTCGGTCGAAATTGTACTAGACTTATTCCACTTGGAATAACTTTTGACTTCAAATTTTCCTCGCTTTGTCCCCTCTATGCCTTATTATATTTTAATCTCTTTGGTTGTTACCGTGCGAACTAACTTTAGTTGTGAAGGTTTTTACGAAAATACCTCTTAATTTTTTTCTCTGCGACATATCTACTATTGAGTTAATATTTTAAGTAGTTTTCATTTAAATAAGTAACAACGGTCGGTTACATATTTATTTTCAACTAAAAAATAAAATTCTATTTTATCATTGCACTTAGTACTTCAATATAATGTCGGCATTGGCATCAAAATCATGCAGCGTCATTGCTTGCAAATAAGTAGTATCCAAATAAGTCACTGCATAGTTTTGAGGCGTCACTGTATGCATACAATTAAAAAATCAATCTGTCAAACCGACAATTCGAGCGTCGAATTTTATAATCTGACGCGGAGTCCACAGCGCTCGCCAAACTTAAAACCGAAATTAAATCGCACTACTGCATTACTTAGCGTAAACTTAAAGTTACCACTCAAAACAACACTTTAACTTAGCACTGTAGTCCAGTCGATCCGGCCGACTTTCGCGCCACTACACACACCTACCGTTTATTGCTAGCGCACTGATTGGTGGAGCCGTGGAGATCGCGTGATGTACTAAGCCTGTGATTGGCTGAGAATATTCTTGAAGGTGAAATATACTAGTGTAGTTTATAACCTATATTGCGTTTCAATACGTCCCATACACAACAGAAAGAGTTACAAAACAGCGATATCGAAACCAACTGTCAAATCACGCGTTCCCCATTGGCTGTCCAATCGACCAATGACACGCCTCAGCCTAATTTCTCTTCTCTCATTGGTCCATCCCGCTGCCGACCCAACCAATACGCGGCCAGTCTTCGTTCGGCGCTGGCCGGCGGTAGGCTAACTGGAGGTTATCTGCCGGTTAGCTTACCGCCCGGCTGTGGCAGCAGACTTCTTGGGGCGTCAATATGCGCGCCGGTCGTCTAAGTCGGACACCTGGAAATATCATACATGGGTCAGTTTTATGGTTATCCAGTTCACTGTGAGAGAACTAAAAATCACCAAGACTCGACAATCTGCCAGGAGAGGGCTCTAGACTCTTTGGGCATATAATGCGATCGCCACACCACAGCCTCGAACGTGACATCATACAGGGGCAAGTTGAAGGCAAGCGCGCTAGAGGAAGAGCCCCGGCAAGATGATCGGATTCCATTAGACAAGCATGTGGTTCCATGCAGAGGGCAGCCCGCATAGCCCTTGATCGTGTTAAATGGAGGGATATAGTTCTTGGTCACGATCCTCAGTCATGAGGAAACGACGAAGAATAAGAAGTTCACTGTAGGAAATGACCATGTACAGGTAGAATAGAAACCTCTTTAAAAACGACATGAAGGAGCATAATGTGACAATCACGTGTATTTTTACGTGCGACAACGTAACATGAACTGTGCGACTAGGTGAAAATCCGCAGGCCGTGAGCTTCTCTAAAATCATTAGAAAGATGCAAGAACAGTGAAGCTCGGGTTCGAATCCTGGCATTTACCATAGAGCTTTTCAAAAACTTAAATTAATAAATATATACGTATGTGTAACAGGCCCGGTACGTCGATGGGCTCACCACCTATTTCCAGGAATGAAATATTTACCTACTTACTTACCCCCTTTCGGGGATAGAAGGTGTGAGATTATTTATTATAGGATGACGGGCGGAACGTACCCAGCGACCAATAACGACCAGACGTATGTCGTTAGAAAGCTCTTTTCATGACTATCATTTGTTATTATGGGGGCTAGTCTCAATTCGTTGTGGGGAAAATGTTATAGTTACTTAAATGATATCTATTAAAATAAAAGTTGTTGATTGTAGATATCTAAAAAAAAACTGTTTTAGTGTGGATTCCATGTACTTTCAGCGTTATAATGTTAAGTATGAGGTCAGTCAAATCGTCGTCATCGGTTGGCATCGGATGGGTGAAATACGCCGTTCGGTACAAACAAAGGCGGCGATCGCGGGCGGCCGGCGGGCGAGGCGTACGTTTAGCATATCGGCAGTTAAACCTTGCATTAATAGTTTACGTAGGGATTTGTAACTTTTAAATTCTTTTTTTTAATCCAGATATTTAAAAAATTGTTTTTAAAAGTTACAAATAACTAACAACTTTTATTTTAATAGATATCATATAAGTACCTATAACATTTTTCCCACAACGAATTGAGACTAGCCACCATAATAACAAATAATACTCATGAAAAGAGCTTTCTAACTATATACGTCTGGTCGTTATTGGGTGGTAGGTACGCGTCCCATACATTTTTGCCCGTAATCCTTTTTACAAGATTTTATTTATCTTGCGATGGATATTTGTATGGGTGGAATCCTGCAACTAAATATTGAAGCAGATATTGTCAACAGATTGAGCTGAAATTTGGCATATTTATATAAGTTCGGTGCCAATGAAATAATTATGGAAATTATGTAAGTAACAACTCTTTATACATATACACCCATAAAAATATGCAACAAGTGGCACAATGATAAAAAAAAATACAATGGGTGGTCTTATCACTTTTTTATGGGATCACCGAGCTGATCTGATGATGGAGCCAGGAGGTGGATATCGCAACTCCTCAATGGCTAAATGGCTACTCGTAAACCGCTCGAGAGACCTTGTATTATTAGTGTTCATAGGGATGTTAACAATTTTTCGGAATTGCTTTTATTTTGAAGATTGACTCTTGTTTACCATTAAAAAAATAATGTTAGTATTTTCGATGCGAAAATATACAAAAATAAAGTAATTTTCAATTTTCCCGCTAAAACACTAACAACTGTCAAGTGATTGACATGACGTCACTAACCGCAAAACTTTGGTCGCGATTATAGACAGAAAGAAAGAAAATGCAGAGAAGTAAACAGTCTTTGACAGCTTGTTGTGCGGTTAGTGACGTCATAAGCTCTTATTGGTGTTTGCAGTCAGGTGACAACAGATTGTAAATATAGCATTTAAAATCATTTATAATAAATTTAATAAGTAATATTAACCTTTGGTTTGCCGAGTCGCGAAAAAAGTCGGCACCCGCGTATGCCGGGAACTTCGCGCGAACACTTCCAAATTCAAACTTCCTAAGGGCTCGTATAATCAGTTTTTGTGTCAAACTCAGTAAGTAACGGCTGTCTATGGTCTTTGACTTATATTTGTTTTTAAGGCAAAATTGTGTAAAAACTAATCGATGTCAGTTCGCGCGGATCCGCGCTTCGGCATACGGGTGGTATGGCGCGGATCCGCGCTTCGTCACACCAAAGGTTGAATTATAAAAATGAGATTTTCGATAATCTAATAATACAAACTATCATAAAATTAACAGTGTAGTGTTAATTTTATGACAGTTTGTATTATTAGATTATCGAAAATCTCATTTTTAAATTAATTTGTGATTAGTGTTCATATACTATAATTACTTATTATTGGGGTGTGTTGTGTAAAGATAATAAGTGGTTACCGAGTGCTTGGCGCGCTTGTGCGGCGGATCGTCGGGCGCGTCCTCGATGACCAGCTCCCCGCCCAGCGCCTCCACCTCCTCGCCGGACCCAGCCGAGCCCCCGTACCCGCCTCTACCAACGACAAAGGCAGATCACATTACCAACCTGTGTATACCTGGCACAATGCATCAATTCTTTCACCATTAGAATGATACAGCATCCCAGAGTATCATAGGTTAAATTTTATTCCCATATTCCCACGGGAACGGGAACTACGAGTATGAAACCACGCAGAATGGCTAGTAATATTGGATTTTTTGTTGGTAACGAATGAACTCATTAACTACGGGGGTGCATCCCAGTAGTACCCCATATATTCTATAGAACTACAGGTATGGGATAATACTGGAATGCACCCAACTACCGGACCGATTTTAAAAATTCTGTGACCAATGGGAAAATTATAGTCTATATTGACTATAATTTTCCCACGAGAACGGGACTTACGAGGGTGAAATCTGAAGTTAATGTCAGATAAAGTCAATATCGATTTTATTTAATAATAATAAATTGTGGGTCACAATTTACACACGGTTATTCGGCCCCAAACTAGGCAGAGCTAGTACTATAGGTACTAAACAACTGATATACATACTTAATTACCTAGTCACGAAGCCAACAGACATGTTCATGCACACAAACGTTGGCCCCGAGCGGGGATCGAACCCGCGACCTCCGACTCAGAATGCAGGGCCAACTGAGCCAACAGGCCCGTCATTTATAAATAGACATCGTCGTCGAGATGAAGTTAGGGACTCACGCGTAGTAGGGCGAGTGCGGATGAACGAGCACGTTCCCGGGCGCGTCCTCCTCTTGGATGGAGACCAGGTTGCCGCCCGTCGTGCCCACCACGTACTTCTCTGCAAAAATAATAATTGGGTAGTTGACAGCATCGAAATTAAATTGCGAGTAGTCATACATTAAAAAGATTATCACAAAAAACCTCAAAATATATATTTCGATTTTCAATTTACAATTATAGCAAATTTTAAAATAATAAAACAATCAAAAAAAGTGCTGCAATTGAGTACTACAAACTATGACGTCACGGTTTGCTATTTCAGTACATTTTCCATAGTAAAATTTCGTTTTGACAGATCGTAAAAAGTGACTGATTTGACTAGGTAGGACACAACCCTATAATATTATTATTTACTTATTATTATTTTTATTCCATTTCAAATACCTAAATGTACCTAACTCGTAAGTTATCACCAGAGATCGGCATTAGGTAGTCTGATTAGGTACCATAGTAGGTAAAGTTGCTACGAGGATGTAATATGGAGTTGTTAAAACCACCACTTTATTTGGGACTTCTGAAAATTTCCTGGGAAATTTCCGAGATTTTTCTACAGTATAACATTTACTTACTAAATATAAACATCTTTGGTCTTAGGTGATTTTATCTACAGTGGCCGGTTATGGAGATAATCAACAAAATCTGCATATTTGTAATAGTAACGCTCCTTAGCTAGAAAAAAATTGAGTTTCGGTCCCATCCGACACAAAGCACACATATTATATTTGGCATTTCATATGTGTGCTTCGATTCAAAAGTAGGAACATGGTGGTTTTAACAACTCCACATTATATCCTCTACCTACTGGTACCTAATCACACTACCTAATGCCGATCTCTGGTTATCACTAATGTAACCTATACTCTTTCTTGTTGTGAGTGTGTTAACTTTCTGTCTTCAGTGTCAGTAGATATTTTTGTTTTCTATCTGCGAACACCTGTAATTGGTCTATGTTTTTAATATTTTTAACTATAATGTTTAATATGGCTGTTGGTTTTCCTAAAAATAAAAAAACAATATTTGGATGAACGGCGTCTAACGTGACAAATATATAAGGGGACTAGCGACCCGCCCCAGCTTCGCACGGGTGCAATGCTTTTAAGAATTTACTTTGCTATAAACCTCACGGAGCCCGAGACCTTTCCAACGATCGCAAAACCGTGGAAATCGGTTCGAGCGTTCTGGAGTTATAGCGTCAGGAAGGAAAACCCGACTTATTTTTATATAGTAGATTGTGAGTGGCCGAGTCCGCAGACGACGACCTAGGCATACTTACATCGAACAGATCGGCGATGTATTAAAGAAAAGCCAGTATGCCAAGATCGTAGCAGGTGGCGGGCTGTTGTCTTTGCCTACCCCTTTATAATCAGCTGGGTACAATTCAGGATAAATGTAATATTTGCTGATAATTCAAAATTTGATCATTGAATAAAGATTGTGTGAATTTTAGTGTGAATTTTAACCGCTCAGTTGGCAATAGTTGTATGGAGGAGCGCAGGTGGAATGCTCCTCCATCGTGAAAAGGGAAGATCTTCCTTTAGACGAGGTGATCGTGCCTGGGGACCGCGGTCCAACGGTTGATGTTGGACAGTTGTATTTATACAAACTCATTAGAAAACTCCGATAGCGCGGTTTAGAACTCGGCCGTCTATTGGCGCGTTCTATGTAACTCGGCCTTCTATTGGCGCGTTCTATGTAGTGTTTTGTTACAGTTAGAACACCAAACGTAACACCATCTAAATCAGTCCATCAGTATCAACCTGTAACAGCCCACTACGAGAATATTCGTCCCCTAAACGTGATAGGTAGTGAGCCCATCGCCGGACCGGGTCTGTTACACATACCTCAGAATTAATTCTGAGACCTGCGGGGTTCCTTACGATGTTTTCCTTCACCGACGAGCTAGTGATAAATGAATAGTAATATTATGTATAAGAGTATATGAGTGTTACCTTCTCGCTCGCCGCCCGCGCCGTTGGTGACGACGGTGATCTGGTGGCCAGCCACCACCAGCCCGCCGCCGCCCGGCACGTAGGCCACGCCGTGCCCTGTGCCACAAAAACAACATTTCATTCGTGCCGAACTAGAAGAAAAACACCATCAAATCTATCTACATGTACACTAATATTATAAAGAGGAAATACACTCGGCGTCAAAAAAATCGCACCTTTGAAAAACCACTTTTAATCCCATTTAGAATCAATGATGATGGGACTATTAGGTATCATTTTATAGGTCTAATCATCAACATTCAGCAAATCGTACTTTAGTCTTGCTAGGTCATAAAAAAAGAAGTGATTGCAAAAGAAGAAGAAAAAGTTTGTTGACAAAGAATTAAAGTAAGACAAAAAAATGCTTAAAAATTACTTAAAATCTACTCTAAAAGGTAGCGCAACTAGCGACCCTTTTATAAAGTAATTATGCATTATTTTTGTATAACGTCGTTATTTGGGTGAAATGTTTTTTTTTTAGTGCATAAATGGTTGTTAATTTTAATGTGTTAAATTAATGTTTAAAATGATACTTAATAGTCCCATCACCATAGATTCCAAATGTGATTAAAAGTGGTTTAAAGTATTATTTTCCGAAGGTGCGATTTTTTTGACGCCGAGTGTATCTGTATTTTTTATTTTTGTATGTTTGTAACGAATAAACTTAAAAACTACTGACCGATTTTCAAAATTCTTTCGCCAATGGAAAGCTACATTATCACTGAGTAACATAGGCTATGTTTTATTCCCGTGTTCCCACGGGAACGGGAACTACCCGGGTGAAACCGCGCGGAACATCTAGTATGTTAATAAAGCTCTGCGCAAACTATCTCCGGGCTGAAAGCGGCAAATTTCGGCCCGTTGCGTTAACCGAAGTTGCCGCTTTCCGCTTCCGTAGATAAGAAAAAAAGTATACACACCTCGGTAAATAAAAAAGCCTCAGATCACATGTTTGTAGACCTCGGCTTCGCCTCGGTGACAATGCCATGTGATCTGAGGCTTTCTTATTTATTTCTGCTTTCTTTCTTTCTGCTGCTGTTTACATCTAGCCAATCTTCATGGACGAGTTTAAAATGCCTTGTTATTAGACTATTGACCTTTCTAAGCAAAGAGATTAAAATATAGAGGGGGCATTGGGAATATTTTCATACAAAACTTTGAAGCAAGTTTGAACCTCAAGCGTCATGTCAGTTAGTATGAACGCGAGCTGTCATTCGGGCGAAATTGTACTAGACTTATTCCACTTGGAATAACTTTTGGCTTCAAATTTTCCTGGCTTTGTCCCCTCTATGCCCTATTATATTTCAATCTCTTTGTTTCTAAGTATACTTTCTGTACCTACAGAAAATGAATGATATTGATTTTTTATGGATGAAATGTGACATACCGGGTGAGCCGGGCGCGCTCTGCGAGACTCCGCTGGAGCGCGGGAAGAGGTACTGCGAGGCCTGGCTGCTGCCTCCGCCCAGGCGCTGCTGGCTGGCCTGCGGACCACACGGACACGGTTTACTCACATCGGCATACTTCTCACCACCACGTAACAGGTGGAACCAAATATATAATCTCACGCCTTATTTGGGTAGGCAGAGGTATTCCATTACTGGAGTCCAATATATCTTGTGAAATGTGGGTATATCCACATTTCACGAGATATATTGGACCCCTAAAAGTGATAGGTGGTGAGCCCATCGCCGGACCGGGTCTGTTTACACATGTCTCAGAATTAATTCTGAGACCTGCGGGTTTCCTCACGATGTTTTTCCTTCACCGTCGAGCTAGTGATAAATATGTACGTAAGTTTTTGAAAAACTCATTGGTACATGCCAGGATTCGAGTTTTTCAAGAACTAAACCGAAACCAAATATATTAAAGTAAAGCTGAGTTATGTTCATACTGCGCGCGTTTGGATATTGTTCCGCTACGAGTGGCTCCAAGGTATAGCCACTCAGAACGGAACAATATGCAGTAAGTATTACCATCAAGCCAAAGATATTAAAGTAAGGATGAGTTATATTCATACTGCGCGCGTTTGGATATTGTTCCGCTACGAGTGGCTACAACATGTACATACATACTTTTTAGGGTATTTATAGGATACAACAATGACGGCGAAAGATGATGCGGAACGAATAATAAAGAAAGAGACAGCTATCTGTCAAGAGACTTAAAATACAATGCGACTAAATAAAATGTGGATACTACATTTGTCGGCCTCATTTTCCTCGCTCTAGTAATATATCTACGTCTTTTTATATATAACTAGCGATCCGCCCCGGCTTCGCACGGGTGCAATGCTGAATTTTCTTTGCTATAAACCATCCCTGGACCCACTCGAACCCACACAAAAAGTTTCATCAAAATCGGTCCGCCCGTTCTCGAGTTAAATCGTCAGGAAGGAAAACCCGACTTATTTTTATATAGTAGATATCTTTGAAACAAACAAAACGTAAATACAAACTAAATTCCGTATTCTTGTGGTCACAACCACGAGCTCAACCAGAAGAAGCCTTCAGAAGAAATATTCTATTTTATGGGAAGTGATTTGCAGCGTCTAAAAAATAATGAATAATTTATACAAACGAATCCTGAAAAATATATATTTTTAACTTTTACCATGTGAATTTAACAAAGGTCTGAATTCTGAAGTTTCCTAGTATCAATTGTGTTTACACACAATGGAAGTCGTTAAGCCATGTCAGATACCTTTGAAAAATTCTGACTGGAGGCAACCAGCTTAACACTATCTCCCACTCCGCGGTGGGCTCGCGTGGGACACCCTTAGCTCAGCAGTGGGCTGTTATGACTTATAAGGTCCTGATAAGTTTTGCCTTGAAATTTATTTTCCACGTTTTTCGACTATCATAGTTTTTTAAAAGAGCATATAGACAGGTATTGGCTGATCTCGGAGAACTGCACTTGTAACCAGCAACTCGTCGGAGATGGGCTGCTGTTTACATTTAGCCAATGTTCATGGACAAGTTTACACCTTGTTATTAGACTATTGACATTTCTAAGTGTATTTTCTATATACCTACAGAAAATAAATGATTTTGACTTTGATTGTGCGAAATAAAAAAAATGTAAAAAAAATAAGATCTCGATCAGCCCCGTACCTGGTGCTCGTGCTCCTCCCCGGTGAAGAGGTCCGGCGTGGGCTCCCGGGACAGCTCCTCGGGGGTCACCAGCCCAGAGACGCCCACCTGCGACGGGGACGTGGGAGCGCTCCTGGAACGCAGTAAGTATTACCATCAAGCCAAAGATATTAAAGTAAGGATGAGTTAAAGTCCACTCAGGGTTGCGGCCGATCGCAGCCGCGCGCGATTGAATTCAATTCAATTATATTAAATTTACTATCGACCCGCCCCGGCTTCGCACGGGTGCAATGCTAACACTAAAACCTTCCTCTTGAATCACTCTATCTATTAAAAAAACCGCATCAAAATACGTTGCGTAGTTTTAAAGATTTAAGCATACATAGGGACATAAGGACATAGGGGTATAGGGACAGAAAGCGATTTTGTTTTATACTATGTAGTGATTCCACAAACAGTAAACACTGTGTAGGAAATTAGACACAATAAAACATAATATATAATTACAAAAACCTTAAATAACACTACATGTCAATAAATTCATTTACATTATTTAAACATTTTTGTAACAAAAAGTGCCTCAGTCTCTTTTTAAACAGATTATTTATTATTGATTGTCTTAAGCTCAACAGGTAAAAAATTTAACATACCAACTGCCTGATGCCTTAAACTATGTTTTGCGACACTTAATTTTGGGAATCATAGTGTTTATAAGAGGACTTATAAGCCCCTACATTGAATAAAAAAACTTGAGAGGTGTCAAGGGACACCCGGATGGAACGAAGTTCCATCCATCATCATCATCATCATCTCATCATCATTATTAGATTAATCATGGAGCTTCAACTTTAGCAAAAAGGTAAAAGGTGTCGGTCGTTACAACTTTTGTTCTAAATTTTTTCCGTCTAGCCCCCTTTCGCAACGCGGGATAAGGAACTACGATCCAAAACTTTTGCCATTTTTAAATGGCATTCGTACCTGGATGAGAGGCCGAAGGGTGCCCGGAACTGCACGCCCCTGGGGCGCCTCGGGCGGAAGGCCAGCTCGATGAGCTTGCTCTCGCTCTGCGCGTCGATGCGCCAGAAGCTGCCCTTGCCCGGCTCCTCCTGGCTGCGGGGCACCTTGATGAAGTATCTGCAACGGATAGGGAATAAGCCTTTAGAACGTTAAATTAATAAATCATGGGAAAAATTACACACGACTACCTTCATCTGTTTATCTAATTTACATCCATCCTAAGGTTGTCTGGAAGAAATCGCTTAAAGCGATAAGACCGCCCATTATACTTTTTTTTTTATGATTGTGTTGCATATTTTTATTGGTGGAAAATAAAGTTCTTACGATTATTTTTACCAGAAGTGAAACTGAAACGACAAGTTGAGACTTATCGGGTTTTGCTAGCCCTTATCTGGAATGTGGTAACAGGAGTTCTTCTAGGTGAACTGTAGATGCCTGTTTACGACTACACTAGCTACTGGATGTCATAAAACTTTACTATCTGACAATACACTCACCAAGACTTTCCAACTCACCTATTGAGCGACAAGTTGTGACGTATCGAGTTCTGCCAGCCCTTATCGGCCGTGCGGTAGTAGGGGTAGTGTTTAGTGATGTAGCTGTATATCCCGCTGAGCGTGAGCTGCTTGTCCGGCGCCGATGCGACTGCCTGCACTATGAGCTGGGCGTAGCTGTACGGCGGCTTCGCGTCGTCTCTCACTTCCCTGCTCTCACGAGCGTCTCTCACGTCGCGTGACTCACGCGTCTCACGGCCGTTGCCGTATCCCGAATCTGCTGTTGACGTCTGCGTACAAGAGCTTGTAATGTATAATACGCTCCATTGAATGTGTATGGGTATTTATATCGTAATAAATATAAAAAATGTAATATTTAACACAATCATGCAAAAAATACCTAAATAATCAAAGTGTTCGCCGCCTGATCCGAGACACTGTTACATACGCAGAATTTATTCTAGGGCCTGCTGGTTTCCTCGCGATGTTTTCCTTCACCATCGAGCTAGTGATAAATTCGTACGCAAGTTTTTGAAAAACTCATTGGTATGTACCCTCGCTAGGTCTGGACCCAAGCCTCACGCATGAGAAGCGGGCCCTGTAACCACAAGGCTATCAATTATAGTATTTTTCATTATTATTTTAATTTATATAACACTATCATCCACCCACTTGGATAATTTGCAATCCATTACTATGCGATTTTCACGAAACTTTTTGCCTCGCACAACTGATCTGTGGAAGAAATTGTCGCCTACGGTATTTCCGGACCGATACGACCTTCAAACCTTCAAGAAGAGAGCGTACTCCCACCTCAAAGGCAACGCACCTGCGACTCTCGAGTTACAGGTGTCGATGGGCGACGTTAGTCACTTACCATAATAATAATAATAAGTATCTAATACAAATTAAGAAAAATAAATTAAAATTAACATAACATATTATTCAGTGTAAAAAATGTCCGCTGCATATGCCTACTTACGATTTGAGTCACGGTGCACAGAAGCCCAGGATTTATACATCGGGTGATGAAGATACTTTGAGAGCTTACAGAGAATCTCATTTTTCGACTTCCGCAGACGGTTCCAAAAGGTGACCCGTCTGCTCGTTTGCCTATAACAAAAATGGACTTACCGAGGTCCCGTTGGATGTCGGCCTCTGGTGGTCTGCGAGGGCGGCGTACTGCGCCACGAGGCCGAGGTCCGCGTGGCGCCGGCCGCTGGAGCCAGCGCCTCGCGGAGACGTCGGACAGCTGTTGGCTGCACTGATCGTGCCTGCAGACAAACAAAAAATAAAATAAAAATTAATATAGTGAGGAAACCCGCGAATTAATTCTGAGACATGTCAAAAAAGGGGGGGTTTAGGTGTCCAACGCTATCGCGTGAAAAAGTGGGTATATCCAGAAATGGAATACCTCTGCCTACCCCCTCGGGGATAATAGACGCGAGATTTATTTCTAAATATATAAAAAATTGTTTATTTCGGACCACTTTGATATATAGAAGTGTTAGTAGACTTAGTTTAGGTTAATAACATTTAACCTTAAAAAAATATGCAGTGATTGTACCGAGAATGCTCACTGAAAAGAGTTCATTTCAGTGATCTCCGCACAAGGCAGTTCCACAAGGGGGAAGTGTACCTATCTGCTAATGTATTTAGGATGCTGTTGGGACTGTCCTGTGTTCTGTGGATCAGGGATATCGTGTTTTTGCGAATGACGGCTGCAAAGCTTTGTTTTTAACTCAAGCTCAACTAAAGTGCAAGTTTGGTACTCACAATAAATTAAAGTATTTATTTCGGATTCAAAGAAATCCATCATCAACCCATAACAGTCCACTGAGCTAAGGGTCTTTCCTCACATATGAGGAAGTATGGGCTTTGATCTCCCACGCGAGCCCATAAGGATTGGGGAAAAAATCATAATCTATATCAATTCTATACTAATATTATAAAGAGGAATGATTTGAATTTTTGTAGTTGTTTGTTACGAATAAACTCAAAAAGTACTTGACCGATTTGAAAATTCACAAAAAACAATGGAAACTAGAATATCCCTGAGTAACATAGCCTATATTTTATTCCCTTATTCCCACAGGAACAGAAACTACGCGGGTGAAACAGCGCAGAACCGCTTGTGTTAATACATGCTTATTACAGAGACGAAAATCTGTCATGTATTTACATTGTAACTATTTAGAATAAAACTGTAAAATTGTGTTGAGCAGGTCGTCATGAACGAAGACTCGTCACGCTAGTTCTCATTTTCTAAACTTTCCTCTTTATAATTTTGGTATACCTATGTAATACAGATATTATTCTAAACTTATCATTTTCACAACTCGAATTCAATCGATCTGCTGTTTTACAACCTGTACGATAGCTAAAATAAAAACAATGAACAATGATGTTAGCATAATAACATCGTTTTTATTATAATAAGATAATTAATCTTAAGGTTGGTGTGACGAGTTTAGAAAATGAGGAGTTGCGCTACCGTGACGGGTTTGCGTTCATAACGAGCTACTTATTGTGTCTAGAAATGATTGTTATGTAGGTATAATTAGTTTTTCCTCTAAAATGTGGTAAAAAAAAAAAAAAAATCTCACGCCTTTCATCCCCGAGGGGATAGGGAGAGGTATTCCACTACATGATATAACCACATTTCAAAAGATACATTGGACCCCTAAACGTGATAGGTGGTGAGCCCATCGCCGGACCGGGTCTATTTACACATGTCTCAGAATTAATTCTGAGACCTGTGGGTTTCCTCATGATGTTTTCCTTCACCGTCGAGCTAGTGGTAAAACTAAATCTATTTTAAGACCACGAAGGTAATAAATAATAGCTTACAGACTTCTATAATGACTATGTCTTCCGCAAACTAGACACTGTTATAAATACACTAAACATACTGGCATACTAATTAATTCTTAAATGACCTTTTCACTTCATTGAGAGGCACGCCATTCACTTCTTCTTTTTTTATATTTTTTGCGGATTATCTTTGAAATTGTCAGAATCTTTGTTCAGACCATTTTAGATACAAGATTTCAATATGAATTTTCGTTTTATTTGTTGCTAGTTTCTGGTATACTAATTCTTTTACTATTTCCTTCCTTAATTCTAACTGATTGTTTATTAATAATTTGATGTGGCATTATAATCATTTGACAGAATACGCTACCGCTTGCTCTATAGACGCTAGCGGTGACGACAGATGTACGATATAAGCATTGTAATAAAAATAATTCTGTTGCAGCTATAACAAGTCTTGTAATACTAAAAAACAGAATAAAATAAATATTGAAGGGGGCTCCCATACAATAAACTTGTTTTTATGCCGTTGTTATAGACAACTAGCTGTTCCGAGAGGTTTCACCCGTGCAGTTTCCGTTCCCGTGGGAATTTAATACGGAGATAAAATATAGTCAATGTTACTCCCTGATAACGTAGCTTTCCATTGGGGAAAGTTTTTTTTTAAATCGGTTCAGTAGTGCGTGATTGCGTTACACACAGACAGAGTTACTTTCGCATTTATAATATTAGTAAGGATGGTATTGAACCCTTCGTGCGGGGGTCCGACTCGCACTTGGCCGGTTTTTAGTAATTGTCATTGTGTCGCCATGGGAAAAAATAATTGAAAAAATAACATTTAGGTGTATCAGGCAGAACTTTTTACTGATAGTACCTGTGGGCGAAGGCGCAGGGCTCCGGCCGTCGCTCTCCATGGGAATGGTGATCCGCAGAGGCGGCAGCGGAGGGCCCGAGCTTGCGCCCGCGCCGCTCTCCTCGACCAGCGACTGGAACTCCAGCCGGATGTTGGTCGACGGAAACCGGAGGGTGCATCTGGAATACGGAAGGATAAATCAGTTAATTTAATTATATATACCTATACATGTATATATTAAATATATACAGGTTACGCCTTGAAGGCAGGGGTTATACTATTCTATGAAAATACCCAATTTTCACCTTTTGCAAAGCGAAAGGTGGTGATGATCTCTTACATCTTACGATGTTTGCCTTCATAGTCGAGCTAATCATAAACACGTACGTAAGTTTTTTTTAAAACTCATTAGTGAAATGCCCTCGCGTTTCTTAAAACGAGCTCTTTAACCGCAGTGCGTTTCAACTTATCGATTAATCATGGGACACAATTCACACACACTGTTATTAATTTCCAAACTACGCAGAGTCTATGAATACTAAACATATCCTACTCAATATATCATCCAAAAACTAATTCAACAGACAATTCATGCTCACAAATGTTGGAAGCCTCAATAGCATGTAAATAATTAAATCCGACACCAATCAGCCCAATAAAATCATCAATATGCGAATACAAAAGCTATTTAAAGGCCCCAATTTGGGCGCCAATCAATACTGTGGCGCCCACCGAGGGACCGTCGGAACAAAACCTTTTCGCATTCGACAGCAAAGCCTATATCGATCCAGTCCTCAATTTAAAACCTAGCACATCAGGCGACCCATTAAAACAATTCCATGAAGCGCTTATTGCCGCCCGCAGTGCAGTCAGAGCCTAATAACGCGAACTACCCGCGATGAACGCACAAACAGTTTATCTATATCAGCTGTTTTGCACGGTTTCACCCGCGTCGTTCCCGTTCCCGTGGGAATACGGGAATAAAATATAGCCTATATTACTCGGGGATAATGTAGCATTCTAATAGTAAAAGATTTTTTTAAATCGGTCCAGTTTTTGAGTTGATTCGTTACAAACATACAAATCTTTCTTCTTATTAATATTAGTCTAAACATAATTAATATAATAAAACTGTAACGAGGACGTGTCTGTGAGAAAATTTCAGCGGTAGTATACTATATATTCATAGAATTAGATACCAAAACACAATTTTTTGTCTGGTTGTGCACGCATCACGCAAAAACTGCTGGACGGATGTTGATCAAAGGTGTGGAGATAACTGAGTAACTGGGTCAAACCTACAATACTTTTTATAGCGGAAGAATATCTAATTCCCACAGGAAAATTAAAAAACTGAGTAAAAAGAAAAATAGTCCGAAACGATAACACCTTGAAACTTGAAATGTGGTATGTACTCGTAGGTGTTTTAGATGTCGTAGGCAACCGTTATAAAGGGATTTTTGGAAACTCCCACGGGAACGGGAATAAACTGGATCCGCGCGGTCAACGCCGCTGAGCACCCGCTGGTAGTAGTATGTAAGCTGTTGTCATGGTTACGCTCTAGATAAAGTTCATAAGTTCAGATGGGGAAAGCGACGCTTTTGCACTCTCCAGTTCACGATTGCATCAAAAGGATCAATAGTTACAGAGTGGAAGTACTAGAATGTTCTACGGTTGATATCAAACCTTTATTACATTCGAGTGGACAAGAAGTAGTGCCTAGATTTAACTAATGTCCCCTTCAGGGGAAGAAATAAGTTAGGTATTAGGTAAACAAACATTTAGATCCAATTATCCTACTTCCTACATACATACATACATAATCTCACGCCTACTTCCTACTAATATTATAAACGCGAAAGTTTGTATGTATGGATGTATAGATTTATGGATGTTTGTTCCTCTTTCACGCAAAAACTATTGAACGGATTTTGATGAAACTTTACAATTATATAGCTTATACATCAGTATAACACAAAGGCTATATTTTATCCCCATATTCCCACGTGATCGGGAACTATGCGGGTGAAACCGCGGGGCGCTGCTAGTAAATAATATTTTCGAAATAAGTTTTATTTGAGTACGACGCGTCTACTTCAAAATGACAGATGGAATATTTACAATCCCGCGTCCTTGTATAGTCAAGAGCACGTGGAGGTTGCAACATTGGATTTTGTACGTTCTTATTACAATCGCCTTAGAGATCAGACTCGTACTACAAGTGTAAAGCTTTACGTGCCGCAAATTGACTATACCGCAAAATTTAATATATACTGCTTTATATCGCTAAAATATAATCCGACTAATTAAAATTGCATGTCAGTTTCGTATTACCCGTATATAAATTTGTGTTGATTGGATTCAGTTAACTCATAACTTTCGCTACGTAACTCAGTAGAAGTTCATTGTTTACAAAATTAATTCCTTCTCCTGACATTAGTTACAAATTTAGAGCTTAGGTGACACCACAGATTTAAGAAACTAAAGGGGTGACACGGTTACGTTTATAAATTGGTCCGGGTCGCCTAAATGTTATCTAAAAATGAATAACGACCTGTATTCCAATTAATTATATACAGAACTGAAATTTACCAAAAATACTTCACTTTATTATTTACAGTCAGACAACACTACACACATCATCTTATTTATTTATTTACTAAGCAATAAATCACATGTCAGAAATAGTAGGTCTTAGACTAGTACAATGTAATTTTACCCTAAAGGGTATAGCATCATATTGGACGTAATTTATATTGTACGAGTGTCTTCAGTTTGAAACGGTAAAAACCTCATGTGTTTAGCGGTATGTATTAGTTAGACAATGAATTGTTTAGTTGACTTTTTAAAGATTTTCTACGACGACTCCTATCTGGATAATAAAAATCAGTAACTAATGCGGTGTAGTGCTTTGAAATTAAGTAAAACTAAGATCTGTAAGATGTAGTAAGGTTCATCGATTTTGAGCTTATTGACGAAATATAGAAAGCGTCACGTTTTAGGAAATGCACCTAACCAGATGTTTTTTTTTTTCATTTTAGATGATCATCTAAAATTGTTAACCAATGGGCAATTAAAATAGCGACTATAAATATAAAACAAGCTTGGTGTCGGTGTCTGTTTTAGGTCCAACCAAACCATAACGCAATTTATTTTTGGAGTAGATAGTCTTTATTCAAGTGCAAAATATAGTAGTTAAGGTAGAGGTATACAGAATTTATTTTAGCAGTAATCTTTATTATTGACGAACCCAATCTTAGTTCAGCATGATGATATACGAGTAGCATGACACATGACATTTAATACGTCTATTTACATTCTCAAAGAAAGACACAGCTAATGGACAACCCACGCTTTGTGTGGGAGGAATTGTCCCAGCTTTCCCGTGATCCTTCATTCCAAGAATTCCAGAGCGAGATTATTTCTAAATATATTTTTATCATAATATACTTTTATATATACCTACTAGCGGGTGCCCAGCGGCGTTGACCGCTATGTTTATTCCGTTCCCCGAATTTCCAAAAATCCCTTCATAGTGGTTGCCTACGACATATTATAAGACACATAGGTACCTACCATATTTCAGATAGCAGCGTCACCAGCGTCAGTCCCATTCCCGTGGGAAAATTATACCCCATGTTACTCCCAGAAAAGTATAAGCTTTCCATTCTCAAAATATTTTTTTAAATCGCTCCAATCGTTTTTGAGTGTTATCGTATGAAATTGATTATTATATTGATTGAAATGGGATCACACGGGAAACACTAGCTTTCAAATAAAAATAGAATAATCAAAATCGGTGAACCTCCGAATAACTCCCTCCCAATGACAAGCTTGTTTACATAGTGTCCTTAGTAATTTACTTGGGCAATAACGAGTTGTAACAGCTAACAGTAAGCCCATTGAACATGAAAATGTTTTTAACCGACATCAAAAAGGAGGAGGTTATCAATTCGTCTGTTTTTTTTATACACACACCGGCACAATTAGCGGAACAGAAAAAAAAGGGAGTATTTACGCATTTTTGCGTGTTACTGGCCGGCTAAACAAGCTTTTTTTAAATTTGGGTTTTAATTTAAAAATGGAATACTAAGCGACTGCCCTTTTTTTCATTCTTTTGTTTTAATTTTCATTGATTCATTTTTTCCACCGCTTGTCCGTTTTTAGAAGGTTCGTGAATTCCATTTGAAAAGCTTTGAATTGCAGTTTTTGAGGCTTTTGAGTTTTTTCGCATATTGATAATTTACGAGCATCTAATTATGCCTGATTTAACGCCATCAGAAATCATTAGGGCAGATCAAATGAGGAGAAATGGTCAAACCTACAGATCGATTGCCAGAAGCCTTCGTCGATCGTTATCAACGATTTATCGTAGCATCCAACGATACAGATTGACGAATGCTCTAGTGAGAAGGAGAGGACAAGGCCGGAAAAGGTGTACTTCAAGGAGGGATGACCGTTTTCTCCAACTTCAAGTCCGACGGAACACGAGACTAACGGCGGTGCAGGCTCGAAATTTACTGGAAGAGGTACGAGCAGTAAGGATGAGTGAGCGGACAGTTCGTAGAAGATTCGAAGAAGTGGGTATAGGCTCGTATGTGCCCGCCAAAGCCCCAAAACTTGAGAGACATCATCGCACAAACCGTCTACACTTTGGTCGTGAACATCGTGATTGGGACTTCGACGACTGGGGACAGGTTCTTTTTACTGATGAATGCAGAGTTATGTTAAATCAAATTGATGGAAGGCAGCGAGTATGGAGACGCAAAGGAGAACGGTATATCCAGTCTAATTTTGAAAATACAGTTGCATATGGCGGCGGTTCAATTATGGTCTGGGGAGGAATATGTTTAGGAGCTCGTACGGAGTTAGTAGTGGTCGATGGCGGGAATCTGAATGCTGATCGGTATATCAGGGAGATTTTAGAAGAACATGTTGTGCCATTTGCCCCTTTTATTGGTAACAACTTCATTCTAATGCAGGATAATGCTCGGGCTCACAGTGCTCGCACAGTACAGACATACCTAAACCATGTTGGTATAACGGTGATGGAGTGGCCAGCACGGTCCCCCGATATGAACCCTATAGAACACGTCTGGGACTTGCTAAAGAGGAGTGTAAAGTCAAGAATGCCCCCTCCCAATAATCTCAACGAGTTGCGAAACGCATTACTTGAAGAATGGCAGAGGTTGCCCCAAGAAACCATTGATAACATCATCCGCAGCATGCCCAGACGGATGGAAACCCTCATCAGAGCACGAGGAGGAAACACTCGATATTGAACAGTCATTGAAATTGTTGTTAAACTTTGGAAAATCTTGAATTTTCTGCTGTTTCTCTATAATTAAAAATCGAAGAAAAATGCATTTTGTTTAATTTAATTTTTATTTTTATAAAATTTTAAGTATGGTGTTACAAATGAATGTCAAAACATGTTAATTTAATTGTTGTTTCATTTTAAATAATATATTGTTTAAAAATTACATTCATTGTTCTAAATTCCCTCTTTTTTCTCCTTTTTTTTTCTGTTCCGCTAATTGTGCCGGTGTGTGTATTTGTTACCTCAGAACTTTCGACTGGGTGAACCGATACGGATGATTCTTTTTTTATTTGAAAGCTGGTGCTTCCAGATTGGTCCCATTTCAATTTCGTCCAGTTCTGACAACGGCATTTATGAGAAAACCATATAAGTTGAAAATTTAAGTCGGTTTTTTTACTCTTTATTATTTTTTGTAGATGTTTAAAAACTACACTTCAAACAAACGAAAAGTCAATAGTCTAATAACAAGGCACTCTAAACTCATCCATGAAGATTAGCTAAATGTAAACAGCAACCCATCTCCATCGACGAGTTGCTGGTTCCAAATGCAGTACCTCGAGAAGAACCAGCAAGAAACTCAAGGGCAGCTCTTTTTATTATCATGTCTTACTAGTAAATATAAAAGCCTTAAATATTCGAGTTTCTGGAAACAACTGGGTTATCCCCATCGCGGCGCGATCGATGTGGCGGGTGATTCCGAGAAATGGCCGTGCTAAATCCGGTATTCTACCGAGTACCTAATAGTCTAGCTGCTAGACCATTATAATGTTACACATTAATTTTATTTTAGTATACAAATTTTAACATCCCACAAATATTATATACTAGCAGCGCCCCGCGGTTTCACCCGCGTAGTTCCCGTTCCCGTAGGAATACGGCGATACAGTATAGCCTATGTGTTGTTCTGATTTGTAAGCTATACTGTAAAGCTAACTGTAAAGTCTCATCAAAATCCGTTCAATAGTTTTTGCGTGAAAGAGAAACAAACATCTATACATAAAAACTTTCGCGTTTATAATATTAGTAAGACAAAGTTTAGTTTAACATCCTACAAATATTATATATTGGACCAGTGTTTTTTTAATGTATAAATAAATATAAAGGTTTTAACGTAGTGGCACCAATGATCGACACTTTAAGGAGATAGTAGGCTTCCTCATAAAATTAAAGGTCATTTAGTCATCTTTAAACCAAAAGTAACGATTGAGTATGGTAAGGTATGTTCTTAAGATAAGAATAGGATGTATTATATTTTTTAACTATACACGGACTAGAAAAAAATCCCAAAAAATGAAAAAGTGTATAAATCTCCAGTCTTCGACACCGATTCTCCAGTAATCAACACCCAGTCATCGACAGTTACCAGTTACCGACACCCAGTTATCGACTATTACCTATAATGTGTATCTGCCAAATCACTACCCCATTAGTGGGTTATTAAAATAAAATTAACTGTTTAATAAGTATTCATTTATTGTCCACAGTACAATGTCTATATTTTTCTTTCTAAAGTGTATTGATCATAAAAATAATCCCATCCTTTAGAGAAACTCCGAGCATAGCTCTTTCCATAGCCCGCTGAGCGACCTTGAACTGGTGGACCAGCCCTACCGTGAGTGTCCACGTCTCAGCTCCGTAGGTCATAACAGGTAGGAAAACTATGGTTTTCAAACATTGCGGGATGGATGACGAGAAGACTCGACGCTGTTTCCCAAATGCTGCCCAGTCCAGCTAGATCCTCATCTTGGCCTCCTCGAAATTGTATTTACCTAACTGCAGAATCTGCCCGAGGTAAGTAAACTCGGAAACAATTTCAAGACGGTGGCCATGTACGACGACCGGTCCTGGATCAATGTGGCCATTGATCATGACTGGTTTTATCCAAATTCATGACAAGACTAATGCATCGCGAGGCTGAGGCTAGCAGGTCATCCAGCATCCGGTTTAGCTCCTCTGGCGACTCCGCCATCAAGACTATTAGCGAATCGCAGGCGGGAGATGTATTTGCCGTTTATGTTTCCAGTCCAGCGTCTTACACATATCCTCCAACGCGCTCATGAACAGTTTCGGGGATATGACATTCCCCTGTCTCACTCCTCTGCGCAATTGGATGGGTTTAGACTGCTGACCCTATACTTGGACAATCATGGTGGCGGCCTGGTAGAGACATCTCAGCACCTCGATATAACAATAGTCTACTTGGCAACGCTGTAAGGATTCCAGAACAGCCCAGGTTTCCACGAAATCGAAGGCCTTCTCATAGTTTACAAAAGCGAGACACAGGGGCTGATTATACTCTTCGGATTTCTGTATAATCTGCCTTACTGTGTGAATGTGGTCTATGGTGCAATATCCTCCTCGGAACCCGGCCTGTTCCGGCGGCTGGAACTCGTCGAGTCTCCTGGCGAGACGATTCGTGACCACTCGTGAGAACAGCTTATAGATGTGGCTCAGAAGTGTGATGAGTCTGTAGTTTTTAAGGAGAGGATCTCCCTTCTTAAAAAAGAGCACCACTAAACTCCCGCTCCACGCCTTTTGAGTTCTCCCACTGTGAAGGACGGTGCTAAAGAGGTTCTGTAGCTCCTGTATAATAGGGGCTCCTCCAGCTTTCAAAGGCTCTGATGTTATTCCGTCCTCACCGGGGGCTATTCCATTGTTAAACTGCCTCAGAGCTAACACGATCTCGTCTTGGCTGATGTCTGGCAGTTGCGAACGGGGAGCATGAACAGTGTACAACCGGCCATAGAAATCTCGGCGGATATCTTCGGCTTCGACAATAATACGGTCCTTCTGACAAGCGTTTTAAGTTTCGTCAGGTGGCTCCTGCCAAGCTGCTGAGTGAATACTTTGGACCGTCGGTTTCGCTCTATTCTTTGCCTCGCTTTTCGCCATTTTTTACAGCTTCTACTATATTTTTTTCTTGGAGCCAGTCAAAAGTAAAGTAAGAACCAATCATCGACACGTATTATTCCCCAATAATCGACACTTGTCGATTACTGGTAGCTCGACTTTGATTAGTTTACTTCAAATATCTACCAAATACGCAAAGTAAGAAGAACTATATTCACTTGTCAAATGAAAAATGTTAAAAAAAATTATTATCGACACGTGTCGATTATTGGAAAAAGTCAGTTTGTGAAAACCAGTGATCGACACCAACATTTTACTAATATCAAAATAAAGTTAAACTTTCGTTATAACAAAAATCGATCCTATAGTTCTTAAACTAACCCGTGAAAAACATAAAATTCAAATAAGTTACAATACATTAGTATAATTATCAAAAAACTTTACTTACTTCCTTATTGATTTCACTAAGAAATGTTGTGGTTCTCACCGGTACTCCAGCCGCAATCAGTTGTCACACCGTCATTTTCCAACCAAACGGCGGATTTAGCTCACAAATTTCAATGGGAGCCAGTCAAAAGTGTGCTTTCTATGGTACAGTGTTGACATATTAAGAAATCGGTGTCCTACTCTTATTTTATTGAATCAAAAAAATAAGTGTCGGTTACTGGTTCTTGTCGATCATTGGTGCCACTACGTTATTATGTATAGGTTACAAATGAAATAATACAAATACATGCAAAATATCCACAACAGGCTTCGTCAATATTACATTCTTAGAATCCATTGTTTTTTGATTTGTCTTTCTTGTAAGCAGTAACGGAAAAAAATTTAACGTGTTTTTTTTTTTCATTTAGAGGGCCGGAAACTGTTAATTTCATGCCGGAAAGCGAAATAATCAAAAAATACGGATTAATTGAGAATCTTCTATAGTTGTATCGGATTTATAAATGCACAAAGTTTTCTTACTGTATGGGAAAACATAATCTAGGGAACCTAATACGGAATTTCATTTTAAAATAGCTCTTAACAGAAAAATATGTTAAACAAAATAAAAATCTTAATCTCACTAGGTTTTTCCTACCAGTGTCTCATTGGACTGGAGATTGGATTGGAGTGGAGATAAAACTTATTATTACGAGTAAAAATATCGTTATAATAAAATACCTAATTCGAATGCCGTATCTTACGAAATAACCCAAATATGAATAGATAATTTTATAGCCCCAACCGAGGGGACCGATTTCGTAGAATCGATTCTTGTTGACGTCAAATGATCCGTTAATTAATTGAAATAGGTATTCCAATATGAAGGGATTCCACGATATTTATTTTCAATGGTAACATTGAATCTTACGTAGTATTTCTCAATTAGACCATCTTCATTTTTAAAAATAAAACTTTTATTTTATAAAAGTATGAATTTTCAACGTAATCGTAGAAGCCTGTAAAATCCACAGGTTAAATTATGTGAAATACCTATATGTATAAGTAATTTCATGAAAAAAAAATACTTTCAAAGTAAAGTACCTATCCTTAACATTTAAAATTTAGATGGGGCGTCTGTTCGTTTGCTACTTTTGCCAGTTAATATACAAACAAAGCGGTGCGCAAAAATAAAAACCAGCCAAGTGCGAGTCGGACTCGCACAAGAATGGTTCCGTACTATCTATAAAAACGGCAAAAAAATCTCGTTTGTTGTATGGGAAACCCCTTAAATATTTATTTTATAGTTTTTTAGTATTTGCTGTTATAGCGGCAACATAAATACATCATCTGTGAAAATTTCAACTGTCTAACTATCCCGGTTCATGAGATCCAGCCTAGTGACAGACAGACAGACGGACGGACAGCGGAGTCTTAGTAATAGAGTTTTTACCCTTTGGGTACGGAACCCTAAAAATTATCACTAGCAAACTAGCGGTCAATATTGTTACTTATCTCTACATAAACATGCTCTTTGACACTTACATGTACGTGCACATGCGTACACAACGCAAATTACTTTTCATTCATAGCAGTTATTCTGGTATGTTTTGTTTACGTCAATCAGCGGGTGTTTACGTTTAATTTTTATGGCGACTGTTTTTTTTTTCTTCTACGAAAAAGGTTTTAAGTTTATCCTGCTTGTACGTACCTACTATACAACGCGTAACAGAAAAAGCGCAATTCCTCATACACCCCAATTAGTATATTAATATAAAAAAAATATGATGCAATCGAACTTTAGTTATGTCTAACCAATTTTCTTAAATATCAAATAATAATAGCACGATTTCCATAGAAAGCACTAAATTCAGCTATGATAATTTATTTTTCGGAAAAAATTAACACATATTAAAAATAGCTGAAATCGATTAAGTAGTTGATACTGAACAAACTAATTTCAGGAATTGCGCTTATTCTGTTACATGTTATATAATGTGTTTAAAAAATATGTTTGAAAACGTTTTTTTTTAAATGGTTTTATGTAAAATGTTCTGATATAAGTTAGGCGAGTATTGGTGATGATTGGTTACTAGTGGGATTGACTATGATATTTGGTGTCCGAATTTTCTTTAGCACAGCACAGTATTGAAAATATGACCATTAAAAATGATTTTTGTATTTTATTGAATTGTATATTTTTGCGCCGCATTTTTCTCTTTGCTCAATAGCCCAATGGCACAGATGTACTAATATGAGCCGTTTTCATAAAATCCGAGCAAAAATTTTTCATGCTGAACGTGAGAAGAGTGATTTTAGTTTAAAAAAAACTGAATAAATGTACCCGATTACTAGACATCTAATTGTACTTTTTTTTACAAACTGTTTTAATTCTTAATAAATTCCTTATCAGCTAAACTTAATTCTTGTTTTATTGAAAAACGTCGAATGTTGCAAGTACGGTAAGCTGGCTATTATAGTCATCAGTTAATTATAAACACCTCGACTAAAACGCTTAGCCAAGCAATGGACGAATAGTTACCACTTTAAATTGAACTCTATGCAATTGAAATAAGATTCAAAACCAATGAACAATTTAAAAAGCTGTGCCTGGTAAAGGGATGATATCTAGCTTATCGTACTTGCATCATAATGTACTGTTAGTAATAGCTTCTGTCGACTCATCCTATATGTTTCTTCAAGATGCAAGACTATCTATTTGGCAAATTTCATCAATATGGTTCAGCGGTTGAGTCGTGAGAATGAAACAGACAATCAAATTTATAATATTATACACACACCGGCACAATTAGCGGAACAGAAAAAAAAGGGAGTATTTACGCATTTTTGCGTGTTACTGGCCGGCTAAACAAGCTTTTTTTAAATTTGGGTTTTAATTTAAAAATGGAATACTAAGCGACTGCCCTTTTTTTCATTCTTTTGTTTTAATTTTCATTGATTCATTTTTTCCACCGCTTGTCCGTTTTTAGAAGGTTCGTGAATTCCATTTGAAAAGCTTTGAATTGCAGTTTTTGAGGCTTTTGAGTTTTTTCGCATATTGATAATTTACGAGCATCTAATTATGCCTGATTTAACGCCATCAGAAATCATTAAGGCAGATCAAATGAGGAGAAATGGTCAAACCTACAGATCGATTGCCAGAAGCCTTCGTCGATCGTTATCAACGATTTATCGTAGCATCCAACGATACAGATTGACGAATGCTCTAGTGAGAAGGAGAGGACAAGGCCGGAAAAGGTGTACTTCAAGGAGGGATGACCGTTTTCTCCAACTTCAAGTCCGACGGAACACGAGACTAACGGCGGTGCAGGCTCGAAATTTACTGGAAGAGGTACGAGCAGTAAGGATGAGTGAGCGGACAGTTCGTAGAAGATTCGAAGAAGTGGGTATAGGCTCGTATGTGCCCGCCAAAGCCCCAAAACTTGAGAGACATCATCGCACAAACCGTCTACACTTTGGTCGTGAACATCGTGATTGGGACTTCGACGACTGGGGACAGGTTCTTTTTACTGATGAATGCAGAGTTATGTTAAATCAAATTGATGGAAGGCAGCGAGTATGGAGACGCAAAGGAGAACGGTATATCCAGTCTAATTTTGAAAATACAGTTGCATATGGCGGCGGTTCAATTATGGTCTGGGGAGGAATATGTTTAGGAGCTCGTACGGAGTTAGTAGTGGTCGATGGCGGGAATCTGAATGCTGATCGGTATATCAGGGAGATTTTAGAAGAACATGTTGTGCCATTTGCCCCCTTTATTGGTAACAACTTCATTCTAATGCAGGATAATGCTCGGGCTCACAGTGCTCGCACAGTACAGACATACCTAAACCATGTTGGTATAACGGTGATGGAGTGGCCAGCACGGTCCCCCGATATGAACCCTATAGAACACGTCTGGGACTTGCTAAAGAGGAGTGTAAAGTCAAGAATGCCCCCTCCCAATAATCTCAACGAGTTGCGAAACGCATTACTTGAAGAATGGCAGAGGTTGCCCCAAGAAACCATTGATAACATCATCCGCAGCATGCCCAGACGGATGGAAACCCTCATCAGAGCACGAGGAGGAAACTCTCGATATTGAACAGTCATTGAAATTGTTGTTAAACTTTGGAAAATCTTGAATTTTCTGCTGTTTCTCTATAATTAAAAATCGAAGAAAAATGCATTTTGTTTAATTTAATTTTTATTTTTATAAAATTTTAAGTATGGTGTTACAAATGAATGTCAAAACATGTTAATTTAATTGTTGTTTCATTTTAAATAATATATTGTTTAAAAATTACATTCATTGTTCTAAATTCCCTCTTTTTTCTCCTTTTTTTTTCTGTTCCGCTAATTGTGCCGGTGTGTGTATTATAAGTAGAGATACCTATACAATATGTAACAGAATAAGCGCAATTCCTGAAATTAGTTTGATCAGTATCGACTACTTAATCGATTTCAGCTATTTTTAATATGTGTTAATTTTTTACGAAAAATTAATTAGCGTACCTGAATTCAGTTCTATCTATGAAAGTCGTGCTATTATTGATCGATATTTAAGAAAATTGGTTAGACACAACTAAAGTTCGATCGCATCATATTTTTTTTATATTAATATACTAATTGGGGTGTATGAGGAATTGCGCTTTTTCTGTTACGCGTTATATCTCAATAGCAGATTAACGAGTTAGAAAAAACACAGATTATATAACATTATAATCCGCAGACCATCACAAAGAGCCATCATGTTCCGTTGTTTTGACTGTCGCCAACAACCGCCGACGTCTATATTCGTATCATCCAACAGGTCAACTGTCGCCCCGAACCAATCTCACCTTTACTCAACGGAAACAAGATCCAAATTCGCTTAACCAGCCAACGCCGTAGTATCGATCGTGGGCCGCTGCGTCCTTCACCTCGTGGCCTTTCCGCCAGCCAGCCGATTTCTTTAGACCTCTAACTCCCATGCGAATGTATGGTCCGAAGGGTTCCGGTTGACTGGTGTATTCGAAGCGTTTGAGTATCCACGAAAGTTTACAGGGAAATTGATGTGATGGATTTTATGAATCGTCTTCAATTAGCGTTGTTGTTGGGTAAGAATGGGATATTATTAGTCGTGCTATAGACGTGAATAGATCGATCAGATAAATAGAGACGGTGCATATCTATTTTGGAAGTTGTCTTGGGCAATGTCACTATTTGAGGACAATCTTTGTTGCGTCAGAACGATGTGGCACTTTTGCGACACTAGCGGCTGTCCAGCGGCGTTGCCCTCGTGAATCCTATTTATTCCCGTTCCCGTGGGAATTTCCAAAAATCCCTTCTTAGTGATCACCTACGTCATTTATGGGAACTTTGCAAAACGCCTTTTACTATGCTGATCCAGGGGTCTCGGTCACGCGTTAATCGATCAGTCAGTCAGATTCTCCTTTTCAACCGACTTCAAAAAAGGAGGAGGTTATCAATTCGTCCGTACGTTTTTTTTATGTTTGTGACCTCCGAACTTTCGACAGGGTGAACCGATTTTGATGATTCTTTTTTTATTCGAAAGCTAGTGCTTACCGTGTGGTCCCATTTACATATATGATGATGATACTTTTAGCTTACACTATCTCGACGGTGAAGAAAAACATCGTGAGGAAACCCGCTGGTCTCAGAATTAATTCTGAGACATGTGTAAATAGACCCGGTCCGGCGATGGGCTCACCACCTATCACGTTTAGGGGTCCAAGGTATCTCGTGAAATGTGGGTATATCCAGTAATGGAATACCTCTGCCTACCCCCTCGGGGATGAAAGGCGTGAGATTATTTATTTATTTTTTATTTTATACTTTTAGCTTCGCCGCAGTAAGATAATAATTCATAACCTCAAAATAACTATAATATAGTATAGTAAGAAACCTCCACAGACAAATAAACACAACTTAATGGTTCAAAACAAATTTCTCTCTCTTCCTCCCAACTTTCATCGACTTTACGAATATAACAAGGACATTTCAACTCGCACGGCACAAGCCGGGTTATGTAAATGTTCGTGACAACAGTATCACAAAGGGCGACACGACATCTCATTTCGGCGTACACACTTGTAAACAGTTTTTATTAGGGAAAGCGAGCACGCAGTCACGGAGGAGCTATAGAATTTTGCAGCTTGCGAACTAGGGATGTGACATTGATCGAAAAAATCGATTATAAAAAAATCTATTTTTCTCTTTTTAAAAATAATGGACTTTTGAAATATTTATTTATTTACTTAACTTTATGAACCAAGAAAATGTCAGCCATCAGGCTATTGCAAAAACAATTGGCGGAATTGGCCGCAAACATCTATTAATTTTATTAAAAACTAGTGGCCCGGGCAGACGTCGTTCTGCCACCGTATAAACCATCCCTGGACCCACTCTAACCTACACAAAAAGTTTCATCAAAATCTGTTCAGCCGTTCTGGAGTTTTAATCAGACTAACGAACATCAATTCATTTTTATTTATATAGATAGATAGATAATCGATTATACGAAAAAAATTTATCATTTTCTTACATTCTTTATCCTTTTAACATTAACTTTGTAAGCACACTGTCCAATATTACACGCAGAGGAAAACGCCAATATATGCGTGCTTCCTAGATCTCTCGAAGGCGTTTGATCTTGTCTCCTAAGTCCTACGATAAGTTGTGGGAAAAGCTCAAAAACACGTCGCTACCAAGCGAGCTTGTAAGTTAGTGAACTTACTTCAAATTTCTACATTCGTCGCACAGATACAAAAATGAAATGTGAAAATATAATCGATTACTTAATAATCGATTTTTTTATTAAACAAATCGATTACTAAAAATTGTATTGTTTCACATCCCTATGCGAATCTCTGTGTATAATTCACTCCAGCTCCTCTGGTACGGCAACGAGTTTTTAAGAATTTAAGACTGCTTCCATAGACTTATGAGCAAAGTCGAGCTATCTCGCAAAGAAACCACTCAAGCACTGCAAAGGCTTGCCACCAAAGATATTATTTAAAACTAGCTGTTCCGCATTTTGAATACGGGGATACAATATCGTGTCACTCCCTGATATGATAACGTAGCTCTTTCATTTGGTGAAAGAATTTTTGAAACCGGTTTAGTAGTTTCGGAGCATATTCAATTCAAACAATCAAAAAAATTACTAACAAAGAAACAAATATTTTAATCTCTCCTGGCGGAAAGCGATTTCCGGGCGGCTGCGCTAAAAGAAGTTGCCGCTTTCCGCCTCCGTCGAGGTGAAAAAGTATACACACATCGGGAAGTAAATAAGAAAGCCTCAGATCACATGTTTGTAGACCTCAGCTTCGCCTCGGTCGACAATTACATGTCATCTGAGAAATTTCTTGTTTTACTTCCCTAGGTGTTAGAGTCTGGCCACGCTAACTCTGCAGAAGTCAAAAAAATGTGGAAATAAAAAAACTGCACATGGAAATACTGTCTATACTACAGAAAACGTATTTGATACTTGTATTTCTTTCTCTAAATAAATTTAAAATAAAAAAATTATATAGTGTTTAAATATATGAAGTGGGAATCATCATACGTGAATAAAATACAGCCTATGTTACTCAGGGATATTCTAGCTTTCCATTGGTTAAACAATTAAAAAAAAAAGATGTATTCGTTTTTGAGTTGATTAATAACAAAGATACAAAAATACAAATCTTTCTTCTCTAGAGTATTAGCACAGACCAGTTTAGTACTAAATTAGTTCAGTTTACGATTAAGACGATTGTAAAAAAGGGTATTGATAGAAAGAAAGAAGAGAAGAATAATATGCTGGACCAAAAATTTTGCGCAAGTTTTCGGAATAACATAAAGTTATTTTTCAAACTCGCTAGAATTACTCAAGGATAGTTTATAAATAATGCCGAATTGTTTTAAGACAAATATTAGGTCGTTACTTATGAAATTGGCGTTTTGTAATGGAGGAACACAGACACTTTTTTAAAATATAATATATTTATTTAATCAAAGTATGTACAGTCAAGAGCACATGAAGCTTTACACTTGTAGTGCGAGTCTGACCTCTAATGTGTCAAGCTCCACGTGCTCTTGACTGTACCATTGCTATCTATGCACTTTTGCCATTTCATATGTAGTTTATTGATCCCTTTACTAAGAAAACCATTCGGACGGGAATCGATGAAATCTTTGAAGGCGCTTTGGATTGCCCCATCGGAGTAGATTTTTTTCCCTTGCAAGAAGTTATCCAAATTTTGAAAAATTTGGTAATCGTCTGGCCAGATTTAAGAAAGCTGTAGTACCTAAACGACACCGGCACTAGTCCTCCAAACGCTAACAAGTAGTTTTTTTTTATTCAATTTTCGCTTGGGGGAGGATATAGCTGGTTCGCCAGGGTTCAGCCATTGCGATGAGCGTTTTCGACTATCGTACAGGGTCTGGAATAAAAGCAAATAATTGCAAGCATGCAAAGCAAACACCAATTTCCGACAATTTTGTATGTCTGTCTGTCTGTGGATGTGTGTGTGTCTGATTTTGATAAAATTTGGTGTGAAGGTAACCTCGTCAACATTTAGGGTACTTTTTATATCGGTAAAATGTCTCATGCCCACGGGAAAATTAAAAAACTGGGTTAAAAGAGAAATACGTACTACTGCGAAACGATAACACTTACAAACTTGAAATATGGTATGTAGGTGTCATATACGTAGTAAGCAACCGCTATAAAGGGATTTTTGGAACGCTTATTATATATAAAATATAATAATTATATATATTATAAAATATAATAATTAAAATGAAACTTTCAAAGTGACCGAATATCAACAATGTATCAAAATCATTCAATCTACTTACTCGTCAACTCTTCTATATCTTGTAAACAATGTCTTTTTCTGCTAAGGATCATATTTTGTTCTTCTCTCACATCATTGAATTTACGTATCTTGTTATATAATAACTTCCGCACACCACTTTTTATAGGTTTCACCATTATTTTTCTTGAAAATAAGAAAAAACCACAAATTCGAACTAGATCTGACAACTCAACTACCACGAATTTGACTGACAAAAAAAATTGCCATATGCAAATGTTTTTGGGGTTGCCCGTTTATTCCATTGCAGAGTTAGCGTAGCCAGACTCTATATAATATTACTCTTTATAACATTAGTAGGTATAAGTAGATATGACATAGAGCGGCATTGGGAATATTTTCACACAAACTCTTTGATCCAATCGTCAGTTAAGCTATCTAAAGAGCCTGTCCCAGGAACCTATAATTTCTAGTGTTACGTAGCGACAGTTTTGAGTTAACCATATCCAATAAACTTGAATTTGCCTATATACGATACGGGTAATACGAAACTAAAATAGTAGAATATTACCAACGTACCAAGGGAAGAAAAATAAGAAATGTCTCAGATCACATGCAATTGTCGGCCGATTGATCTGAGGCTTTCTTATCTTCTTCCCGAGGTGTGTACTTTTTTCCTATCGACGAAGGAGGAAAGCGGCAACTTGGCTTAGCGCAGCGGGCCGAAAGTTGACGCTTTCCGCCCGGAGTGATGAGAAGCAAATTTAATTAGTCTGATGTTTTGTGGGGGGTGCGGGACTGTAAGCATTCGGTCTACCATTTTGAAGTAGACGCCTCATGCTCAAAACAAAAATGCGAAAATAGTATATTTTTTAATCTAATTGTGCATGACGCATCTTTTTGATATCAAAGACGATGCGTCATGCGTCTGAAGAACCGACTGCGTTGAAACGAAACCCGGACGTCACAAACCTTCGGCTTCAACACATCACACCTCAATAAACCGTATCTGCGATAAGGCATTCGTATCTGCTGCACAGTGGTTAACATGACAACTAGATAACCGAACTCCGCCTATTCACGCGATCGTCTGCTCCTAGCTGATAAAACCATTTCAAGCCGAAATGAATTTTTTTATACCCGAGCTGGTAAGCAGAGTTATTTTATCCTGGAAATAAAAACACTTTTCACCGGTAATTTTTTTGAACCCCTAAAAGGTGTCGCCGGACTGGGGCCGAAATATGGTACCTACTCCATTTCATCATGAACCCGTAACATCTACACCCATGCCTCAGAATTTATTCTGGGACTTACGGGTTTCCTGACGCTGTTTTCCTTCACCGTCGAGCTAGTGATAAATACTCGTATGTACGTAAGTTTTTTAAAAAACTCTTTGGTAAATGCCAGGATTCGGACCCGAGACATCACGCATAAGAGGCGGACTCTTTAACCGTTGCTCTGTGTATATATAGAAATACTTTCGCATTTATAAACTTGATTCGAATCTCGAAACAAGAGCACGTAGAACTTGACACATTGGACTTTGAACCGGCCCTGTATTCTATGGAGCGCAGTATAAATCAGAGCTCACCCTTAACTGGTGTAAAGCTTGACTTGCTCTTGACTGTACAACATGGTGCCACATATACAGGTTAGCAACAGCAAAGGGAGGGATGACGTCACGCCGGTCGACGCCCCCAAGGTCGCGAGACTAGCCCCGAACAGGCCTACGCGAAGGGGGAGGAATTTTTTTCGTGAATCATTGACCTTGTTTGCTTTGAGCGGGAGCCGATATTTTTTTATTGACACGTTTCTATGTACTTTTGCTGTCTTGCTTGAAAGCAACTTTCCGATGAGCTGAGGACTTGAAACTGTAAACATAGCTCAGAACTGGATGACAATGCGGTGTTAACACGCTTGATTGTGTATTCGTTTGTTTTTTTATGTGTTAGCTACACCGTGTAAAAGAGGGTATTTCAGGAATGAAATAAATCTGCCGACCCCTTAGGGGAGAAACGCGGGAGTATATCGAATCGGTGTTTTTTGAACACCTAAACGTCACAGGTTGAGCCCATCACCAGAACGGTTTGCTGTTACACAAGCCTCAGAATAAATAAATTGTGGGACACAATTTACACACGGGTATTCAGTCCCTAACTAGGCAGATCCTGTACTATGGGTACTAAACAACTATTAGACATACTTAAATAATATTAAACACCCAGACACGAAGCCAACAGAAATGTTCATGCACACAAATGTTGGCCTTGAGCGGGGATCGAACCCGCGACCTCCGATTCAGAAGGCAGGGTCACTAGTTCACTACCAACTGAGCCAACAGGCCCGTCAATCAATTCTGGGATCTACGGGATCCTTCAAGATGTTAGACGAACTAGTAATAAATACGTACGTAAGTTTTGAAAAACTTATGGGTACATGCCCTCACTGGGATTCGAACCTGAGCCTCCCGCACGACAGGCGGGCTCACTAACCCCAGCGCTATCACTGCTCTAATACGGCAATACACCGCGAATATACGCATATATGTATATATCGAAAACACAAGATAATATTTGACGGGCCTATTGGCTTAGTTGGTAGTGACCCTGCCTTCTGAGCCGGAGGTCGTGGGTTCAATCCCCGCTCGGAGCCGACATTTGTATGCATAAATATGTCTGTTGGCTTCTTGTCTGGTCGAGTAATATAATGCTCATCAGTTGTTTTGTAACCATAGTACAGGCCCTGCCTAGTTTTGATCTAAATAACCGCGTGTGAATTGTGTGCCACAATTTATTATTATTATATTGCAACTATTGTTATTATCAACAGCTTGTAGATTGTTGCATGACTAAAAGCTCATGAAGACTCATCGCGTGCCCATAAACTACATGCCGCTTGCCAATACTGTGGGAAACTCAGGGTAGCATGTCAATCGCCGAAATACTAAAACATTGCTCCCATTTCGCTATCCCCATTAGCCTTCAGATAACGGGATTGATAAGAATGATCGACGATTGTGTTTTCGTTTGAAAGCTGTATGCTATAAACAGAGATTAAAATATAATAGGGCACAGAGGGGACAAAGTAGGGAAAAAGAGACAAAGAGATTATTCCAAGTGGAATAAGTCTCGTACAATTTCGACCGAATAACAGCTCGCGTTCATACTAACTGACATGACGCTTAAACTTCAAACATGCTTCAGCGTTTTGTTTGAAAATATTCCCAATGCCCCCTCTATGTCCAATTATATTTTAATCTCTTTGGCTATAAACAATTCTGATTTTTAAAGTTCTATACCAAAAAAGGTATCCTATAAAAAAACAGACCGATCCTTTATAAAATTTGCGAATTAGTTCAAAATTGAAAAAAATGTGTAATAAATATATTATAGGTACTGTTGAACAAACACAAAATGAGATGTAATGTAAAAAGTAAACTCAGACGCTTGAGAGTACTTATATATTTTGTGAGTAATTTTTTCTTATTATCTTTGTTGTGTAATAAACAGTTATTGTATTGCATTAGTTAGTAGTATCCTAAGTACCTATCTAAGTTAATTAGATAGTTAAAAATCATTTGTAAATAACGCAACGCCTACCAACTGCTCCTGCAGTTTGTCGATTTTATATTTTTGTTATATGTAGATATACATACATAATCTCAAGCCTTATATCCCCGAGGGGGTACCCACTTTGCACAAGTGACCAGATATTCTTTGGACCCCCAAACATGATAAGGTCTGTTACACATATCTCAGAATTCATTCTGGGACCTGCTGGTTTCCTCACGATGTTTTCCTTCACCGTCGAGCTAGTGATAAATATGTACGTAAGTTTGAAAAACTCATTGGTACATGCCAGGATTCGAACCCGAGCCTCACTAATTTTCATCATATGAAGCAGGTTCTTTAACGTTAAGGCTATCACTGCTCAGATAGATTTATGAAAATGAAATAAATAAATTAAAAAAAAAAAATGCACCCTGAAAATTTATCTTATATCATACTCATAAACATAGCCCCTCTGTTATGCCCGCGCCCGTATCCAGAAAAGCGTGGACAGTAACAGGACAGTGTGGCAGCCGCCGGTGCCAACGACGAGCCATTGGCCTATATGTTTACGTATTGTGGAGATATTGCAGTGTTGCAAAATTATTAGTTTTTGCAACGTCACTAAGAGAGATTTCATTCCGTAAGTTTTAGAAAATGTCATTGGTACAAGCCCTCACCTAGATTTGAACCCAAGCCATTCCATATAGTCACAATGGGAATACAATATGTGACATTCTATAAGGACTCCACGAATGACTAAAATGTAAGTGACTATTGTATGACAGATGTTCCAGAACTTTCCAATTAAGACTTGGCTTAGAGACAATTTAATGTCACAATTAGAATGTTTAAAGCTCGCAGACTGATCATCCATATGTATAATACATTATTGACGTCAATAGCCGCATGGATGTGTGTCAAGATACGAGAGTGACGCTATGGACGCGACGTATGTTGTCGCTTGTGCAAAATTGACGCTACACCGCAAAGAAGTATTTTAGGTAGCTTTTAATAGTGATTATTAGTATTATATACTACATAACTGGTTAATATTTATAATTACATTATGTACTACCAATGTTTATATGGCGGTATAAACAATATGTACAGAATAAGCGCAATTCCTGAAATTAGTTGGTTCAGTATCTACTTAATGTTTATTGTTTTAAATTTTTCCGAAAAATGAATTAGTATAATTGAATTTAGGGCTACCTATAGAAACCGTACTATTACTGCTCTTTATTTAAGAAATTTGGTTAGACAAAATTAATGTACGAATGCATCATATTTTTAATATTAATATACTAAGGGGTGTATGAGGAACGGCGCTTATTCTGTGACGCGTTGTATTTGGGTGTAGACACTGGGAATACTACCAACCTAACTTTATTCGTGGGTAAGAGGTGCCTGAGAGTACCATTCGAGCATGGTGCCTTGATGAGGTGCTGTTATGGAGGAGCGAAGGTAGAACCTCCATCGTGAAAAGGGAAGATCTTCCGCCAGGCGAGGTGATCGTGCCTGGAGACCGCGGTCCAACGGTTGATGTTGGACAGTTGTGTTTATACAAACTCATTAGAAAACTTCGATAGCGCGGTTTAGAACTCGGCCGTCTAATGGCGCGTTTTATGTCGCTACAATGTTATTTATCGTTTCCATCCCGCAGTCCTGAGTGTCTGTGACGTCTGAAATGTGCAGAGTTGCTGAAGCTTTGTCACAGGTGTAGGCGGTATATTAAATAGACTTGACAACATATGTTAATGTGTAAAGGAATGACGGGGAGGTTACGTAGGTATGTAAAAACGCAGTCCAGACGGCGGCAGCATGTGAGCATTGACGTCACATTGGGAGAACTTAATTCTCCATAAGAAATGAATTGTGTACTGTCATATAATGCCAGTTACGAAGTCGAATAATGGCAATTTTGTTCGAAGTGTTCTACGGTGGATATAGAAAAAGTCTACTAGCACATCTAAGTAGTATAAATAGGTCGTTATCTGCTTATATCGTTTCTCTACTTACTTCTTCTAAACCACGCAACGCGACTGATTTTTAACCCCCCACGAAAAACAGAGGGGTGTTATAAGTTTGACGTGTGTATCTGTGTGTCTGTCTGTTCGCTTTTTTTTAAATTGAAATCGGTCGTCGTTTTGAAGTTTTTTCGTTACAAACAAAAAAATACATTTGGTATTCTTTTTTATAATTGTCATTTTCAATTTGTCACTGTAAGTTAGGACCACTTATACCACCGGATTGCAAACAGAAATAAATACATTATTTGAGATTAAAATAATAATATATAGATAATACTACAATAATACTACATAGTAGACAAATACATATTAAGGTGGTTCATTGTCAATACTGTTATGTAAAAGAGCGATTGTCGTCATCAAACGTAAAAGTTTTGCGAGGTTAGGTTAAAAGGGGGGGGGGGAGGGGGGGGGGACAACTCTTCCAAACGTATCAAGCGGCACTTTAGTCGATAGTACGTCCACTACAGTGCTCAGTCCTTGGCGCTTTACAATGTATTGTGTCTGTCAATTGGCCATTTGGCCAAGCGCCGCGCATACCGCGCCGGCGATTCCGCGAACGAATTTCGAACAACGGCATCCAGCACCGCTGCGCTCCATTTGGTTCATTTTGATTGGCTGTAACACCTACCAAGTAGTTTTTGATTGGCTATTTCTTTACATACTTTATAAGTCGAATGAGCCGATCCGGGGTTTTCCCAAAGGACTCGAAAAATCTAAATCATAAAACATTTATAGTCTGTAGGTAAGTACAGAAAGTACACATAGAAAAAAAAATATCATGGCTGTTTCGAATACTGCCACTCCCAAATCTCTTAAGGGTACTAGGTATAACTTACTTAGACATACGTGCACGGGGAGGAGAAAAAGAAAGAGAGTAAGGTAAATGAAAATGTATTTTATTCTGTAGGTAATAAGAACTACACTTAGAACAGTCAATAGTCTAATAACGAGACACTCTAAACTCGTCCGTGAAGATAAGCTAAACAGCAGCCCACCTCCACCGACGAGTTGCTGGTTCCAAGTGCAGTACCCCGAGAAGAACCAGCAAGGAGCTCAAGAGCAGCTCTTTTTACTCTCATGACTACAGTATGGAACTTCTTAATGGCTCAAAAAGGGTTTTTCGGGATCCATGCACCAGTGTTATTGCTGATAGACAATGCAGGCGCGCTTACCACTTTAACAATATAATATGGTGGTGTGTGGTGTAGGGCATATTAAATAAATATTGGAAATATGTGGTCCTGCGCCCTTAGAAAATTAGATTAAACTTGAAATAAATAATTGAATAAGGGCCGATTTTTCAATCGTCAGGTAAACTTCATCTGGAGAATTTATTGATGCTTTCACTCTCTGGCACAATAGAAAGGAAAAGTGACAGGTGATGTTTATTCTTCAGATAACTTTTAACTTTTAACTATTGAAAAACAGCCCTAAGTGTATTAATATCATTAATGCGAAAGCAACTTCGTCTAACACGCATCTTGGAGAAAAGTCATATTTATGTTACTTTTCATCCCGAAACGAGGACAAAATTCCATCTGGAGTTTTACATAATACCTAGGCATATGGGACTTCGTACACATAACTTTTGTATGAAAATGAAATCGCCAAAAGTCGGTGACCCCGAGTGTAACGATTGTCTAAAACAACTACCATAAGTAGTATATTAAATTATATTAAAATTAAATTACATTTATTTCAGGCTATTTTTTTTTTCTTAAATAAAAAGGGGGCAAACGGGCAGACGGGTCACCTGATGGTAAGTGACTACCGTCGCCCATGGACACAGCTGCAACTCAAGAGTCACAACTGCGTTGCCTGCCTCTGAGGTGGGAGTAGGGGAGAGGGAGGGGGGGTTACCTCACTCACTCAACGAAACGCAATGCATTGCTTTACGCTGGTTTTCTGTGAGGCCGTGGTATCACTCCGGTCGAGCCGGCCATAGCGTGCAGAAGCATGGCTCTCCCATAGTTAAAATTGATTGGGTATTGCACACTACGGAAGGCAGTGGACAATGCCTTATGTCACGTAGTTTATACCCTTAGCTTGCTGGCAGAGACTGCTCCTTTGTCGCGTCTACTGTATTGTTGCCTGTGGGACTACCGCTTTATATTCGTGCCAAGACTAAACTACACAGATTACAGAAACACAACTGTCTACTACTGTTGGTTTGCATTTAACATGACGCTCCATACTTTTGCTTCAAAGCAAATGTCTAAATAGTTAAAAATCCAATGTTGTAAACCAAGTTTTCGTAACATATGTTGAGCTAAGTGATTCGTTATCATGATTTCCGCCATAATGCTAAAATTTTAAGGTTGCATTTTGAATGTTATCAAATCAGTCGCCGCTGGTCTGTGCTAACTAAGCTGAGTCAACACGAAACTTCCCACATCTGAGCGACGTGATATATTACAGGGTGTTTCCAGAACTGAGCGCTAAATTAATTATGCGGCGTTCTAGAAATGCACGTCACATCTATTTGCGGTGACCGAGTGACGTCACGGAACACGTAATGGCTGTCGTGATGGCGTTGAGCTGTAATTGGCATAGTCTGGAATCCATTTCTATTTTGTAGTACCGTTTTAGAGTTCCGCGCCCATATGACTGGGTTTTATTTGGCTTTTGAACCGTCATAGGTAAGTAGAAGGTGGGCATTTTCACAGAATAACTCAAAGATATTAAAGTAAGGATGAGTTATATTCATACTATGCGCGCGTTTGATAATTGATCCGCTACGAGTGGCTACAACATTTAGATACTTACTTCTTAGCGTACTTATAGCATACAACAATGACGAGGAAAGATGATACGGAACGAATAATCAAGAAAGAGACAGCTATCTTTAAGCTTGAAATACGACTTGAAATACAATGCGACTAAATATAATGTGGTTAATTAACCACATTTGTCGGCCTCATTTTCCGCGCTCTAGTAACATATCTACATCTTTCTATATATAATATCTTTGGAATAACTATGTTATTAAGGCAGATATCCTAAAGATATTATGTGTTTATTGCGAGACAAGTCGCGTCTCCCAAAACATACAAACATGAAAATCGCTACAACATCTCCGAAAACGTTTTTTTCTTATTTCTGCTCGGAAACAAAACTCAATCGTATTTTCCACAAAACCCAAGACTCGGCAGGGGCTTTTGCCCGCGCGGACCCTGTTTTTTGGACTGGACCCTGTGGAAATATTTTACCGTTCCCAGGGGAAGAACGATTGCGGGAGCGTCAACGACTCTCCTAAGTAAAGAGCGCAAAAGTGACAAACATGCAAACAAACATTTTTATATATCAAACAAGCGCAATTTAAAACGAATCAACGCCGCAAACTCCCAACTCCATAGCCCAACTATGTCCGGACCGATAGTTCCATATCTGGGAGACCTCGATCGGATCGGACATGACGTCGACAGCGCGTCGCTTCACGATTGCATCTTTTGTAGTCGACCCTCGCTTCCAACTCCGATCGGAACGGGCTGAAGCGTCGAGAATATTCCACGGGAATTTAATAAACAATATTCTTCAGCGGAACTATTCATTAAAAAGATTATTATATATCCTTACCAATATTATAAAGAGGAATTGGACCGATTTTAAAAATTCTTTTACCAACGGAAAGGTAGAATATCCCTTAGTAACAGGCTATATTTTATTACCGTATTCCCAACCGAACCGCTAGTTACAAATAAAAAAACTGTAGGTCATAATGTCGCTAGTGTGTATAGAAGATATAAAAATACTAAAACACTAAAAAATGTGACGCTACTAAATAAATTATGACGTTATAATTTAATATTCAGTACATTTTCCATAGCAAATTTGCGTCTTGACAGATGATAGATAATAAATAACAGATTTGGTGATTAGTCAACTAGCCACCGAATCTGATATTGATCGCCCAGCACACACAGGAATACGACAGTGACAAGAAATTGATATATATCTAACTAATTTTTGGGTTGTGTAACTGTTTTTTAACCCAAATAAAATAAAAATAAAATTTTTGGGTTATAATTTATAAAGATACTATAAACTCTTATCCCAGGGAGGGGTTAGCGTATATATTCTATTTCTGGAAATTAATAGGGAGATGATTTTTTTTTTTTAAATAAATTTGAATCTATAAAGAAACTAAAGCCTCTCCCACACAAACTCTACCCCTAACTCAGATTTCCCCCGCACGGCTGGCAAGACAGACAGTAGGCAATTTATTTGAGCGTGTGAAACTCGAGTCCGTAACAATGGCTGACCTAGATACGACGAGCTAGTCCGCTTCAGTCGGTCACCGCTAGATGAGACCGTATCGGGTTGATGTCCTACCATCGATACTAAGGAAAATGGCTCTTGAGAGTCTAAAAGATGGGCCTGCAACAGTCCGCCTGTTCAAAACCTGCCTGCGAGCTCGAGAGATGAACTTCTGATGATTTTTTTTTCGCAAAATAATAATAAACCGTGGGACATAATTCACACACCGTTATGTAGTCAGAAACTAGGCAGGGCCTGTGCTATGGGTACTAAACAACTGATAAACATACTTAAATAGATATTAAACGACCAGACACGAAACCAACAGTTCACGCACACAAATGTTGGCCGCGAGCGGGGATCAAACCCGCGACCTCCGGCTCAGAAAGCAGGGTCACTACCAACTGAGCTAACAGGCCCGTCTAGTCTTACGCATAAAGTCTAAATGGCCGACCAGCGTCCTTAATTAATAATATCACATCATCATCATCATCATCATCATCATCAACCCGTAACAGCCCACTGCTGAGCTAAGGGTCTTTCCTCGCACACGAGGAAGTATGGGCTATAATCTCCCACGCGAGCCCACCGCGGATTGGGAGATGGTGTTAAGCTAGTGGCCACTTAACAGTCAGAATTTTTCAAGCCACCCAAGGGTATCTGACATGGCTTAACGACTTCCACTGTGCGTAAACACAACGAAAACCGGGACCAACAATTTAACGTGCCTTCCGAAACACGGAAGCGCTCGTGATATAAATGCCACTAGGCGGTCACCCATTCACTGACTGACCGCACCCAACTTTGCTTAACCAGTGTGATCGTTACGAACACACTGGCACCGCAAGGCTATGAGCGCTTCACACATCATCAATGAGACATCAAATACTGCTAAGCTATGGGTCTCACACTAACCCATCGGATGGTGTTAGGCTAGTGGCCACCTGCCTGTCAGAATATTTCAATAGTCCCAAGGGGAATCTGACATGACTCTATGATTTCCATAGTGCCGGAACTAACGGTTGAAAGTCCTTCCGAAAGAGCTCGTGATGTGATACCTTTGTCTGTCACTACTGCGTAATTAACTTAGACATATCTATTGGCTGTTTTCTTATCGATGTATTGTAAAATTCGGAAAACGAAAGATAAGGTCTTATTTTATTAGGACTTGCTGTAAATGCTCGAGTAACTTTAGCTAGCTTTGTCAATATTGCAAATAATTCTACTTTATCGATGATCAAGTAGATCGATATGATCAGTATGATGAAAATACCTCTCCTGAGGCCTAGATTCGATTCCTGATAAAAACAAACCTACGTAAAATAAAAACCTACATAAATATTTACCACTATTTCGACGGTGAAGGAAAATACCGTGAAGAAACCAGAAAGCCCTAAAATTGGTTTCGAGACAGTTCTCAAAACGTAGCGTTTAGTGATCGGAATCAAATGCGTCAACCAACTCTCTTGTGAATAAAGCATGATACATTTTGCATGGTTCAAGATCTGGACACCTTAGTGCCCTAGTCTATATATATAAAAATGAATCCCTTTTTCCAAAATGAATCCAGAAACGTGGTCCCTAACTGCTGGCCTCCTAGATAAGCTCAGAGTCACCCAACGAGCCATGGAGAGAGCTATGCTCGGAGTTTCTTTGCGCGATAGAATCCGGAACGAGGAAATCCGCCGAAGAACTAAGATCACCGACATAGCTCTCAGAATCTGCAAGCTTAAGTGGCAATGGGCAGGCCACATCGCTCGAAGAACCGATAACCGATGGGGAAGAAAGGTTCTCGAGTGGCGACCACGAACCGGAAGACGCAGCGTTGGTAGGCCTCCCACCAGGTGGACCGACGACATCGTCAAGGTCGCGGGTAACCGGTGGATGCAAGCGGCAAGTTGCCGTTCGTTATGGCGTTCTATGGGGGAGGCCTTTGTTCAACAGTGGACGTCTTCCGGCTGATGATGATGATGATGATGATGAATCCCTTTTTCCCTTGGTCACGGCATCACGCGTTAATGGCTGAACCGATTTGGCTGAAAGTTGGTGGGGAGGTTAGAACCAGGAGACGGACATAGGATACTTTTTATTCCGATATTCCCACGGGAACGGGAACTACGCGGGTGAAACCGCGGGGCGCTGCTAGTATACAATATAAATGACACATAAATGCAGCTAATAAACAAAAACAAAGCAGGTGTATAGGACCACAAAACATGATAAGTTTTTGGGAATATGATAGAATGTATAATGATTGCTGAATTGTGAAGCCTCATGATGAAGACATATTCAAAAACGTTTAGTAGTAAAGCACCAGGCCGATACTGCTAAAAAAGTAGTAGAGACCAATAAACTTATAACAAACAATAAATAACTATTAATAAGACATCGACTAATAAATTCATTGTTTAAAAAAACGACCTCAAAAACAATCATGACATCTTGTAACACAAGAAACATTTAAATCACTTTTTGTATAATTCATCGAGAGGCTACGCTTGCTAAATATTACAACGTCGGAAAGGTCGAGTAATATTGGAATAAGCCACGAGGACGGGTTCGATTTCTGGTGTGGGTATGTGCAATGAGTTTTTTTTTTTAATAATAATAATAATCTTTATTTCTTCATACAGATTTTACAATATTACCATATAATTGTAGCATATAGTTGTACAGCTTAAATAGGTACTTGGTAACTCCTGTTTCCCAAACTAGGAGGAAATCCTGTGTCTTGGGATACAGTGGTTCGTAGTTTAAATTGGTTCTTAGACGTATGTAACAGCACCTGTCCTGCTGTTCGCAAGCCACCCGTCAGTCAACTATACATACCGGAGCGGTGGAGTTGTAATGACTTTCAATAGATTACTTGCCCCTACATTGAATAAAAACATTTTGTATTTAATTTAGGGGTCCGCAAAACACATGGAGAAAAGGTTCTACCAGAAATGCTTTGGCGACCCATTCGAGAACACGCCATGACCATGATTTCATTGGAAAAAGTATGAAAAGGACAGATATTTTGACATGCCATTTATTAGCACCAATTCTCAACTCTCCAAAAGGTCACTGTCCGGTCTTTTAGTGGAAGCGACAAAATTCCGCAAAATACGAAAGCGACCGCTAACAAATTACAGACACGAGGGCCTAAAAAAATCGGCAACTCGTGTTTCCTTTCAACTTTCATTCGACAGACATAATTTGCAAACAACGCGCCCTATCGCCAAAATCATAGCATGAATGGACGGAAGGAGCGCCAATAAAAAAACACTACTCCACCTCTATTTAAACAATGTGACGTCACCGTTAGTCACGTCTGAGGCTCATGTCCTGTGGACCTTGGTAGTGGCGAGAATTAGATGGGCCTCCGAGAATTCAGACTAATGCCACTTCATGATTCAAAACCGGTACATTAGCGGCATTTTTGGCATATAATAATTTGCTTAGATTGTCGCGTCGCGTCTGCTATTCTAAGCGGACATGATTTGCGGTTGAATTTATATTGCCGGACTCTCTGATCAGATATATATTAGACCGTTCCTAGCTAAGTACATCTAATTACGTTCTGGGCTGTAGAAGACATATTTTACATATCGCTCGTGAAGTAAACTAAAACAAACTTCTCTTTGAACTTCACGCTTTGGATGCTTTCTACACACAGCCCCTAAACCTATCAACTGAATTCCGTCGTCGTAACGGATACCGATAAAATACCAACGGGTATAAACTCGTCAACGATCACAATTAATCGCCAAAAAAGGTAGAACAAAACATTGTCCGAGTCTGCGAAAAGTCTGCCCAGAAACTCTTGTTGCTAACTGATACATTGACACTGCGAAAGGGACCTTATTCTCACAACGACACGGCCCATTCGGTGCTTCACGCACCTTGTCTGCGTGTGCTACTTCGGGCTGGTTAAGACAAACTCGGTTTTAAGTCAACACTGTAAGGACGAAGATTGCGTACCTGTCTCTTGTTCCACTTAGAACGGCCATGCAATTTGATTGAGCGTCGTCGGGAGACGTATGTAAATAGAGATTCACGTGCCGTTTCTGATAAGGAAATTTTTACTATATTTGCCGCGTCCCGTTATTAATGGGGCGATATTTACATTCGGATATTTTTCTGAAGAGTTTCATCCTACTAATGTTACCCTACTTATTTCACGTAGCACCGGAACAGTAGATCGAGGTGATCTTGTGAATAGATAGAGACTGAGGATGAGAAGAGACATGGGATCCTGTTTATTATGGAATGAGGACGAATTTGCGGGAAAACTAATACAGCATAATAATATTGCTCCAATCTATATCAATATAAATGAAATTATATTCTTTGGTAAGCGCAACACTTGAAAACGGATGGATCCAATAGGCGAATTTACTTTTAAAACATTATAAGTCCGTACAATTTAGAGAAAGAAAAATTTGAAATGTTGACTGAAAAATTGCAAAATTCGAGAAAAACCGAAATTTTTCTATGGTATTATCAGAGGACACGTCTGTCGGGTCAGTTGGTTTTTATCTATTCTAAGAGAGAAAAACCTGACTGACTAACATATTAACGTACACTCGAAACTACTGAATCCAGATCTGAATTTGGAAACTAACTTTTGTGAAATTCCTAATAGAGCGGTGGAAAAAACAGGACTTACGCAACGCCGCTGAATGCCTCCTACATTTCAATGTAAAACAAACCTTATTCCAAGATCAAATAAGGACATTGAATAAGAGTAGTTCTAGGTCAAAACCAACGGAAAACAGACCACGAGACCCTTTGAGGAGACACATGAACCGACTAGACGAGGAATCGACTTCGATAGCCCTCCAATCATCGGCAGAAACTCAACAGCTCTCAGTCGACGTCATTCAATAACATCAAAGATTCAATTTCGCAGCAGACAAAAGAAGAAATTCGCAGAGGAAATTTGACGCCCTATAGATTTATCAAATCAAATCCTATTATTTTGCTTATAGAACAGGTTTACACAGTAAAGAAGGTATATTTAGTTCACTGTTCAGCTAGTACATTAGCATGCAAATCTGTAGCCATACATTATCATGCAAATTTGCGTCCAAAAATACATCCACATCATAAAAACAGTAATTAATTAACGACTCTTTTAATTTCCTGGTCATAATTTTGGTGGGACCTTTTTTGAATGTATCGGGAATTTTAGTGTACACCTGCTCACATGTAATATCAACTTTTTGGCACAATGACGTCCTTGGACAAAGCATGAAAATTGAAATACTCAGTCAAAATACATTTATTTCTTTAGGTATGGAATATACACTTAGAAACGACAATAGTTTATAATAACAGGGCACTCTAAACTCGTCCATGACCATTGGCTAAATGTAAACAGCAGCCCATCTCCACCGACGAGTTGCTGGTTCCAAATGCAGTACCCCGAGAAGAGCCAGCAAGAAACTCAAGGGCAGCTCTTTTTAATCTCATGTCATACTAATACATATGGTTTACTCTCTAGTAAGGTTTGTTTTATAATTTACCCGAGACTTGAATCTTTTTATACCTTATCTACGCGTAATTTTGTGTTTTCTCAATCAAACAGAATGGATCGAGCATTCCCCGTACCTATCACTAGTTTTATATGATGAGTGAAGCTCTATAAATGGCTGTATTTTTTGTTTATTTTTAAAAGTTGAAGGTCCTATGCTGCTGCTGTTGAGCTCCAATAAATAAATAAATCTTTGAAGTCTTTTGCATACGATATACAGTAAAGTTATTTTTAGTATTTATATTATTGTATATTATAAGTATATTTTAAATTAAAATACCAAACAAAGAACATGACTGCGAAAATGTAGAATATGACAATCCGGAAATAAAGACGAATATAACAATACCTCGCAATTATCATATCTGTCAAACGGTTTAAGCTCCAGGAGGACATAATTAAATATACTTACATACACACGATACGTATACACCCGAAAAAATTACCCTCTTTTTGATGCGGTCGGGTAAATAAATTCGTACTATTGGAACAGGAACCTATAATTTAATTTCATAGTAATCACCATTCATATTGCACCCTGAAACAGAGCTCACAACAACCAGAGTACCAGACCCCATCCACTAACTGACCGCACCCAACGTTGCTTAACCAGTGTGGTCATTACAAAAACAGCACAGCAGGGATACTATCGCCTCACCTTCGCATTAATTCAACGGCATTCTTACACCATGACATTGGTCGACCGAGCCAAAGCGTCAAATACCACAAAAAGCTATGGGGCATTAGCTGGGCAATAAAGTTGGTAATGTTACCAGTATAGACGACTTGCCTATATGTTGCGTGATAATTTTTCGGTGCAAATATTAATGTTTTGTATTTTAAAGGCCTATTACTAAGGCTCCGCTGTCTGTCTGTCCGTCTGTAATAAGGCTGTAATTTTTCAAACCGTATTAGACAATTGAAAAAAGACAAAAAAAAATAAAAATTAAATGGGGTCATAATAAGAGAAAATATTGTTTTTTTATATATTGCAAGGTGGCACAAATCAAATGTTTTTATTTAATTTAGGGGCTTATAAGTCCACTTATTGAAAGTCATTGCGACTCCATCTTGCTACGTTGCCGTTTTTTTTAAATTTAGCTTCCGTTCCAGTTGTAATTCTGAAAAACTTTTTCCTAGTCGGCCTACGTATGCTACCTACCTACATTATAAATAGTATTTTCTTAGGTGTATCAATCAAGTGATAGCCCGGACGGTTAAAGAGCCGGCCGAAAATCAGTGATGCTCGGGTTCAAATCCTGGTCTGTACCAATGAGTTTTTCAAAAACTTACGTCCATATTTATCACTAGCTCGACGGTGAAGGAAAACATCGTGAGGAAACCCGCAGGTCTCAGAATTAATTCTGAGACATGTGTAAACAGACCCGGTCCGGCGATGGGCTCACCACCTATCACGTTTAGGGGTCCAATATATCTCGTGAAATGTGGGTATTTCCAGTAATGGAATACCTCAGCCTACCCCCTCGGGGATAAAAAAAAGGCGTGAGATATTATATTATTTATCAATCGAGGCTGGGCGCAATAGATCAGTCACGACCAGTCTGATCGAGTTTGTTTCCTTTAAAGTAAGTAATACTTATTTGCAAGAATACATTTTCACATTTAAAGGATCTTAAGCTGTAAGGGTTAGTCAGGTATTCAGCCCTCAATCAAGCATGCAAATATTGTGTAAGTAATAAAATTTAAAATGTCAAAAAAATGAGTGTCAATAATTAAAATTATCATTAACTGAATCAACGTGGTCATTGTGCATTGTGCTTGCGCTAGTATCCTACAATTCCTTGATGAGGACTTTTCATCGAACCATGTCGCGAGAAGCTGTCATAATTTATCGATTGGGCATGGCAACACCGGCACGGCGACGCGTAGTCTCGTGCACTGACCCCGCGAGTTGGCGGGAAAGGATGCGGACACTTACCGCGCTCATTATCGCCACGCCACCTGATGTGGCCGTCATGTCATGTGGATAATCGTTCCGGCCCTATTCCAAAGCTGACAGGCCGGCGGATTGTCAAGAGACGTCGTGACGTGGAAAGTTTCATGTTTCACCACAATCACATTACCTTAGGGTCAGTTCAGAGACGTGACGCGACACGGCGATGCTTGAAGGGGCCAGTGGGCGCATCGTGAAGACGATGGTAGCCAGTTAAAACTATAAGGACAAATAATATATTTTTTTAAATTATTACTCTAAAGATCATACAAGAAACGTGTTTTTTTATATATTTAGTATTAAATATTGTACGCTGGCAAAGAACCCTTGCTCTTGGCCAGTTTTTTAATAGTGTTGCCCTACAAGTAAGAGCCCTTTTACAACAGCACTTCATAATCAAACGCCAAATTAAAAGTTGTCCATTCAGATAATTAAAAATCAAATAAAGGGGAAATTTGCACACAAATTGAAGGGCCAAATGACCCCATTGTTGGGTGCTGGGCTCACCTAGCAACGTGCTAGGGGACACCACAGTATTGACGAGATTTAAACTACCCTATATCTACATCTACAGTCTACACTAATATTATAAAGAGGAAAGATTTGTTTTTTATATGTTTGTATTGTAACGAATAAACTCAAAAACTACTGGTCGCACTATAAAAATTCTTTAACCAGTGAAAAGCTCACTTTTCTGGGTGTAACATGGGCTATAATTTTCCCACGGGAACGGCACTTAAGCGAAGTTTCGACCCAGCGAGGGAATGCGGCCAGTCTTCTGGACATTGTCCCAAATGGTTACTTTTAGGACGACATTTTTATTCTGTAAATATTCTAATTGTACCATCATCTGGTAATATAACAATATTTTTTGTATTTTTTTTTTCGTGAATCGTTTAAGTTATCACATCCAGTGTTTTACGAGATGAGAAGAAGAAGAAGGAAGAGAAGAAGTAAAATATTGTCCTGCCAAATTTCTTTTCATTATAGACAGACACACGAAAGTTTCATGGTTCTACGATTGTAAACGGAACCCTTAAAAGAAAGTGCCCACAAAGAAGACATTAAACATTCATATAAAGCCGAGAAGCTGACAAAACATGTAAACATGCGAGAGGCATCATAAACAAATAGCGACGAAATAGGTCGCGCCGGATTGACGGACAAGCGTATTTTTGGCAGAGCATCGTCGCTCGCGACTGCTGTTGCTAAAAAAACTTGTGTATGTCACTGAATAGTTGAGTCAAACATTCTCAGTTTTCTATGCGCATTGTTACATGCAGTGCCGGATTTATACTTTTTAACTGACTTAAAAAAACCGGAAAAATGCAAGTCAGACTCGCGCACGAAGGGTTCCGTACCATTATCTATAAAACGGAAAAAAATCTCGTCTGTTGTATGGGAGCCCCTTTAAATAATTATTTTATTCAAATTTTTAGTATTTATATTTTTTGTTGTATCGGCAACAGATAACAAACATAAGAACTGAGGTAACAAACATAATAAATATACAGCCGAATTGATAACCTCTTCCTTTTTTTGAAGTCGGTTGAATAGTAAGCGATTTCATCGCCTCTAATACTCATTATTTATTATCCTTAGACACGAGACAATGTTCTAGCCGGATGACTATTTTGGACACAGATAAATCAGTGAGATCGTCTATTCTTTTGATCTCGTTCAAGCCAGATGGTATTGTTCTTTGGATCAGTGGTTTTGTAGAGTGCCAGTTACTGTACATTGTACAAGCAGACTCATCGCCCACTGTAGCACACCGTCCCGGGGTGTCAAAATGGGTTTTTCCTTGTAGCAACGACAGTGACGACCATTTTGTTACTCTTTTTAGAAATAATAATAAATAAATTGTGGGACACAATTTACACACGGTTCTCCAGTCTCAAACTAGGCAGAGCCTGTACTATGGGCTATAAACAACTGATCGACATGCTTAAATAAATATTAAACATCTATTTGATGTGCATTTTTTTTATAAACTCTGTACTATAATGACTATATTCGACAAACCCAATCTCACCGTCTGAATAAAAAAACCGGCCCAGTGCGAGTCGGACTTGAGACTAGATTATCTATAAAAACGGCAAAAAAATCACGTTGTATTCCCATACAACAAATGAGATTTTTTGCCGTCCGCCCCCTTAAATGTTTATTGATTTTATTCTGTTTTTTAGAATTTGTTTGCTATAGCGAGCGGCAACAGAAATACATCATCTGTGAAAATTTTCAACTGTCTAAGTATCACGGTTCATGAGATACAGCCTAGTGACAGACAGACAGACGGACGGACAGCGGAGTCTTAGTAACAGGGCCCGTTTTACCCTTTGTGTACGGAACCTTAAAAATGCATACTAAAAATTTCAATTGCCTAATAAAGTTTTTAGGGAACTGTATGAGATTTTAAGGACATTTTTGTTTAATAAATAAAATAAATAATAAATAAGTTACGTAACAACATCGGACTTAGTAAAAGTTCACGGGAAAGTGCCAAAGCTGATACTGCATAGTAAACAGCGCTATCAGCCGCAGATTAGGCCAGCAGATGTGGGTCGAGATAGCGTTCACTATACGTGTAGACGGTTGGCTACAACTACAACAGTGTGGAATTAGATGCGTTACGTTTGCTGAAGTCATCACTGATACACAACCCTCGAATAATAATAGCGGTTGTAGCGGTCTCGTCCGCGTAGATTCCGTTTGTTTCCGTTCCCGTGGGAATTTCCTATATTTATTCAATTCAATCGGTGGGTAGAATTCTTACTTTCCTATATTTAAAAAGATATTTAAAATATTATAACTACTATATAAGGTAGCTATCATATTCTGACTTAACAAAAAAACCCGTGTTTTATATACCTACCTACAGTTTATGAAAATTAAAAAGTTTGTATTTTTATGGCCTCTTCAGAATTTGCTGGTAGTGATACACATTTTTTCCCTATTTCATCACTCTAAGAGTTGCTCAATAAGAATTTTCACGTTCTTTTCGCGATTTCAAATTTACATTTATTCATTTTTTCGTGTTGTATCCAGGGACGAATTTCTAACAATCTCTTCTTGACTAAGTCATAGTTATAACTTCAGCTGTTGCTGCTGAAATTTATATGGTTTTATGTTGTTTATGTATAAATCATGTAGGTATGTATGGTTTACAGCTGGACATAGCAACACACTAAATTATGTTGTGTCACATTTAATACCTATATTAAATTATTATTATTATTGTTTGGTGCAGCGCTAGAGATCCGCCAGTTCGTCTCCGCAAGTGAAGGTCTATTGTCTCACCCTAATTGTAAATAGGAGTGATATTATGTATGTAAGTTCTTTGTAAAAGTTCGCATGACAACGCGACGGGAGGCCAACAAACTCAAATTGCCGCAAAACTTAGCATTTATAGTTCTAAATAAAGTGCAAAGTCCAAGATCGTAGGCACATAACTTAACTTTTGTAAATAAACGGTCTCGGCAGTGGAATGTTTACGGACGTCAGTCGTGTTTACACCGGCCGTCTCTCTCGCACCCACGGTCCGTTTACTACGCCGTCCCTTTCGCGCAAACCGCTGAAAGGTATCTGTTTACTAAGAAAGTCGAGGAAATGGTTAATATTGGACTTATGTATGTTTGGTTATTGGATTTTATTTTAATGTTTTGCTATTTACGTTTCATCGGTCTCAGAAATAACCCTATTGCGTACATATCATAAGCCTTGACAGTTCAGTACTGAGCTACTGGTCTATTGTTATAAAGTTTGTGCTACAATCTCCAAGGCAACTGCCTAACTAGAGAGATAGAGTTGCAGTAGTTTTCGCATCTGTCATAAGCCGCAAGTAAGAGACATAATTGGAAAGACTGACTTTGAAGACAAGCTAAGGACCTATTTCACATAGGTACCTTTCGAAGCAATGTTAACTACTAAAACCAAACAAAAATAAAAGTTCATAAAGTAGGTTTCATCAATTCTAGACATACTTATTATGTTGTATATTTTTCAGAGCTTGTTATTTATTTTGCTAGCCTTATTTTTATCAGTGTTCGAAATGTTTATAAAGAGTTCTAGATAGATATATACTATACTAGCAGCGCCCCGCGGTTTCACCCGCGTAGTCCCCGTTCCCGTGGGAATACGGGGATAAAATATAGCCTGTGTGTTATTCTGATGTATATATAAGCTATATAACTGTAAAAGTTTCATCAAAATCCGTTGGGTAGTTTTTGCGTGAAAGAGGAACAAACATTCATCCAGATATCCATACAAACTTTCGCGTTTATAATATTAGTAGGATTATGATATAAGGATTTATTTAAGTATGTTTATCAGTTGTTTAGTACCCATAGTACAGGCTATGCCTAGTTTGGGACTAAATAACCGTGTGTGAATTGTGTCCCACAACTTAGTATTATTATTAAAAAAAATCCAGTGCCAAAATCCAATCATTTAAAAACGTAGAATATAACAATCTCAAGATGAAAACAAGCACCTCGAACTAACTCCGTCAAACCGTTTAAGCTACACATCGCAGTTGCACACATCTAATATACATTACCCCCCCCCCCCCCCCCTCACCCGTGCAGTTGGGTAAAAACTATCGCGTGTAAAATCGCAAAAAGATACTAATGTAAATCTCCCTCAGCCTTGGCATTCCGGCCAGGAGCATCTATTCCGCGATCGCGCTAATCCCTCGCCCACACTGCGCGGGCGCACGGGACGCGTCTAGTGTTGCCAGGCGTTCGGATAAAGCCGGACATAGATTGGCTTTTTCATTGCGTGTCCGGCCAAAATACACGGTGTCTGGCTTTTGTTAGGCTTTTTTCATTTCGCAAATGCGAGTGTTCATTCCTCGATTGTTTGCGCACTTGCAAACTTAAGAAGAATTAAAAAATGATGTTGACTGATGACTTTATTTGACTGATTAATGATAAAGTACTCAGACTGATTTGACATTCCAATTAATTTATATATTTCATTAGAATATTAAAAAGATTTATGGTAGATAATAATAAAAAAAAGCTTGATTTTACATACAATTTGTTTGTCGTACCTATTATTACTGAGATACAAAATCCACAATGATGTAGGGTGTCCGGCCTTCTTACCCAAATGTCCGGTCAAGCTGGCTGGTGTGTCCGGCTATTAGGTTTGGCGACCTGGCCACCCTACACGCGTCGCATTCTACCGGTTGCGGTGCATCGCACTCCCGCGCAGTTTCAGTTTCGCTCACTATTAATACCTACTGTCGATTGTCTCATGCTTTTATGTTTGACCATTTTTGTTTTTCCTAAGTGCGATTGTAAACTCTACGTCTACGTCTCTGGATATGAAGAATCATATCCAACATCAAAATCCTTTAAACCGTTGAGTCCACAGTCTGCGCCAACAAAATCGAGTCACCATACTACATACAACGAAACAAATTATATTCTGATGCACGGTAAAAGGTAGCGTACAGGGGGCCAATTCTACTAAATGACAGCGGTGATAGTTGGATGACAATTACATGATTGTGGTCACTCAATGGTGATATTTGACACTTTTCGTATTCTGTTAACTGTCAGTTTTCACAATCATTCAACTATCATTGTTGACCACTTTTGGTATTCTACTATTCCTACCATGGAATGGCGATGTCCAGTGATTGCTTTTTTTCCCTTATTTTAAGGCATTGGCAATTTAGCCATCAGCCCTAAACACGACACGAAATTCAGATTTTAGCTCTGCTTCAGAGTCTATGCACAAAAATACACAAGTTTCTTCAAAACTTATCGAAATGTCACATGTACCACAAATAAAATCAATCATCTAAAGATTTTAGTGCCGAAAACCCGAAATAAAACTAATGACACGCATGGTAGTAATAGTTATATATGGTAGGCAACACCTAACGTAGTCCATAGTCATTCCATTTGTAATGCCACTATGATTTTAGTGGAATACAAATTAGATGTCATAGTTGCCAGTTGAAGCATAATGGAATGATAGTTCGATGACAATGGCTGACATTTAGTGGAATTGGCCCCCAGACAGACAGATTAACTTTAATTAGGACGAAAAGTAATAATAATAATAAATAAAGTAATACTGTAGAAGATTTATTCTATTTTTGCACACGAACTCTATCGTTAAGGAAAATAAATTTATGGAAGACTGGTTTATACCTAAAAATAGCGATTTTGTGTTTTAATACGAATTTTCCGCAAAATAAGGAATATTAATTAAAATTATTAATGAGAACATTAAGATAATAATATGAAACGTAAAATATTTATGTATGTTGGTTGACATGACAGTGGGCTGGCCGGTTATCTACTATATAAAAATAAGTCGGGTTTTCCTTCCTGACGATATAACTCCAGAACGCGCGAACAGATTTCCACGGTTTTGCATTCGTTGGAAAGGTCTAGGGCTCCGCGAGGTATATAGCAAAGAAAATTCAGCATTGCACCCGTGCGAAGCCGGGGCGGGTCGCTAGTGTCTAATATATTATCGATACTAATATTAACCCGCGAGAAGCTTACTACCAACTGAGCTAACAGGCCCGTAGATAAAAACGAAAAGTTAGTTTGTTCTTCGTTATGCACTTCTATACCATTCATCAGCTTACGATATCGCGCCAAGTTAGTAGGTCGCTAAACCTGTAATTGACATAAACCATTCGTAATATACCAATATAGCTGGACCCATATCACGATGGCTACCCGAAGATATAGTGGGCGTACCGACACCGGCCACTAGATCATTCTAGAGTAACCTTCACGGCTTCGGCCAGTCAAAACAAACAAACTTAGAATAAAGTTATACGCACAAAATGTCAGAAACTAATCGACAATGAGACAAAGGCCAAATCAGATGGATTCAAGAGCTAATTTTAGAGACAGATTCGAGGCGGATTCAGAAGATTAATGATCTCCATATATATGTAAAAATATTGATAATAGTAATTATCCAGCATTCTTATAATGCTAGCGGTTCTGCGCGGTTTCATCCACGTAGTTGCCGTTCCCGAGGGAATACGGGAATGAAATATAGCTTATGTTACTCAGTGATAATGTAGCTTTCCATTGGTGAAAGAATTTTAAAAATCAGTCTAGTAGCTTTTCAGTTTATTCGTAACAAAGATACAAACATACAAAGAAATCTTTTCTCTTTATAATATTAGTGTAGACAATAGAGAACCGCCAATAGAGGGCATTTTAGTTGTGTCCACATCTCCCTATTCATGTTCATTCGATACAACAAATCCATGCGATATGGAGAAAGGGAGCAAGTAAACAATCGACAAAAGGTCGCAGCGCACATGTTAGCCGCACAGTAGATAAAGTACATTGGTACAGGTGGTTCATTAATATGTAAAAGACCGCTTGTCGACATCAAACGTAAAAGTTTGGCGAGAATATAATTAAATAACACCTCTGTATTATATTATATTTCATTAAAAAGTTTTGTAGCAGGTCTGTGCGTGCTTATCCCGCCGGCATTATAAAGAGGAAAGATTTTTGTATTTTTGTCTGTTTGTTACAAATAAACTCAAAAACTACTAAACCGATTTTAAAAATTATTTCACCAATAGAAAGCTAGAATATTCCTGAGTAACATAGGCTATATTTTATTCCCGTATTCACACGGGAACGGGAACTACGCGGGTGAAGCTAGGCAGAACCGCTAGTATAATAGGTATAATGTTATTACCACGTTATTTCACATTATTATGCCGATGTAGGGCTCAAAATCGTTATAGGTACTACTATCTTATCACACCACACAACATCTAGCGCAATATTACAGCATCAAAGGAAGCATTGACAATCTACATTCTGCCAGTCCTCAGCCTACCACGTGTGAGAAGCGTTGATGTGTAACACAAAGCGACATTTTGTACGTTTCCACGGAACACTGTCCCGTAAAAAGGTCATTAAGGTTGTCTGAGCTTGTTTACCAATACAAGTGTATGTCATTGCGCAACCGCATCGTTGGCACTGCACCGTGCATGCGTAGCCATTAGTATGTTGCGGTGACACACGGCTCGCAAACCGGGCATGGCTGCGCCTACTTGAATTATTTAGAAACATACGAAATACTATATTAGACTTGAAAGTGGACACATTCTATAAAACACTTGTGACATAAATAATAATCTCACGCCTTTTATCCCCGAGGGGGTAGGCAGAGATATTCCATTTCTGGATATACACACTTTTCACGAGATATTCTTTAGGCCCCTAAACGTGATAGGTGGTGAGCCCATCGCCGGACCGGGTCTGTGACACTTACAACAAAACAGAATATATATACATCACTAAAGTCTTGTTGATCAAACGTGTTAAAAATGGATGTAAAAAAAGGTCTTTCATTTCTGAATTTGGCTTAAATGCAATTGATGTAGGATTTATTAATGTTATTTTAGCCAATCCTGCATGTGAAAAAGCACAGGCTGTTTATGCAGTCTAATTGTTGATCTTCATTGGTAAAAAATGTTATTGATTCTTTATTGACATGTATCTAGAATAAGGTACACTGGATATGTTCAAAGTCAGATAAATAAAAATAATAATCAAGTTAAAAAAAAATCACTACCTATAGGTACTACTATATATATAAGTATGTCGTTCACAAAAATTGTCACGTTAACCCGGGCGGCAACCGTACCCGGGATCCTTGACTCAAAAGTCTCACTGTGCTACTAATAAGGCCAATAATCAATTTCGCGCTATAAAAGAGCGTTTAAAAAAACGCGGCGGCCCGCCCGCTCCTTCCGCCCGTGCGTTACGAATTACGTAACCACCGTAGACGCATAAACAAGCATCGTCACGGCGCGGCTCCACGTGCCTGCGAACTTAGCTGATGGCTGGGCACAGCGGCGCGGCGGAGGGTCGGCGCTCGACCGACGAGTGGCGGTCATTCAATATTCATATTTATTTACGCGATCCTCCGATAACCGGTCACATACAAAATCACAGGGACATACAGGCCACGTGAACTCAAAATAAGACTACATCGCACCCTATTAAAACAAAAGTGCACACATCTGATTTTATGTAAGTGATCGGAGATGAGCACAACTTAAGAATAAAAGATATAAATATATACAGAAAATATTAAACCAATCAAAAGAATATCAAAAGAATAAGTATATAAAACTGCTGGACAGTACTAAGGTACTTCCATATTACTTAAATCCAAGTACATTTCCACATAGTGTTGTTGGATAAAAGCATGGAAAAAGTATTACCTATCTAATCTTATCAAAATCATAATTAAATCTATCTGTTTGTTTCTCATAAGAGCTATTAGGTGATGAAATTATCGCGGTATACATTACTTTTTAATTATGACGTTCCCACAGTGGATAGTCGCCGGCAAATGGTAGTTAAATATGTTCTACAATGATAAAAACTCGCCCCGCGCCCCCGTGCCGCTACTAGGCAGTTGTACGTTAACCCTCGCCATACTTTGTTTACCGATCGTAAACAACATTCTAGAATCTAGATTGTTAGTCTTGTCTGGCTTTTTAACTGGAATTCTCGATGTTAGATATCTCGGTCTGGTTATGATAATATATAAATAAATACTGAGAAACAAGTACATAGGTATCTAAATTTCATTATATTTAATGTTAGTGTTACAAAAACTATTTCCGTGCAATGACTTCTATTAATCGACTGGCCTGTTGGCTCAGTTGGTAGTGACCCTGCCTTCTGAGTCGGTCGCGGGTTCGATCCCCGCTCGGGGCCAACATTTGTGCGCATGGACATGTCTGTTTGTTTAATATTTATTTAAGTATGTTTATCAGTTGTTTAGTACCCATAGTCCATAGTACAGGCCCTGCCTAGTTTGGGACTAAATAACCGTGTGTGACCTGTGTCCCGCAATTATTATTATTATCTAATATATCTAGTCACTAGGCAATAGAATAAGCAAACAGGAAAACAGTGCCAAAACAACAATCATGCGAGTCATTCATACAAAACCTTTCACTTTTTAAGGCATGCATTCAAAACTGATTCATAATTTTATTTGCTGTTTTTCCTGTTATCCATGAACCGAAAACTGTATTTGAAATACTGTAAATAGGTATACAGATGTAATCATGATTCAACACTGTTTATTTAGCTGATAGATAGGTATCAAAGGTTCTATCAACCTATTTTGAACTAGATCACATTATTAGAATGTGATAAATGAGAAATGATTCATAGAAATAACATCCATTATCTTTATCAGCCATCAGTTTGCCTATAAAACATTGAACTTTTGCACAGCGAGGAATTGCAACTTTGTAACTATGAACTCCCAACCATATGGTATGGCCTTTTATCTTGGCAGCTCTGAACCACCATTTGGCAGTACGGGGGGGCTTGTGCAGGCGAAGCCTATATTCAGAGAAGCCAAGTTAAAACTGCCGTACTGTACCTAAAATATTATCGCAAATTGGTTTGACAGTTGGAATACCTTAACCAAGAGCCTATACTGGTCTCGTATGCAGGAGCATATTGCCTGGTATATAATTAAGGACCCAATAACCTTGGGCATTTCAGTACTGATGAATATTTATCTTCTAGAATATTCCCTCAACCTAATGCTATGACACCCATAAAAAGAGTTGTGGTTAGTAAAAGTTCCTAGCAGATCAATAATACAGTCAACAATTATTATTCAACACACTTAGAGTTTAATAAAACATAAGTATGTATTAAAAGTGTCAGGTAGTACAAATATATGTTCTAGAATACAGCACATAATAGCTGCACAAGGTTGGACTAGACATGTCGGGTCTAATATTATACATGTGACACAAATACTAGCGACCCATACTAGACTTGTGACCAGTCAGCCTAGATATACATATAAATGCTGTGTTGGTTGAAGTTGGCAGTCAATCATGGTACTGTATCGCAAAATTGATTGATGAAATGGCATGTCATTGCATTGCACAATAAAATTATTGTCTTTGGTTTTGTCTTCTTTGAAATGGACGGAATGATTATATTAATCAAGGATGGTCAACTATTCATAATATAGATAGGTATCTTTTTTATGACTTAGATTACTTTAAAAGTGAATTAACATTGCTTAGCGATAATTTGATTCGGTTTTGACTAGAAATTTCTAAATACAGAATAAAAACCTGAAAAATATTGTAACAGACCGTTCACACAAAACTGTTTATGGATGGACACAATGTTTTTTTTCGATTATATTGTTAAAAAGAGGAAGCATCTGTTTTTAAACAAATGTTTTGTAGTGATCTTATAATTATATAATATAGTGATCTTAAATGATAAGAAAGGATTTATGGCATCCAAGTCTTGCAACATCTATTGATTCAATTCTATAGCTATTGCAGTTGTTTTAGATCAAATGAGCCGGTTTTGTGACTGCGAAAATAATATAATTATTTCTGTTTATTGCATCATCCACCCACAGACAATTAGTTTAGGCTCTTATCATCAACCGTTTATAAATAAGAGATTAATACACTGAATTCAAGCATTTTAGTGGCTATGCTGATAACCAATTGAAACATATTCCATCATTTAATAACAAATAATTAGGTACTTACAGATCAGTGTTTATTTACATTTAAAGTGAGTGATAATAACGAATATAATCGTATAGATAGACAATAGACACTGTTTCATGTGTAAATTAAATTCAAGATTTCGAAATATGTCATGTGCATATTTTGCATTGATATTACCTACTCTTTCAATGTTTGCTTTTGAATTTGAAACGAAATTTAGGTTTACGACCGATTGTTGTTAGTAAATTGTAATTAAATACATAACAAGAGGAATGAGGGATTTCAATTAAGTGGCAAACAACTTGCTCAATAGTTCACATTACGCATTCCGCTGCGCTGCAGTGCTGTGTAAATCCAGAAATAATTCTTTCACAAACTGAAAAACCAGATGTGTCAACACAGATCTACAATACGGTGACATTTATTCTGTGACAAGTTCAATAACAGGTGGGTAGACATAAACAAACGACATTTGTTTACAAACAAAAAGCTAATGAGTGCTTGTAAATAAGTCACGGGCTTATCTGTGATGACACATGTTTACTACTGCTCACCTCCTGGGCAGCAGCATGGCGGCGGAGCCCTTCCGCTGGAACGCGCCGTCCACCAGCACGCCATTCTTGCTGTTGCACGTCAGGTAGAACTCCGGGTGGTCGTAGAACAGCTCAAGGTGCCGCCGCGAGATGAAGCTCGAGTGGCCCATGTTGACGTCCACCTGGCCGCGGCTCGAGTTCCGCCCGATGATCACGCGCTTCTGCCTGATCAGGTACTCGAAGTCGCGGCCATCCAGCCGCGCTATGGCCACCGGGGGCGGCTCCTGGGCCCACTGCACCTTGGATGGCGACGGCGGCGCCGACTTGAGAGCGAGCAGCGCCCATGCGTCGCTCTCCGAACTCCGCGAGAACTGAGTCTGGGCCATCTCACTCGCGCTCCCTATCACCAACGCTGTCCACACGCGGGGCGCGAGCGCCTAGCACGAGGGCACATCACACTCGCAGAGCCGACTCCGCGCCGCGACCCGGATATCCGGAACCTGCCGAATCCGTGTCCGCTCTACAATTTGAGGTTACTGACGGGACGCACATGCGCAAAGTTTCTGCTTGTGCGGTAAACAAGAATTATATAAACCACCACACCACCACGTGATAGAACTGTATACATATACCTACTCCGGAACTGCGGATCGATACTATTCCGCGCGGAGATGCCGCATACGATCAAAATATTGAACTTTTAGATGTTGCACAACTGAATTTTCGCAATTGGAACGAAATTAGACACTAAAGTAAACACGAGGCGAGAACAAAAATAACCAAAAACGTCAGTTCGGCAACGCAGTTTACAAGATCGCTGCGCCATCTACACAACACAGCAAAAATTTGAACTAAATGTTGCGCTCCGTTACACGCACCTTATAATATCGTTGGCTCTATAAAATAACACAAATTTACACACGGATTAATGAAAATTTAATAAATAACTATCAATTTATCAATGTCCAGTTTGATGTTTATTATTTAATAATTTTAGTTCTATGAAAGTAGTAGTTAATTTCTATAACAAAATATGATTATAAATAAAAGTATTGATATATCTGCATACAATGAATCTACCTCCGACTGGAGCGTTGTACTAGCATCATGATGTACCTCGAATCAAATATATATCAATCGATCGACTAGATAATAAACATAATATTAATAATTGGCAATATATAAATAAATATTAAGCCTTTTAGACCCGAGGAAATAGGTAGAGGTATTCCATTTCTAGTAATACCTATGTTTCTCTAGTACATTTTTGGACTGACCCCTCAAGCGTCGTGCTAAAGACCATCGCCTAGCTAGATCATAATCGAATATTATTTTTTGAAGTCTCCTTCATCTTCTTTAACAACCTATTAATAGTTCTACTTCTACGGTTGGGTTAGGTTTTGGTTTTGCAATATATTCATTTTTTTAGTTACAGAACTTCATAATAATAATAAAAATCTTTATTGACAAAAAATACAGTTATAGAATTTATTTAACAAATCCAACAAATTTGGTAAAAATAAATAACAAAAACAGTTGATTACTAATTTTAAGTTTGGTAATGGGTACTAGTCTTAGCTGTGCCAGGAATACTGGATACATACTGGATGGCGGGTTCGATCCCCACTCGGGGTCAATATTTGTGTGCATGAACATATCTGTTGGCTTGGTGTCTGGTCGTTTAATATATTTATTTAAGTATGTTTATCAGTTGTTTAGTACCCATAGTACAGGCCCTGCCTAGTTTGGGACTAAATAACCGTGTGTGAATTGTGTCCCACAAATTATTATTATTATTATTATGCTTAGCGCTGGTTTTCTAGTTTTCAGACTAGTTGTTACGTTTTGTCTTTATTCTATCTGTATTGAGAATACTTTTTTTTTAGACTAAATCATAAATATCTATCTATAATATCTATCTATGATAACGATTCCACATCATTGAGATGAAATCTTCCGTCTTATTTTTTGTATATAATAGAAATCCTTGTCAATAACTATAGCAATTTTTTTACACATATTACAAGAATTTACTCAAAACTGGAAACTGCAAATCGATAGTATTAAATTAACGTAATGATTTGTGTACGACACTACCTGTCAGTTATCCACTTGTGCGAGGTGAATGTTGTTTTGTATTTTTACCAAATATCCTTCTATATTTGTTCTTAGCAGTAAAATTAAATTTTCTGTTCAAGACATATTTTTATAGAGTTATTTAATCATTGTCTGCACAATACAAAGGTAAGTCAACAGCAAGATACGCGCGAAATTTAAACTTTACTAAAATATTTTTGTTATGTTATATGTTAGTGTGAATTTCTTTATTTTCTATTTTCAAGTAGCAAAACCCTAACCACTCTTTAACCACAATACACTTCTACAGGCAGAGGTAATGCTTGAGTAGATAATTCGATAATTTTCACTCTTGTAAGCCTGTAGGAATATTTTTATATACATCTTTTTCACACGGTTTTTATTTTTATAATGCACCGTTAATAATTGATTTGTTAAAGAATATTTTTATTACTATAAAAATGGTTTTCCAACGATAGAATGAAATATTTAAGGTATATCTTCATAAATCGTGATTTAATCCTGGAGCAAGTGTATTCTTCGTTGGCGAACCCCAAATTGAGTGGTTAAAATGTTTAACTTGACCAGCTACATTTTAAAGAAATAAAAATACATATTATGAGAAATCACAATTATTTATTTAAATTATTATGAGACTAGGTAAAATATCACAGTAATAGATACTCCAGACAATACAATAAGAAAAATCTATGTCTTGATTCATAGAAATATTCATGGGCGTAGCTAGGGGGGGGCCAGGGTGGGCCGGGCCCACCCTAGAAAAATACCCTTCCTCATACATAAAATAACTTCATCCTCAACTACCGAAATCGAAAACCATCTACAAAAGCTAAACACAGAAAACTTAACATAGTTTGAAAACATATTTTTCTAATTTCAAGGTTGTGGAGTGGACCTATTTATGTGCATTTGGATTGAGGGCCCATTTTTCACGAAACGAAATGACACTTACAAGGCATTTAGTAAAAATTTGGTAAAACTTAAAGCAAAGATTCTTAAATTTCTTAAACGTGAAACAAGAGTTATGGTCAAATAACTTGAGCCCTCAATCCTAAATAGTTTTGGCCAGAACACAGATAAAAGAAAAAGAATTAATATGATAGGATAGAATAACTGAAATCCATACTTGATTCCTATATACCATCTTGCCGCGCCGTGGCCCGGCCGATTCATGGCTGGGGCCATGGCCCCCCCTAGGAAAAATCCCTAGTTTCGCCCATGGAAATATTCTGACTATAAAATAATATGCTAAATACCTACTTCCATTGAAACTACAAAGAAAAAATTACAGATATACATCTTAATATTATATCCATAAAAAGGATTCCGGAAAAATAAATCGATTGATATTGCTGTTTACGACTTCCTAAGGAAAATATACGGTCGAGTTGATAAAAGGAAACCAGTCTATTCCTTATACATGGACATGACAAAAGCTTTCGATTATGTCAGACACGAAACTTTGCTCTACAAGCTAGAGTCATATGGTATTAGAGGAAATGAATTAAAACTCGTAGAATCATATTTAAAAGACAGAACGCAAGTAACTACGATAGAGAGGATATGTCCTAGATCAAAAACCCTCAATCAGTACGACTCTACATCAAAAGTTGTGAAATATGGAGTGCCACAAGGCAGTGTACTTGGTCCATTATTATTTATTATTTATATAAATGACATATCTAATTTTACTAATAATTCAATGACATTGTTTGCAGATGACTGTACTGTCGTGTGTTTTGACGAAAGTGAAATACGTTCTAGTCTCACATCAATAACTGCTTGGCTAAAGACCAATAACTTAATCGTAAACTTAGAGAAGACAAAAGTAATGACCTTTCATCAACGAATGCCACAACATATACACTCAGATATTATATTTGACGGTATTGAGATAGGGAAAACGACAGTGGTAAAATTTTTAGGCTTACTCATAGACTCTAACTTGAAATGGCAATCGCATATAGACTTTGTTTGTAAAAAAGTAAGCCAATTCTCGTATGCACTTTACAAATTATCAAATGTCGTAAATCAACAGGCTGTTATCTCCGCATACCATGGTTATGTGGTCTCGCGGCTAAGGTATGGCATTATATTTTGGGGAAATGCGACAAACACTGAACGTGTTTTCGTAATGCAGAAAAGATGTATACGTGCAATAGCTGGTATTAAGAGACTGGACAGTTGTAGACCTTACTTTAAGAAGCTAAAACTCTTGACTCTTTCATCACTCTACATTTACGAGGTTGCTATCTTTGTAATGCGTCACTGTGACCGCTTTTCATATGTTCAACGTGCACGCCGTTGTGATCAGTTGTGTATACCGGCGCATACAACTGTACTATGCACGAAAAGTATTATTGCGATGGCACCTAAAATCTACAATAAATTGCCAGCTAATATCAGAGAAATAAAGGATATGATCGTATTTAAGAATAGATTGTATGATCATTTAGCAGACAAAACATATTATAGCTTAGCAGAATTTTTTGACGACTAACTAATGAGAGCACAATATAGACATGCTTATTTTATTGAAATTTTGTAATTATTTGGAATTATTTTGATTATTATTATTATTATTGACATTAAATTATTCAGTTAATATATTCTTGACATTGCTATAAAATATGAATCATGTGATTAGCTTGTAATTTTATAATTTTGTAAGACATTGTATGCCTGATGGTAGACCACAGCGCTCTCTCTTTAAATTTTAAGACCTGCATGATTTGTATAATTAATGTAACCTGTGTGTCACAATAAATGATTTGAAATTGAAAATTGAAATTGAAATTGAAAAATTTCAGCCAAAATATGTATGGTTTAAATTTAAGACAGATCTGCAAGTTTGGACAATAAAATATAAATACTTATAATGCTCATTTAAATGATTTATATCTTCTGAAAAGATCTTCAATGAACACTGTTGTTCAGTTTGAATATAAATAGGTTTTTTGGGAATTAAATGTTTCAGCCAATTTACAAATTCAATTCAAAAATTTTATGAGACGATCCACCACTATACTAGAAAACTTCAAAAAGAAAAATATGCAACTATTCTAATCATCAAGCTGCGTCAAACTTGCAACTCCACGGTTGATCCAATGCTTTTGCGGTATATCTGAGAGTAGCGTGATGTACATGACAAAGTTACTGGAATGCCCCGTTGTTGCCAGCACACCCTTTCTCTCACTGGTCTTGTAGATGGGACAGAAGTAGCATGGTGGAGGGTTGAATTCCAGGATAAGGGCTGGTTTGAACCAGATTATCGGGATAGTATCGAATAAGATCTTTGGAAATGACTCGTCCAGCTGCATCGTCTCTCTGTTCCATCTAGCACCTTCCAGGAACAGGCCCTGTGAACACATAATTTCGTACATTTGTGTCTAAATTTGAGCAAAAAAATTTCCCCAATAACTTTTTAGTAAATCTACACATAGCTACTGTAACAGGAATTTGCACTATCATTGTTCTTAAACTGATATAATTGATTGATTGATTGCTTTATATTAAATATAATGATAATTACTATATGCCTATATTGGGTTATATTAGATTTATTTACATACTAGCGGTTTTGCGCGGTTTCAACCGCGTAGGAGATTATAGCCCATACTTCCTCTTATAAGAGAAAAGACAAAGCTTAGCCACTGCTGGGGCAGTTATAGACACAGATCATACAGATTAACAATAAAAAATATATTTTTAACTTGATGGAGGGCTAAAGGGGTTTTTTGCATCTCCCGGTAAATGAACATTCCCCCTACATACATGTTTATTGAAAACTTTCTGAGAAGTCCATTAAAACTCTCACTTTCGATATTCCAATTCAACTTATAACTACCGTTTCTGATTGATTACACGTTTTCTATAAAGAATCGTGTCTCAATCTTAGACGCCGTTTCGCTGTCAAGTTGACCAATCAGGCTTCAACCAGGGAACGTTATCGCGTTAGGCTTTATTTTTTAACACTAAGTTAACAAATTATTTTTTTTCGTATCTTTTACAAAACTTTAGAGTCACTTTAAACCTCGGTTACTATATTCAAAATAGAACTTTCCCGTACAGAGATTGTTTTAGACATTTGATACAGATAAAAGCTTTCTATTTTATTAAATAGAAAGCTTTTTTCTTGGAAGAAAATCATTCTCTTTCCTAGAAACTTTTTCTTTAAACGTCTTTGATGGTAGAGTTGTTGTGGAGGTCTTTGCGTAGTTTCTGGTCCTCATCTAGAACATATTCCGAAATAGTGATAGGTACATATTAGTATTCATATTCAATAATTGAATTGCATATTAAGTATATTGTTTTTCTTATTTAACAAACTACAAAAAATAAGAAAAGCTAGACACAAAAGACATTTCATCTATCTAAGTCTAATAAACTTAGTGCCAGAACAGTATTGGAGTAAAACTAGATGTAAGGTACACTGGCATGCAACACTGGTTAAGAACAACGCAGTTCGTAGTCCGTACCGGTTCTAATTCGCATGCTAAATCTTGTTTTAGATAAAATACTTACATGATATTACATGCACAAAAATATATTTAAACCTACGATTTAAACAATAAAAATTCGAAAAATTGAATTCCTGCAAATGCTTGCAGTAATAAAACAAACATCACTACACAAGCTACGTTTATCATCACCATCACCAACCTAAATCCGTTATTGGGATAACTAAATACAAATAAATCTATAAATTGAGGGGCACATTTCAGACACGGCTATTTAATTGCAAATAAGGTAAGTTTTTAATTGTGATACTAACATCTGATAAACATATTTCTAAATATACACATCTAGACACGAAACAGAGATGTGCACACACTCACGTGTTGGGACCGGGCGGTATTCCAATCTGCGATCTTATGTAACTTTGTTTACTAGGGGATAGGCTCAGTCAAACGAAACGAAATGATTGGTATTTTTCTGGAACTTGGGTTTAATATCTTGGATTTGTATATAATAATGCCTTGTATATTGAAAGAATATATAAATAAATCTCTCTTTATTATACACCAATAATAATACTAGCAGTGATGTTGGAAGTGAGCACACCAAGCATGTCAGGCTCGGGTTCGAATCCTAGCGAGGTCATATACAGTCAAGAGCACATGAAGCTTTACACTTGAAGTGCGAGTCTGACCGCTAAGGCGATTGTAATAAGAACGTTACAAAATCCGATGTGTCAAGCTCACAAGTACCAATGAGTTTATCAAAAACTTCGTAACATATTTATCTTTAGCTCGACAGAAAACATTGTGAGGAAGCCTGCATGCCCCAAATTTGTTGCTGATGCGTCTGTTACTGCACCCAGGGGATGGGCTCACCATCTATCACATTTTATCGGGGTCCAAATTAGTGATAAATCGTTTTCTATAAATAGAAATAGCTTTTACCCGCGGCTTTATTTCACCCCCTTAGGGGTTGAATTTTGAAAAATCCTAAAAATCCTAGTGGACGCCTAAGCTATCATGAGCAAAATTTCAAGTCTCTAGACCCAGTGGTTTAGGCTATGCGTTGATATATCACCAACCAGTCAGTTTATCACTTTATATATAGATAAATAGAAGATGGGGATGTCATAGTTTTGGCCATGTCTTCAAGGCAACTAACAAGTGCAGTTGAGCTCACAAAATGTAGTGCTGAAACAAAATCTGTGCATTGTGCATATTGCATGCACCTTTACGTTGTCACTCCTTACTCACCCAAACGAAAAAACTGTGTTCCTGACCTTGTTTATCCATAGGTTGCGTTTGCTGCTTGCGACAAATGAACTCGATATACAGGGTGGAAACAAAAGGGCTTTGGAGAAAAAAAAAACCACCGACCGTTGGTTTTGCTCATGTGACTTATTCAGTAATAATAATAATTTAAAACTAGATCTCGCATTCATCATATCACATAATTTTAAACCTACTTAAGGCCAAACTTATACAATATGTAACAGAATAAACGCATTTCATGAAATAAGTTTGTTCAGTATCGACTACTTAATCGATTTAAAATTTTTCCGAAAAATGAATTAGCATAACTGAATTTAGGGCTGCCTACGGAAAACCAAATTTCTTAAATAAAAAGCAATAATATTACGGCTATTATTGCTTTTTATTTAAGAAATTTGGTTAGACAAAACTAAAGTAAGAATGGATCATATTTTTTTTAATAATTTACTAATTGGGGTGTATGACGAATTGCGCTTATTCTGTGACGCGTTGCATAAAATTATATTTTATTGATTTGGTATTTATAAAAATATTATCTAGTTATAATATTCTGTAATATTATTGTAAACAACATCTCAACAGCAACAAAAAACATCTGCAGTAATACTTCTATCCAGCCTGTATAAAGACATCATTTAGCTACAATATTGACTATTGTGGTCTAGAATGACCGCGTAATAGAGCATTGTGCGGTGAAATCACTTATTATTGATATGAGCTTTAACCTTGCATCACGTGAAGCAAAATGGGTACCCTTAGAGCTGATTCACATCTATGCGTCCACAGGGCGGACCAGTGTTGCCTACACTATTATTCCATCATTTCTAAATCTTTTATGCGAATTAAAGAACCCGCCAAGCGCGAATCGGACTCACAGAAGAAGGGTTGCATGCATATATGATAGAATAAAAAAATCGAGCATATTTTTTTTATTGTCTGTCTTTTACGGTTTATATGAGATACAGCCCGCCGTCAGACAGACAGACGGACCAAGGTGCTTAGTAATAGAAGTTCCGCTTGTACCCTTTGGTTACGAAACTCTCAAAACATTTTCATTTTCAACCCTCACCTTACAGTAGACCCCGTACTCGGGTTCCGCATAACACTCAGACTCCATTTTCGTGATTGAGAACTCGAAGTGGACCTGGAGGAAAGGGCAATTTTATTAATACACTTGCTGCGCTCCGCGGTTTCAAAATATCGCTGAGTAACATACGGCTATATTTTATTCCCGTAGGCCCACGGAAACTGGAACTACGGTAAAGTCGTGCGGAACAGCTAGTCAATTATAAACAGACAATACGGCCCATGTGTAAGCCTTTTTAAATAGTAGCGACAATATTGTAGGTTTCAATCAGTATTTTTTTCGCAAGATCGGGTCAGTAATTCCAGATATTTGTCTCCTACCAACAACTGTATCTCTTAATTATTTATTGTAGACTAGCGACCCGCCCCGGCTTCACACGGGTGCAATGCTAATACTAAAACCTTCCTCTTGAATCACTCTATCTACTAAAAAAAACGCATCAAAATCCGTTGCGTAGTTTTAAAGATTTAAGCATACAAAGGGACATAGGGATATAGGGACAGAGAAAGCGACATTGTTTTATACTATGTAGTGATAATCCCTAATTCTATTTTAATATTATAAATGCGAGAACAACTCTGTCTGCCTGGTACCTTTTTACGGAAACCGGTGAAATAATCATGATAAAATTAGGTATGATAATTTACATCTTGAGGAACAGTGACAAATCATTATATTAAGCTCATCGTATCATGCTTCGGGAAACCCGTTAAACCGTTTCTCCCGGTTTTAGCGATCACACTTAAATTCTAATAGGCTGGGCATCATCTTCCAATAAGTAGGCTTACGTGGAAAATTATGGCCCTATGCTTCATCATGTGATGAAAAACTAAATACTCAATTCGATGATGATACTTTGATCTATTTCAAATCGAGACAAAAGCCAATCGAATAAAGTGGAACCATTAAAAAAAACTCACGCCTTTTATCCCCGAGAGGGTAGGCAGAGGCATTCCATTACTGGATATACCCACATTTCACGAGATATAATGGACCCCTAAACGTAAACGTAAATAGGTGGTGAGCCCATCGCAGAACGGAGTCTATTTACACATGTCTCAGAATTAATTCTGGAACCATTAAAAGTTGGCATATCGGTAATAGATGTACGACTATAAAAATCCGTCAAAGTTAGTCGCTATAACGTACTCAGCTCTAGGTAGAGCAATAAAAACAAATTGATATTCATGCGTTTGTAAATATCATCCGAATATTTTTGTTTACATCCTGCGCAGTAGCCTCAACAAGTGTACGTACTGCAAAAAAGTGGCATCAAGACTAAGTATTTAAATTTATTCCCGGTCCCTTCCGTCAATGTTGAAAATAGTGCCCTCGAGAATAACCTTTTGGAATATTGTTTTGTTGGCCTCGATAACGCCTTGAGTGTTTACGGGATCGGAAAACATTACCGGAGACTACGCTTGAATATTTATAAAATAAATAAAATCACGTTTGTCATGTTGAAGCACGTTGAATACTCTGTATAAGTAATTATCTATCCACATTTTACCAGTTTAGACTGTGTATTGTCTGTCATTCAGATCAAAGGGATATATACAATTTTTGACGTGATAACGTCTTAAAAATCGATGAACGCTGGTTGCACGCACGAAAAAGTGTCACGTTCCGCCTGAGCCGAGAGTGCAAGCGATAGAGGCACGATCGGCCTGAGTGTTCGGCTTGTGTCGCATCTATTTCTCTTCCACTCCAGTATGCAATCTTTCACCAATGTTTTCTTATGACGTTATTACGTAAAATTATAGTCCGTAAACCGCTTTACAGACAACCAATTTGTTAGAGTTTTTACAGTCAAGAGCACGCTAAGCTTGACACTTTGGACTTTGAACCTGCCCTGTATTCTATGGCGCATGATATAAATCAGAGCTCAGCTTAAACGGATTAGGCGCAAAATGTTACATTCGCAAAATTCCACATTGACGCAAAATGACACATTCTCAAAATGCCACATTCGCAAAATGCCACATTAGCAAAATGCCACACTAACAAAGTGCCATACTTGTTCAACTCCCTTTCTTGCAGTATGTTCGAGAGTGTAGCATTATGCGAAAATGGCATTTTGAGAATGTGGCATTTTACGAATGTGGCGTTTTGAGAATGTGACATTTTGCGAATGTGGCATTTTGCGCCTAATCCGCTTAAATTAGTAGTGTAAAGCTTGACTTGCTCTTGACTGTACTAGTCGCCGCATAGTTACCTGGTCGATGGGTATCTTGTTGTGTCGCGAGTAGTTCTGCAACACCCCCGTCAGGAAGGACTGCGTGAAGTAGAACCCGGATATCCAGAATACCAGCGGTGGGCCCTCGTCGATCCAATCCTGAAGGAACTTTAGCCTGCGGGCGATTTAATCGTATTAATATTCTGACTGTTCAGATAAATATTGATGTAAGCTTTAGCAGTGGCTACTAAAAAATTAAACTTATATAGCGTAGGTTTTATTTCTAATCGGCGAGAGCAATAAATATTATTGGTCTTTAGTTTCTATTAACTTCGTAATAAAATTTCACAAAATTGTTGTTAGGATTACCAACATTGTATCTATGCCATCTTGAGGTGGCTTTTGGTCGACTCCAAATATTAGATTTAGAATATTTAAATGTTACCGGCGATGGGCTAACCGTCACGTTTAGGGATCCAAAGAATATACTGGTGAACCGTGAGTATTTCCAGAAATGGTATACCTCTGCCTACCCCCTCGGGGAAAAAAGGCGTGAGATTATTTATTTATGTTACCTACAGCCGTGCAATAAATTTGACATAAATTTGGCACCAACCAAAAAAAAATTATTCGAAATTTCTACAGCAACATGCAAAAAACGGATTTCGCGCACACAACACTTGGACTGCTAGTTAGTTATACAAACACCCTTTTTACGAATTTCGCGCAAACCCTAAGTGGTTCCCTTCAGCGGGATTGGTTAAATAGTCCCCAACCTAAACTGAACTCTATGTAGTTCAAATAAGATTCAAAACTGATGTGAAATTTAAAAAGCATATGTCCGTTTCCATGTTTATAGCTAGCTAACTTTCGTTCCGACCCGACTTTATTATAATTCATATCATATAGCTTTGATCCTTTTAATACCTTCCCTCATCACATATATTATTAATCAATGATATTATATGTCTGTTGTTAATCATATTAATAGCATCTTGCACCGACGTGACACTGGGCTCGATTCTGCATTACAGCGACTAAACACACGAAAACACACTGTGTAACCTTATGCGCCAAGCCCTAAGGGTAGTAGAGGATTGGTGCAAGGAATACAAACTAACAGTGAATCCCACTAAAACCGAACTTGTCCTATTCACAAAGAAAAGGAAGCTGGCAACTCTACATTTGCCAAGCTTCTTTGGGTCCACCCTTAGCCTATCAACTGAAACCAAATACCTGGGTATATATTTGGACAAACAGCTGAATTGGGCAAAACACACCGACTATGTCACGACAAAAGCTAGCATGGCCCTATGGCAATGCAAAAGGCTGCTAGGAAAAAATTGGGGCATAAGAAATCACCTACTGGCTATACACCACAATCATCCGACCAATCATTACATACGGCTCCTTAGTGTGGTGGCCCAGGACCAACCTAAGCACAGCCCAAAAAGACCTCGAAAAATTACAAAGATTTGCCTGTGTAGCAATTACCGGCAGCATGAGAACAGCACCCACGGCTGCCCTACAGGCAATGCTAGGGTTACCACCCCTACACCTTGTCGTAAGGGAAGAAGCAACCCTAGCGACATTTAGGCTGGAACTATCCGGCACCCTAAACAAGGATTCCAGAATCAAACACATACGCATAAAAGAGGATGCAATCTCGTTACGTCCGATGATGGCATCACCGAGCGATAGGACCCAGAAAACACACTCCTTCATAAAACACTACAAAGTAGAACTCACAGCAGAGTTGAACGATCACCCAAATCTAAAAGAGCTAAGAATTTACACTGATGGATCAAAAACAGACTCTAGAACTAGAGTCGGAGTATACTCAGATGATCTAAACATTAGAATCTCCAGACCGCTAGGAATGCTCAACACTGTCTATCAAGCAGAGTGTGTGGGCATTATCCAGGCAGCACACGCAATAGAGGCCAGAGAAGTGACGGATACCCATATCCGTATACTCTCCGACAGTGCCTCAGTCCTCCAATCTCTAAAGAAAAACCAAATCACGTCGAAACTGATAATGGAGTGTCACAATACATTAGAACGTGTTACGGTACTAAGCCACAACACAGTGACACTTCAATGGATTAAAGGACACAGTGGCTCACGTGGGAACGACGCAGCAGATGAGCTCGCCAGAAGGGGTTCTGACACTAAAGCCATTGGACCCGAACCCATCATACCCATTCCATTTAGCCAGCTTAGGCACTGGTTAAGAGAACATACACAAACACAAGCGGAGAAATGTTGGACTTCGACGCCAGGATGTAGACAATCCAAGGAGGCTATGCCATCCCTGGACAAGAAACTGACCAAGCGCCTTCTGCGCCTGGACAGAGACAGCCTGCGAACGATATCGGGGACCATCACTGGACACTGCTCACTTAATAAACACCTACACGCCTTAGGTATTACTGACAGCCCTCTGTGCAGAGCGTGCATGGAGGCGGAGGAGACGGTAGCGCACGTGCTCCTTGAGTGCGTTGGCGTTGCCCAGATCCGCAAGGAGATTCTCGGAACACCAGAATCCCTTGCGGACGCCCTGAGTAGACTCGGAAGTTTGATCTGCTTTTGGAAGGAGGTAGGATGGTTGGAGTAACCGGCCGCCATGGCTCACGTACAATGGTCCACTCAGGACTAAGTGCGGAAACCAAACCCCCTAACATAGAACAACATAGAACATAGACTAAACTTATTTTAGTTTAGTGATGTCAATTTCTTTCTCCTAGAAAAGAAAAGAGACGAGACATATTTAGTCCTGTCAACTAAGGCGTGTTTGGCAATTTTGGCGACGATGTAAAAAGGTGATGGATAAAAGTGACAGATAAGCACGTTCATAAGGTTCAAATTAGTTGTTTTTTACATGTTTGACATTACTCTTCAATCTATGGTTTGTTTCTGTCCTTTTTCTTCCGTATTCTATGGAGAAGGATAGGTTAACTTAAAATTAGGAATTTTAACTGGTCTGCAGAATCGAGTCCACTGTCTCCCAAGTTACAGGAGCTTAGCTTAGTTTGGGATACAGGGCACATCCATGAAAATTACATAATTTAGTCAATAGGTATACCTAGTTCCAAAATGTTTAGCATGTAAACACATTTTAGTAAATAAATATTTATATTATTTTTATTATTCCAGTTGGACCATGACCGAAAAAGTCCTCGACGAGAACACCTGGCCGCAGGAGGCAGAGTCCGCGATCAACGACATCCGGAAACACGTGAAGAACGCCGCCATCTCGGCCACGCTGAAGAACTCCAACCAACGCATCTACTTCAACCTGACGACCTTGGAGAACGTCCATTATTGTATAGAAATGTCTGCTTCGGGGTTCAGGGTCGTCGGCCGCGAATACGATAACACGAGCCTCGCGAAGATGGAGTTCACGAACTACGAGACCCCGTACGCCCTCCTCAACAGCATCAGTAAAAAGTACAGGGAGTCCTTCGGCGGGGAGCTCATGAATAAACTGTTAGACCTGGCGAAGAATTCCGAAGGCTGAGTTTGTGACGTGAATGAGTCTATTGTAGATGCTTTGAGTGTAGTCTCTACTTGGTAGGATTTTATAACAGCCTTACGGACAGAATTTTGAAAACATATCTATCACGACTGCACTGCGTACAAACTCGATGTACCTTTGGTTTTTTGCGCCTTTTTATTATATTTACACAACCTAAGGTTGGTTTGAAGCATCTACCGTAGCGTAAACGTCTAGGATTAATGAATTTATTAGCTGTTATCCGTGTGTCAACCCTAACCATCAGTATTTAGCCGTGCTATAACTGTATAGAAAGAAATATGTTAGATGGCTAAGCAATGCCTGCTATACGTAAACTATAAGGAAATAATTTAGGCCTATATTGTAGTTCAAATAAGTTTTGTTTCAATAAGTGTGTTTAGTTTCACGTAATTTAATTTTTGTGGTAGATCTTTAGTGTTCCGTACCCATTAAAAATACTTGTGGTACCACAAACCAGTGTTGCCAACTTAGCTACTTTATAGTTAGATCTAGCTATTTTTGGGTATCAGGCAGCTACAATTTACAAAATCTTGTAGCTAAATTTTTTAGCTACTTTTTCTAGCTACTTTTACTCTTTTACAAGATGTGAGTACTTTTGAGACTTGATAGTAGGGTATCGGTCCTTAAATTGTACCTAAACGTGGCTGGGCTTATGTATTTTATTACTTATACCTGGATAAATGAAGGGGATAAACATATTTCTTTGTTTAAAACTTATATTGCGTTCTGCTTTGTCTTATTTTATAAATTTAAAACTATTGCTCGCTGTTTTAATAAACTGAAAATTGATTTACCTATGAAAAAATACACGTAATCTGCTTACTTTACCTAGTTTAAAGTGTTAGCTACTTCTAGCTACTTTTTTGTGCCAACAAATCGGGCAACCTGGCTACTTTTCGCAAGATGTCTAGCTACAAGGTAAGGGTAGCAGTTGGCAACACTGCCACAACTAGATCTTTATGGTATATGTCACAGTCCAACCTCTTCCCCATACTGCAAAAACCTGTCCAACGTATTTTTGCTTAAAGACGCCCAAATGTCTGCCAGTGAATAGTGATGAATCCCCATAAAACTGTAGTCCTAATGTGGGAAGTGCCAAAAAATTTCTTATGGAATTTGAATTTGACGATGATGATGATGATGATGAAGCAGGATATTTTAAGATGCACTAACGTTCGCGCAAGTGCACGCACTCATCCTCGCCCTCCTCGCTTCAGTGGAACGGAAAACCGCTACTGTCTGGCCGGTGGTAACTGTAGTCTACCATCGCCCTAGGTCATCCACCTTACCTTGTTAAATCGCCGGGTCTGCCAAGCCCTTTTGCATATGGTTGACTTTCTCGCCGAATCAGATTTCACGCGCTTTGCGGGACGGATCCGCATAAATCTGAATTTGAATTTATGAGGATGACAAACAAATCCTCATCGGGGACCAAATATTGTATGCATGAACATGTTTGTTGGTTTTATGTCTGGATGTTTGTATGTATTTAAATATGATCTGTCTCCTTCTGGAACAACTGGTCCACTTTCCTGATATGTCCATTCAGACCTTGACAAATAAGTTATTGTTCTCTTACTTTTTATAGATAATAATGTGGCAGTACGGAACACTTCATGATTTTAAAAGCTCTCTTAAGTGGCTAAAGACCAAATTTGAAACATTCTGTATTAGTTAGCCATTGTTTAAATGCTTTCTATGTTTTATTTTAGGTAATTTAGGTATTAATACACTTTAACAATTTTATTTGAATAGTATTTCGTCAATTTATGGCAAGTAATGTCAATTTGAATAAGAACCTTTTTAGGTTGTATAAAAAACCTTTGGCGATGTTGAATTACAAGCGTTCCACTGTATATTGTGTTTGTAGGTATATTATTGTTTCGATTCGCTGCAATACTATTTATTTGTCAGTACAAAAACAGACTGAGTACAAAATGTATCTGATTTTTAGCTGTTAATGTATTTAGCCGTGTTGTGATGTTGTGATACATAGTAAACTATTGAATTATTTGTAATGTTTTATTTTAATGCACTTAGTATTCAAGCTAAATCTTTTTTTGGTGTCCAATAGAAAGATAAGACACCCCAGATCGAATCTCATTGCTTGTTAATTTTAAAAGGAAAAGTTAGACAACCATTCCACTTACCGCATCTAGCTAACTACCGCATCTAACTACCGCATAGTAACAATCCACAAAATCAATCTCAGCAATATTTTCTGCTTTTTTGACATTTTACGATCCTTTGTCATTTTGCACTTTTGACATTATGCGACTGAGGCTGGATTCGTCTAACAGAAAATAAATCAGAATCAGAATCAGAATCAGAAATTCTTTATTGCGTACTGTTCATAACAATTGTTGGCAGATGGAATTGCTTAATAATAAAGTCCTTGGAACAGAATACCTAATTCAGGCATGCAATACTCAAGTCATGCATTTAACAAAATAAAATAGTTATAGTTATATTTCACTTAGTTATTGTTAAACATCAATAATATATTTAAGTAAAATGGCAATAAGTAGCTAAAATGTCATTACAATAATCAAATTGCGGGTAAAATGTCAATTAGTGATACATAGATCATAATTAAATTGTTCCTAATCCCAAAACCTAGGTGCATTTACAAATGTAGTCGTGTCATTATAAAATTCATTTAAGTTGTAGTACACCTTGTCAATTAACCATTTTTTTAGAACATATTTAAACTTCTCCATTTTTGCTAACAATTTAATTTCAGAGGGCAGTCTATTATAAGCTCTAACTGCTGCAACATACGCACTTTTGTCGTATATCATACATTTTATTGAAGGCAATAATAAGCGATGTCTGTTGCGAGTGTTCCGTTCCGATATGTCAGAGAATCTAGTAAAAAAACTATTGTGTTTGTGGACAAATGTACATAGCTCTAGTAAGTAAATTCCCGTGAGTGTTAAGAATCCTTTTTCTTTAAACATTGTTCTGAGAGATTCGTCCATGGGTTTCCTAAAAATTGTCCGTAAGCAACGTTTCTGGATTATAAATGTGCTTGAAACGTTTACTGAATGAAATCTTACTCAAAGACTAGTTTCCAAAATACAGCATTTTGCAATTGATAATGTTTGCTTCTCTCTCAAGACTAATTAGCATGACGAAATAAAACACAGGGATGATCACAGCGCGGTCGAGAGGTCTTATACAGAAGCAAATTAGGTTGAATTTAAATTGTTAGTAAATTCGATTAGCCATCACTACTTACGTTAACACTTTACGGTCATAGACTTTTTAATTTTCCATTAGTTTTGAATCTTCAATTTCGTAGAGTTTTATTTATACTTTTCACTTTGAGTGCGAGAAAAATAGTCAATTTAGTACAAATTTATTTAAAACCGAACAAATACACTCGACAAAAATTCTGAAATTTGCGCGCGGGCAGTTTTTTCTTCTAAACCTGTCACAGATTAGAAAGAGATTTAAATCTCTTTTAAAACACATGGCGTCACCTTCTATGCGAAAACACCATGGAACAAAAACTCTCAACATTTTTGCAATGCAGATGGTCCACACTCCACATATATTTACTGGCTGTTTGAATTTGTCTACATCTCATTAAGCAAATTAAAAAAAAACTAATAACTTTTTACTCCCTAGGGACTAAAACGGTCACTTAAGTCCCGCTTCGTAGGGCTATATTGGCGTACTTTTAGAGCATGAGAAGTAAAAAAGATTTAAAAGGATGCTTCCTATGGTATTCAGCTGTGGTCTGTTACTTGTTCGTTACTGACCTGCTGAGAAGATCAGCGAAATACGATCCTAGCGGCTTCATGGAGGGGTAGGACTTGGACATCCAGGCGCCTGGGACGATGCCCTTGACGAAGGCGTTGTTGCAGGACTCCAGCTCGGCGCTCATGATGGCCAGCCCCTGGGCCGCTAGGTGCACGCCCTGGAGGGTCCGCTTCACCACTGCCACGAGACGGTTGTAGCGGATCAGCTCCTGTGGGTATCACAATGGTTGCAACGAAAATGGACGCATTTATTTGTAGTTAGAATTCGGGTTCGAATCCTGAAGAGTCTGCCCGTCTATTATGCGTAAGTGTAAGTAAACACACCGTGTTTCAAAAATTACGTATATATATTTTATGACAAGCTCTTCCGCGCGTGAGAATATTAACCCGGAGGTCCCATAGTTTTTTCTTAGGCATATATAACAGCAGTCTGGTCCGACGATGGTCTCAGTATACCTTAGAAACTATAGATCCACAGATCTACTCTCGAATAATAACAATTATATTCAGTACTCATAAGAATCTTAATTTAAACACATCACGTTCGTATTCGTCAATCCGATATTCTTCAAATCTGTAATTTCCTCGTTACGTCACCTGTTTGAGCACCGTGTTCATGCTGTTGTAGTACATGACGGGGTACATCTGCGAGACCTCGTAGACGTCGTAGAGGGGCGGCAGGCGGCCGGAGAGGTCCCTCGTGAGGTCCACCACGCCCCCTCCCTCTCCGCCCTCTGCGCCAGACCCGCTCGCCATGAACGCCGTCTGCGTCAGCAGAGTGCCGAACAGCAGCTGCGGGAGTGCTTATTGTTAGTGATAGCCGATATATCTCTGTTTACGTTATTTAAGATCTATTAATGTAAATGTTGCCTGAAATAAAGATTTATTATTATTATATAATGTATAGTACCTACTGCTCCGCCTATACATACAGTGGATGGCATATTTAACTTGATATTGAATAATGCGAGCTAGTCTTTGGTGCTACGTACCCTATGTATCTGAGATGCTACCCAGTGTATGATGCTGGATAGATCCATTATCGTTTTAAGAATTTGTGTAGTACACTGGCTGGGCATAGCGGAGGTCTTGTTAACAGCGCATTCTCTCTCTTTCTCTCTGATACTTTTGATCTTATAACTCACCCATCAAACGAGTATTCAGGCTCCCGAAAGTCCCCTTCTTTGGACGTCCCTTTCTCATAAAGATAATTCATTATAATATCTCATTCTCAATGTGACCCAGAATAACCCTTTCCAAAAACATCTCTTTACCATAATGCACCTTTCCCATACTGTATCTTACTCAAAATGTTCCTTTCCCAAAATTCTCTTAGCCAAAATATCCCTTTCAAAAGTATCCTTTCCCAAAATTCCCTTCCCTAGATGTCCCTTTCCCATGTCACTATCCAAAATAATCTATTTCCCATAAGCCCCTTTCCCAAAATATATCTGACCTAAAATGTCCCTTTCCAAAAATATATCTTTCCCAAAATGCGTATTTTCCAGCACGCCCCTTCCCCGTGGTATCCGTGCAGTATCTCACCGCGGCGGCCTCCTTGTTGTCCTTGGTGATATCCGCGTTGTCGTGCAGCCCGAACACCTCCGGCTTGGCGATCATGGGCAGCGCGCGGATGTGCTCCAGCACCGAGTTGTAGTCCATGCTCGGAGGCATCTTGTAGTTGCCGCTCGGCGAGAACGAGTAGCTGTCACATACATTCATCACTACATAGTATAAAACACAGAGCAGTGATAGCCCGAACGGCTAAAGAGCCGGCCGAAAATGAGTGAGGCTCGGGTTCGAATCCTGGCATGTACCAATGAGTTTTTTCAAAAACTTACGTACATATTTATCACTAGCTCGACGGTGACGGAAAACATCGTGAGGAAACCCGCAGGTCTCAGAATTAATTCTGAGACATGTGTAAACAGACCCGGTCCGGCGATGGGCTCACCACCTATCACGTTTAGGGGTCCAATATATCTCGTGAAATGTGGGTATATCCAGTAATGGAATACCTCTGCCTACCCCCTCGGGGATGAAAGGCGTGAGATTTTTTTTTTTTATTCATCACTACTTGGTAAAAAACAAAGTCGCTTTCTCTGTCCCTGTATCCTTATGTATGCTTAAATCTTTAAAGCTACGCAACGGATTTTGATGCGTTTTTTTTAATAGATAGAGTGATTCAAGAGGAAGGTTTTAGTATTAGCATTGCACCCGTGCGAAGCCGGGGCGGGTCGCTAGTTTATTCATAAAAAATAAGAAACTGTCTGGCTGATTGGCTGACCGATCGACAAACGCACAGCCGCTTCGCAGACGCAGGGTTCCGTACTACCATACAATACAAATACCCTCGGGTGGCTTGAAAATTTCTGACAGGTGGCCAAACACCATCTGTTTCTGTGTATCTGTTCGCTCGTAGCATCGCTGGAACGATTTTGATTTTGTTTTTTTTTGTTTGAAAGGTGACTTGATCGTGTTCTTAGCTATAGTTCAAGAAAAACCTGTCTAGCCGTTTGTGTTTATTTGTATTTTATGTGCCGGGGTTTTTTTAAATTTATATATTACTAGCGGTTCTGCGCGGTTTCACCCACATAGGTCCCGTTCCCGTGGGAATACGGAAATAAAATATAGCCTATGTTACTCAGGGATATTCTAGCTTTCCATTAGTGAAAGAATTTTCAAAATCGGTCCACTACTTTTTGAGTTTATTCGTAACAAGTTAGCATAGATTACTTATGGTACGTTCAGTATGGGCGTTCTACTAACTCGGGGTCCGCGGTGACGTCCTCGTTGTAGTAGAGGGAGAGCAGCGAGAGGATCAGCCTGCGGTCCTTGTCGTCGGTGACGCGCCCGCCGTAGTTGCACTCGCCGGCCAAGTAGTTGAGCGCGTCCAGGGGGGTCTCCGCATACTCCGTCAGGAACATCTGCGAGGTTTTTTGACGTGATAACGTCCTATAATTCGATGGAGCCAGCTGCATGCACGAAAAAATGTGACGTATGCGACGTTACAGTGCAAGCGAGAGCGCGCAACGAGGGACAAAGAGGCACAATCCATTCCATCAGTATTTTCTTATGACGTCGCGTTTCGTTTCGTTTCGTGTCTTGTCATGTCGTGTTGTGTAGAGTCGTGTCGTGTCGTATCTTTGACATATATTTTCTTATGACGACTATGACGTTATCACGTTCAACTAACGTCAGTAAACAGACTTTATAGACAACCGATTTTTTTATTGCTGATGGGCTTACTCCTGACCCCGGACTTGCCCGAGGGCAAAGACCGAGCTTACGATGGGACGAGCTTGCCCAGAAGATGCCTGATCAGTCGAGCCTTAAACGCTGACGGGATGAACTCAGAAATACAGACGTGGTGGTGGTGGTTAAACGCCTTGGCGACTGTTTCTGGTCGACTTAAAAAAAAGAAGGTTCTTAATTAGACCCGTCTTTTTTGTAAGTTCCTCTGATATAAAAAAAATTTTTTGAATTAAATTAAATTTTCTGTCAAATCTGAACCGATTTCGATTTTTTTTATTATGAATATATTAAGTTCAATATCTTTTGTCTTATATTTTATTTGTAAAAAGAATAAAAACTCAACATTAATATTCCAATTAAGAAACATGCATCCATAGTCATGAATTATCGCTTAAAGCAAACCACGGTGGGCTCGCGTGGGTAATTATGGCCTCTACTTCCTCACGAGTAAAGACCCTTAGCTCAGCAGCGGGCTGTTGGCGGGTTGATGATGATGAAAGCAAACCTGCAGCTGCATGATGCAGATCCTGAGGTCGCTCTCGTTGAACTCGTACTGTATGTTCCATCCGAGGGGTCCGAATGCTCTGCGCTCCTGAACTATAGCGTGGAAGAAGCAAAGCGCGAACAACAGCCTTCGCCACTCCTCGGTGCGAGGGCACGAGATGTAGAACTCGGGGTCGCTGATCGGGTCCGAGATGTACGACCGGTAGATGTTGTTCTTCAGTCCTTTAGGCGCTTCGTTCGTCATCTTCACGCCTGGAATGGTTAAGTTATTTAATAGGAATTCAGGTGTATAGAAACTCCTAGGTAATGCAGGTCTCAGAGTCCTCCATCCTTCGGTGGGTAGAAGCGTCAATTTGCATCTGTATAGGTGGTGAGCCCATCGCCTTTCGAGCAATCAAGCTTGCGGGTTTCCTTACAATGTTTTCCTTCACCGTCAGCTTGTGATAAATAAACTCCTTTGCAAAAAAAACGGGCACCTTACAGTCATTGGATTTTCTATGGATAATATTAATATTTTTAGTATGTCATTAGCTTACATGACTAGAAATTTCTCATTATTGATTATTCTATAGGTTTTGAGACTTAAATCCTGAAATTGGTGTTTTAGTCAATGTAAACCGGATGTAAACAGATAGCCGTGTTAAAATTGTCATTTTTGTGGGTATAATGGAATTAAGACTACGAGTATTTTTATGGTATTTTGATAAAAAAAGACTTCAAAAAATAAAAATTAATAACGAGTATGACCTCCCCTTGCAGCGATTATGGCATGTTATCGTCTAGGCATACTTTACACCAGGCTATTTATGGTATCCTGTGGAAGGTGTTCCCACTCAGCCGAGATCACACGTTTAAGCTCGGTGATGCTTTATGGACGTGGTTGGACAGATTGTACTCGCCTTTTTTAGGAGGTCCCAGATGTGCTCAATGGGGTTAAGGTCGGGGTTCTACGCTGGCTAATCCAAACGACGAAAACCGACCTCTTGCATATAAGCATCTACGTCGCCACAACGGTGGGCGCGAGGATTATCGTCCATGTAAATGGCATCTTCACCAATTGCAGTTGGGCAAGGTTGTGGATGTTGATAAGGAATTTCTGTTATGTACCTAGGATCATTTAGTGAGTCATTTTCAATGAATACTATCTCGGTACGATAGCTGGAAGTTACGCCCGCCCAAAACATAACGGACCCTCCACCATAAGGGGTGATTTCTTCAAAACACACGTCGGCATAGCGTTTTCTTGGTCTTCGTAACACTCGCCGACGTCGGTCCTCATCATGCATACAAGTTTAAGCCTCATCGGAGAAGAAAACGCTACTCCAGTTACCTAGTGTCCAAGATAGGCAATTTCAGGCGAACATCAATCGGGCAATCCGGTGCTCACAGAGTAACTTGGGGGTCTCAGCTGGTCTTCGACTGCTTATATCAGCTGCTACAAGCCTCTTCCTCACAGTCCATAGGCTAACTCCTGCTCCTCGTACCTCTTTAAGGTTTCTTTTGAGGTCTATGTACCTGTATTTGCGGTTTCTCAGCACCTGAGTCACTAAAAAGCGGTGGTCTCATGGTTGTGTGCAAAGTTTTATCCCAGAAACTTTACCTTCTCTGAACAGAACCTGTGTCTTGGTATCTAGTCCAGGTTCTTTAGACGGTTGAACGACTCACCTTTAACCGCTGTAGGACGCAACATTGGCTACACCCTTCTTCCAGCAGCGCTATAATTTTACTAACTCTTTTACAATAGTATATTTTATATCGAGGGACTAAACGAAGCCATTACATACCAGAGGTGGTTTGAAACCGAGGGTATATTAAGTTGGCGTTTAGTCTCGAGGTGGAAACTGTACTTTTCACTTTGAGTGCGAGAAAAATTGTCAACTTAGTACAAATTTATTTAAAACCCAACAAATTTACACTCGACAAAAATTCAGAAATTTTCGCGGTCAGTTTTTTCTTCTAAACCTGTCAGGCTGTCACAGATTAACAAAGAGATTTAAATCTCTTTGCAGGTAAACAATTTAAAACACATGGCGCCAGCTTCTTCGCGGAAAATCCATGGAACTAAAACTCTTCACATATTCGCAATGAAGATGGTCCACACTCTACAGATATTTACTGGCTGTTTGAGGTTGTCTTTTTCTAATTAAGGAAATTAAAAAAAAAATTACTTTATACTCCCTAGGGACTAAAGTGGTCACTTTAGTCCCGCTTCGTAGGGCTATATTGGCGTACTTTTAGAGCATGAGAAGTGAAAACTGATTTTCATACCCAGACTCTTTATTAAGGGCCAGTAACATAGTTTGGCTATTAAAACCGATTTAGAAAGAAATTATTACCAATAATGTAGAAAAATCAAAACTGCCCGTTTTTTTGCAAAGGAGTGTAGTATATTTAAGAAGTTATTTAAAAAAAACTCACGACTGATATCCCCGAGAGGGTAGTCTACTGCTACTGTTATTAAGTTCCAAAATAAGCACAACCGGTAGAGCTAAGCTAATCAACTGATAAACATAATTTAATGAACATTGAAGGTAGTTACAAAGCCAACAGAAATGTTTTCACTCAAGATGTAGGTACATATTGTGTTTAAAAAAATTCAAACTCGAGCCCCCTCGAATAAGAAGCGGGCTCACTACCAAAAGTGTTATCACTGCTTAAACCAAGAATAAACAACGCCTGCTTCAAAAAAGGTTGAACCCAAAGCCGAAATAAGTAGTAATAGATGTTGTCTATTTCTATACTAGTACTAGCGACCCGCCCCCGCCTTCGCACGGGTGCAATGCTAACACTTAAACCTTCCTCTTGAATCACTCTATCTATAAAAAAACCCCCATCAAAATACGTTGCGTAGTTTTAAAGATTTAAGCATACATAGGGATATAGGGACTGAGAAAGCGACTTTGTTTTGTACTATGTAGTGAAGACATGCGATTGAAAAGAGCCGCCCTTGGATTGCTTCCTGGGGGAACCAGCAACTCGTCGGTGGTGATGGGCTGCTGTTTACATTTAGCCAATCTTCATGGACTGTTGACGTTTCTAAGGGTCTAGACACACGGACCGCAATTCGACCGTAAAACTGCAGTTTCGGTGCAGTTTGAATGCAGTTGGCACGACTGCAATGAAACTGCAAGCCAACCGCACACCAACGCGCAGTTTGATTGCAGTTGGCGTGCAGTTGGCTGGCAGTTTCATTGCAGTCGTGCCAACTGCATTCAAACTGCACCGAAACTGCAGTTTTACGGTCGAATTGCAGTTGAATTGCGGTCGGTGTGTCTAGACCCTAAGTGTACTTTTTGTGCCTACAGAAAAGGATGGATTTTTATCTGTCTGACCGTTCTGCAGCACGGTGACGGGGAAGGCCCGGCTGGGGTAGGAGGTGAGCCAGCAGCGGAAGTGCGGATGCGTGTTCTGCGGGACCACCACCTCCGCGCAGATGCGCTCCAGCTCGCCCATCCACGAGTCCATCACGTGGCAGTTCTGCAGGACCACCCACCCGCCGGACAAGATCGCGCAGTTTATCATGCTCGCCGCGATCGGACCCTGGAAACGAACTCGTTTTGTCACAACACTTTGTTTTTCAAAATCTAGACTGTCCCGCGCGTATCCACGGAGATTCGATATTCGACTCGGAATCGGAAAGTCTGTCGAAAGGTTTCGAGATGGACTATACCTAAACAGATGTAAGGACAGATGTAAGGATTCGACAGATTTTCCGATATCGAGTATCGAATCTCCGTGAATACGCCCGCTGGAATGTCCGACTCCGAGTGACTTATGTCCGACCATCTGTCCGTCTGACCGTCAGTGGGCTGTATCTTATGAATCGTAGTATACAATATGTAACATAATAAACGCAATTCCTGAAATTAGTTTGTTCAGTATAGACTACTTAATCGATTTCAGCTATTTTTAATATGTGTTATTTTTTCCGAAAAATGAATTAACGTAGCTGAATTTAATGCTATCTATGGAAATCGTGGTATTATTGATCGATATTTAAGAAATTTGGTTAGACAAAACTAAAGTTCGATCGCATCATATATTTTTTATATTAATATATTAATTGGGGTGTATAAGGAATTGCGCTTTTTCTGTTACGCGTTGTATAGGCATTTGACGTTTTCACGGAATAAAATGATATTCTGCCGCTGGATCACAATAGGGTAGTTGACGGTTTTGAAATTTAACACCTCTATACATCTATTTAATTTTTTTACGTGATAACGTCTTATAAATCGATGAACGCGGACTGCACGCACGAAAAAGCATGACTCGTTGTCACTTTCCACCTGAGCTGAGCGTGCAAGCGAGAGCGCGGAACAAGCGATAGAGAGGCACGATCGGCCTAAGCGTTCAGCTGTTTTCTAATGACGGTATCACGTAAAATTATCGTCCGTAAACTGACTTCACAGACAAAACTTTTAACAGACAATTTTAAAATAATAAATACAATCCAAAAAGTGACTCATTTGACATTAACCTTTTTCTGTGTAGACATTTGTTCATGCCATTAATATTTTTATTTAAAGCAAAACTATTATTTCTGTCTACCGTATTTATACATTCTGCGCTACAAACCCACCTGCCCCTGTCCCAGCGAGATGGTCTCGAAGGTGACCACCTTCTTCTCCCCCGAGAACTTGACCAGCCCCGACATGGGGTCGGACCCCGGGGACAGGATGAAGATGAGCGGCGAGCAGCAGTTGCTGTCGTTGTACGACTTCTCCAGGTCGAAGGGCGGCGGCTCGATGTACGGCCGGCCCAGCTCTTCCACCACGTACTGCTGGACGAGGGGGATCATCTTGTCCGGTCTGATACACCTGCAATTAAATTATGAGGAACACTATTTAAGCTATAATATTAATTCGTCGAGCACCGCTCGGTTCCAATCGGAACCCGTAACAATTAGATTCTTTTATGAGTTTGACTCACACGAACCGCATTATGATCAGATTGACAAATAATCTCAGTATGATTCAGTTTGACTTACGCTAAACTTATTATGATCAACTCTCAAAATAATTTGTTTGACTCATACTAACCTCATTAAGATCAGCTTGAGTAATATTCACAGTAATATCAAATGCGGGTCTGAGTGGTTGTTATATGTTTGTATATATATAAATATACAAAGAGGAAACGCTGCCAGCTTATTGGGAGCCCTGCCTCGGTGTGATGCGTTGGAAAAAATAATTTATTTATAATTATGCAATTATTTTTATGTACCTATAATATAATGTCTATTCTACAAATAACATTAAACTTTGACTTCTTAAATAAATTTTGTATTGTAAAGTATCTCAATATGGTAATTTTGACCCACACTAACCTTATTATGATGACAGACTCACACTAATTTAATTACAATGACCGTGAATAACAATCTCAATATCATGCAGTTTGACTCACACTAACCTCATTATGATCAGATTGACTCAATCTTAATATGATCAATTTGACTCACACTTACCTCATTATTATCAGATTGACTCAATCTTAATATGATCAGTTTGACTCACACTTACCTCATTATTATCAGATTGACTCAATCTTAATATGATCAGTTTGACTCACACTTACCTCATTATTATCAGATTGACTCAATCTTAATATGATCAGTTTGACTTACACTTACCTTATTATTATCAGATTGACTCAATCTTAATATGATTAGTTTGACTCACACTTACCTCATTATGATCATATTTACTCAATCTTAATATGATCAGTTTGACTCACACTTACCTCATTATTATCAGCTTGGGAAGACCCGAGATCTTGTCGAATGGCGCAGGGTAGGAGTGTTCCTGAGGAGCGGAGAGATCGTAGAACTCCTTCCAAAGCTTCACATTCTTCTGAAAGTGCTCGCGGAAACCGTTTAGCCTGCAGAATAGTATAATAATAAATGAAATACAAATAAAACCGCCTTGGAAGAACAGGGTTATCTTTTCTACGTAACTTTTCATAGGTTTCAATTATGTAGGAATAACTTAATACGTACATATTTATCACTAGCTCGACGGTAAAGGAAAACATCGTGAGGAAACCCGCAGGTCTCAGAAATAATTCTGAGACATGTGTAAATAGACCTGGTCCGGCGATGGGTTCACCACCTATCACGTTTAGGGGTCCAATGTATCTCGTGAAATGTGGGTATATCCAGTAATGGAATACCTCTGCCTACCCCCTCGGGGATGAAAGGCGTGAGATTATATTATTATTAATTTAATTATGTTAATTTAATGTATTTCAAAATTATTCTAATTGATTTAATGTAAGAGTAGGTCAGTATCATATTGGAATTAATTATTTTAACAGTTTGCACGAGCTGCATGAAATAATAATTGTTTTAAGATGAGTCTCGTATGAGTCATTCAAAATGATTCTGTTGAATTTGCTCATCCGCAATGCGCTTTAAATTTGATATAATGGGGAGGAAAACAATTTAAATTAATTGACTATTATTTTATTTTAGTAGAAATATACTACCAACTCTGCCTAAAAAACATCTTTGGATTCCCTCGTTAATACTGTAAAAGATTGTTTGTCGATTTGTTAGTATTTCACGATTTTTTAAAGACCGGTTATTAACAGAGCTGACGGAATCGCAAGCAAAAGGTAGAACGATATAAATTCCGGACAATTAACCTGCTAATGCCCGGTTCCTATATTCGAGAAACGCACCGTTTTGCTTACGGACGGTAGAATTATCTACGAGGCGTAACTCAAAAGTGTTCCTATAAAAAACTATTCGTAAGCGAACTTACTGACAGCTTGGTACGTACGGATGAGAGGGCTACAACTTACGGATAGTAAGGGTAATGTATGGAGATGACAGGATAGAGTGTTCCTATAATTTTTTTGACACGTCAACTAGCTGTCAAAGTTACTAGGCGATTGTTGATTAGTTACTGCCCGAATTCGGTCGTAAGATAACAATTAAGTATGGCGATCGGATAGTGTGGCTCACCCGTGCAGGTTGGAGCTCCTCACCACCTCTGACCAGCCCTTCTCGGTGAGCCATCCGGCCGCGGGGTTCTCGAAAGGGTTCTCCAGCGCCACGCCGCCAGTCAACAGGAACGCCACGTGCTCGTTGTCGATCTCGTTCTGACCGGGACATATATATTATCCCTACTGCATAATGTAGAAATGGTAATGTAAGCAGGATGCATGACATGGAACAGGATGTGTGTGCGAGTGAGGTGGCGGGAGTGGAAGATAGAAGAGAGTAATGGAAGACGTGGTAGGAGGACGGACATGTCAAATAATAAATTTAATGATACCTATCGAACGACTTTCCTCTAGGAAATATCCCTCTATTAAAAGTCTCATTCACGCTGGCACGGCAGTACTGCTAGAGATACTGTTGTTTCTTGCAACGATGAATTGGCGGTGAAAGGTGATTTTCGATTCTTCACATAGTAGCGTGGTTATTAGAGAAAGAGCTTACAGAAACAGAGAAACATCTGTGAAATATTTTACTTCACGGTTTTTTTTAATACATCTATCAGTGATCTACCTATAATAACCGGACTATAATAGTTACAGATCTACCGCTTAACTGAAGCTGAGGTAGATGCACTGAAAAGAGATAAAGGATGTCACAGCTCTGTCGCGGTGCAAACGAATTGATGAATATTTCCTACACAATGTAAATTGTTTCGGATTAAATGAATTTAAAAAAAAAGATCAAAATTAACAGTACTGAGACGTTATCTGTCACCCCATCCCGACCGCGCTGCTACCTCAGAAACAGTCTCAGTTAAGTTTTAGACCAGTTCTTTTAACTGTAGTGGGTATGTGGGTGAGAGGTGAATGTAATGTTATAATGCTGATATATAGGTATCTATATACCCTGTATAACGTATTTTGTAATATCTATCGACGTATTTTGTAATATTTATCACTAGCTCGACGGTGAAGGAAAACATCGTGAGGAAACCCGCAGGTCTCAGAATTAATTCTACCACCTATCACGTTTAGGGGTCCAATATATCTCGTGAAATGTGGGTATATCCAGTAATGGAATACCTCTGCCTACCCCCTCGGGGATAAAAGGCGTAAGATTTTATTTTTTATTTACGACGTCAGTGTCGGGTAATTTGGTAACTCTATTTTCAAATTTACGGACACATAAAAATCTGTATTTCGATATCACTACATAGTATAAAACGAGGTCGCTTTCTCTGTCCCTATATCCCTATGTCTCTATATCCCTACGTATGCTTAAACCTTTAAAACTACGCAACGGACTTTCAACAAGACCCATCCCGTATAGTACCTTGGCCCTCAGCAGGCCGAGCGTGAGCACGAGCGAGAAGATGAGCTTGTCCTTCTCGAAGAGGCTGCGGCACACGTTCTCGTAGATGCTGCGCGTGAAGTACGCGTTGAGCCCCTCGAGCCGCTCGTCGAGCACGTCGCTCTTCGGGGAGTGGATTATCGCCTGGTTGTACAGGTTTATGAACCTGCGGTGGGAAGGTACCTTCTGAACCTAACTACGGCGATACTAAGGTATATTCGTATGTTCCAGCGTAGCGCCATTTCTTTACTTATTATAATATTAGAAAAAGGGAAGATTTGTATTTTTGTATATTTGTTACAAATAAACTCAAAAACTCCAGGATCGATTTTACAAATTCTTTCACCAATGGAAAGCTAGAATATGCCTGAGTAACATAGGCTATATTTTATTCCCGTAATCCCACGGGAACGAAAACAAAAGTCTTTTACATTTTCATAAATGAGGTTTGAATCGATTCGTTATTAAGAACACATGACAGGTATGGTCCGGGTGACAAAGGCAAAGGAAATCCGTAGTGGGGTTTTCGTTCACCGTCGGACTAGTGATAATTCTGTAGTTATATAGCTTTAGCACTGTACCACGCCTTAGGTACGAGGGAGGGGACTCGCGACAGAGGTAAGGTAAGCGTGGAGGAGGGCATGAATAGGACTCATCTGATCTCCTGACCTAGCCAACCTAACCTAACCAAATTGGTCGATAATCTTTTGACGCACGAGAACTGGCCAACTTGAAACTGTCTAATCAATCATTGTATGCAAGTCTAGCCGCGGCGGAAAGAGAGTAATTTATAATTCTTATGAATAGCAAGAAGTATGACAGAGAATAACTATTTGTAGGACACTAAGAATTATGAATAAAGACTATTAACAAAGAATAGTGATTGTTTCTGAAGAAAAAAATGTGGGTCACGTACTGTGAACTCCAATAATAGGATAAAAAATGCTACTTACCAGTTCAGAGAGTACTGATACATGGGGTCAATGGCCGACAAGTCAGAGATGCAGAAGAACAGAACCGAGCTGTGCTTTGAGACGGGCACGTACAAGAGGCGGGCGTCGTCGATCTCCTTCTCGGTGATGGCGGCGGAGGCCTGCTTGGCCTCGATCTCTATCGAGAGCACCTTCGAGGACGACAGGATGCGCGTCGCTGATTCGTCCTCAAGGATGTTGCCGGCTGATGAGAGCACCTGGAACGACGAAAACAGGATTCATGACCACGGATACAAGTCCTGCAGTTTGCAGAACTTGGGAATGTTATACATGTTGGTAAAAGGCCTAAATATTCATGCTGGCAAATTTGACTGAAAGGAACTATTTTGTAATTTTCAAAAATAAGCAAAGCTGCATTTTTTTTTATACATATACATAAAATTAAGCTTATGCCGAAACTCAAACCAGTGGTTATTAAAAAACTGATTTAACCTGTTGAATAGTTTGCATGTTGTAAGAACTATTTCTACTATATTATTAAGCACATAGGGATACAACGTGATTCCTTTTAACGGGAAATTCCGATAAGGAACTTCGTTCCTAAACTTTTTTTATCTTGATCAGACATACCTCCAAGATCTGGTCTTCAATTTCCTTGAGGGTGCGCTTATTGTTGGCGCCCTCGACGATGAGCTGGTTCTTCTTCAGCTCCAGCTCTGGCCGGTCTTGAGCCACTACGATCCCCAGCAGCTGGTCTTGGAGCCCTTGTGGCGTGATCATGAAGTTCAGCATAGTCACCTGGAGAACATATAGATGTTAACCTTATGCAAGGCAAAGGTCAGTTAGTGATGCGTCACCGCTTAGTGGCATTATATCACGAGCTACACCGTGTTACAGTCACGAAGACAAGTTAACCCGTTGGACAGTCTCGGGTGGTTTGAAAAATTCTGAGGAGTTCGAATCGAACACGGGCCCAATGACAGGCTAGCTCATTTATCACTGCTAACGTTAACTTTGCATACTTCTTAATCCACTTGTCAATTTTGAGTACTTTTTATCTGGCTTTTCGTCAATACACCACCGATCTTGTCGATGTGGTTACATTGTCATCCACCGACTCGCCTACTCACAACCCTTTTATGCATGTTATTATAGTCTGCTAGTATGACTACTCGGACGCTACGCGTATCATGTAATCGGACGTACTCAGACGCCGGCATCCTTTGAGTATTAAACCAACCGGAGACGCCACTGACAGGCGTTCCCCTCTGCCAAAAAAAAGTGTCGGTCAACACGCATACCTGTTAAATAGAACTAGTTTTTTTGAGTTCAAGGAGTTCTTGGAATGGTGTATGTATTTGTGTGCATCTAGTTCAAGCTGGTGTTTAATTGTTTTGTCAAAAAATGTGTTTGTTTTAACATTATTTGTGTTTGTTTCCTCGTCCCCCGCGCAGAAATTGGCAGACTTTTTTGCAAAGAAAGTTTAGTGCGCGTGACGTCTCCTGTTGGTTTAATACTCAAAGCCGCCATCCAATCAATACTTCGGACGGTGTTCTACATCTAAGAGCTGACTCGTACCAGCGCACTTATCATACCTTACTAAAAACATTTACAAACAACAGAGATTGCGCATGTGTAGCTTCTGTCGATAAGAGCACGGCATGACGCCGCACTGCATACGCATCTTGAAAAGTATATCTGTCACTCTCGCACACGGCCAAGCATAGGCAAGAACATGAGCACAGGCCCGAGCACGAACATAAGCGCGTGACAGAGATTTGTTTAGAACACTCACCTTGACAGCGACCTCGGGCAAGTAGTGCGGATTGCTCAGCCTGGTGGTGATGTAGAAGCGGAAGTTGTGGTTGTACTCCAGGATGTTGTCTCCCAGCTTCAGGCAGTCGATGCCACCAGACCTGCAAACAGTGCGGTTTGCATCAGCCAATTTGCCGATGGAGTTTCAAGCTGATATTGGCTAGGTGCGTGATGACAGCGCCCACTAGTGGTAACAATTAGGGCGGACTTTGAAATGTCAAATGGCTCGCTGTCATTACGAAAAGTAAGTAAACACAAAAATAATTTCAGTGAAACAACGTTATTTACTTAGGTCCTGTTGGATATTGTAAGATTTGTAAGTCTATAGTCAATAATAATGTTGACCTTTTTTATTTACCGTCAAAAATGCCACAATACGTAAATTTCAGGCAGTATACCTACACGGACTTTCTCATGGCTTCACGGGAAATAAGTAAAGAAATGGACAAAATTTATCGACTAGAGCGTTTCATGTGTCTTGTAGACCATTACTTATAGCAGTACTGTCGATAATAATGCAGATTGTTGTGTATTTTCAGTTCAACATGGCCCAAAGAGATTAAAATATCTTTGACATGGTCAAATTGATTATAAAAACTGGATTCCGGACAATAACGTACAATATAGTTTTCCAGCCACAAACCACTACAAAAGACAAACAGTTAGTTTTGGCTCAACATGTGCAAGATGTAAAAGAAATAAAATGTGAAAATCAAATGAGCCACACCATTGAAGCTAGTGTAATTAGACAAACTTCAGTGACATCAACGCCATACAAAACATCATTGCAGTCGTTGATCTTGTTTTCAACTTGCTCTTGGAAATTTATAGAATTTGCGATCACTATTTTTGCCATTATTCTTGCAGTTGACTACGCAATAGGTTTCGTTACCCATGTTCAAGTATTTATTTCCACTAAGAATGCACGAATACGTAAATTTCTCTAGTAAAAAGTGACAGTTCGTCTGAGTTCGTCCGACCCGAATTTCTTTTTTAGCCACCATGGGCGCTGCGATCGATTCGTGGTTCCCCCACCTCCTACTTCGCACCCAGCCAATACCGCTATTTCCAATGTTTGAAGATATGGCTAAAAGGGCTGCTACTGCCGTATCAATGAGATGACTAAATAGATAAAAGGGTCGACCCTTTTGTGGATGAGGTGTAAGCATTTTTTTTATTCTACTTTTATGACCACATGGCTTACAATCCTGAAGACCTACAACCATATTTTACATGAAGTATAATGGATTGGATGAAAAAGATATTATATTTTGCATTCTCATTGGTAACTTTTTGGAAATTTAAGTCTCGACAACGGAATATAGTGCTGCTAGGGTATTTTCAGCCGATTTTAAAAGAGGAGGTTTTCAAAACCACTGTGTTTTTTTGTATTGTATTATGTAAGGCGATTATTCCGACAATAATTATGAATCGATTTTGATGATTCTCTTTTTGATTGGTAGATCATACTTTAGAGGCATTAAAATTTGACATCATTTAAATAAAATTAATCCAGCAGTTTTAAAAAAATCAACAAATGTATAAAAAAATATATATTGATGATATGTTTTAGTGCTATTCAATGAAGTTGGTTTTTTACTCTTTCGAGTTGCTTGTTATTAAATTAAATAATTCAGTTTTTATATTTATTGTTAGGATTTTCATATCAAAACCCATCCAAAAATAATGTCTTCACGTTGAAGAGCAGTGGTGGGGTCAGGTCACCTGAACACGTTCCTCAGCAGCACCGGCTCGAGCACGGCGTCGAGCTGCTCGCGGATGTTCTCGAGGATCACCGGGATCCCCATTTGGATGGCGTTCTCCAGCACGCGAACGTAGTTGGAGTCGGTCAGCTTTATCACCTTCAGCTGGTTGTCGCGCTCCATGTTCTTCACCCACTTGTTTGCTTGCTCTGTCGTGTCAATAGATGGCGTTAGTGAGACACTGCAATACTGACCCAATTACTAGAGGATGTGCCTTGTATCCACATGGAAACTAAGTACACGCTTGTAATCATGAAGGCATCCTTACATAATAATATATGTTATCTTGAGAGCACATCATACCATTTTGGGGGTCAATTATATATAATATCACTTTGTGAGTTAATAATATCACTTGAGCGTCAATTGATATAATATCACCATGAGACAATCATTTAGAATTGTTACTTTAGGGGTCAATCTTGCATGTATACACCTTGAGCAATGAGCATTTATAACAGACATGTCACTTTGGGGGTCAATCATAAAGACATATCATATTAGGGTCAATCATAGAGACATGTCACCTTGGGGTCAATCATAAAGACATGTCACCTTGGGGGTTAATCATAATGACAAGTCACCTTGGGGGTCAATCATGAGTGGCCATCGTCGCGACTTCTCCACGATGATGCCGTTCTCGATGGAGAAGGAGTCCACGGGCAGACCAGCGATATTCCACATGCGGATGATCACCGGCTCCCCCAGGGTCGCAACCAGGGAGAAAGCGGCGGAACAAGGGATATCTGGACAGATATTATAAACTTGTTATTGCATCACAGCAGAGAAAGCATCTAGTTAAGAATACCACTTATACCACTAATCCCACAGATCGAATCTTTAAATAAAAAATAAAGGTAATGATTTTCTGGTGTAATTCGCAGGGTTATTGTAAAAGCCGTGTTACTATAATGTCACAAGTGGTGTTATAATTAGATATTTGACTGTATCCAAGTTAAAAAGATTACCCCAAAACACGTCTAAGAATGCATTTCGATTTTCATTTTACAGTTATGGCAAATTTTAAAATATTAAATTAAAAAATGTGCTGCAATAGAGAACTATAAGTTATGATGACACAACTCAGCATTCAGTAAATTTTCCATATAAACTTTCGTTTTATCAGATCATAAAAAGTAACTAATTTGACTAGGCAGTCAAATAATGTGATCGGGGGTAGTGGTGTGAATCGACTCACTGAGTTGTACGGTGCGTTCGTTCCAGAGTTGCATCACCTCGCGGCGGTAGTTGACGGTGTAGGGGCCGAGGTACGCGATGCATCCCGCCGACAACAGCACGTCTCCTACGGGACCAAGCTTCTTTAGTATGCTACTAACATTTCTCAAGCTAGTGTTAGCCCATAAATATCGATTCGAGCGAACTCTATAGGAACTACGTCTCTACGTGTGACGTCACAGGGAACTGTCAATAATCAATCAATTTAAAAATAAACATGACAAATTCCTATCCTGTAATGAGAAAGATTGAGTGGAGAACACCTGGATACAGGCTTTATCAGTTGTAAACTGCTTGCCTGATTAATAATAATAATAATAATCCCGCGCATTACGTCTGACGAGCTAGGCTGTGGCGCGTATAGTTACTAATGTTTGCAGAGTCTCTGAAAGTCTGTTATTTAATAATAAACCATCACAAGGCTATCGCGTTATAAATTAATCCTCTTCATACTAGCAAAGAATTAAACTTAGGAACGTCAATACTCTAAAAACAACGGACTCTTAAACTCATTCATGGAGATTGGCTGATCTTCACCGAGCCGCTGGTTCCAAATGCAGTACTCCGAGAAGCTGCAACAAACTCAAGGGCAGCTCTTTTTAATGTCATATCTTACGAATTTTTCTACAAGCCGTCCCCCCTAGTGAGATGTCGTAAGATGTTATAAAAGCGCAAAATTAGCTCACGTGAGTTTTTCCAAATGCGTATTTTTAGTGTAAGTACGTTTTTTAACGAATTTTGTTAATTATTCTCGCAACAAATACTACTGTATAGAATTTAGGGAAATTTTAACAGAAAAACATGTACCACTTAATTTTAGTCAGTTTTCTCGCAACATTACACTGTTCCTTGCGGAAAAAGTAACGTGAGATTTGCCAACACCCCGCACGTGAGATTTGGTGAGATTGTGTGAGATTCGGATCTATTTATTCCTCAATTAACCCTTTAACGGGTATAGGCAGTTACAATTTTTCATTGGTTTTGAATCTTATTTCAATTACATAGAGTTCAATATTTGGCTGCAACTATTTGCCCTCTGCCCGGTAAAGTGGATCCTAAAGAGTTAATGAATTCCCCAAACACAAGTATCTTATTACTTACTGGGAGTGTCTCATTTTTGTTGTATTTTATTAAGTAGTAATAAAAGTTTATTTTTTATTTAAAAAAGAGCTCACCGATGATGTTCCCGAGCAGCTCCTGCAGCTGGTGGGCCAGGTCGGTCCAGCGAGTCTTCTCCCCGCCCAGCCCCCCGATCAGCTCCTCGGCGCGAGTCAGCTTCGTGGAGCAGAGCTCGATCTCGTCCTCCAAGCCCTTCTTCTTGCGGGTCATTTCGGCGAACTCGTCGTTGAGGGCCTGTGGATATGTTATTTGGGGGTTCAAGCTAATTCTGTTGTTGGAACGCTTCGAAAATTCTGTAACATCGAGCTGATAACGCACGTTGTGTGGTAGTGGCTTGTTCAGATTTCCTTTTCTCGTTCCCGTGGGAATATTGAAGCATTTAGACAAACAGGATGTGTGATATTAAAAAATATCTGATAACTGATAGGTTGTGCACAATACCGCTCATTTTTTTTCGAAATAGCAAAGTCGGTTTCCTGGGAATTTTGAAAAGAGATAATGTTTCCTCACACGTTAGATAGTCAATTTTATATGAAACTCCGATAAATGGTTTTTAGAGTATATTTTCAATATTCTTGCGACGTAATCACGTTGTATGTAAAATATGTTAAAATGAATAATCCGAAAATTTCGGTTTTTTGAAATGTAGTCCAAAAAGCCACAGCGTGGCAACATAAAGACTTTGCCGAAGAACGTAAAGTCGTTCTGACCTGCAGCTTGTCCAGCACGCTCTGCAGCTGTGCTCGCTTGGCGTTGAGCGTGGTCATCTGCGCCTGCAGCTCGGACTCCGCCTCCGCCAGCGCCGCCTTCTTCGGGGCCACCACCTGCGCACAGAGATACAAGTGTAGTTCCGAACTGGGTTCTAAAACACGCTATCGAAGTTTCCTAATGAGTTTGTATAAATACAACTGTCGATGTATCAGTTATCTAGCACCCATTACAAGCTTTGCTTAGTTTGGGGCTAGATGGCGCTGTGTGATTAGTCGAGAAAAATGTTTTTGTTATTAGCTAATTACATACCATATGTCTTCCAGGTATTAAGCTCAAGAGTGAATCGGTGGGACATAAAAATAAAGCACAATTTTATAAACAAACTTTATAAAAACATTTTTTTACTTTCCTTATGTGATCTACATTTCCTAAAACGTCACAGGGTATTAGTTTTGTCTGTCATGATGATCATTGATGCATATTTAGTTACTTGTGATGTCACCGGCAAAGAACCAATTAAGAGTGGCCACATTTAGTGATCTAAATAATCTTACATGATTTCCAAAAATCCATCGGGTTATGATTTTTTCGCTTTCCTTTTGTATTTTACACACCGATGATCGATGGATCGTGTGGAATCTAAATCGAAGTGTTTTTATTCAATTTAGGTACTTGTGAGTCCACTAGTTGAAAGTTTGTAACTAAGTTATGTAGTAGGTACGTTGGGCGCACCTTGATGACGCGGTCGTAGACGTCCATGGCGCGCACCCATCGGCACAAGCCCTCGCAGGCCGAGGACACCTTCGAGATCACCACCGGGTCGAACTCCCGATCCGGGATGTATCTGCGACACTCTTAAATTACCACCCATTTCAGTGCCCATTCCCGTAGGAATACGGGAATAAATTATAGGCTATGTTACTCCCTGATAATGTAGCATTCCGTTAGTGAAAGAATTTTCCAAATCGGTACAGTAGTTTTTGAATATTATCACAGAATAAGTAATAGTACTATGTACAGAAGGTTCTCTGTTAACAAATTCCCTGTTTAGGCACGTCAAACGTGCCTAAATGTAGCCATCTCTTTCTATCGCATGCAACGCGCTCTTTCGGAGGCGGAGCCTTAGATCTAGGGTTGCCGGCAGCTCGACCCATTAAATTATACGTTAGTAGTAGTAGTTAGTATAATAGTGTTTTACCTACGATATAACGATTATTCTTTATTTAGGTACTAAAAACCACCCAACTAAACAAACGCTGTGTAATTTGCCTTTAGGTTACGTTATGACTTCAAAACTGCCTGTTTCTGCAAAATGTAGGGCGAAGACATACAACTGGGTTATCTACATACATACGTTATATAATGTAAAGAAAAATAGTTTATTAAAATTCAATATCTATACAACCAATGCGCGGCAACCACTAATAGACCGCCGGGTGGCGGCCGGCCGCATGTACTTGTTGACGTCACGCAGTGTGCCTCCCCTGATATTATATACAAATCTATCCACTAGCGGTTTTGCACTCTTTCACCCGCGTAGTTCCCGTTCCCATGGGAATACGATGATAAAATATAGATATTACTAAGGAATATTGTAACTTTTCATCAGTGAAAGAATTTCTAAAATCTGTCCAGTATTTTTTGAGTTTATTCGTTACAAACATACAAAAATACAACTCTTTCCTCTTTACAATATTAGTGTAGATTCTTCTCCCACCTGTCTCGGATCTTCTTCATGACGGGCACTGGAATGTTGTCTTTGTCGTAGTTCTTCAGGCTCTCCAGGAACTTCATGTCTCCTAGCATCTTCTGAGAGGGACCCCAGAAGTCCTCGTAGGGCCGACCTTGTGAGACCACAGAACACACAGGAGATAAGGTGCGTGCGGTTTAGTAAATAAGGCAACAGCAAGTTATCTGTCTCTTTTTCACTCCCGATAAAAGGGTATTATTTTATTAGTATTAGGGCTGATTGTTCAATAGTCAGGTAAAAGTTATCTGAAGAATATACATCATCTGTCATTTTTCCTTTCTATTGTGTCAGACAGTGATAGCATCAATATATTCTCCAGATAAGGTTTATCTGATGAATTTGTTGTAGAAAATGTAGTGACTACTGAGCTGTGATGTTAGATGTGAATAGTCAATTGCATAACTTTTTTGATTGCGTCAAACATTATATTGAGTTTCTTGCTGGTTCTTCTCGGGGTTCATTTGGAACCAGCAACGCGTCGCTGGAGATGCAGGGTCCAGATGGGCTGCTGTTTACATTTAGCAAATCTTCATAGACGAATATAGAGTGCCTTGTTATTAGACTATTGTTTGTTTCTAATTTTTATGTTAGGTTTTTATGGTACGTTATGTTTCTAAGTGTACCTACCGTAGCAACAGAAAACAAATGATGTTTGACTTAATTTGACTTATATCGTGTGTATCCGGGGACTTACCATTGGCATCCATCTTCCTATCGCCCTTGATTCCCTTCATGACGCAAACAGCCTCCATGACGAGCTTGACCCCAGCTGGAGGGTTCTTCATACTCTTGACGAGGGTGATGTCGGCCGGCTTGAGGGTGTTGAGGGCGTCCAAAGCCGCCTCGAGGGCAGGCACGGCTTCCGCCAGGTCAGACTCGCAATCGTCCTTGATGGCTTGAGCCGCCGCCGCGGCTTCATTGGCGAGCGCCTCATCTGCTCCTACGATCTGGATTGGAAATGGTAAGAGTTTAGTTCACGAAAAAGGCTATGAGAATCTTCACCATTGCACTGCACACTTACTCATAAAATGATTCACCACTACTTTTATTGCAAACTAGCGGTTCTGCGCGGTTTCACCCGCATAGTTCCGGTTCCCTTGGGAATACAGGAATAAAATATAGCCTATGTTAATCAGGGATCTTCTAGCTTTCCATTAGTGAAAAAATCTTCATGATCGGTCCAGTAGTTTTTCAGTTTATTCGTAACAAACATACAAAACTTTCCTCTTTATAATATAATAATAGTATAGATTAATTTATTATTTCTTCTAGCTACGTTATTTAACTTTTTTTTATCTAGGCAGTCTATAGCACTACCTACTTAGTTTTTACTTGTGGTGACTTGTAATTAGCTGGCGATATTTTTATTGTATCTTTATTATATTGACGTTAAGTGGTGTAAGTCTTCCTAAAATAAATTTAAAAAAACTTAAATTAAAATAAATTTTGAACATATAAAAAAACGGATCAAGTACGAATCGGACTCACGTACAAGGGCTTCTGTACTACCGTACAATAAAAAAAACACTTTTCTTGACAAAGCGGCAATAGAAATATACATTCTGCTACAATTTCAACTGCCCACCTGTTACGGTTCGTGAGATACATACTACAGACAGATGGACGGGTAGCGGAGGCTAGGGTCCATCCATTGGGTATATGCCCCTAAATGGTCTTGCCCACCTCCTTCTGCTTCTCGACGACGACGGTATCCTGCTCGATCTTGATCATGAGCTTCTCCGTCTTGTCGGAGGTCTCCACCAGCAGCGGCTGCAGGTCCAGCAGGTTCTGCTGCATCACCGCCACCTGCCCGGCCGCGAAGTCCAGCTGCTCGAGGCCCGTCTCGTACCTGAGGGAATCACACACCTACATATGATCACGCCATTTTAGCGAAGCGGTGGGCAGAGACAATGGACCGCTACCTTTTTTTTTATGATAAAAAGGGGGCAAACGAGCAGACGGGTCACCTGATGGTAAGTGACGTCCGTCGCCCATGGACACCTGCAACTCGAGAGTCACAACTGCGTTGCCAGCCTTAGGAGGTGGGAATAGTGGGACGGGGAAGGGGGAGGGGGGATTGGGGCCTCCGGTTACCTCACTCACTCAACGAAATGCAATGCATAACTTTACGCTGGTTTTCTGTGAGGTCGTGGTATCACTCCGGTCGAGCCGACCCAAGCGTGCCGAAGCATGACTATCCCAAGTATAAAATCTGCTACGATCCTGGCCCATCCATCAGTCGGTTCATTCATGCTCGTAGGTTTCGGGTACTCTTTATCTGGCTTTTCTTCAATACATCGCCGATCTGGTCGATGTATGTACGCCTAAATGATGATGAAGCTGTGGGGCGTTGATAATTGAAAACAAAAACCGGCCAAGTGCGAGTCGAACTCGCGCACGAAGGGTTCCGTACCATTATCTATAGAAACGGCATAAAAATCAAGTTTGTTGTATGGGAGCCCCCATACTTATGTTATTGTTTTTTAGTATTTATTGTTATAGCGGCAACAGAAATACATCATCTGTGAAAATTTCAACTTTCTTATCTATCACGGTTCATGAGTTACAGCCTGGTGACGGACGCACACAGCGGAGTCTTAGTAATAGGGTCCCATTTTACCCTTAGGGGAACAATAAAACAAAGAATGTTTTTCAAAGATTCTGGTTTTACCGTATCCTGGACTTGGTGATCTGGTCCACCTTGATGGCGTAAAGGTTCTGGAAGGCCTTGATCAGCTCCAGGTAGCTGGTCGGAGTCACGTACACCTTCCTGTGCTGGTCGGCAAAAAACCTGAATGGCATTTATGTCTCATTTAATAAAGAACTTCCATGATTCAATTCATGTCAGATCAGTATTGTAACCATAGCACAAATTGGTAGGGAACTGAAAACTGCTAGTGTCAAATTGATAAAAACTTAGAAACATATTTTAATTATTATCCATCTTTCAGCCCTTTTCTCATTATTTTGAGTGTGTTCCATGAAAACAGGACTCTTAGGCAGGACTCGTCTGAAATACTAAAGATTTTGCGATTAATTTTTTGTGATATTATGACACCTACAGGTAGAGTCGGGCAGTATTCACGACCTTACGGCGTTTTAATTAAGTACTAAATATATACTCTTATTACAAAGAGGAAAGATTTGTATGTTTGTATCTTTGTTAAGAATAAACTTTTTTTTTAATTATTTCACCAATGGGAAACTAGAATGTCCCCGGTTTTATTCCCGTATTCCCACGGGAATGTAAACTACTTGGGTGAAACCCCGAGGAAAAGCTAGTACTATTATATTTTATAAATTTAATTTAAATTATTAAAAGTATCTGTAAGTATTTAATTATGAATATCGTTACTATCACTTTGATATTAAATATCAGTAAAAGAATGGTGAAAAGTGGGCATATCCAGGAATACTCGCTATTCTGCCAACTCCATGATAAGCCGTAACCGTATTTCTTATCTAAATATGTGTTTATGTGAAATGTAGACCTGTCGCTGAGCTGCACGACGCTGGTGTGGAACAGCTGGCACATGACGACGCAGGCGTCGCACAGCTCCTCATCCACGTTGGCCATCCGCGCGATGAACATCGACGCCACGCGCACGAGAGCCTCCGACGGCCACGCCGTGAACCTGACATGATCACTCGCTTTTACAGGGTTCATTCAGAATTACACGCCATTTACACGAAGGCAGTCCAGTAAGACAATCCAGTAAGACTGCATACAAAAAAAACTTGAGGACACTGTCTTCAAGTTTAAGGGAGGTGGAATGCTCCTCCATCGTGAAAAGGAAAGATCTTCTTCTAGGCGAGGATATCGATCTAACGAGTGATGTTGGACAGTTAGACAGAGATTGCGCAGGTTAGCACTTGCCGTCAATGGCGCTTTTGGATCGTTCTATGTAATAATAATAATTTTATTTGCAAGAAAACAGTAAACAAGGTCTTAATAATTAATAGACGAGTTTAGAGTGCCTTGTTATTAGACTATTGACTACAGAAACTAAATGATTTTTGACTTTGACTTTTGTCTTCCTCTCACCAGTCGATGGTGCAGCAGTTGATGAGCGAGGGGAACATGCGCAGGCGGTTCCGGAAGGAGTCCCCGATGGGCGACATGGTCAGCACGATGCGCAGGTTGGCCTTCACGCGCTCCACGTAGAACCCGAACATCGCCAGCGGGGTCGTCTCGATCTTCTTACCCTGGAATTATCATTTTTAGAAAGTCAACAAAAAATGGAACACAATGTATAATCCTACTCTAATCTATCTCCCAGCGGTGGGCTCGCGTGGGAGATACCGCTGTATATATAAAAGGAAACCGTAACCAACCGACTAATCTATCAACGCACAGTCAAAACGGCTGGATCCAGGAACTTGACATTTTGCATTTTTCAAGGAAGGAAGGATTTTTCGAAATTCTCATGGGAACAGGAGTAGACAGGAGCCGTGCGGTCCACACCGCTGGGCACCCGCTATAGTCTATTTCACACCAAGTGGGTTCGGTGACAGTTTACATTTTTCTTTTTTACGCATACAACTTTCTAGTAAGAAAAAAAGATGGTTCTAAAAATAATGAATAATTTATTATTATGTCATTGCTAAAATACAATAATTGGTCGCCTCTAAAATTCTATATTAAAATCTCAGACTATAAATCAAGAAAAATATAAAAAACAATAGATAAAAAAGTTATCCTTAAAGTACGTATTGCGTGGAACGGAACTTTTACTCATAGGGATTGACACTACTTAATCTACATTAAATCGATGAATCGAAGCTTTTTGGCGAGAATCCGAAAAAAGATGCAATGTTTTTGTAAAATTTTCATTTTGTTGTATCTTTTGGATTTAAAATAGTAATAGTGTATTATGTGGCAGGGGTCTGTGAAAGTGTGCAGTGATTTGTAGATTCGATAATGTATGATATTTTCGTATTGCATCAAAAAGTCGATGACATTTTTTTTTTATTTTACAATGTTTTTCCCTTATATAACCTGTGAAATTTAAACATCTATACATATAATAAAACTCTAACGGGGCCGTGTCTGTACATTGAATATTTTTTGAAAATTTTAACGGTAGTGTATATAGTTATCGATATAGATACCGAAACACCAATTTTTGGAATTTTTGTCTGTCTGTCTGTCTGTCTGTCTGTCTGTCTGGTTGTGCACGCATCACTCAAAAACTACTAGACGGATTTTGATGAAATTTGGTATGGAGATAACTGAGTACCCGGGTCAAAATCTAGGGTACTTTTTATTCCAGGAAAATATCTCATTCCCACGGGAAAATAAAAAAACTGGTTAAAAAGAGAAATACGTACTACTCCGAAACGATAACACCTAGAAACTTGAAAAATGGTATGAAGGTGTCTGATATGTCATAGGAAATTGGTATGAAGGGATTTTTGGAAATTCCCACGGGAACGGGAATAAACTAAATCCAAGCGGGAAAACGCCGCTGGGCGCCCGCTATTTGAAATATGGTATGTAGGTGTCTTAAATATGTCGTAAGCAACCACTATGAAGGGATTTTCGGAAATTCCCGCGGGAACGGGAATAAACGGAATCCGCGCGGGCAACGCCGCTGGGCATCCGCTATATTCAATAAAAAGTAATCTTGAAAAATCATTCTATCAATAAAGTATAAAATCGATTCCATTTCCTTTACAAACTTACTCGAAACTTGAGAAAAATCTATTGGATTTCATTAGGACACATCACTTCAATTGTCAACAGTGAACTGTCACCGAACCCATTTGGTGTGAAATAGACTATAGTTTCATATATAAATTCGACACACAGGACGGTTTCGTAGGTATTGCTGTCGCGTTGGTGCTGAACTCTTTGTCAATTCTAGGATAAGAGATTATGATAAAAATTAATGGAGGCCTTCGTATTATGATAACAGTATGTTTGCCAAATCCGCAGTTGGAGATTATGTCTAAGTGTATTATTTTTACCTACACAAATAAATCATTTTAATTTCTCCTTTGTGAGGAAAGACCAGCAGCTGGACAGTAGGCTGTTACGGGTTGATAATGATGTTATTATCAAATCTGTCAGTGATACTCGTATCTGGGGATGTGTTACTCACCGCCTCCCTCACGGCCCCCTGCATCTTGTCCAGGATTTCCACCTTCTCCTCCATGCCATATAAATTGGGGATGTCTCCTGTGTTCAGCAGCATATTGATATCTTCTACCATGCCCTCGTACATTATCTGTAGGCATAACGTTACCATTAAGAGCCGCCTTCAAGGGCAGCTTAGTGTATAGAAACCGATTTGGGACTAGTCAGTTTTGAACTCTTCGGATTATTTATTTGGCTTAAGCCGCATTACGAGTAAACAATTTTCTAAGGATACATCGCAAAACACACCACCTCAGCCTCAATGATACTAATCCTACTATTACAAATGTGCAACAGATTAACGGATTGCCGTGATATTTTCCAAAGAGATATTTGGAGGACCGAGAAGTGACAAAGGCTAAATCATATTCCGGAACGTAAACAAAATCATGGGCAAAAGCTTCTTTTAAATAATCGATGGTGTTTACCTGATTATCAGCGAATAAGAAGACGAGTGGTTTCCCAATGATGCCCGCCTTCATCAGCATCTTGCGTATGTCATCACGCCACTCGTTCTGGCCGTACACGCGGGATATCTCGATCTACACCACAAGAGAACAGCTATAGACTTACAGGTACGGTCATTTGTTTGTTTGCTTTGTTTTTTGGGTCAGTTGGCTCAGTTGGGACCCTTCGAGTCGGAGGCCCCGGGTTCGATTCCTGCCCGAGGCTACCATTTGTGTGCATGAATGTCTATTGTCGAGAATCCGCCCTACCGCGATTTGCTGTACGCAAAAACGCAAAGTTATTTCGGCATAATATATCGTTGGTAATTTGAAAGTACTGCGGTCATAATCACATCACTGCATGCGTAATTTTTTGACTGGATATATTTATTTACTATGCTTATCTTATAACAACATCTATTACTATATGATTTTTGACGCCGTATGTTTCCAAAATAACTAAATTGACTGACTGACTCTCTCATAGTGACTCTAAAACGTACCTGTATGACATTCATCTCGAGAATGCTGGCAGCTAGCTTGACAGCGCTACTTCGGCCGCTACCACCCACTCCCACCAGCAGTAAATTACCTGGATACAAGTCAAGTTTGAAACATCCGTTGTCGTCATGATCCCATTACCAAAACATAATGTTTAAGATGTTTTACTGTCAAAATGTAGCCCGTTCAAAAAGATATTTCAAAAGTGAAACCTAAGACAAAACTAAAACAGGCCTCGGCTTATTTAAGACTACAGCTTGAGTAAATTTTATTTCCATGGAATAAAGCTCACCTTTATATGCCGTTCCCTTGAAACATTTTTTTTTCGTTGTCATGGAAATTTCCAAACTTTTCGTCTGAAACAGCTTACCAAAGGTTTTACCGCAATCAAATGAAATCGGTTTTGACAGCGCCTTTTTTCTCGGGTCTCTGACTCCTTAAATTAATAATTTATTGAGGCCCCAATTATTCTTCATCGACAACACAATAATTATGTCGAAGCGGTGGAGTTTCAATGACTTTTAATAAATGGACTTGTAGCGACCCCTAGCAGTACTGCATAGAAATAACTAGAGCGCCATAGAGTCCAAGCCCAAGGTCACCTCGCTTGGCGGAAGATTTTCCCCTTTCACGATGGAGGAGCATTCCGTTCCTCCACATTGGTGACCCCGACGAGCAGCTTCCACAGATATAAGCCCCTACATTCATCATCATCAGCCTACATTTGTTCACTGCTGGACATAGGCCTCCCCTAATGAGCGCCATAGCGCAATGTCTTCAGCTCGAAGCATCCCATCTGGAGGGCATCCTACACTACGTTTGCCGAGTCGCGGTCTTCACTCCAGAAGACGTTCACCCCAGCGTTTGTCGGTCCCTACATTAGCCCCTACATACATACATATGCTCACGCCTTTTTCCCAAAGGGGTAGGCAGAGAAACCAGCTCGCCACCTGCTACGATCCTGGCAAACCTCACGTGCCTCATCCACATCCATCAATCGGCTTATACAAGCTCGTCGGTTTCGGGTACTCTTTATCTGGCGTTTTTCAATACATCGCCGATCTGATCGATGTAAGTACGCCTAGGTCACCCTCTGCCGACTCGGCCACTCATAATCCCCATAATAGCCCCTACATTGAATGAAGACCTGTGCATTTGTACGAAATCCTCACCGTTATCCTGCAGCAGTACCCTGGTGCTCCTCGAGATGTGGTCGAGCGCGTACCGGAACATGACCAGCGCCATCGGCGACGAGGACACCACGTTGTACTCGTCCAGGTAGTACTCCATCTTCTCCGCCATCGTCTCCAGGCTCGTCACCTGGACGACACCGGGATGAATAAGTGACGATATGTGAAGATTCACATCATGGTCATCCTATACTAGTCCACTGCTGAACATAGCCTCCCCCCCTTATGAGCTTGGCTCAGTTGGTAGTGACCCTACCTTCTGAGTCGGAGGTCGCGAGTTCGATCCCCACTCGGGGCTATTTGTGTGCGTGAACATGTATGTTGGCTTTGTGCCTGGTGGTTTAATATTTATTTAAGTATGTTAATCAGTTGTTTAGATACCCATAGTACAAGCCCTGCCTAGTGTGGGACTAAATAACCGTGTGTGATTCGTGTCTCACAATTTATTATTCAAATCAAATCAAATCAAAAATAATTTATTTCTATAGGTATTCAACATACACTTAGAAACGTCAATATTTTATAATAACAAAGTACTCTAAACTCGTCCATGAAGATTGGCTAATTGCAAACAGCAGCCCATCTCCACCGACGAGTTGCTGGTTCCAAATGCAGTACCCCCGAGAAGAGCCAGCAAGAAACTTAAGGGCAGCTCTTATTATTATTAATGATCGCCATAGCGCCCTGTCTTCACCTTGCCGCATCAAGACGAAGAATCACGCTCCAAATAATTGAAAATCCTTTTAGTCTGGAATACCGGGAGTCGATCGGTCAAAGCACCTGATCGTAGATCTTGGGGTCGGCGTCTGGCTCCATGTAGTTCCCGAAGAGCACGTCGGCGGCGTGGCTGTGCTGCAGCTTCTCTCCCTCTGGCACGTAGCCCGTCTCCGTCATCACCTGGTCGAGGTGCACGCGGTAGTTGCCGTACACCGCCTTGTGCACCACCTCGAACAGCTTCAGTCTGTGGTGACAATCACGCTTCGCCAATAGGATAATCATCAGCATCCGTACCACCTAAGGGTCCATCGATAAGGTACCGTGTTTGTTAGAGATATTGAAGCCATAAAAGTAAAGGGTGTTATTTTTTTGCATCACATGCCCAAATACATATTTTACTATTTTCATCATCAGCATCCCGCCCACCTAAGTTTCATAACGGCGTCGCGAAATAATTGCATGGCTGACAGCCTATGGAAATCATTTACTCTCTAGCATATGTCAAAACGCAACTTATAGAAAATGTACTGAATACTTAACTTGTTCGCCTTTTTGATTTATTATTATTTCGAAGAAACTAAAAGTAACAAATACGTCACGATCATCTGTTCGCGCGCCGTCGGTAGGCCATTCGGAAATACAAAATAGTTTTTTTGAAGTTCTGGTCCTTCATGTATCTGGCTGGCACATTCTTTCTAAACTTGTAAGCGTGTGAGCAACTACACGAAAGACGGTGGGTCTTTCGTGTAGTTGTAGTTGCTCACACGCTTACAAGTTAGCTGTCAGTATCATCGTTCAGACAGTCGTAAAAGACCCTTTAAGTGTCATGGACCCACAGCTCCACCGTTTTGTGATGAGAATAGCACATTCTTTCTAAACTTGTAAGCGTGTAAGCAACTACACGAAAGACCCACCTGTCAGCATCGTCGGTCAGTCGGTCATAGAAGACCCTGTAGGTCTCGTGGACCCACAGCAGTACTAGCTTGTTGAGGTCCTTCATGTGGGTCGCGGGCACGAGCAACACGCCCTTTATGACCCTTGCGAAGTCCCTCAGATTGAATAAGTAGTGGCATTTGCTCGGCGTGGGCAGGAACTGCACCGTCACGGTTCGGTATACGTCCATCGTTGCTCCGACTACCGCCTGTTAATAGACAAATATGCAGAAATATTGTAAGTTTGCTTCTACAATTACGGAGAAAAAGAGAGAAGAAGAAACTGTAAGAATAATTAGGACGACTGTAAAATAAAAAAAACTTTTTAATTCAATGGGACAAAACCAAGTTCTAAACTCAAGGGTAAATAAATTTATAAGATTTCGTAATACGTGTCTGTTAGAGATTTTTGTTTCAATAATTGAACCTATCGTTTGAAGCTATAAAAGTAAAGGGTGTTAATATTTGCACCACATCAGGAAATCAAACCGACACAAATCGATTCGAATTCCGGATATGGCAAATACATTTTTAATGTTTCCTTTGATTAAATTTTGCTATTTTCAGTGTTGAGAGTACTTTCCCTTCAGATGCGGTTCAAAAATTCCAACCCGTATACATATTGGTTAGGTTAGGTTAGTTATTACAAATATTAAGAAGTAGCAACTACTTGTTTTAAAAGTGTTTTAGGTGGCAATATTATCAGTAGATTACGAACGTACACATTAATCGTCTTGTCTGTAGAAGCGGAATAGAATAGCTTAGCCACTCGTATAGTGCAGACCTTGGTCTGTCGGGCGAGCGCCTCCGGGAACCCCTTGGCGAAGTGCCAGTCCATGATGGTCCCGAAGATCTTGTTGAGCGTGTTGTCCTCGAAGGAGTCCAGCCCGATGAGCAGCATGTGCCGCGTCAGCCGGGACGTGATCAGGTTCGAGCCCCCGCCCGGAGGGAGCATCGCCGATACGAACAGCTGGAAACAAGTATTTGGCTGTACTGAGACATGAGATCAAAAACAGTTTCTTGCTGGTTCTTCTCGGGGTACTGCATTTGGAACCAGCAACTCGTCGGTGTAGATGGGCTGTTTACATTTAGACAATCGTCATGGACGAGTTCAGAGTGCCTTGTTATTAGACTATTTCATACCATCTATTCGAAAAGTGACGTTTTGGTCCTCAATAACAGGGATCAAAGTAAGTCTTTTCCAATAGGATTTTAATAAGTGCGAATAAAAGTGTTTTGAATTTGGAATTTAAAATATCCCGCAACATTCTTAGCCAAAGAGATTAACAAAATAAGTTTGCATCTAAGGTTGGCGCCACTGTAGCTTAAGTACTATAACAAAACATTAGTTCCATTTTCCGCCGCATTAGGCTGACAAGCATAGAGTAACTTATATGCTGACAAGGCTGAATGGGGTTCGATGGTTGTGCACACTCTCAGAAAAATTGCTGTGGCAATGCGCGCGCTTTCATACTTATTTTTTACAATTTACATTTTATTTTACGCCAAATTTTCGAATTCCGACATAGAATTTTTTGTGTATTTTATATTTTAAAATGTATTCAAGCAGCAGTGACTGCAGTGATAGTTAAACACCGGAAAATATTTAAAAAAGAAGCAAACAATGTCATCAACAATTTTTCTCATAGAGAGGTATGAAAAGCAGAGTGTATCATTCGGTCGCAAAATAATTTTTACCTTGGGCTACGTACTTTAAACCCCTCACTTCGTTCATGATTCTACATTAGAATCCCTCACTACGTTCGGGATTCTATCCTAGAATCATTCACTATGTTCGTGATTTAAAAAAACGCCCTCGCCGTAAAATTATAGTTTTGCTCCCTTATTATGACACAATCTACTATTAACTGTTCTAAGTGTAATTTTGATTACCTACAGAATAAATACATTTTCATTTTATTTTTATTTTTTCAAAATGGATTATTTTCCTACATTTTTTAAATTTCCTAATGTGATGCACAACTGTCCGGATAAGTTGACTTAAATGTCACAGAGTATCAGTTTTGTCTGTCATTGATAGCTATATTCAGAAGCAAATGAAGTTGAATTTTGTTTAAAATCATTCTCTCCGCCGCCACTCCGGTCTTTGTCGTTGACCCTATAGAGGAACGGAGGTGGAATGCTCCGTGAAAAGTGCATCGTGAAAAGGGAATATCGTCCTTTAGGCGAGGTGATCGTACCTGGGAACCGCGCTCCAACGGTTGATGTTGGACAGTTGCATTTATTCGGTCGTCTACTGGCGAGTTCTATTTAGTGACCCTAAAACTAACGTATGAATAACAGTAGAGTAGTGCACTGACCACGTCAACCACCTCCTGTCGCACCATTTCCTTGAGGTCGTACCAGTGGCCGTGGTCGATCCACTGCCGCAGCAGCTCGAGCGGCGGCTGAGCGCTGTACACCTCCTTCTGAGGCATGCTCAGATCGTCCACGAACAGCACGCACTGACAAACAAGTTTAATCACTATCACTACATAGTATAAAACAAAGTCGCTTTCTCTGTCCCTATATCCCTATGTACGCTTAAATCTTTAAAACTACGCAACGGATTTTGATGCGATTTTTTTAATAGATAGAGTGATTCAAGAGGAAGGTTTTAGTCTTAGCATTGCACTCGTGCGAAGCCGGTACGGGTACATTTAATCAAAAAAATATTATCAATTGTAAGCTATAATTCACACACTGTTATTTACTCCCAAACTGGAAAAAAGCCTGCGTTATGGGTACTAAACATTAAACGCCCAGACACGAAGCAAACAATCATGCGTACGCATACAAATCTTAACCAAACCAATATTATCCTTTATTCGATTAGACATCTCAGTCGACAACTATATACACCTATCTTTGGATGGATATAATAGAGAACATAGTGAAATGGCACTACTTATCGCCTGTCTTATCGAAAAAGTGTAAATAAGGGGATAGGGCGGGAGTCGAACTTGCGACCTCCGACTCGGAGGACTGGGTCACTAGTCACTACCAACTCAGCTAACAGGCCCGTCAAATGTATAGTAATAATAACATTCTACCTTTTTCCCCATTGACGGTCCAAAAACACCTTTTCGTCTTCTATCCACTTTAGACATGATAATATCTTGCGTCTGGAATAAGAATTAATATTTAAAAGTCACAGAAAATTTAGCATTACAGTCAAATCATTCAATCTTCCTCATATATGAGGAAAGACCAATAGCCCAGCAATTACTGGTTGATAATGAAATTGTCGAGGTAGAATGGTCCTACATCGTGAAAAGGGAAGATCTTTCGGCAGGCGAGGTGATCGTGTTGCTGTTGGACAGTTGTATTTATACAAACTCATGAGAAAACTTCGATAGCGCGGATTACCACTTGCCGTCAATGGCGCTCTAGTTAGTTCTATGTGGATTCACTAGATGTCGCTACAAAATTATTAGAATAATCACCTGATTGGCAGTGGTTCTGGCGGAAAAAGTGATGGTGTTAGTGATGTACTTCTCCTTGGGCAGAGTGAGGAGGAAGTTGAGAATGAGCGACGACTTTCCGGTGCCCGTGGGGCCCACGATGAGGATCGGGATCTTGTAGCGGACCATCTTGGACACGAAGTAGCGCAGACACGCGTTCTCGTTCGTCAGGATGATCAGGTCGTTCACCTGGAGTCAAAGAGATTAAAATATAATAGGCCATAGAGGGGGCATTGGGAATATTTTGAAGCATGTTTGAAGCTCAAGCGTCATGTCTCTCTCGAGCTGTCATTCGGTCGAAATTGTACTAGTACAATTATTAGACTAGACTTATTAGACTTGGAATAACTTTTGGCTTCAAATTTTCTTCGATTTGTCCCTTCTATGCCCTATTATATTTTAATCTCTTTGCCTGGAGTCATTCACAACACAACTCACATGCAACTCAATGAGATAGCAATAAAATAAATAAGACAAAAGATACTTAACCCGTTTCTCATTTGTGAGGCTCGGCTTATATTCCTGGCATGTACCGTCAAGAGAATATGAAGCTTTACGCTTGTAGTGCGAGTCTGACCTCTAAGGCGATTGTAACACGAACGTTACAAAGTCCAATGTCTCAAGCTCCACTTGCTCTTGAGCTCTGTACCAATGAGTTTTCCAAAAAACTTGAGTTCATATTCATCACTAGCTCGACGGTGAAGGAAACATCGTGAGGAAACCCGCGGGTTCCAGAATTAATTTTGAGGCGTGTGTACCAGACCCGATCCGGCGATAGGCTCACAGGGTCTAGACAATATACTGGTCAATCGTGGGTATTTTTAAAATTTAAATACATACCTACCTCTGTCTGCCCCCTCGGGAAAAGTCCATGAAATAATATATCCTTCGACCACTAATATATCCAACTGTTTAGACTACAGGAGGTCACAACGATATATACTTATATACATTACATACACATATACACATCACCCGCCTGTTAGTACAGTTAGTTAAAAAATCATCCATCCAGACCTTGGCACTGGGCGCTGGAGGTATATCCTTCTCCAGGTCCGTCCAGGGTATCCAGGTGCCGTTGTTCCGCTTGTCGTACACGTAGTCGAACACGGTGTCCTTCTCCTGGAACAGCTGGGTTTTCGTCAACTTGAACGACTTGATCTTCGGATGGTTCAAGTTGCCGCCGTCCAGCAGCTTGCGGAAGAACACGTCGAACACTTTACGGCTTTCACCTGGATAGAAAGATAAATCATATAGAACTGGAAAGAATAAAAAAACGACTTATAAAGGTTTTCTCATGGATGCCATTATCAGCACACTGAACCAAATTGAAATAGGACCTCGCGGGATGCACCAGCTTTTAAATAAAAAAGGATCATCAAAATTGAAAGGGGGTGAATGCAGGGAACATGATTAACGGAGCTCTGCACTCCTTTATGAGGAGCCAGAATGTGACAAATAAAGCACGTCTGGCTGTACATGATGGTGTGTTAGTACCTACGTTGATGTATGGCAGTGAGTGTTGGGTATGGCAGAAGAAGCATGAAAGTAGAATAAATGCAGTCGAAATGCGTTCATTAAGAAGCATTAGTGGAGTAAGATTTATAGATAGAGTGAAAAATAGTGTGATCCGAGAGCGTTGCGGCTTGAAAGATGATATAGTGACTAGGATTGAAAGAGGAATGCTCAGGTGGTTTGGTCACATTGAGCGGATGAATGAAAGTCGTCTAACGAGACAAATATACAAGGGTGTTGTGAATGGGCGAGTCGGTAGAGGACGACCTAGGCGTACCTACATCGATCAGATCGGCGATGTGTTGAAGAAAAGCCAGATAAAGAGTACCCGAAACCGACGAGCATGCATGAGTCGTTTGATGGATGTGGAGGAAGCGCGTGAGATCTGCCAGGTTCGTAGCAAGTGGCGGTCTGTTGTCTCTGCCTACCCCAATGGGAAATAGGCGTGAGATTATGTATGTATGTATGTATGTATGATCATCAAAATCGGTTCACCCAGTCAGTTGAAAAATAAAACCTGCAAAGTGCTAGTCGTACTCGCGCACTGGGGGTTCCGTACAAACTTGCAGGGACATATGTAAACAGTTCGTCTATTACGGGAATGTGTAGGGAGTTAGGGGGTTGTACAGAATAATCACATTTTTTGTTATGTAACTAAAAATTTACGATTCTTCTTTTTTACTTCTTGCCAAAATTTTATGATTCTAAGTCAACGGGATGTAGGTTTTTCTTGAGAATTTTACGTGCCCTGTTCCACGTGTCTAAGGTGCCTGTCCTAAGAGCATCGTTCATTATTCTAATTCTTTCATTATTATTCGTGTCTGGGTGTTGAATAGTTATTTAAGTATGTTTACCAGTTGTTTAGTACCCGTACCTACAATTTAGTACAGGCTCTGCCTAGTTTGGGACTGAGTAACTAAAATTAAATGAAATGAAAATGTATTTGTATTTATTTCCGTAGGTAATTGAAAATTACACTTAGAAATGTCTAATAACAAGGCACTCTAAACTCGTCCATGAAGATTGGCTAAATGTAAACAGCAGCCCATCTCCACCAACGAGTTGCTGGTTCCAAATGCAGTACCCCGAGAAGAGCCAGCAAGAAACTCAAGGGCAGCTGTTTTTAATCTCTTTTTAATAAGCGTGTGTGAATTGTGTCCCACAATATATTATTATTCTTCTTTCCCATTAACATTTACCGTTGATGGTGGAGCAGAGTCCCCAGAGCAAGCAGAAGACGAAGGTGCACTGCAGCCACAGAGTGCTGAACTGCGACTCGCTCTCCAGCAGCGACGAGAATAGCCGCGTGAACGACTGAGAAACATTCTCATTGAAATATCATAGAACTAGCTCTTCCAGAGTTTATTTCTCGTTCCCGAGGGAATAAAGGGATAAAATGTAGCCTATGTTACTCAAGGATACTGTAGCTTTCCATTGGTGATTTTGAGTTTATTTTCTACAAACTTTCCTCTTTATAATATTAGTGATAAAATGAAGATAAATACCTAGTCATCTTGTTTCGGAAGAGCCGTAATATAACTACCTAAGTACGGAACTCCGAATGAGCACAGTTAGAAGAGGACAACTTAATGCGACTCATATAGCGGCATCTCTTTCTTGATCTTCTTGTGAACTCTAGTCCAGGTCACATGACTGTCAGAATTGGGTAGTTGACAGCATCGAAATTAAATTGCGAGTAGTCATACATTAATAAGATTATCCCAAAACACCTCAAAATATGTATTTCGATTTTCAATTTACAATTGTAGCAAATTTAAAAATAATAAAACAATCAAAAAAAGTGCTGCAATTGAGTACTACAAACTATGACGTCACGGTTTGCTATTTCAGTACATTTTCCATAGTAAAATTTCGTTTTGACAGATCGTAAAAAGTAACTGATTTGACTAGGTAGGACACAACCCTATTTTTCAAGTCATGTTTCATGGCTTATCGACTTTGAATTGTCGGTGAACACAATAAAGAGAGGTTTGCAGAGGTATTCTGGAACTACCCACGTTTCACCAGTGTATATTTCGGACTTCTAAACTCGACAGACAGATGAGAGCCCATCTCCGGAGTACTGTTACACATCTTTTACCGTCGACCTAGTGATAAATATTCACAAAAAACTGATTTATACAGTCATGTACAAATTACTCATTCATGTACAGATACGCTAGTGGGCTCACCAGGACTCAAACCTGGACCTCATGCATGAGAGAAGGCCTTTTTTGGACCATGAATAACAGTCGCGATGACAACTCACGAAGAACTGGTGAATCTCGCCGACGCTGACGAAGTGGTGGCACTTGAGCATCTGGAACTCGAAGATGGCGGGCACCAGCCACTCGATGAGCTCCTGGATCAGCTCGAACTGCTCCGGGATCAGCTTCTTGCTGAGGTGCACGTTGTACGACGCCAGGAACACGCGCCAACCTACACGAAGACAACACTTTATACAACATGTATTCCATCTGGTAGAGGTTTAACATATATATTTGGAATCGAATCAAATTGGTAAATTGACATTCATGGAGTCATCTCGTACTACAGCCACCGCACTCAGATTTTTGGTTGAAGTCACAAACCATTTATGGTACAAAAAGTACACTTAAAAAGGTCAATAGTCAAATAACAAGAAACTCTAAACTCGTCCATGGAGATTGGCTAAACAGCAGCCCATCTCCACCGAGGAGTTGCTGGTTCTAATTACTCCGAGAAGAACCAGCAAGAAACTCAAGTATTTATCATACTATCATTAGCAGTCTAATGGAAAGGGAAACTTTATCAAACGTCTTCAGCCGAGTCCTTCAAAATGCAAAATCGGATACTTCAGTGATATATATTTATTCATCGCTGTGTGACCGAAGCTTTTAACATGTTTACCTCTAGTATCTGCTGGTGGTAAAACCATTACGCTGATATCGCGCATCAGTTAGGGTGAAGCCAAACGAGCGTAAATTTTTAGTTGTGAGTTGCGTAATTTCTGCTGCATTCGGTTTCATAGAAAAGTCCTCCGAATGCAGCAAAAATTACGCGACTCACAACTGAAACATTTATGCTCGTTTGGCTTCTTCCTAACGGTAGACGTCCGTGGGTTGCGGCCGATCGCATGCGACAGACTCGCGCGGTGAAAATGACTTCGGATATGGCGGCGCCATACATTTCATAAGTTTATTTTCGTCGCATCAGCCGCATGCGATTGATCTCGCGCGCCTGATGTGACAAGTCAATGCATAGATTTAGTATATACTTAGATTGGCATTGCGACAGAGAAAGAACATAGGTACTCGTGTGTTAGAGCGAGATAGAGAGACGAGACCATTTTTGTCAACTCTACGGGCTTCTACCGGGCCGACGTCAGTAGTGAACGGAACAAATCTCGCTTATTTTAAATAATCTCACGTATTAAAAGAGTAAGTTTGATGTTTAATAGACGTAAACAGCTATGGTTACGTGTGCAGTACCGGTTGTAATTCATCTAGGAAAGAAAATCCACAGAATTTTTCATTTTACATCTAAGTGCGGTTGAAAGATTTAATTCTCTAAATTCAATGATTATAGAAAACTCAAAAACAAATCGTGCACAAATAGATAAGTAATAACATTGCTTTTTATTATATAAATGTTCTGAATGTATAAGAATTGATTTAAGCAAAAAAATAAATACGTGAATTTCTTGTATTTCTAACCTCAATTTTATTGTGACTGTCGTAATATCGATTAACCACATTTCGATAACGTGACTGGCAAAGGTATTCACTACACAATAAACCACTTGCCCATTTGTTATCGAGAGCTACAAGTTTAGGGAGAGCACTATTTGTCTTGCACACATCCACGTTACACGCACAGAAGTGTCATTTTTTTGGTCTCGCCGTACTGGCTCTATTGCCAATCTTTAACGTTAGTATACTAAATCTATGAGTCAATGTATGAAATTGACTTCGAAAATGGCGCCATGCATTTTCATAAGTTGATTATTGTCGCATCATCGCGCGGCTGCGATCGGCCGCAACCCAGGGAAGTCTACCTTTAGGTAATACCTAATTGCTCTGGCTCCATGTATATCATGCCGCAGCGGGACACGGTGGCCGGCGAGGCGAACTCTAGGTCCGCCGGCTCGAAGATCAGGTTCATTTTGTTGGTCATCTGCAGTCAAACGATAATCTACGCTTAAAGAAGAGACTTTTTGAGAAGAGTTAGAATGGTCCTCCATCGGGAAGAATTCTGAGACCTGTGGGTTTCCTCACAATGTTTTCCCTTCACCGTCGATCTAGTGATAAATACGTACGTAAGTTTTGAAAAACTCATTGTTACATGCCAGGATTTGAACCCGAGCTTCACTGATTATCATCATGAGAAGCGGGCTCTTAAACCGTAAGGCTATCACATGAAACTTTGACTCATACTGTTATTTTGTAGTGTCCGACCGAAAGTTCGGTTTCAGCCGCGTTTCGGCCAAAAATCAAGTTTCGGCGGCAGTTTCGGTTTCGCTCAAAATAGGCCTAAACTTTTGCCGAAACCTTAACAGATTTCGGAAGCTGTCGTGCACGCTCGTCTAAGTTCGTTTCTCGCCGAAACTGAAGTCACCACCGGCCGAATATTCGGTTTCGGTTTCGGCCGAAAAACCAGTTTCGGTCGGACACTATTATTTTGTGAAGATGCAGCGCACCTGTATGATCTCCCCGCTCATGAGGCAGAGCTTCTTGTTGTCGTCGAGCACGGTGTTCATGTTCTCTATCCAGACGGCGTCCACGGGCCCGTCGAACAGGATCCACTTGCGGTCGCGAGTTATTGACATCGCGTACTCGCGGAACGCTATCGCCAGCACGCCGTCCGACCTGCCGAGTACAGTCATCATCATCATCATCAACCCGTAACAGCCCACTGCTGAGCTCAGGGTCTTTCCACACACATGAGGAAGTATGGGCTATAATCTCCCACGCGAGCCCACCGCGGATTTAGAGATGGTGTTAAGCTAGTGGCCACTTAACATTCAGCATTTTTCAAGCCACCCAAGGGTATACGACATGGCTTAACGACTTCCATTGTGCGTAAACACAATGAAAACCGGGACCAACAATTTAACGTGCCTTCTGAAACACGGAACGAGTACAGTAACAAAGTATATCTTTATCTATACTAATATTATAGAGAGGAAATATTTGTATTTTTGTATGGTTTTTAAGAATAAACTCAAAAACTACTGGATGGATTTTAAAAATTCTTTCATCAATCGAAAGCTAGAAGACCCCTGACTAACATAGGCTATACCGCCATAGGGGATACCGCCCAGAACCGCTACTTAGTTATACATCAAGCTTACGCCATTGCCTAACAGGGGTAGGCTGAGACGATGGATCGCAACTTTGGTCTATCTCTGCATACTTCTTTCGCTTCCTTCACGTTCATAAGCCTTTTCATGCACACTCTTTTATTCTTCGCACTCCGGACCCCAGCTTTTTGAAGGACGTCACTAATTTGATCCGTGAACTTCCTTCTGGGGCTATTAGTTATTAAAACACCAAAAAACAGACTGGTGGTGAAAGGTACGGAAAAGATTTAAAACATATACTAGAGCTGTCGGGTAAAAAGTAGCATATAACACTGCAAAGCTGAAGACCAATCCAACGGTATTTTGCACGTCAAAAGCAGTCCAACCGTTTAGCTTTAGGTGATCATAAGGAAATGTACTCACATACATACATACACCCGGAAAACATAAACGTGCCTCTGGTGGAGTCGGCTGAAAAAGCTAGCTTTTCCTCATAAATACGTCCCGTGTTCGAGATCAAAAGTAGCTTACGCTACATCCAGGTCCTTGCAACAGTCTCTATGCAAAAAATGACTTTGATTCGTTGCTCCGTTGCAATGTACAAGAAGGACAAATCAAGAGACTCATTCTTAAATTCTTATATTACTAGAATGTAGGATATACGACTTATCCCGGGAAAATTGGTAAAGGGGTGCCATTTCAAAAAGTTACCAGTATATTTTCAGACACGTAAATGTGAGAGATAAGCGTATACCGGGCCGCGGTGCTATCATACATTCTTTAGTAAATTTAAGAGCAGATAGCCTTACCGTTAAAATCAGTGAGGCTCGGGTTCAAATCCCGGCATGTACCAATGAGTTTTTCAAAAACTTACGTACATATTTATCAGTAGCTCGACGGTGAAGGAAAACATCGTGAGGAAACCCGCAGGTCTCAGAATTAATTCTGAGACATGTGTAAACAGACCCGGTCCGGCGATGGGCTCACCACCTATCACGTTTAGGGTCCAATATATCTTGTGAAATGAGGGTATATCCAGTAATGGATTACCTCTGCCTACCCCCTCGGGGATAAAAGGCGTAAGATTATTTATTTATTATTTATTTTATTATTTAGAGGCTGTATAGAGCACTGACCACTCGTGCGAAGCGGGGTCGAAGCAGCCATACAGCTGTCCCATGGTGATGGCCTTGGGGTTCATGATGCGGTAGATGGCCCCGAACTCCTTGTGGCGCGGAGGAGGCTTCATCAGCTGAAGGGCGCGAAGGGACTCCGCCAGGCACTGGTAGGCCTGGGTCTTGCCGCCCATCGGGGGGCCCACGATCATGAACCCGTGCCGGACCAGCATCATCTCGTAGATCTAAGGATTGAAATAAAATATCGTTGTATAATCGCCAAAAGGGATATTCCATACCTATATGGGATATATCCACTTTTCACTTCACTTCTGACTTCACCCGCTTTCCAAGACAAGAAAAAGCCGATGCGTTATTCTGGTGTATAAGCCTATATCACTGTAAGTTTCATCAAAATCAGTTTAGAAGTTTTTACGTGAAATATTAAGAATGTTCAATAAATAACTTAGTAAGACCCACTGACAAAGGCTTAAGTAAGTTCATGCGGGTTCACCACCAATCACGTTTAAGAGTCCAAAGAATACACTGGTGAAAAGTGGGTCTTTCCAGAAATTAAATATCTCTGCCTATAAAAGATTATTTATTGCGTCATCGTCCTTACACCGTAAGAGCCCACCACTGAGCTAAAGGTCTTTTCTCACACACAAGAAATCATTTATTTATTAGTAACAATATACACTCATCCACCCATCCTCGGATCTCGGTCTACGTACTACTACTCGTATAATGTAAACCCACGATCCGAGCGTACTCTGACGCCCTCGACCAATCAGTGCGAACCCAGCTCCAGAGTCTGCCCCCGTTCACCTGTATGATCTTCTCGAGGTACCACTCGGTCTTCTGCAGGTTCCTCTTGTCCAGGTCCTTCTTGATGCAGCGCAGCAGCTCGGCGCGATCCGGCTGCGGGATCTCCACGCCGGGGAACAGGTCCGAGTAGATGCCCATGAACAGCGGGACGTCCTGGAGCGACCACTCGTATCACTTACTTTTTATACATACATATAATCACGCCTCTTTCCCGTAGGGGTAGGCAGAGACCAGTTCTTGCCACTTGCTACGATCCTTACATACTTGCTTCGCTTCGTCCACTTTCATTATTCCTTTTATACATGCTTTTTTCAAGACGTCCCCGATTTGGTCTCGAAACATCTGCCTAGCTTACTTTTTATGATCTATCAAAACGAACATTTACTATGGAAAATGTACTGACTTATTGACTTTGTGACTTTAATTAATTAAAATTGCATTTTAGTTTTGTATTACCCGTATACATATAAATGTAGAATCTTTTTACGATCAATTGATTAATACTGGCAACCGCACTTAGTTTGGGACTAAATAAATAACCGTGTGTGAATTGTGTCCCACAATTTATTATTATTATACTTTCTCGTGACGGGGACTTTTGAAAGTAAATGTCAGTTAAAAATACAAGCAAAATTAATAAATTAATTAAGCAGTGATAGCCTCACGGTTAAAGAGCCCGCTTCTCATGATAACAATTACTGAGGATCGAGTTCAAATCCTGGCATGTACCAATAATAAATTAATAATAAATAAATAATCTCACGCCTTTTATCCCCGAGGCGGTAGGCAGACGTATTCCATTTCTTTATATACCCACTTTTCACGAGATATTCTTTGGACCCCTAAACAGTAGCAACCATGTGTCAACCGACACCACGGTTCACCGTGTCCTGCGACAGCTACACGTTTGCGCTGAGCCTAACCTAACCTGCGAGAGGAACTTGGGCATGTTGACGTCGATGATGGCCCTCAGCAGCAGCTGCGACTCGTCCTTCTCAGGATAGTTCTTCTTGAGGGCCCCTGAGGCCAACAGCACCGACTTGACTGCGCGCATGCCGTAGTCGTAGTGGTTCTGAGAGGACAGCTGCTCGGAGCACAGCTTGTATGCTTGCACGATCTTGCGAGCCAACCTGGAGGCAAGTGATTATAGTACGTTACTGATGAGATCCGTGATGATGGTGATGACATTGCGTATTTCGTAGTAAGTAAAATGCTGTATTTAATAATTTCATTAACTAAAAATTTAAATTTAAATATTTTTACTGGTATAAATAGAGGTAGCCCATTAAAGGAGGTCAGATCCGATCACCGATCACATTCGATCTCGACTCTCGACACGAGCAACACCTTTCATTCCGCAAGCCTCATCTTCCTCGACGTCACCCAGCGGCAGTCACAATCGCTGCCGCTAAACTGGTGTTTACGCGCCATCGATTATCGCTCCACATCATTCGTTCATTCGTCAATCATTTACTTCATTCACTCTCATTGTTCATTCCTTTTAAGATGGATGCCTGTGCGCTCCTATTTTTGTAATTTATTTACTTAAAGTTCATTAAAACAAGTATTAAACTCAAAACTACAATCTTTCTTTTGTTCATCACGAACACTGGTGACCCCGACGTGATCGTATAACTCGACGGTGAAGGAAAACCTCAGGTCTCAGAATTAATTCTGTGGCGTTTGTAACAGCATCCCGGTACAGCGATAGGCTCATCACCTGTCACTTGTAGGGTCCCAAAAATATACTGCTTCAAAGCACGTACTCTTATCTCGGGGACAAATGCGTAAGCATATTTTACAAAATAAACACATCACAAATCGCTGGTGTAGAGATAAATAATTTCTCAAATAATGCGCGGAAAAACTAAGCAGTGCCTATATACTTGAAACTACAATTACCTACTTTTCAAAATCAATGACGAACAACGAACTACAATATTTTTTCCCGCGTCAAAGTATTAATTTTTTTTTTCAATAAACAGCATTCTATTTGCAAGCCAGTTCGAAATTTAAATAAAACCTTTGATAAGTTACCTCCTTGGTTGCCATGTTTCAGAGTAAAAGATCGTTTTATTTTTAAATTAAACGACAGATATGAACGGCCGCTAAAACATGACAGATATGGATTTTCATTCAACTCTTGCCGGCCGCTGCTGGCATGTATTTAGCCAGTACAGCAATTTCGATTTATTTCTAAGAAAGTTGTCAAAATAATGCTCAAATCTCAAAGCATGTTTGAGGAAAATAAATTGAGGGGTATACTCACGGTCCGGCGTTGACGAACCCGTTGGAGTAGAGCGTGATCTCCCCGATCATGGCGTAATCGGGCACCATCATGGCCACCGTGCGGAAGAGCACCTTCAGGTTGTCCGGGAGCTCCGTGCGCCCGGCGTACCTGGGCACGTGTCATTCCAGTGACTAAAGTACATACAGTACAGTACTGCCGCGGCAGCCAAGCATGCCGGTTTAACTTGGCTTCTCTGAACGTAGGCTTTGCCTGCGCAAATCCCCACGTACAGCAAAATGGTCGCTAAAAAATGTTATTGCGCAGCCATTTTTGCGCATTCAAAGCTGCCAAGTTAAAACTTCCGCACTGTACAGGGCAGCAAATACGGTTAAGCAAATCTACACTCATATAGAATATAGACAGAGTATAGATTCGTTTTAGTAATGAAGCACCTCTGCGAATATAGGACAGATATTAAAATTTTTTTTTAATAATGGAAATCTTACTTTTCTGGGAGTAACAACTTTAATTTTTATGATTCCCATGGTAACGGGACAATCTGGTGAAATCGCAGAGACATAAAATCCATACTAAATACGGACAAACGTTTTTTGAGGATTTTACAATTTACAAACTGTATGGTGGGTTCAAGCTCACCCAGGGTTCATGGTGATGAATACGGAGCACGTGGGGTTGAGGCTGATCTCGGTGCCCTCGAAGACGAACCGCTTCTCTCTGCGCAGGATGGCCATCTGGATGGAGAGGATCTGTTGCGCCACCACCGACAGCACCTCCAGCTCGATGCGGTTGAACTCGTCGAAGCACGCCCACGCGCCGGACTGGGCCAGGCCCTGGCCGGAAGCAGAAGATTCAATATAGAAGTCTACATAATACATCTTCATCAGCCTATAGCAGTTCACAGCTGGATATAGGCCTCTCCAATTGCACTGCAGAGATCGTCGCTCTGATACCTTACATAATACATTCCTGACTGATCTATCGCTAGGTCAAGGTCCATGAAATGTTGCACATTGCCCTTAAATGATGTTAGAAGGGGACGGTTATGGTAACGGCAGGACGGGAGGATGCTCAGAATGCTCGGTATACGGAAGGCCGCCAGACACTTAAATTGTAAAATAAAAAATAAAATTACTAAATGTCATAGCATAATTCAAACCCGGCCGTTACTAACAATGAATACAATGTGACTTTGCGAATGTGATATTTTGCGAAAGACAACTGTGAACGACAACCAGCGAATAATATGACATTCTTCCCCTGCTCCTGTACTTCTTGTACTCAGGATCGGCCAAGTCCTTGGTCTACGTCCATTTCTATATTACTCAATAGGGGCTCTGAGCAGTTTCACCCGCGTAGATCCCGTTCCCGTGGGAATACAGGAATAAAATATGTGAAAGAATTTGTAAAATCGGTCCAGTATGTTCCAGTACAAAAATACAAATCTTTCCTCTTTATAATATTAGCATCGAAGATAAGATAACAGTTTCATCGCTCACCTTGAAGAACTTCCCGAGCGCCTTGTAGTCGAGTCCGTCGGAGCAGTTGAAGACGACGCACTTCTTGGCCACGGCCTTGGCCAGGTCCTTGGTGGTCTCCGTCTTGCCAGTGCCGGCCGGGCCCTCGGGAGCTCCGCCCAGGTTCAGCTTCAGCGCGCTCATCAGCGTCCTGGGGGAACAAATCTTATCTTATGTATTTGACATAGAAAGTACCTAAATGACATAGGAAATATTTTAATATCTGACGAATCCGGTTGCAGATGACGATGTTTAAATTTTGTTTAATCGTTTTGAAATATATTTTTTTTGTGTTAGAATGTAAATGTTTTGGACTTACTTTAGTCTGTAAATTTACATTGTTCTGAAAATAAATAAATTAATCTATATATATATATAAATGATAAACTGACTGATTGCTGATTGACTGGTCTGAAACTGACTAGTCTAGGAAATGTTTTTACAGAATATGCCTATCCCAAAACCACCCATTACTAGAATGATCCTTTCGCAAAATGTATCTATCTCAGAATGTCCCTTTCCCAGAAAATCCTTTACTCAGAAACCCCTTTACCGTAATGTGGAGACTTGTCGTCAGCAACTTGACAACATAGTTTTTAAATTTATTGTCATAAAATTAGTCTGTAAGTCTTCCTAAAAATAATAAAATAAAATGTCCTTCTCCCAGAATGTCACTTTCCCAGAATGTCCTGTTGAAACATGCATTAACCTGAAGCAGCGGTCAGTGAGCGGCGTGGCGACGAGCCTCCCGATGTTCCCCAGGTACTCGAACCCGTAGTCCACGGTGGTGGTGATCATGGAGCACGTCATCTTGTCCGTCTTCCAGTAGTAGCGCAGCTGAGAGATCCAGTTGAAGTCTGTCACGTCCATCACTTTCTTCTGGACCATCTCTTCGATTATGGACCGACCTGTAAGGTTATGAGATAACAACGCAGGGTATTTTTCGGTATCAAAAGTAAATTTCAAGTAAAAATTTATTAAAAAGCTATCCCAACACACCTCTAAAAATGCATTACGATTTTCATGTTACAACTATAGCAATTTTTAGGGTTCCGTACCTCAAAAGGAAAAAACGGAACCCTTATAGGATCACTTTGTTGTCCGTCTGTCCGTCCGTCCGTCCGTCTGTCAAGACCCTTTTTCTCAGGAACGCGTGGAGGTATGAAGCTGAAATTTATATTAATTACTCAGGTCTACTGTCCCTTGAAGCTGTGAAAAAATCAAACTTCTAAGCCAACGCAATCAAAAGATACAGCCGTTTATGCCGCAAATTTTCAACACTTGCAAGGGAATCAAAACCTACAGGATGCTTCCCGTGAACTCAGAATCTTGAAATTTGGTACGAAGCAACGTCTTATAGCATAGATAAAGGAAAAATTACGAAAACCATAAATTTGCAAGGTTGTACGGAACCCTCGGTGCGCGAGTCCGACTCGCACTTGGCCGGTTTTTTAAATAATGAAACAGTAAAAAAGTTATGCAATTGAGTACTTTAAATGATGAGGTCACAAAGTCAGTATTCAGTAGGTACATTTTGGAGGTGGATTCATGATCAATTTTCGTTTTGACAGATCATAAAAAGTAACTTATTTGATTGTGCAGTAAAATACCCTATAAGGTTGACTGCATACTCAAATAAGTTACTTTTTGTCGTCCGTCGAACAATACGCAAATTTATAATGGTAAAAATGTACTGATTATCTGCCAAAGGGTATCAGTAAGCCTCAGCTGTCCGTCCGTCTGTCTGTTAGTCTCCTGTATATAATGAACCGTAACAGAAACGCAACAGTCAAAAATCATTTATTTTCTGTGGGCACAAAAGGTACACTTATAAATGTCAATAGTCTAACAACAAGGCAACTCTCTCAACTCGTCCATGAAGATTAGCTGAATATAAACAGCAGCCCATCTCCACCGACGAGTTGTTGGTTCAAAATGCAGTCCCCCGAGAAGAGCCAGTAAGAAACTCAAGGGCAGCTCTTTTGAATTTCATGTCTGAGTACGTATTAAACATAGTTTACGATAATAATTATAATTAATAGCCTTATATAGCGTCGAGTCGATTAATCCCACGCATGTTGGTCTACTCAGTAATCTGTAATTTTATAGTGGCCTTTTCTATGTAATTTTTGCTTAACTATTGTTTTAAATTTGTCAAGAGGCAAATTATGTAATTCAAAGGGAATGTTATTAAATGCTTCAGAGACCATGCACGTCGAGCACGATGAGCGCCTCGACGGTGACCCGGTTCCCGGGGTCCAGCTCGCCCTGCACCAGGTACACCAGCCCCGTGATCTGCTCCGTGCACGCCTCCACCATCGCCGGGAGGCTGAACGACTCGATCGCTTCGATCGCCTACGGGTCAACATCACATGGTGATAAAGTACAATTCAAAATTACTTATTATACACTTATTAAAGGTCACTCCATCTTCAGCATATACCAGGCCACTCAGAAAGTATTGCGAAAAAAAGTTTTTATATATGGGAGACTGGCCAGTTATAATGATTTTCGAAAATATGATTATTTATAAGTAAAAATAGGTATGTTCTAATTTAAAAATTTCCCTCCACTTTTTTTGCGAGCTAATTCCAAAGTATTGTGTCTCGCTGAAATATAGATCTGCGCTGGGAACATTTTAGAGCTATGATTTTTTACGATTTCAAGTGTCACCTGAAACCTGATGAATCGTACGATAGACTTCAAATGGCATTCATGGATGAAGGCCCTTCCAAGGCAACCGTGTATCGTTGGTATAACGAATTCAAGCGCGGTCGACCAACTTTGTTGGATGAAGAAAGAAGCGGTTGCCCTTTGACGGCTTTTCCCGAATAAAACGTGCTAGCAGTGAAAAATTTAATCCAAGACAATAGGCGAATTACATGTCAGGAGATTCAACACATATTGAAGATTGGATCGGGAAGCGTTCACGAGATTCTACACAGCCATCTTCGCGTGAGGAGGATAGTATCACGCTGGGTGCCGCACAACCTCACCGATGCTCAGAAGCAGGCCCGGGTGGAAAGGTGCCGTGATATGCTAAACAAATTTGAAGCAGGCTCGTCTCGGCGTGTTTACGACGTCGTTACAGGTGATGAGTCCTGGATTTATCAATACGACCCAGAAACCAAGCGCCAGTCGACTGTTTAGGTGTTTCAAAATGTACCAACGCCTACCAAAGTGAAGCGATCTAGAAGCGGAGGGAAGATTTTGATCGCTAGCTTTTTTAATTTGACTGGCCACTTTGTATCAATTCCCTTACGGCATCAAAGAAGCATCAATGCCGAATGGTATACTACCGAATATTTGCCAGAAGTTTTCTCTGTTGTTAGCAACAAGCGACCAAACACAGGGCTCCGCGGGCTACTGCTCCACAACGAGAATGCACCTGCGCTCACCGCACTCAAAACGAGGGACTTCTTGGACAGCACGCCAGTCAAACTCCTGGGTCACCCTCCTTACAGCCCTGATCTAGCACCATGCGCCTTCTTTTTATTTCCAAAAATAAAAAATCTGCTCATAGGAATGCAATTTTCGTCGCCGGAAGATGCGCTGGCTGCGTTCGAGCAGGCTGCAAACGAGGTGTCTGCGGCAGACTGGAAAAAGTGTTTTGAAAACTGGTTTAGACGCATGAAACTTTATATAGAGGCTGGTAGAGAGTACTTTAAAAAGATTATAAAAAAAAACATGTACCTATAGAACAATTTTTTTTAGTTTCGCAAAACTTTCTGAGTGTCCCACGTATGGTTGAAAAGAAGCGGGGCAAGAAACTCCTCAACACAGTATTCTTTTAATCAATTCTACTTATACTAAATTGGGTTAAATAATTTCGTTATTTTTCGCTGTCGTATTGCACTGTGCTGGTGGAAATCAGTTCCAAGCATCATTGTCATTTATATACGACGATATACGGACAATGTAAAATAATAAATAAAACATAAATAATCTCACGCCCTATATCCCCGAGGGGGTAGGCAGAGGTATTCCATTTCTGGATATATCCACTTCTCACCAGATATTCTTTGGACCCCTAAACGTGATGGACAATGTTGCCTATCAAAACTCATGGAAATGTTTATCATGAGTTTTGATAGGCCACATCGTCCAGGTTCCGAGATAAGAAGTAGCCTATCCTTCATGGGGATGCAAGCCATTTCTGCACTAAATTTCATGAAGCTGTTCAGAAAGGTAGCAGTGAAAAGGTAACAGGAGACAATTTACGACTGATCGAATGATGACGGTGAAAGATGACCGCGCTGCAGGTCTGTGTTGAGAAAATTATTGAGCATCATTTCGGACAAGGTACAGGTAATGCAGGTATGAATTCAAGAATTACTTAAAATATGCATTAGTTTATTAAAATCCAATATTTTCCTTAAGTTTGACGTATGTCATTTCTTCTCAGAATTCGGTTTTTATTAGCGACACTATCGAATGATATCCTAATAATAAAGGGTGAGTTTTTTTCCAAAAATCAACGGGTTCGATTCCTAGCTAGGAATATTGGTTTTTCAAAAATCCAAAGATGCAGTTTTAGTTTGCATCAAAGTCGGGCTCGAGACTCCCTTGAGTACTTTTCGCTATTCCTCATAGTTTCTGATTTAGCCATCCACGCCCACTTGAAAAATTCACCCTGTATAGGTATTTTTGTTAGATGTACGGGCATCCACGATACAGGCCCTGCCTAGTCTGGGTACCATAGACAAATAGTATTCTGTATGTCTCTTCACTACATAGTATAAAACAAAGTCGCTTTCTCTGTCCCTATATCCCTATGTATGCTTAAATCTTTAAAACTACGCAACGGATTTTGATGCGTTTTTTTTTAATAGATAGAGTGATTCAAGAGGAAGGTTTAAGTATAGGCATTGCACCCGTGCGAAGTCGGGGCGGGTCGCTAGTCCTGAATAAAAATCTTTTATATTTACCTCCGTGGTGTACTGCACGCAGGCCCCCGCCTGCACGATCTGCCCCGGCCAGACGAGCACCCACTGCTCGCGCTTGGCCAGCGGGTAGGCCGTGATGGCCTCGCTGGCCACGTCGCGGAGGCTCACCATCATCTGCTGCTCCAGCTGCTGCAGCCAGCGCTCCACCATGCCCTGAGGACCACCACCATCACGGACTGCTAGGCGACCATAGCAACTCGCTAAGATCATCAATGTAGAGGGATATTTCCCATAAGGAAAGTCGGGCACTTCAATTATTATTTTATTCCACTTTCAAACGTCCGTCCTCTCATATCAGGTCGTCCACTACTCCCCTCTCCCTTTCACTCCCGTCGTCTCACTCGCACACACATCCCGTTTCATTACATGCATCATACTCACATTACCATTCCTACATCAATATAGTGTGACTTAGTAGGGTACGCGATGGAACGGAGCGCTTAAAGGGTGAGTGAGAAATCCTACTACACTGGGCTCACGTGTTACATGATACGAGTAGCGTCAATCTGGTCATCCGAGCAGACTCGGGACATGCGCGCTCGTACTGTGAAAATCTTCCCGGCTTTATCTTCCCGAATCTCTAAAAGTGTCTGAGCTCAGTTTTTCTAAACTACCCAAGAGCGAAGGCGGAGTAATATACAACAAACAAGGCAAAGCTCTTGAACTGAATCCACTTCCCTCATCCATGTTCATAGACATATTTTACACAATAGTTATTGTCCTCTTTGAGGTCGGCTGACACTTGAGGGTCTGGGTTTTCTTCAATGCAGTTTTGTCACGGTTTAAGCGCGCTCGGACGGAGTGCGCTTATATGAGCCAATTGTACTTTTTCAAATCATTGTGTCACTTATTGTATATTTCTATTGATGTGCAATTAGGAGTTGTTACTTACACCGTCCGATCCACTCCGATTGGATGTCGACGACTGAATACACTCGGATGACGTGTTTATGATAGGAGTAGCATCCTAGTAGAGACTCGATCCTAGCGCACTCTAACCGTGAACAAGCTATACCTTGGCATCAGCCGGCTGTATACTCGTGGAGAGTTTAACGATTTCGCCCTCAGCGGAGGCCATCCCGACGATCTCTCTCGCCGCGTTGAAGTCCAGCGTGTAGATGCCCTCGAAGCACTTCTTCAGGTGCGGCTGTACGCGCATAGGGTCCTTCGTCTCCGAGAGGATCTCCAGCAGCTCGTCGTTGGACAGGAAGAAGAACCTGGGGGATGTAGACCAGTGATGCCTGAAGTTGTATATACGATTCACTAGGCCAGGAGTTCTGGTCCACAATTAAGCCAGATTAAAACAGTTCTTGTCCAGGGGATAACATCTAATAACTTATTCAGCGCGTCAAGCTCACCAAGACTTTCGTACAACCTCACAATAATTATATAAAAGGAAGATAAAACAAGCGAAACTAAATAGCTGAAACTGAAACCCGACTACGGAAATATATTATAGACTATGTCGCTAGGGCCATACTAAGGTATCGCTTGACTTGACACTTCATTCATCATAATCGGAGGGTGGTACATACGTAAATAGGCTGAAGTGAACGAAGCTAGTCCTAAATGTAGCCTATGTCACCCGGACTGTACTGACGAAGCTATTGATACCTGACAATAATTCGAGAGCGGTTGAGTAGTTTAAGGTTTAATTGTATTGTATCGATTGTTTAAAGAATAATGTTTTGAGGATTTTCTTGAACCGCTTCTTCTCGTCGAGACGAAGCGGTTCAGATCTTTCAATAAAAACATTTTAAATTTAGATTTTTTACAGCCTTCCTTTTGGGTGATAAAAAACACGACACTTAGTCAACAAACCTCGGGAAGAACAGCCTCTTCTTCTCCAAGTAGTCGTTGAGCCCTCTCTGGATGTCATCCAGCAGCGCATTATTGTACTTGAGCTTCCTGAGCAAGTTGGGGTAGTCTGTGGCGGGCAATACGTTCGGGTCCTTCATGGTGGCCGCCATGATGGTCCTCCAGTCCTTGTCCACGTCGCGGAAGTTTCGCGCCTCCGTCGGCATCTGCCGCATTATGTCCTCCGACGAGAAAATCGGCTCTAGGTACATCCACGTGGCTTGGCACTGTGGGGTACGGAAGGTTTATTTAAGTCAAAGAAAGAATATTTCCGAGTTCCTAATACACAGCAGTGATAGCCCGGACCCGGACGGTTAAAGAGCCGGCCGAAAATCAGTGAGGCTTAGATATGAAAACATCACGGGCGACGGGCAAGCATGTTAGTCGCATTTGAGCTTCTATACGATTAACATAATAAATTGAAGACTGTCGGTTGTATTGTAAAATGGAAAATTTAAAGTGTCTGGGTAATTCACAAACTCAACTAGCCGGTGACCAGCGACGCTATCCCCTTTCCATCCGTTTTTCTTAGTGCTTACTTACATTGTTTATGTAACCTCTGTACAAAATTTCATACTTCTAGACCCAGCTGTTCCAGCTGTGCGTTGATCAATCAAGCAGTCGGCCAAGCAGTTTCTAGATAGATCGATAAAAGGCAGATCACCTGCAGCCACTGGTCCAGGATGTCCTGCATGCTGATGAGCTTCTCCTCCCAGCCCACCATGTCGGCCTCGAAGGCCTTGACGTAGGGCGAGCCGCGCATGGTCTGCGACTTGAGGATGTGGTCGTCCAGCTGCTGCTGGATGTCGTCCAGACCCGTCAGGATGCCCGTGCCCGTGTCTCTGTTGACCGAGAAGATCAGTGGGTTACATCAATAATAAGTACTCATTTGATGGGTAATAAACATCATGAGGAAATCAGCAGGTTTCAGAGTTAATTCTGAGACATGAGTAACAATACCTCTGCCTGCCTCCTCGGGAATGAAATACGTGAAATATATTTTTTCATCTTTTTCATCATATGTATATGTATGTACCTATATTTAAAAATATTGTGGTGAAAAGTGGGTACTTCCACAATTATAGTATAGACACATTTAAACAAATATAGATCGATTTTTTTATATTACGAAAAAAAATAAATGATCTCTATAATGCGCTATTTGTCAAGTATCAGCAAAAATCCTAATAGGAGAAGATATAGGCTGTTTGTTATGCTAGTTGTCACTCAAATGTCAAAATCTTTCTGGCTCATGTATATCTTCTTTTGTGCTCGCAAATTTCTCGAAATACGGGACAAATTGCATTTCTAAACATAATACGCCTTTGTAATTTTTTTCCCAAACAACGAAGAAAACACTCTTAAACCCACCTGTATGGCACGATCTCGAACTTGACGCCGAGCCACTCCTCCTTCATCTTGTTGAGCGCCTTCTCGAGCGCGTATTCCTTGGAGGCGTACTGCTCGATCTCCTCCAGCTGAGCCGCGAACACGTGCACGCCCTGCTCCACCATGTCCGCCAAGGTGGTCTGCGGCTCGTGGACCACCTCCGTGCCGATCAGCTCGCTGATGCGGCTCCAGTGCCGATCGCGCATGCCCTGGGTCGATGCACTCATGGGAGCGACAATGCCGATTATACAAACTTGGCTTTAGGGCCATCTGCTTGTCCACACCTTCGGAGTCAGAAGCATTCACTGGGTCAGGTCTCGGCAGATCACCTGGTTGCAGATCTCACTACACACCCTCTTGCTTGCAAATCCCGAGTGTACACACACACACCCATCTGGTAGGATAATTCACGTGTGCACCCACAATTGGTTGTAGATTCCAATTGTTTATATTCACCTGCCCCCTCACCCTCGTTCACTCGATTAGAGCTCTCACTCAACACATACATACAACTTCTAGATTTAACATAGAAAAAAGGAGATCGATAAAATGTCACATCTATACAACTTGACGATTTGACGTTAAGATGTGACAGTTTGTCGCTATCATACCCACCCATCTCATACTACGGCTACCGATTGCATAACTCAAATGAACACACCGACGGGTGCTCTAACACGTCAAAATTGTGTCTGATCTTTTGTCTCGCTCTTGTATCTGCAGACAAGCGCACGGCATAAGCGTTGATATTTTTTTGTCACACCCACCTGGTTGCAAATAGCGCATAGCACCGGCAGCAACACCTTGAACTTCTCCACCTTGTTGCGCACCATGTCAGCTATTCGCTTGGCACCTGGATATTCGAACATCTGCTTGCCCAGCTTGTACAGAAGCTTCCACCACGCCTCCACGTCTTCGGCGATTTGCTCCGCGTTCAGACCCAGGAACGGACCGTGGTACCTGAGGTTGGTTTGTGAGTAGATAGGACCCTTAGACGTGACAGGTGGGGGATTATCACCGTACCAGGGCAGGGTACCAATGTGGTGGGGCCTGCAGTATACCTCATTAACTTTTTGAGCATCACATGTATGTAGGTTATATGGAACACTTATTGTACTTGCCTCGACAAAAGGGTCGAGTGCTCGTCTGCTTAAATGGAGACACGCTTTTAAGTTGCTTTAGAATCAAAGTTGTTTCTAAGATATGTATGACCTCACCAACAATCCGGCGATGGGCTCCACCTGTCACGTTTAGTGGTCCGAAAAGTACAATGCCAACCCCCTAGGGGATTAGACAAGCTTATTTATTTTTAAGCGAATAACGTGTTATGATAAAAAGAAGCATCTACGACGAGATACGATTTTGAAACATTCAAGAAGATAGCGTACTCCCACCTCAAAGGCAACGCAGTTGTGACCCTTGAGTTGCAGGTGTCCGGTACGACGGTAGTCACTTACCATCAGGTGGCCCGTCTGCTCGTTTTCCCCCTATACTATAAAATACCGGCCAAGTGCGAGTCGGACTCGCGCACGAAGGGTTCCGTATCATATCTATAAAAACGGCAAAAATCACGTTGGTCGCATGGGATCCCCTTTAAATATTAATTAAATTCTGTTTTTTAGTATTTGTTGTTATAGCGGCAACAGAAATACATCATGTATGAAAATTTCAACTGTCTAGCTATTGCGGTTCTTGAGATACAGCCTGGTGACAGACAGACGGACAGACAGCGAAGTCTTAGTAATAGGGTCCCGTTTTACCCTTTGGGTACGGAACTATAAAAAAGCACTGACCATATCTCGTAGCCCGCGTAGAAGTCGTGGGCCGTATGCCACAGCTTGTGGAAGGGGTCCACGCTGGCCAGCATCGTCTGCAGGCTGAAGTACACGGACACCTCCTGGTCCAGCAGTTGCTCCTCGTTGATTATGTCCGCCGCCTCGTACTTGTCCTCCTGTTGGTTCCACGGCATTCGTCATCATCAAATCACTCCCCTGATGATATGTCTTGGAATTTTTCAAGCCACCTAAAGCCGCGTAGTTCCCGTTCCCGTCGGAATACGGGAATAATACATAGCTTATGTTACTCAGCGATAACGTAGCTTTCCATTGGAGAAATAATTTTTAAAATCGGCTCAGCAGTTTTTGAGTTTTTTCGTTTCAAAAATACAAATCTTTCCTCTTGATAACATTAGTGTATAAGTTTAGGTTGAGGGTGAACACAGTGCAAAACGGGAGCAACAGTTTTACCAGAACTGAGATTAAACACAGAATTATTTTCAAGAGTGCAAACCTATTAGTAGTCATAAATGAGGTTCGAGATCGTTCCCAGGTCAGTTTATAAAAAAATACTAAATATATCGGTAAAAAGTGGATTTTTCCGAATTGGAACAGCTATAGCACTAAAAGGCGTGCATATTTTAGCAATATTTCCTACGTCTCACCGTCAGATTCTTCAGTATTTCGTCTACTTTAGCGACTGTGTCTTTAAGCAGATCCACATTCAGCAGCGGCGGGTCAAACCGCCTGAATACTTCTAGATCCTTCTCGTGCTTCTTCAGTTTCTCCTCGAAGATCGCCTTGCGACTGCGCAGCTTGTCCTCGGCCATGGTCTTCTTGGTGTTGAGGGTCTTGAGGGTGAGGTCGATGGCCTCCTCCATGTCGAGGGGCCAGAGGAACAGGCGAGTGTTCAGGTTGATGTCTTCGGCTGGAAAGGTGGTACAGAACGTACACAATTACGGAACTCCGCATGAATTCACAGTAAGGAGACTCATATATTTGATCTGTTGCGACAAATAAATCGATGAAAGAATCCGATGGGTGAGTTTTCGCTTAAATTTTGAAAGAGTAGGTAGGTGAGAGGTTAAGGGTTAGTTGTTGAGCTATTCCCAAGTGGGACAAATATGACCCGACGAGAGAAGAACCTGTACGCGGAAGTGTATCTGACAAGGCGTAGATAATGAATGAGTTGAAACAGTTTATATTGAGAGGAGAATAATATTATGCTTGCGAGAGCAATCGTCGACTTGCAAGTCTTGCAACTGACGATTGTCACCGACCGTTGTCTCCTGACGTCAGACATACAGTACGGCCGTTTTAACTTGGCTGCTCTGAACATAGACTCCGCCTGCGCAAACCGCATCATACCGCCAATTTTTTTTTATTGCGCAGCACTTTGCGCAACTTCAGAGCTGCCAAGTTTAAACGGCCGTAGTGTAAGTCTAATTAACATCGCGGCGAAGGCCCAGTTCTATGTTAAGGGTTTTGGTTTTCGCACTTAGTCCAATCATTCCAACCAGCCCACCTCCCTCTAGAAGCAGATCAAGCCCAGAAGGCACGGTACCAAAGAGATTAAAATATAATAAGGCATAGAGGGGACAAAGCGAGAAAAATTTGAAGTCAAAAGTTATTCCAAGTGGAATAAGTGTAGTACAATTTCGACCGAATGACAGCTCGCGTTCATACTAACTGACATATAACAAGGACATAACGCTTAGGCTTTAAAGTTTTGTATGAAAATATTCCCAATGCCCTCTATGCCCTATTATATTTAAATCCGAATCGGGAATCCGAAGAGGGACGTCATGCTTTTTGTATAATTTTATATTTTGCTGTATATTTCGTGTTTTGGATCATATTAGTAATAGTATATGGCAAGGGTCCGTGAAAGTGTGCAGTGAATGGGAAATACGATAAATTGCGAGGGATGGACATTTTTGGATTGCCTCAAGAAGTCACAATGAAGTCTTCAGTAAAAGTGCTATCATTGTACTTTTGATAACCAAGGGAGGTTGTGCATGGTCTCTGAAGCAGCTAAGATTAAAGTATAAAATAAAGACTTAACATAGTATATACACCTAGGGAAGTTAAATAAGAAATGGCTCAGATCACATGTAATTGGCTCTACAAACATGTGATCTGAGGCTTTCTTATTTACTTCTCGATTTGTGTATAGTTTTTTCTACTCTACGGAGGTGGAAAGCGGCAAATTCTTTTAGCGCAGCGGGCCGAAAGTTGCCGCGTTCCGCCTGGAGAGGTGAAAACTAAATTTCTTGACAAAGGCCCAGTCTGACTCACAGATGAGGTGCGCGTGCTGCATGAGGAACATGACGTACTCGGCCGACTTGCGCGCCTTCTCGCGCAGGTCGAACATGGCGCAGTCGCGGCAGTCCGTGATGTAGTTGATCAGCTCCACCAGCTGGCCGGTGGTCTCGGGCGTCTCCGAGGCGCGGGAGGTCATCTCCTCGTACACGTCGCAGATGCTGGCGACAGACGGATACGATGACGGTTTTTCACGTGATAACGTCTTATAAAAAAGTGGCATGTGTGCCTGAGCCTAGCGTGCAAGCGAGAGCGCGAAATAAGCGATGAGAGGCACGATCGGATGAAGCGTTCGGCTTGTGACGCATCTATGTCTCTTCCACTCCAGTATGCAATTTTTCATTAAAAAAATTATGACGTTTTCACGTAAAATTAATTAAATATAAAATAAATAATCTCACGCCTTTCGTCCCCGAGGGGGTAGGCAGAGGTATTCCATTACTGGATATACCTACATTTCACGAGATACATTGGACCCCTAAACGCGATAGGTGATGAGCCCATCGCCGGACCGGGTCTATTTACACATGTCTCAGAATTAATTCTGAGACCTGCAGGTTTCCTCACGATGTTTTCCTTCACCGTTGAGCTAGTGATAAATATGTACGTTATTTTTTCAAAAACTTATTGGTACATGCCAGTATTCGAACCCGAGCCTCCCTGATTTTCGGCCGGCTCTTTAACCGTAAGGGCTATCACTGCTCTGCAAAATTAATTATCGTCCGTAAACAGACTTTACCGACAAACAATTTTTTTTTTACAAATTTTTTGTTATCATGTTTTTCCAGTAGGGATTCTTGCACTGTACTTACGGTATTTAACAATTTCTTCACTGTAAAGAACCGGTTCAGATTTATTTAAGACGATTACAGAGCACATAATATCCAGTAGAGCAGCCATACCGAGTCGCAAAATTTCTGACAGCCACAAGTCTACGACTTAGCTGAGACTGTTCACAAGGTAACTGCGTGGTGCGAGAGGGGCGACAGCTGATGTAACAGCACCGTTAATTTTGATAAATTCATACGCAGCGCGACAATGCTGTGACATCACTCTTCTCGCCCCGCGCGTATAGGGTAGACTGGGTACGGTTGAAACATTTTTCAGTTTATCGACCATAGCATCGGGATTAATTAAGCTAGCGAGGACATAAATATATTCAATAAAAGACGATGTATCTGTCTACAAATGGGCAATGTTATTTGAGATCAATGTATTGTATTTTATATGTAAACACAAATTTAAAAAAAAAAGGAAATTTGTTTCAACCGTACCCATGCCAGGGTCGGTTGAAACACTGCCTGGGGTCAATTGAAACACATGCATATAATACAAATTATTATAAATTAACATATTTTCTTCATCATATAATAACACTTTAGGACTCGTAATAGCTCAGTTGAACATTACAAATGTTTTAATAATATTTTAATTATTCAAGATACTATTTCTAGTAAGTAAGACTATAAAATTCAACATTATTTTAATAAGCTTTTAAAGGTTTATATTAAGTACAAATATAAAAATGAGATAAATATAACAATATTTTAACGAAAAATACGTATGTAGATACGAGATTGTTCGAAACCACAATTGTTGTAAACAGAACTAAGACAATATTCGATAAACTCTCCATGCGAATCCATCTTCATAGACTTGTTTGTTTGGATAAGTTGGCCTGACCTCTCTTAGTCTTCATTTGGCGTATTTTTGGCATCTAAGAAGCAAGAAAATAAAAGAAATAATTTGTTTCAACTGTACCCACAAAAAATGTTTCAACTGTCCTCAACCCCCCTTTCGGGTATAAAGCGTTTTACAGTAAGAGTGATAATAAACTTGAATAAAATCTAATCATATAGCCTTATTCTAAAAACTTCGATTAAAACGATAAAAATCTCTCAATATCCTATCTTTAGTAGAATCATAATAATTACAAAAATTTACAAACAAGAAATACTTACTTTTCGTTCAAAAAACACAATGGGGCCCCCTATACACCAGAACAGTGCGCAAAGAGCGACGCAATACTAAAATTCGTGTTTCGAGTTGTCACCCGCTTCGTTCTCTCCTTGTACCCTTTACCGTATCATGCACGGGTGTCGAGATATTCGCTTTTTTTCAACCGTCCTGCGTTTCAACCGTACCCAGTCTACCCTACTTTAGAAACCGTCTCAGTTAGGTGGTAGTGTTGTCAATGTTTTTGTACATAAAACACCGACGTCGATCGGTGCCAATGATCCATCAATAAAGATCTCGATTAGCTTTCAACAAAGTGTATATCCTCACGAGCGGTTCCACTTCCTGGCGACGAGGATGAAGTGGTCGACGATGTGCTGGCGCAGGCCGTTGACGATGTCCCACATGGCGTCGTTGAGCGGCCCGCAGTCCAGCATGATCATGTTCAGGGGGATGTCCCGCCGCAGAAACAGGATCTCGTCGCGGAGTTTCTCGTACATGTGGATGCGGGCCGTGAAGTCCTGGGATTTAAGTTTTTACAGTACGGCCGTTTTAACTTGGCAGCTTTGAAGTTGCGCAAACAGCTGCGCAATAGCATTTTTTAGCAACCATTTGACAGTATGTTCAGAGCAGCCAAGTTAAAACGGCCGTACTATACGGTAACGTAACAAAAAACAATCATAGATTTTTGTGACATCTTGAATTTGAATTTGGGAATTTCGTAAAATTTTATTATATTATTTGACATTTTAATATTTTTTATTCTGTATTTTTACGCGTTGGTATTTTGGAGATACATCTGTAAACCAGTTATGATTGAATACATAAATAAAAGTCCGCGACCGTATTACTAACCCTACACCAGCTATTTCTGAGCTACTCTTCTTGCTTCGTGCAATTCGGACTTGCCCACCGAGGGATTCCGTACCACAACACAATATTAAAATTGAATATGAAAATTGTAGGCACTAAAACAGGAGTTTCAACTTAAAATCCTTGAATTTTAATATGCTGCAGCATTTAGAAGACATATCTTATTTTTAATTCACCGCAGCGAAGTAATCTCACCTTGAGATACGGCGGCGGTTCTTGCCCGAAGAACTTGAGGAGACTCGCCTTGGCGGTGCCATCGAGGATGTAGAAGTATTGCTCGTAGCGAGAGAGGAAGTTATTTGGTCCAGGACGGTTCACGTTGAAATGCTTTAACGCCTGAGCGACCACCTCCATCATGTATTCCTCGTCCGAGAACACGCCAAGCAGGTACGGGTGTCGGCGGACCGTATCTGTTTGGCATAGAGTTCATTATCGCTTATCACCATCAACCCAGTGAGTTTTTAAGCTACTTACTTAAAGTACGTTGACGAAATCTGGCACGTTCATAGTATTTATTAAAGTTGTAGAAGAGGAGAATTTGATTCTTATATTTTTATTGACTTCGCTTTTGTTTCTAATAGTATTTATTTTGTTATATCTATACAACATGTAACAGAATAAGCGCAATTCCTGAAATTAGTTTGTTCAGTATCGACTACTTATTCGATTTCGACTATTTTTAAATTTTTCAAAAATAGGAATTATCGTAGCTGAATTTAGTGCTTTCTATGGAAATCGTGCTATTATTAATCGATATTTAAGAAAATTGGTTAGACACAACTAAAGTTCGATTGCATCATATATTTTTTATATTAATATACTAATTGGGGTGTATGAGGAATTGCGCTTTTTCTGTTACGCGTTGTATATAGACTGACTGATTGGTGATGTATCAACGCACAGCCTAAACCTCTAGGTCTCGAGATGTGAAATTTTGCACATAGATAACTTATACAGTGTCGGCATCCACTAAGAAAGGATTTTGCAAAATTCAACCCCTAAGGGGGTAAAATAAACGTGTGCGACCGAAGCCGCGGGTAAAAGCTAGTTATAAATAAAAAAATATCATGCCTTATATCCCCGAGTAGGTAGTCAGAGGTATACCATTTCCGGAAATAATCATTTTTCGCAAGTGTATAGTGGCAAAACTTTTAAATAACAAACAATCTTAAAGTGTTGCAAATGAGTGCTAAAAGTTATGGTGTCACAAAACCAGTACTCTGGACGATTTCTATAGAAAGTTTTCGTTTTGACAGCTGATAAAAAGAAAATCATTTGACTAGAGAGTAAATGGGCTTCTATTCCTGGTATTACTCACTGGGATACATGACCGAGTCTATGCTCGGCAGCTGGTAGTTGACGTTGATGATGGTGTTGAACCACTTGACGATGAGCGCCTTCATCTGGTCCAGCGAGGGTTCGAAGGTGAGCTGCGTGGAGCCGGGGTGGCCGACCACCTTGATGCGCAGCAAAGGCCTCTTTATGTACATGTAGTCCTGGTACTCGTTCTTGTAGTTGTTGCCGTCCTGCCAGCATTTAATTGCGCAAATGAAGCCATTTCACTAGGTACCTTGCTATAGTAATCTCATCTTATAAATCGATGAACGCCGGCTGCACGCACGAAAAAGTGTCACGTTCCGCCTGAGCTGAGCGTGCAGCCGAGAGCGCGGAACCAGCGACAGAGAGGCACGATCAGCCTAAGCGTTCGGTTTGTGACGCATCTATCTCTCTTCCACTCCAGTATGCAATTTTTCATCAATGTTTTCATAAGACGTCATCACGTAAAATTGTCATCCGTAAACCGATTTTACAGACAACCATTTTTTTAAACAAACTGTGTCGTCGAAGAATATTAGTACCTACACTTCAACGACTTCAAAAATGCTAGCGCTGATATGTTTGCTTACCCAATAGTATGCGAAGTACTCGGCGAAATGATACACGCTCCTCTCGACCATGTCGCGGATTTGTTTCGACATCAGTCCGTGGATGCAGCTGAAATTAACAGTTCCATTAAATCTCTACTAAAATAAAAAGAGAAGGAAGGAACAAAAAAATGAACCTTACTACATACCCATGAACCTTCATTTCAAATGTAAAATCCTTTTTCTTTCTCTATCCTTTATGAGTTTCAAAACCATTTATACCACTGCGATGAAACTGGTCACTTGTTGTGCATACGAGGGCTACTGAATAAAATAATTCGAATAAAAACGGAAAACGAAATACGAAAATTTCCACAGGAAAAGGGAAGAAAATGTATTTCTCAGATTCCCAAGTATCTACTACTGAGTCTGTCTACTATAGGGTAGTTTCCTACCTAGTCAAATCAGTTACTTTTTATGATCTGTTAAAACGAAATTTTACTATGGAGAATGTACTTAAATAGCACGGTGTGACGTCATAGTTTCTAGTAATCTATTGCAACACTTTTTTTGATTGTTTTATTGTGATTAAATTTGTTATAAATGTAAAGTGAAAACCGAAATACATGTTTAAAGGTGTTTTGGGATAATCTTTAATGAATGACCACTCTAAATTTAATTTTGATGCAGTCAACTACCCCATTATCTCTATCGACCGTCACAACTCACAGAACCCACCTGAAGAACTTCTCGACCTCGAAGACGGGCGCGTTTTTCTTCTTGGCGACGTACTTGGCCCAGTGGTGGCGCATCTTGATCATGGTGTCGGCCACGTCGATGATCCAGTTGTCCACCAGCTCGGCTCGCGTCTCCAAGCACTGCCTCGTCAGACGCTCCGTGAACTCCGCAGGGTACTGAGGGAACGGGAGGCCCTGCTGCATCTTGTTCATGTCGCAGATCAACATGGTCTCGTATCTGGGGATTAGGACCACAATGCCACATTCGCAAAATGATACACTAGCAAAATGCCATACAGCAAAATGCCACACAGCAAAATGCTAAACTAGCCAAATGCCACGCCGGGTATTTAATTTTTAGAAATATCATCTCTTGGATTTGAATTCCATTAGGTTATACCTACTTGTAATATAAACTTGGTATTTTTGGTTCTGGTTTAACATCTGTGCGAAAACCTTTTATGGTTGGTTTTTAAAACATAATTTTCGACTGATAGTACTAATTAAACCAAACGCACCCGCCACTTTTACGGATGATAATTTTACATGATAACGTCATAAGAAAATATTGATGAAGATCGTGCCTCTCTATCGCTTGTTCCTCGCTCTCGCTTACACGCTCGGTTCAGGAGGAAGGTGATAATGAGTCATGCTTTTCCGTGCATGCAGCCGGAGTTCATCGATTTATATCGATCATCGATTCATAAAGTCATGAATCACAAAACACACAAAACTTATGTGTGTGACGGTGGTCACCTCTCGTGCCAGATCCTCTTGAGCTCGATGAGTATGGGGTTCCCCTCGTAGTGGCGGTAGTGCAGTTTCTGCCTGGCGTTCACGTAGCTGATGTGCCAGGGCACGGGCGCGCGGACCACGTGCGTCGGCCACAAAGGAGGCAGGAACGAGATCTGCAGACGGGCACGCTCCAGGGGGTCCCTCAGGATGTACCACAGGATGCATCTGGAGGAATGGTACTGATACGACAGGCAAGCGGAACGTGACAATGAGTTTCGGCCGGCGTCCATCGATTTATAAGACGTTATCACGTCAAAAAACTGAAGTGCAACTGAAGGAATGGTGCTTATTGTTATGACCGTAAAATTAATCGGGATGGATCTCTTTCTTTGAGTATTAAACCAACAGAAGACGTCACGCGCACTACTTTCTTTGCAAAAAAAGTCTGCCAATTTCTGCGCGGGGGACGAGGAAACGCACACAAATAATGCTAATACAAAAGCATATTTTGACAAAACAATTAAACACAAGCTTGAACTAGATGCACACAAATACATTCACACACAGAAACAACCAATCCGAGGACTCCGTGAACTCAAAAAAACTAGTTGAATTTTTAAGGTATGAGCGTTGACCGAACTTTTTTATCAGAGAGGAACACCTGTCAGTGGCGGTTGGTTTAATACTTAAAGATCTCTTTCCTCTTTATAATATTAGTATAGATTATAGAAGTATAGATAAATATTCACCTCTTCATGGCGACGTCGAACCACTCGCGGATCTCGGCCTCTGTCTGCCTCACGCAGTTGTTGTAGCGGAGGATCATGAGCCGCCTCTTGATGGCAGCCGTCTGCCGGTCCACGGCCGCCTTGGAGCGAGCGTACAGGTGGGAAGGGAACTCGGGCAAGTGGTTTCCGGATATCGACTGGGGAATATCCAGGTTTCATTAGCCTATCGCTACCACTGACAAGTCAAATGTTTGGGGACCTCTTCAATTTATAACTTTTTATGTACACTTAAAAAAAATTAAATGAAAATGTATTTATTTTCGTAGGTAATTGATAATTACACTTAGAAAAGTCAATAGTCTAATAATATGGCACTTTGAACTTGTCCATGAAGATTGGCTGAATGCAAACAGCAGCCCATCTCCACCGACGAGTTGCTGGTTCCAAATGCAGTATATTACCTACACTTAGAAAAGTCAATAGTCTAATAATAAGGCACGTTGAACTTGTCCATGAAGATTGGCTAAATGCAAACAGCAGCCCATCTCCACCGACGAGTTGTTGGTTCCAAATGCAGTATCCCGAGAAGAACTAGCAAGAAACTCAACGGCAGCTCTTTTCAATCTTTTTTTAGAGGCTTAATATTTATTTAGAGGAAAGATTTGCAACGAATAAACTCAAAAACTACTGGACCGATTTTAAAAACTCATTTACCAATGGACAGCTTTTCTGAGAGTAACTATCACTACTATCCACTGACTAACACTTATTTGAACTTATTTACTTACTTTCTTTATTTACATAATTACATTTTTAATACAATAAAAATAAACTTACATATATTACCTACATACATGAACTCACACGTTCATCAGTATCCCTTAGGATTCTCTTGCACTTAATCATCAACATACAGTACAGCCGTTTCAACTTGGCATCTCTGACGTTGCGCAAATGGCTGCGCAATAACATTTTTAGCGACCATTTGGAGGTATGCGCAGGCGGAGCATATGTTCAGAGCAGTGAAGTTAAAACGGACGTAATAGTAAAAGCGAAACTGTAGTTACGAGAATCGTAAATCGAAAGAAACGCGTGGTGTCAGTAGTACCATCGATTTGTACCATTGATGGTACAAGTGACACCGATTTATGTCGCTAGTTCCATCAATGGTACTAGCGACATAAATCGGTGTCACTTGTACCCTCAATGGTACAAATCGATGGTACTACTGACACCACGCCGAAAGAAGGTGGTACCCTCTCATATTCGGTTCAGCGTCACTTACCTTGGTCAGATAGTAGTTGATCCTCTCCAAGTCCTTAGGGTGTATGTACCGGTAGTGCTCCTCTTCCGTGATCGCCAGCATCTGCCTCTTCTGGTCGTCAGGGTCGTGGGGTTCCTCCAGTTCCAGACGTTGTAAGTGCCTGTTGTTGAAACAAGTATTTGTATTAAATAGTTGCCACTATAAATTGAACTCTATGTAATTGAAATATGATTCCAAACGCAAAAATTAAAAAGCATATGCATGCAAACGATTCATAAAAATAAGAGCAGTCATAGCCCTGGAGGTAGTGAGCCCGCCTCTCATTCGTGAGACTTTCGAATACATCGTTTGCATCGTGAATACATGGTATATGCTGATATACTTCCATACAAAAAGAACTCACGAGGTATTCCATTTCTGGGTATACCCAGTTTTCACGAGAATATTCGACCCAAACGTGATAGGTGGTGAGCCCTTCGCCGGACTGGGTCTGTTATAGATCCTCAGAATTAATTCTGAATCCTGCGGGTTTCCTCACGATGTTTTCCTTCAATGTCGCCGTAGTGATGGATATGTACGTATGTTTTTGATAAACTCATTTATACATTGCCATGATTCGAACCCGAGCCTCACTGATTATCAACATGAGAAGCGGGCCCTTTTAACCGTAAGGCTATCACTGCTCTTCCATACATACATACAAAACACATTAACCTTCTTCTGGTGCATTCGGGTAAAGTGATAAATTGATGCAAATTGTCGAGTCACTAATAAAGAAACAGATCAACGCCTAAAAATTGCGAGAAAATCGAGAAATTCAGTTAACTTTTGAATTCTTTTATTAAACTTCGGTACAGCCGTATATATCTATACTGTAAAATTATATTAGCTAAAATTAATCACTTTTTCAAAGCCTCCTGCGCAGCCAGCTCCGCCTCCTCTTTCAGCTTCTTCTTCTTCTCTATTCTTCTCTTCTTGGCTTCTACTTCTTCCGCTTTCCTTTTTTCATATGCTCCGGATACCAAGTCTTCTAGGTATACCAGACCTGGATTGAGCAAATTGTGTTGTAACTGTTACTAGCTGTTACTAAATATATGTTTACACTAGTTTTGTTTGTAATAAATAGGATCGGAAAATACTAGACCGATTTCAAAAATGTACTGGTGAAAAATTGATATTTACAGGAATGAAACACACAGAACACAGAATCCCTATCTCCTAAGCCACTGTAGGCTTACGTGGGAGATTACGACTCATTCTTTCTCTCGTGTAAAGAAAAATCTGTGAAAAACAGTGACTACTACTAGCAGGAGTAATTTTTTTTATTAATGACTAGCGACCTGCCCCGGCTTCGCACGGGTGCAATGCTGAATTTTCTTTGCTATAAACCATCCCTGGACCCACTCAAACCCACACAAAAAGTTTCATTAAAATCGGTCCGCCCGTTCTCGAGTTAAATCGTCAGGAAGGAAAACCCGACTTATTTTTATATAGTAGATGACTTACTTTGACGAGCTTGCCCAGAAGAAGGGGTTATATGAACTCGGAACGATGATTATTATAATATTAGAATGAATTTGTTACAGTTTTTGCGTACCCTTCTGCAACTTGGACTTCTCTCTCTCCCTCTTGAGGGCCTGCTGCTTCTCCCTCTCTCGCTCTTCGTATGACTTGAGGGGGGGGAACTGCATCTCCCCCGTTTCACTCAGGGGCCCGTACAGTTTGGGCGGCGGCCGTCTTTTCGGGGGCATGTTGATGGTCCGCATGGTCTTGGAGGCAGGAGTATAGCAGTTTCCTGTGGGATGATAAGAGATTATTCAAGTCTTGTACAGTACCTCAAAAAATCTAGAAAAAGCCATAGGTTCAGGGAAATAAAACTAATAATTGTATCAATATGACGGGACACAGTTGGTAGGGACCCTGCCTTCTGAGTCGGAGGTCGCAGGTTCGATCCCCGCTCGGGGCCAAAATTTGTGTGCATGAACATGTCTGTTGGCTTCGTGTCTGTGTGTTTCATATTTATTTATGTGTTTATCAGTTGTTTATTACCCATAGTACAGGCTCTACCTAGTTTGGGAATGAATTACAGTGTGTAAATTGTGTCCCACAGTTTATTTTCTTATTTTTTTATACTTTTTTATTAAATTTGTAACTGCGTAGAATACAAAAAAATATTTTTAATCAATAATTTCAAATATACCATTTGGTGAAGTGTAGCTGATGAAGAAGATGACAAATTCAGTTTCGAATATTTCGAAGTCTTTTTTTCGTTTTTTTCCGGTATATTATTAACCCTATTCTTAATAGTTTTAATGGGAGCATACCTTTGAGTATTAAACCAACCGGAGACGCCACTGACAGGCGTTCCCCTCTGCCAAAAAAACGTGTCGGTCTTTGAGCACACCGGCTAAATACAACTAGTTTGTTTGAGTTCACGGAGTGCTTGTATTGGTGAATGTATTTGTGTGCACCTAGTTCAAGCTAGTGTTTAATTGTTTTATCAAAAAATGCGTTTGTTTTAACATTATTTGTGATTGTTTCCTCGTCCCCCCCGCAGAAATTGGCAGACTTTTTTGTAAAGAAACTAGTGCGCGTGACGTCTCCTGTTGGTTTAATACTCAAAGGAGCATACCGATGCGATCGACGGGCTTGGCGTGGTCGTAGCTGTCGCGGTAGGGCACTCCCCGCGTCCAGGACTTGGCCTGCATCAGCGGCGGGAACTCGCTGCATTTGCCTTCGCTCTCGCCTGCAAGGGTAACAGCTTGTTCACTCTGACCTGCCTGAGACGAAAATCGCCCTCAAGATGCCAGCTGAGTCTATGCAAAATTTCATGAGTGTCAAAAGGCACCAGCCTGATAGAGCTACTTTCGAATTTTAGATATTATTTAGGCTGATTTCGGACAACGAAAATAAAGGGTTATTCAGTTATATCATTAAATCCAAAAATGTTATTACTACTTGGCCTTATACGGAATCAAACTAACTGCACTATTTTATATCATCCTTTGAAAATTTGCCCCTACCCCCTCGGGGATAAAAAGGCGTGAGATTATATTATTATTATTATTATTTGAAAATTTAAACGGTAGTACAATAAACCACAGAACAGTTTAAATAAACTGGTCTGGTGGTTTATTTAAACTGGTCTGTGAATAAACTTATACCTCAAAACCATAATTTTAGAAATGTTTGTTCGTTTGTCTGTTTGTACAAGTATCGCACAAAAGTTATCTTTTATGAAATTCCCTATCTGAGTATTTATGTCAACATACTCTACGCCACGCAGTCGCGGATAGCAATTATAAAAGAGTAATACCTTTGACTAACCACCACAAACCTCCCCCTTAAATTCTTAAATCCCTTGTACAGTCAAGAGCACATAAGCTTTACAATTGTAGTGCGAGTCTGACCTGCAGACGTATTCACAGAGACTCGATACCGTTTCCGTTCGATTCGTGTCGAATCTATCGACATCGGAAACGAATCTAGCGAGATGGCCTGATGTTGGTATCGAAAACTAATGTCGATAGATTCGACTCGAATCGAACGGAAACGGTATCGAGTCTCTGTGAATACGTCTGCTGTAAAGCAATTGTGATAAGAACGTTACAAAGTCCACTGTGTCAAGCTCTATGTGCTCTTCACTCTACCTCCCTCACTCGCTCACCTTCAGGGTAAGAGTTCTTGGCAGCGCGCAGCATGACGCTGTCCCGGCCGAGCTCGTCGTCGTATCCCGCGCGAGGCACCCACGGCAGCGAGGGCGGCGCACGCGCAGGCACCACGAACCGAGGCGGGCATGGCTCGGCGTCTACGCTCCCCTTGCCCTTGCCTTTCCCCTTTAGCTTAGGCTTCTTAGCGTCCCCGCTTGACATGGTCAAACTGTATAGGTTATTAAGTACAAGGATATAAACCGGACAAGTGCGCTCGCTGAAGCGATAAGACAGCCCACTGTATTTATTAATATTTTTAATAGTGTATAGTTAATGGTGTACTATAAAGATTTATTGTATTGTAGGGTTCAGTAGCAAAGTACAATAAAAAACGCAAAAAAAACACGTTTCACTCTCTCTCTCACTTTAACTTCTAATTTTATATTTATTATTTGGTGTTATAGCCGCAATACAAATACACTTTCAGTGAAAATTTCAACTGTATACCTATTAATGTTCATGACATACAGTCCGCTGACAGACATACAGACAGACGAACAGAGGCTTAGCTATAGGTTCCCGTGGCACCGTTTTGGTACGGAATCCTAAAATGCCCTATAACAGAACCATCTGTCAAAATTGTATACAAGTATTTGCAACAAGCAATTTATTGACGCTTGTTTCATAGGGGGAATTTTTCAATGCTCTTGGTCTAGTCAATGATATTATCTGTTACTATGTATATGCTCACTGGGTCTAGTCATATTTTTTTGTTTTAAATTACATATTGTTTCTGTGTAAAATATTTTCCAACCAAGAGTACGGTTGCGGTGGAAGTTCCAAAGTTATAAAATATATACCCAAAAGTTCCCTAAAGATAAAACCTTACTCATACCTAACCCTAGAAACAAAGTTTTCTTACCTCAAAAAACAATACCAAGCTAATCACACAACCATGATTTATTATTTATACTAAACAAAAAGTCAGTAGTTTTTGGGATGACATGCCGTATGACGCGTCGCCATGGAAACGCAGCGTTTTATCGTCAAGGAAAGTAAATAAACACTTTTTGTTATCTCTACAACAGCCAGTGCTATTGAAACTACTGGACCATGAAGTTTTTCTGTGGATATACATTGTTGTCTTTGACTGTTGCAATAATGTTTTGTTCTGTACAAGTTTTGTGTCGAGTCTGGCCACGCTAACTCTGCAGAAGTCAAAAAAATGTTTAAAAAACGTATGTGTGTACACAAAACTTGTACAGAACAAAACTTTAAGTTACGTATGTACAAAAAACTTTGAATATCATAGAAGTAAAATTGGTAGATATGCTGCGCCCACCCCAAATAATAGGAAAAGGGCAACAATAAAATGATTATTATAGAGGTAAAATTGTATTTCTACGGTTGTAAGTTCGGGGAAATTTCTGACTCCTAAAACAATTTTAAAAATTTATGTCTAATAGGAACGATGATGTATCCCGTCACATTATTTATTTTATTTGGACTAAGATAAGTTTCCAATACAAAATCGGAATATTAGTAAGTCAGGGGAAAAGAAAAAAGCGCTATGTAAGCCAAAGTGGAGCGAGGGTGGGCCTTTAGGTACATAAAGACCACTTCGGTCGCATGTTTTCTTTTTACACAAAGTTTACAAAATAGTAAAACAAATTTCAATAAAAAGTAATTGATCATCCATTCTTCTCTTCTTACGTGGTCAAACCATCGTCAAACATAGTAGTAAGAATGTAAACAAACGCGTATAAAAAAAATCTATGGAATGAGCGGTCTGTGCTATAGCGTAAATAAAACACAGGGATAAGATATAAAATTTAATAAATTAAGGATATTAATCGTTATAGTTACAGGAAAACGTTCCTAGGAGACCATCCCTAACTTTTAAGATATTGTGAACCGCATTCACAGATTTTGGAAAAAATGTATAGTCAGGAAAAAAAATGCTAAAAAAAAAAAAAAATTGTATGCCAATCGATCCTATTTCGTGTGGGGATCAAAAGACTCATTGGGGACCATTTAAGGTATGAGTACTAGAAATGACAGGACCTTAAATTAGAATAGGATCGATTGGCATGACAATATTTTTTTGTATTTTAGCATTCTTTTCGCTGACTGTATATTTTCTCCAAAATATTTGAATGCAGTTCATAATATCTTAAAAAGTTAGGGGTGGTCCCCTAAGAACGTTTTCCTGTAACTATAACAATTAAGGTACCTGCCCTTACTGACCCGTCTCAAAAATTCACCCTGTATAGATAGTATATAGGGTGATTTTTTCAAGTGGGCGTGGTAGGCCAAATCAGAAACTATCAGGAATAGCGAAAAGTACTCAAAGGAGTCTCGGGCCCGATTTCGATGAAAACTAAATCTGCATCTTTGGATTTTTGAAAAATCAATAGTCCTAGCCAGGAATCTAACCCGTTGATTTTGTAAAAAAAATCTCACCCTGTATTATTACACCATTCGATAGTGTCGCTAATAAGGATCGAATTCTGGGAGGAAATGACATACGAAAAACTTAAGGAAAATGTTGGAATATAATAAACTGATTCATATTTTAAACTACTGCTTTAATTCATACCTGCATTACCTGTACCTTATCCGAAATGATACTCAATATTTGTTTCAACACAGACCCGCAGAAAAATATTGAGCATCGTTTTGGACAAGTTACAGGTAATGCAGGTATAAATTAAATCATTATTTTAAAATATGAATCTGTTTATTAAAATACTACATTTTACTTAAGTTTGCCGTATGTCATTTCTTCCTAGAACTCGATCCTTATCAGCGACACTATCAAAAGGTGTAATTAATACAGGTGTGTTTTTTTTAATCAACGAGTTTGATTCCTGGCTAGTAATATTGATTTTTCAAAAATCCAAAGATGCAGTTTTAGTTTTCATCAAAATCGGGCCCGAGACTGCTTTGAATACTTTTCGCTATTCCTCATAGTTTCTGATTTAGCCATCCAGGCCCACTTGAAAATTCAGCCTGTATATTAAAAAAAAAATTACAAAAAGCGTATAAAACCTAAAAAAAAAACATAAGAAATACTATCCATATATCATGCGAAAGTTAGGTCCACTAAGAAATTTGTGGTGTATGAGATTTGAAGCAATAATAAATCACTGTATTGCAAAGAGATTTAAATATAATAGGGCATAGAGGGGACAAAGCGAGGAAAATTTGAAGTCAAAAGTTATTCCAAGTGGAATAAGTCTAGTACAATTTCGACCGAATGACAGCTCGCGTTCATACTAACTGACATGACAAGGACATGACGCTTAGGCTTCAAAGTTTTGTATGAAAATATTCCCAATGCCCCCTCTATGCCCTATTATATTTAAATCTCTTTGCTGTATTGCCAATAACACTTCTTCGAGAAGAAATTTACCTCACACCTTATTGATTAAAGAATAATGGATTGCTGCTAGTAAAAATAAATTTGCTTAAGAATTGAAAAATGAAACTTCAATATAGGTACTGCACTCTTTACTGTTTGTCAGTCACTAGTTGAGTTCAGAGCATAATTTTGTTTAATTTACGTATTAGTGAGATAAAATTGTGTTTAACTGTCTTTCTAACATTCTTATTTTGTTTTAAGTTGACATAAGCGATTTGTTTCTTTATTATAATAGTTATAATTTATTTTAGACTAAGTCATATTATAAGTTCTTATTGTCAAGATCTGAAAGGCCACTAAAATTACGGAAAAGTCAATTGGCGTGAGTTTGATCCGGCTGTTTACTGATCTTAAGAAGCAAATTAATTAATATTTTTTTGTAATATTAGTGATCTATCAGATTTTTGTCATTATTGAGATGATGTGTTAAATGTGAATTAAAGCATCAGGCTACGATGACATTAAACCATGTATGACAAATTATATTCGTAAATTATAAGAATAATTTTAAGAGCAGTGATAGCCCGGACGGTTAAAGAGCCGGCCGAAAATCAGTGAGGCTCGGGTTCGAATCCTGGCATGTACCAATGAGTTTTTCAAAACTTACGTACATATTTATCACTAGCTCAACGGTGAAGGAAAACATCGTGAGGAAACCCCCGCAGGTCTCAGAATTAAATGTGTAAATAGACCCGGTCCGGCGATGGGCTCACCACCTATCACGTTTAGGGGTCCAATGTATCTCGTGAAATGTGGGTATATCCAGTAATGGAATACCTCTGCCTACCCCCTCGGGGATGAAAGGCGTGAGTTTTTTTTTTTTATTATTATTTTAAGAATAATTTTGGTAGGGTGTACACTTGAAAATATGCTGTGAAACTTATAAAAATAATAATAATATAATCTCACGCCTTTCATCCCCGAGGGGGTAGGCAGAGGTATTCCATTACTGGATATACCCACATTTCACGAGATACATTGGACCCCTAAACGTGATAGGTGGTGAGCCCATCGCCGGACCGGGTCTATTTACACATGTCTCAGAATTAATTCTGAGACCTGCGGGTTTCCTCACGATGTTTTCCTTCACCGTCGAGCTCTTACAATCTCACAGATTTTTGTATATAAATTGACGACATTATTTAGCACATATTCTTATACATCTACATAGATACTCGTATTATTATACAGGATGTAACAAAAGATACCAGATAAATTGGATACATTTATAAAAAAACTTTTTTAAGTAGCTCGAAATATTCTTTTTTCCCGATTTATTTCTACCAGCAACTTAACTGCGCGAACGAATTCAGATTGTATTGCGTAAAAGAGTAACGCGTGGATACTTGTATCTTTAATATTAATATCCTGAAAAACTAATTTTAATTTATTGGTTAAATTGATTAAATTAATGTATAATTAATGAAATGTGTTCAACTTATATAAATGTGGTTTAATCTTTTGTTACAGCCTGTATTTATACTTAACAAATGCACCTTAGAAGCCTCTAGCATATTAGTACTTGAGATCATCACTGTCTGGAGTTCATATATTATGGAAGACAAACATTTTATTCATTTTGGCAAATTATATTATCTTAAAACTATTATTATGAAATTATAATATGAGACTACATTTTATTATGATTAATAGACACGGGTGAAAAGTAAACCCTTTCGATAACGAAAGTTTGAAGAGGTAAAAGTATACCTGTAAAACTAAACATTTATGGCCACGGAACTTTCTATAAAAATGCTTATTTCTTCTAATAGATTACCTGCTTATATGGTAAAATATTAATAATTTTCTAAGCAGATATTTATGTGTTACGATATTGAAATTTGTGAAGGCAATCGTACCATTTTTTTACCATTAAAAAGACCGACCAACGCACAAAATGAAAATAAGATTAGAAAACACGACACAACCGTAGCATATACAAATACGGAAGACAAAAATACTTACAATATTTTAAATTAATTATTACTTATATTTATTTATTTCATAGGAACAGTAAAAATATTACAATACTGCTTCATTGCTATTATTTATGAATTCATCAAAATATATCTGCATATTATAATACATTTTCACAATAAAAAAGAATCTTTTTCCGGGTACAATAATTACGAGAAAAAAGGTAATATTAAACGTGACCCTAATTTCATGAATCCCAAATTATTAATAATCTCAGTCACATAAGAAAGCTTAGACATTCTGACAGTAAGGGTACTAGCGTAACAGCAACCGCTAACCGTAATGGGCTCTCGTAGGAAGATTATAACCCATATATCTTCAATTCTTCACATATGAATAAAGAGCCATAATTCCAGCAGAGGCGTTACATCTCCACATATCCTATTACGATATACTTTAAACGAGCTTTTAACTTTAATTATTGAATGTATTTATATCTCGGAATGTTGTATACAGATAAAATTTTGCATTTTAAGTTAAACTGCATAGTAGTATTTCATGTAAAAACGCAAAGTTACACAAAAAAATACGCCTCATTATAAATGCGATAGTAACGATATAAAAATATAGATGATTACATTCTCCACTGAGTGGCTGTACCGATCGCGAAGAAATTTTGCAACGACAGCTTCCAATGCATTTTTTTTAAGAACATAGGAAAGCGAACCGCTCAAAGCCTACCGCGACCAATAGGCCCACGAATTCACTATACATGGGTTACACCAGTACCCTCCCATCCTTAAGGCCACTTCTTCTCCGCTTCTCCGCTCTGGTTCAGACAGCTGCTGGACCCTTGCCAGCTGAAGGAGCTGTCGGTTTCCCCATCGCTGGACTTGGGTCTCTCGTACTGGGACGTTGGCCTCGTGTTGATGTAGGAGCGCGGCCTGCCTTCTAAGAGGGAATGGCTCAGCCGGCTGGCGTCGAAGTGGAACTCGGCGTTGGAGGGCTTCCTCACCTCGTTCAGGTACTTCCAGGTGTGGCTGTCCGCGCCCTGGTCCGGCCTCGGGCTGTACAGCCATTCTGCAAGTGATTTGGGTCAGGTTAGATTAAATTGTAGGAGGATATAGGGGTTGTTTTAACTAGCGATGGGTCATGTCATGATTGAATTTGAAATGCAGGGGGCTTATTGAATTGTAGTATGATAATAATTAAAATGATTTTTTTTTCTTAAATTTCCGACACAATTGTAAAATACTATACAGTATTAAGGTATAAAAAAATAGTAATAGTAATTTCATATGGGAAATCATATTATGCAATTAATTTTCATACGCCGGACTCACTTATTTCCTTCACCTAACCTGCTACTTAATAGTCATTGTCTGTGAAATTTCACAGGTGAAATAATGTGAAAAAAAATGTGATTTCATGATTTGAAAAGACATAACATGACAAAGTAACCCATCCCTAGTTTAAACTATCTACCATGCATCGCTAGTTCTAAATTATGTTTCCGACATTATCAAAAGATTGCACTACTGTAATCATATGCAGACATCACTAAGTAACGGCACTATCACATTGACGGTATTGTTCCCTTACATAAATTAGGAATGGTAATGTAAGTAGGATGCATGAAATAAAACGGGATGTGTGCGAGTGAGCCGAGACGGGACTGAAAGAGAGAAGAGAGTGAAGAACGACGTGATAAGAAGTCAGACGTGTGTTGAACAAAATATTGAAAGTGGAATAAAAAAATTATTAAAGTGCCCGACTTTCCTTATGGGGAAATATCTCTCTACATAAATATCATGTCAGATACACATGGCTCAATCTACCAATCTGCGGTGGGGTTTATAGTACATACTTCCTCATATGTGGGGAAAGACCCACAGCAGTTGGCTGTTACAGGTTGATGTTGTGACATAAATAAATTATCTCACGCTTTTTATCCCTAAGGGAGTAGGCAGAGATGTTCCATTTCTGGAAATACCCACTTTTCACAGTTTATTGGACCCCTAAACGTGATAGGTGGTGAGCCCATCGCCCGTACTGGGTCTGTTACACATGCCTCAGAATTAATTCTGGGACCTGCGGGTTTCCTCACGGCCTTTTCCTTCACCGTCGAGCTAGAGATGAATATGTACGTAAGTTTTTGAAAAACTCATTGGTACATGCCAGGATTTGAACCCGAGCCTCACTGATTATAATGTGAAGCGGGCTCTTTAACCGTAAGGCTATAACTGCTGTTGTGACATATTACAATAAAATACGAGGGTACTATAGGGTCGCTACGTTGTCTGTTGACATTTTTCAGTGTTGGCAATGGGACATCTTACCTGAAGATTGTGTGTAATAAAAAAATTCGTCAGATTGAATGACTGTGAATCGGTTTCCCACCACTGCTACCAGATCACCCCATTTCATAGATACTCTGAGTCGAATTGGTCGCTAGATGATTATAATTTTTCTTGATGACGTGAAAGCATGAATGATGATAAAAAGTAAATATGAAATGATCATATAACCGTTCCAAATGCAAAATGTACGCAACTCAATAAAATATTAAAAGCTGTTATTTATGGCATGGGATAGCTATCTACGCTAAAAACTACTTAAATAACTACAAAGTAAACATGATGACAACTTACATACAAAAAGTAATGAATGATGTATATGCAGATGATAAAAGAACGAAACGTCACGCGATATCAATATCACTGAAATCATAGACATGTCTATGACTGAAATGCACAGAATGATAAAATGCGTAATTATAGTTCCGGAAAAGAATATATCAGCCTCTATTCTAATACAGTCCGCTTTTTATTTAACATCCCAGTAGAACCCCAATGTGGGTTGGCTGGAATAGCCATTGCTTACGTACAATGGTCCAATAGGTGACTGCCTAGTCAAATCAGTTACTTTTTATGATCTGTCAAAACGAAAATTTACTATGGAAAATGTACTGCATACTGAGTTGTGACGTCATAACTCATAGTACTAAATATATTATTTAAAAATTTGCCATAATTGCAAAATGAAAATCGAAATAATATATTTAATTCATTCGCAATTTAATTTCGATACAAATACCCAATAGGGTATATAACTTCCTAGTCAAATGAGGTACTTTTTATGATCTGTCAAAACGAAAAATTCATATGAAAAATGTACTGAGTATTGAGCTGTGACGACATCATTTTTAATACTCAATTGCGACACTTTTTTGATTGTTTTATTATTTTAAAATTTGCTATAGTTGTAAAATGAAAATCGAAATGTATTTTTAGAAATGTTTTAAGATAATCTTTTTAATTACTGATTACTCGCAATTTTACCCAATTCAAACAAAAATCTCTAACATAGAACGTAGTAACTTGAGAGCCCCACCTCCGTTGGAGACCTTGGCGATGGCGGTGAGCAGGAAGTCCTTGTCCTTGGCCTGCAGCACCAGCATCTGCCGCAGGATGTCCCCCATCGAGCGCTGGGCCAGAGCCTTGGCCCGCATGTAGTACACCGACACGCTATAAGACAGGACAGCAACACAAGTTTACTGACAAGTATCACCACACCGTAAAAGCGACATCTAGCGATTGTACATGGAACTCACTAAAGCGCCATAGACGCAAAGTCGTATAAGGAAGAGGTGTTCTCATGAGTTTGTATAAATACAACTGTCCAACAATAGAGGAGAGGAGGAGAATACTTATAATAAAATAAACTGAATTCGAAATATTCGAAACCGAATATCCAGTAATGGAATACCTCTGCCTGCCCCCTCGCGGATGAAAGGCTTGAGATAATATTATATTATTAAACCGAATTCGTGGTCTTCCTCATCAGTTAAACTTCACCAAATTATATCCTACTAATATTATAAACGCGAAAATTTGTATATATGGATGATACATACGAATACTGATGTTTGGATGTTTGTTCCTCTTTCAAAAAAACTACAGAACAGATTTTGATGAAACTTTACATTTATATAGCTTATACATCAGAATAACACGTAGGCTATATTTTATCCCCGTATTCCCACGGGAACGGGAACTACGCGGGTGGAACCGCGGGGTATTGTATAATGCAAATCAATTAAAACTACACTTGTTGGTCTCAACTCGCTGCGGGTAATAAACGTACTCTATGCGTCTGGTCTTAATATTGCACTAGTTACATACCACAGCGACAGCATGACGAAAGCGATGACCCCCGGCCTCGTGACGAAGAGGATGGCGGCCAGCGCCATCTCGTGGTCGGAAAGCCGCAGCACGCCCTCGCTGAGCACCTCGTACACGAAGTCGTACCCGCGGAACGGGCCGCACGCGTCTGTGGGCATCCTAGCAGACAAAAATAATAAGAAGGGTACTTTTGATGACTTTGCTGTCAGGATTCATAATACAAATTAAAAAAATACTAGCACGCTCCCAGCGGCGTTGCCGGACCTCGTCCGGACAATTACGAACAAAACAAAGAAAATATCTATCAAATCTCTCGAGTCGTTCTCAAGTTATGGCGTGACCAAGAGAAATAGGGATTCATCTACACTTCTACACTAATTTAAAGAGGAAAGATTTGTGTTTTTGTAACGAATAAACTCAAGAACTAATTGTAAAGATTTAAAAAAAAATTCGTCAATGGAAAGCTACATTATTAGGGAGTAACATAGGCTATATTTTATCCCCGTGTTCCCAGGGGAACGGGAACTTCGCGTGTGTAACTGCGGTTAACGATCCTACCTTCATGCGTGAGGTGCGGGTTCAAATCCTAGTAAGATGTATCAATAAGTTTAAAACTAATTTTGTTACGCCACGTCAGCTAATAATATAAGCAACCCTAGTCTTACCTGAAGAACAGTGATCCAAAGCCGAAGAGTGTCGTGAACAGAGACAGCGTGACCAACATGTACAGCACCGTTTGGGTCTGCGACGCGCGCCATATCTGTTTAACGCAAAACATGAACTACACTAACCACACTTCGGACTACCATCAACCTACGACCGACATGAGCTCGGTGCATTTGTCTCGTATTTGCACGAGAAAGAGCGAGACAAAACAGTTGAAAATATTTTGTCACGGCGCTCATGTTAGCTAGGCAGATGAAAAGTGAATATTTGGCATATTATGAGGAGTATTTTCTCATAGATTACTCAAGTATTGAACTACCGAGTGTAGGACACAATTAACACACGGTTATTCAGTCCCAAACTTGGCAGAGCCTGTGCTGTGTACTAAACAACTGATAAACATATTTAAAAAAAATTAGGGTCGGTTCTAAGAAAATAATAATAAAAATACGTTTTCATTTATATTGCTTCCATCTTTATTTCCAACTCTCACTTGACTTTCCCAATTTGAATTAGAATATATGTGCCAGTATTACTCAATGTATTTAATAGTAAAAAGATCCAACATAAATATTAAACACCCAGATATGAAGTCAACAGACATGTTTACGCACATAAATGTTGCGACCTTCGACTCAGAAGGCAGGGTCACTACCAACTGAGCCGAACCGAGAAAACAATTTTTATTACAGTTGCTCAAAAAGTGGCATATTGCAGTGACGTATAGCGTTCGAGATGTGGGCTATTACGCACTCGAGCTTTTTCTTTACCTTTTCCGCACTCGTGCGTTTTCTTTCCCAACTGTCAAAATAATGTCTATTAAAAAGAAAAAACCAACCACGAAGTTTTTACTAAAAAAAAATTCATAGAAGTTTTTATGATTCTGAATGCAAATATTTCTAAAAAGAAGCTACTAATTTGTTTGAATATCAGATGATAATGATTTGATTCAATGAGTTAGGTTAGGTTTCATTTCATTTCATATCATTAAATTTCATTTTCATTTCATATCAATAAAAAAAATCTACCGAAGATTTGGCTGTATGGGCATTGGGCATAGTTCCCTTTGCCTACCCAGAATGAGTGAAGTAAACAAAAAAAATTCTCTGCTTTTCTTTTTTTACGGTTGGCGCCATTTTCCAAAAATGATAGTTGAGTTTATTGTGTTTTTATTATTTTATAAAATTGCTTAATTTTTTCGCAACTGTATTAAAAATAGTCGTTCAGTACACGTGCGGAACCTTCATTGCAACTTGTTCCGACTGTCAACCCTCACCTTCGGCTGCGTCTCGGCTCGGGTAGACATTTGTCGGAACTCGTTGCAATGACAGGCTTTCCGCACTTGTAATGAAATATACTATTCCCTAAATAAGCTGTTCGTTTATCATCACAGTCAACTGACCTTACTGGCGGGCTGGCAGGCCCTAATAGCGCATTCCCTCTTCACGTAGAACAAGAGCAGCAGCTTGAGGGTCACGGCCACCACCAGCAGCGGGGAGAAGAGCATCCCGAACCAGAGCACGGCCTGGTTGTAGATGAGGGTCAGCGAGTTGTAAGCTATGTTGAACTCCGGCGCGCTGCCAGTCACTTTCAATCTGAAGGGAAAATGGTTTTCAACATTTGTAAAACAGCTATACACCTATTTCACATGTATACTCACTTCATAGTATAAAACAGTCGCTTCCCGCTTCTGTTCCTATACATGCTTAGATCTTTAAAACTACGCAACGGATTTTGATGCGGTTTTGTAATAGATAAGAGTGGTTCAAGATCAAGATTTTGGTTTTAGCACTACACCCGTGCGAAGCCGGGGTGGGTAGCTAGTCCTCCATAAAATTCTCAACGAAACCATCCACTCATCAATTACATTCACATAAACAAAATATAAGAGGCGAGCCAGTTATCTAGTTCCGAGTTAATTCACTGTTTTATTTATTATATATCATTATTATATATCATGACATATTGTCTTTAATGAGAAATAAAGATTATTTAAACCGAATATAACATGATGACTAGGTAGTGTGCCCGATGGGCTTTCAATCCAAATTCCATCCTATTTAGGGGATAAATAACATTAGGTTTGCTAAATTTCATCCATCAGAACGTAACTTTTTGGGCTGTGCGTTGTGTGTTATGCGGGGTTTACACGGGTCGATTTCCTTGTTTGGCATTTTATTCTCTCAATTAGACAAAAAACAACACAATTTAAGATAAATAATAATAACAAAATAAAATTAAAAATAAACAAACAACTCACTTATAAAGCAAACCCCTAACGAACTCAACGAGTGGCAACACAAACAAGGAAACCAAAGAGTCTAGCAACACCAGCCGGTACGCCTCCTGACCGAACGAAGTTTCCCAGCACTGCAAACAAATGAAATACAACAAAAATTAAGGACGAATTTACGTTTGTCTTTACATACTTAGCCGTAAAACTTGCGCAACCTACACATACAGACAGAAATAGATATGAGGCATGTATCACTCCGATAGTCTTGCCACCTTTTACGTTTTGGCACTATTTAGGAAGAGTTATTTGACATTATCAGCTCCAACAACTCCTCAATTCCATGGTGAGGCTTCTAACTTGACGGTCTCCGTATGGAATAAATATAAGGGAAAATATCAAATTATTGACATTTTAGTTCACCCTACCAATTAATTGACACCCCAACAGATTTATTCAAAATTAATGAAATTACGATACACAATTATATTTAAAATAATTAGATAAAACCACCGTGTTTATTTGATTACTCAAAACTGTTGGGGTGTCAATTAATTTGTGGGGTGTCAACAATTGGGTGTTTTACCCTATGTGCCGGAAACCTGTTCAGGTTCGATTTGACTAAAGCAAGTTCAAGACTTAATAGCAAAATGCTGTAAGTACAGACTTCATAATATTTTCCAATTTAACCTTTAATGGTTTTAAAGTGTTTGTATTATAGTAAAAAAGCGATAGCATCTCAACCCGGTGTAACGATTCGTAGACATAAGAAATGAAATGAAGTGGTAAAAGTGTCTTACTTAAAATACCCGGACGGTTAAAGAGCCGGTCGAAAATCAGTGAGGCTCGGGTTCGAATCCCGGCATGTACCAATGAGTTTTTCAAAAACTTACGTACATATTTATCACTAGCTAGACGGTGAAGGAAAACATCGTAAGGAAACCCGCAGGTCTCAGAATTAATTCTGAGACCTGCGGTTTTCTATTTTTATTATAATTAAAATACTGTATCAAAAAACGCTGATAAGAAGTCAGTTATTGTACACCCTCTCTTACATTTTCCTCGGAGCTGGTCCAGTAGTACAGGAGCACCATGAGAGTCCCGATATCCAGAAGCCAGGTCCTGGCCAGCGTCACGTACAGCGCCGTCCGCGGCAAGTAGTACTCCATTCTGGGAGAATAATCAGCAGTGTGTTTTCGTGGGAGATTACAGCCCAGGGTCCCTCGTGAAGAAAGATCCTCAGTTAAGATGTTATAAGCTGATGATTGGATGGGTTTATTTCGATGTAATAATTTCACTGAGTGAAATGGGATTATAAAAGTTTCATTAAGGAACCAATAGGGTATTTTGGGTATTGATTTTGCGTAGTCAAATGAGTTACTTTTATGATCTGTCAAAATTAAACTAAACTTTACTAAGGATAATGTACGGAGTGTGTGTCGTCATCATTATTAGTATACTAGAGAATGCGGCATCGGTGTTGCACGTCATAATTTTTTTTCCCAATACTGTTGGAAGTCTCATGACAATTTTTCCGCGGTGTCGAGGGATTACGAAAAAATTTAATCGATATGCGTTCCTATACAATTCATCTTTTAGTTTAAAATATAAGAACAAACAATCAAATATTTATTTATATGTTATTATAACTGTTCCCCGCGGTTTCACCAGCACAACTCCCGTTTCCGGCGGAAAACTATAGCCATGTTACTCCTAGAAAAGTAAGCTTTCTTTCGATGAAAGAATTTTAAAAATCAGTCCAGTACTTTCGCAGCGTACAACCAAACAAATCTCTTTACAATATCAGTGTAAACCGGTTGCAATCAAAGAAAACCAAACCCTTAACATAGAACATCCTACTTATATTATTAACGCGAAAGTTTGTATGTATGGGTGTACGGATGTTTGTTCCTCTTTAACGCTAAAACTACTGAACGGATTTTGATGAAACTTTACAGTTATATAGCTTACACATCAGAATAATACATAGGCTATATTTTTTCCACGGGAACGGGAACTACGCGGGTGCGGCTAGTAGAATATAAGTGTAAAAAAGCCTTCATGGACCTACTTGACAACAAGGGCGAATAGCATTGGCAGTACAGCCACCACGGCGGTGACCAGCATCGCCACGAGCACCGGCCTCAATGGCGTTGCCTCTGGGAAGCTGAGCACCACCCAGAAACCGTACTCCAGCGCAGCTACCGCCATCACCACCAACCCCGTCACCAACGTGTTGGCCACGCACTGGCCCACCTTCGCGAACCACCCCGGCTTGGCTTGGTGCTTCTCTTGTTCGTTGAGGAGTTCCTTGAGGAATGAGGATTTGCTAGTGTATTCGCCGATTTGACACTAGCATATTTGTAAATTTACTAGTCTATATTTATTAATTTATTTACAACTAGCTTTTACCCGCGGCTTCGCTCGCGCTCGTTTATTTCGCCCCCTTAGGGGTTGAATTTTGCAAAATCCTTTCTTAGTGGCTGCCTACACTGTATAAGCTATCTATGTGCAAAATTTCAAGTCTCTAGACCCAGCCGTTTAGACTGCGCGTTGATACATCACCAATCAGTCAGTCAGTTTATCATTTTATATATCTAGATGTATAGCACACAGACAGAGCCAAAACACTGTACAAGGCAACAGGAAAAATACAATAGACAAGAATAATAAGGTAAAAGTAAAACACAAAATCATAATCAATTTCATCCATCCTAAGGTTGTCTGGAAGAGATCGCTAAAAGCAATAAAACAACCCATTGTACTTTAGTTAATGTTGGTACCCATATTGTGTTGTTTTCGGTGTACAAGGAAGAGTTATTGTATTTCTTAAAAATTCACAATAACACTTCCTTGCATACACATACCAATCCATCCGCAAATAGGTACATCAAACAAATAGTGTGCCATCATGTGCGTAAAACATGGTGCATTCACGAGTTGGTAAGTGTACAAATATGATACTTAGTTAATTATAAAATTCCCCAAAATCGGTTCCCTTTTCACGACGGGTGAGCATTCCACCTCCGCTCCTTCATACCATCAGGTATGTACTGTATACCTCACCTTGAGCTCGTTGTAGACGCTGGTGGCGGCGAGGGCGGCGGCCCCAGGCGAGACCACCCCGAAGTCCCACCCGCAGAACACCTTCCCGGCGAACACGTGCGACAGCCCACCGGCCGTCTCGATGAAGTTGCGACGGTACGAATACGCCGTCCTGGGGACCAATTCCATTAAATGTCAACGGTTGTAGTTGGATGACATCAAAGAGATTAAAATATAATAGGGCATAGAGGGGACAAAGCGAGGAAAATTTGAAGCCAAAAATTATTCCAAGTGGAATAAGTCTAGTACGATTTCGACCGAATTGCAGCTCGTGTTTATAGTAACTGACATGACGCTTGAGCTTTAAACATGCTTCAAAGTTTTGTATGAAAATATTCCCAATGCCCCCTCTATGTCCTATTATATTTTAATCTCTTTGGATGACAATGACATGTCAATGGTCAGTCAATTGTGTTATTTGCTCTGAAAAGTGCCCAATTTATTTTATTGGAATTGCCACCCTGGTATTAAGCGAACATTCACATTTGATAATCCTTACTATCCTTACTAATATTATACATGCGAAAGTAACTGTGTGTCAGTGTGTGTGGCGATTTAAATTAAATTTTGTACAGAGATAGTCTAAAGCCAGAGAAAGGAAGTAGGCTAGTTTCGAAAGGGCTGTAAAGGGTTGAAATAGGGGATGAGTTCGTATGAAAGTTACGTCATTATAAACTAACTAGCGACCCGCCCCGGCTTCGCACGGGTGCAATGTTGAATTTTCTTTGCTATAAACCTTGCGGAGCCCGAGACCTTTCCAACGAATGCAAAACCGTGGAAATCGGTTCGTCAGTTCTGGAGTTAAATCGTCAGGAAGGAAAACCCGACTTATTTTTATATAGTAGATTTTTTAGTTTTGATGGGCGTCAAACAGTTTTGACAAAATAGGTGACGACCGTGCGGACGAAGTCGCTGGCACAGCTACTATGGGTATAAGTAAAATAATTTTTATTTTTTCCTCTTTTATGCGCTCTCCTGTACCATTAATTCTATTGAGATTAAAAAGAATAATTAAAAAACGGGAAAATCGGAATCAGCGCATAATTCAAACGAGAAAAAATCTTTAAAAAATATATTGGAAATTTCCGCTACAACTGAATCTGCGCGAACATCGCCGCTGACTGGTAATAAATATCAATCATAGTAATAAATAACTTACTTATAGCACAACACACCAAATATCACTAGGTATAAACCCAGCATGGTGAAGAAGTAGGCAAACGGCATATTGTAGGTGAGAACTTCGATGGAAGATATATCCCCGTCGTGGTAGTGCCCGTAGAACAACAACGAGTCTTCGTACGCGCCCTGGAGGGCAGAAGCAATAATATAAAGTTTAGTTTCACTAGACGATGTCAACCATAGACTAGAGAGGCTACCTCAGTTCCGATTTATGACTTTCGTAAATGGTCTTTCTGTCTCCACTTGTGGTCAAAGCATCACTTTTACTAGGGCACATTTTTAAAGAACACAGGTTCATTTATAATGAGATTATGCTGGTACACAAAGTTACATCATGCGTGTGCATGTGGACCTCCGTGCCACCTCTTAATTTTTTTCTAGAACCACCTAGAAGTATAGTGACGGTGATGTGACTTCTTATTTCTGCTATCATTTTGATTATGACGGCTTCCCCGCAGAATGATTGATCAAAATCGGTGGCACGGAGGTCCAGATGCTTTGTCTATGGTTCTCACACAAATCTTCGAATTCCAAGACAATCACACCATGTAAATATTGACATTTACATAAACCTTTGTGACGACAAATGTGACAGCTACATACACATTCCTAGTCGGTTATAGACTTTAAACTAGGATCAGGTGACCAATCAACCTCACGTCAGAATATTTGGTAAAAAAAATCTTATTCCCAAATATACGTCATGCTATGCAGCAATTATTTATAGTGTGTAGCAAATATAAGCAACTATGTATCAATTTTCGAATCAACTCTCATTGACCAACGCCACAGACAACCAGTCATTCTGACGCTCACATAAAAACGGTTTTCCAAACTTACACCTCAACCACACAATCCCACCAACCTTCCCGCTGATAAACTCCATGAACCCCCACCTCCCAGTGGTCCCATTCCCCCCCTCATCGTGCAAAGCCTGTGGGACCACCACGAAGGCCACTACGAAGGCGCTCAGCATGAGGTCGGCGGCAAACAGATATCGCAGGAAGTAGAAATAGGAGCCCACAGCGGACCCGAAGTGGCCCTCGATGTTGCGGATCGCCTCGTACCACAGCTCGATGGAGAACACGAAGTCGCGGAAGCGGTCGTGGCCCTGGAAAAAAGAAAAGAGTCACTTTTTATGATCTCTCTAAACGAAACTTTACTATGGAGACTATACGTGGGAGAGTCATGCTTCGGCACGCTTGGGCCGGCTCGACCGAGTGATACCACGGCCTCACAGAAAACCAGCGTAAAGCAATGCATTGCGTTTCGTTGAGTGAGTGAGTAACCGGAGGCCCCAATCCTGAGGTGGGAGTAGGGGAGGGGACCTTCTCTACTCCCACCTCAGAGGCCGACAACGCAGTTGTGACTCTCGAGTTGCAGGTGTCGATGGGCGACGGACGTCACTTACCACCAGGTGACCCGTTTGCTCGTTTGCCCCCTTTTCTCTTATAAAAAAAAAATACTGAGTTGTGATGTCATAACTCGTAGTACTCAACTGCATCAGTTTTAAAATTGTTTTATTATTTCAAAATTTGCTATATGTAATTGTAAAATAAATACCGAAATGCATTTTTGGTGGTGTTTTGGGATAACCTTTATGTTCTATGTTCTATTGGAAATTTAATTTCGATAAAGTGAAATACCCAATTGTCGTTCCTACGCGGCTACGCTCTGGCCGGCTACCAGCCAGGACGATCGAAATCAAGTGAAAACGCTTCAATTAAATTACACGGTAGATATGAGTTTACTATGTAATTTATTTGGCCGCTAAAATACGACAGATATGGATTTTCATAAAACTTTTGCCGGACGCTGCTCGCATGTATTTGGCCAGTACAGCAATTTTGATTTATCTCGAAGAAGGTTGTCAAAATAATGCTTAAACCAAGCATGTTTAAGAAAATATATTTTAATGTGTTATGTCTAAGCTCACCCTCTTCCAAGCGAAACTGATCCTGTATTTGAGCCGCTTCATCATGGAAATAGGCCGCCTCTTCGACCTGAGGCTGACTGACGCGGACAGCTTCGCCCGGACGTGCCTCTTCATCGTCAGGCCTTGTGGTAGGTCTCTGAGGGCTTCTCTGCAATCGGAAAATACTTTTGATTGAGAAGGCTCAGTAAAATAAATTTAAAATAGACACTTACTCGTATAATTAGACGATCAAAAAAGACCTTATGATCACTAGTAGAACATCCTCCATAATCGTTTTACAAATCGATAAACGCCGGCTGCACGCGCGAAAAAGTGTCACGTTCCGCCTGAGCCGAGCGTGCAAGAGAGAGCGTGGAACAAGCGATAGAGAGGCACGATCGGCCTAACCGTTCGGCTTGTGACGCATCTATCTCTCTTGCACTCCAGTATGCAATATTTCCTCAATGTTTTCTTATGACGTTATCACGTAAAACGATTGTCTGCAAACCGACTACAGACAAGAATTTTTTTTTTATTCAACAACTGAGATTTTTTTTTTTTTTACAATCTATAACACTTATCAACTATTCTATATACAGGATGGATATTTGAGATGGGTCGGCCAGGGCAGCTACCTTAACCGTTGTAGCTAGACGAAAATGGTCTAAAGAGAGTATCCACCATTTTTGAAAATATTTAGAACTGCATTTAAAGATTTTTGAAAAATGGTACAGTCAGCGAGAAAATCGTCGATTCCCACAAAAAAAATTTTTGATGCCATTCGATCCAGTTTCAGATAAGGATCAAAAGTCTCTAAGAGACTAACTGAGGTCAAGGGGGTAGAAAAGTCAGGAAACGCAAAAAACGTTTTACATACACTTAGTAAGGAATAAAACTTCAACCGGAAAAAAAGTTTAATGAAATGTTAAAATCTCTTTAGTGGTGATTCAACTTATAAATCTGAGCAGCGTTCTCCTTAAACAACTTGAAAACAACAGAACACACATGACAGAAGCTTATGTTAGAAAAAAAGAAATAATACTTACCAAAAATTTTAGTTCGAAATTCAAATTATCTTTGTCTTCTTCAGACTAAATATCGCGCCAAGTTGCCAAGTGGCCAGTAACGTATTCTAAAAAAAGAGATCTTAACTGACATTTAAAATTGTGGCAAATAAGAAAAGATAGTATACCATGTTTTCCAAGGAGAATGCTGCTCAGATTTATAAGTTGAATCACCACTAAAGAGATTTTAGCATTTCATTGAACTTTTTTTCCGGTTGAAGTTTTATTCCTTACTAAATGTATGTAAAACGTTTTTTGCGTTTCCTGACTTTTCTACCCCCTTGACCTCAGTTAGTCTCTTAGAGACTTTTGATCCTTATCTGAAACTGGATCGAATAGCATAAAAAAATTTTTTTGTGGGATTCGACGATTTTCTCGCTGACTGTACCATTTTTCAAAAATCTTTAAATGCAGTTCTAAATATTTTCAAAAATGGTGGATAGTCTTTTCAGACCATTTTCGTCTAGCTACAACGGTTAAGGTAGCTGCCCTGGCCGACCCATCTCAAATATCCACCCTGTATTATGTAGAAACCCTTTCGCCCGTCGCACCCTACCTCCTGCGCTCCTCGGCGGCTGGGTCGTCCTCCATGAGCCGCTGGTGCTGCTCCATCTCGCGCACGATGATGTCCGCCTGCTTGTCCGCCGCCGCAGGCCCGTCCGGCTCGTCCGCGGCCTCCTCCAGCAGGGCATTGTGCTCGGACTCCGCGCGACGGAGTCTCAGCGTATCTGGAAAGGAAATAGGACTTTAACTGAAAATTAAATGGGACTTTAACTGGAAAGGAAATGGGACTTTAACTGGAAAGGAAATAGGACTTTAACTGGAAAGGAAATAGGACTTTAACTAGAAAAGAAATAGTACTTTAACTGGAAAGGAAAGGGGACTTTAACTGGAAAGGAAATGGGACTTTAACTGGAAAGGAAATAGGACTTTAACTGGAAAGGAAATGGGACTTTAACTGGAAAGGACATAGGACTTTAACTGAAAAGGAAATAAGTCTTTAACTGGAAAGGAAATAGGACTTTAACCCGATAAGAAATAGGAATGTGGCCGATGCACTGGCCGGTATTGAACATAGTTTTAATGTTTTAAATTCAAAATTGTATTGACGTGGGTTTGGCTTGTTTTTTGATTATTTATTTTGTTTTTTAGATATTGTGTGAACCTGTAATGTGTTTTTGTACTGTGTTATATAAATAAAATTGTGTTTAAAGCATAAGAGCCTTTCCCTGAGGTCGCAGAGTTCACAAGAACTTTAAATGGAATCCTTTCCAGTTAAAGACCTATAAGAAATAATAAATATTTCCTATAGGTCTTTAACTGGACAGGAAACATGACTTTAACTGGAAAAGAAATAGGACTTTAACTAGAAAGGACATAGGACATGAACTGGAAAGGACATAGGACTTCAACTAGAAAGGAAATAAGGCTATAATGCGAGCAAAATTAAACTTGTATACCTTAAACTGGGTAGGAGACTGGTTAGTAAAATCATGTCCTTTCGACTTGACATTTACATAAAATATCTGTAGTGCCATTTCACTTTTTTCCATTTCAAATCTATGGTAGGTATATAGTTATCTACTGAGAAATACAATCGAAAGAACGAGAATAGGCTGATGTGTTTTATAATGTTACTTTTTAGTATTCACTTGCTTCGCTGACTGCTTAGGAAGGGTTATTTTTTTATTGTTTTATTTTGATGCTGTATGTATGGATTTTTTTTTCTTTTTAACGAAGGATTGATCATCATTATATTAGCAGAAATATTTCTATTGCTTTACATAGGCCACTAAGCAGGATTACTCGCAATCTAATAGATGTAGTCAACCCAACACTAACAGTCTATAGATACAAATTATATTAAACACTACCTTATGCAATTATACAACTACCTTTAGTCCTGAAATGATTCAATTCAATGTCATCAAATTCGTTGGTATCTATTTGCACAGCACACATATTCACTATTTACAGTTGTAGCACAAATGAAACTCAAAATAGATGAGAGGAAAATTCTGGCGTTAAATCCTCTTTTGGTACTACCGCATCGTGCAAGGCCGACATTGCACTGGCGAGGTAATTCATTGCACTAATTATTATTGTACTGAGCCGGCTCACTTGATTAGAGGTTATTATGAGTACCTTGTAGTATATGACCATTTGCGTATAGGCAGGTTGATGACCCTGACTATTGAAATGGTAGTGTTTTCTTGCGTGAATGTCATGATTGACAAAAGAAAATGTTTTGCACCTAAATCGGTCGAGCACTTGAGTTGTGAAGAAGAATGCTGTATTGTGGTTTGATAATTTATTAAGCTCAGCCTCACTTCTTATCCCTCAGGCAGAGGTAAACCATTTATGAAAATACTTACATTGTACAATTACATAATTATAAGTAGTGTAAAATATATACACGAATTTGGGAATACAGTCAAGAGCACATGAAGCTTTACACTAGTAGTGCGAGTTTGACCTATAAGGCGATACCACTTAGCACCCTTAGCAGAACCAGTAAAAAACTCAAGAGCACCTCTTTTTAATTGAGAAGTAATTAAATGGGCAGCAGCAATTATAAAATTTGGTTAGCCACAAAAAATCAGCATTTAAATCATTTGGTCGGCATACAAAGATTTTGTTCGCAAATAAAAAATCAGGCAGCAATCCTTGTTCGGCAAATAATTTTGATAATGGTCAAAAATTAAATCAGAAATTCAGAAATAGGCAGCTTACAATAACATGGGTTTGCATAAGAAACATTCGGTCCGCAAAATAACTACTTGGTCAGCAAGACTTCATGATTGAACAGAAGAGAAAACATGTCGTAAAACATTATATTATAGCCACTCCCACTCCCACCCCCACCCCCACCCCCACTCACACTCCCACTCCCATTCCCATGCCTCCTACCACCTCCTACCCATTCTACCCCCTCTTAACCACCTCCTACACCCTCCTACCCCCTTCCTACCACCTCCTACTCACTTCCTACCACCTCCTACCCACTTCCTACCACCTCCTACCCACTTCCTACCACCTCCTACCCACTTCCTACCACCTCCTACCCACTTCCTACCACCTCCTACCCTCTCCTACTCCTCCTGCGCCCTCCTACCCCACTTCTACACCACACTCCTAACCCCCACTCCCACCAACACCACCACCACCACAACCACCACCACCACCACTGCCACTGCCACCATCACTAACACCACCACCACCACCACCACCACTACTTGTAATCGTAATAATAATCATAATCATAAAAGTCGCATAATCCAAAGTCCTTCCTAATCTATGTAAGGAATGCGCCCATTTTGCGCATGACAAGTTTGCTAAAATTATTTTTGCTACTTTTATATGAAGCTCAAAAAATATTTTTTGGCTTCCCCTCTGAGTGCTTACCAAAATTTTATTAAACAGTAGCAGCTCATTGCAGCTCAAAAATAATTACAGCCATCCAGAATGACAAAAATTGCTGATAGGTTTTGTAATGTTTGCTGGCCATGAGTTGCTGACCAATTAACTATTTCTGCTTACAGATTATATTTTTCTGCTCACAAAAATACGAATACTCTGCTAACCATTTAAATAACACCCTTTTTAATTTAATAGCTCAATGTATAGTGCATAATATATGAGATGCATACTATCTAAGTAAAACAAGCCTATCTCCCAGAATTTAAATGAATAGCAGATATGACTATATTTATGCTATCACCATCAGTAATCTGTTTATGGGGGGTAGTGAGGCCACCTGCGCTAAGTTCAACGCTCAAATTTAGCTAGCTTATCTTGTTAATATCTTAAGATCAATAAAATCCCACATACTGTGAGGCAACTGGCGCGACGGCATGAAGTTGACCACCTGCCGTGCAGCGCTACTCCTCAGCGTGAGGCTGCGCCGGAGGCTCGCTGGCCTCGCTTCTGCTTCTTGCACCTCTCCCTCCATTGTTGTCACTGCAATTTATGTAAATTTTAGGTAGGTACTAAATAACTAAGTAACAACGGCTTATTGTAAACGAAATGTTATTATTATTATTATTATATAAAACAAAGTCGCTTCCCGCTGTCTGTCCCTATGTAGGTATGTATGCTTAGATCTATGCAACGGATTTTGATGTATTTTTTTTATAGATAGTGATTCAAGAGGAAGGTTTATTTATATGTATACAATAAATCCTTAAACATCAAACTTTAAAAAAGATGGAAATAAGATGACCTATTAAGCTGATATGTGTTTCCAAAAAATCTGATATAAGTGGATACAAATTTATTTAGACAAAAATAGCAAACATATTTTGATTGCACATGTTTTGTCCCATTCAGAGATTAAATTCAGAAACGATGACTACAGGTTGCAGAGCCATTATTTCAATATGTACAGTCAAGGGTAAGTCAAGCTTTACACTACCAGTTTAAACTAAGCTCTGATTTATAGTGCGCGCCATAGAATACAGGGCCGGGTCAAAGTCCAAAGTGTCAAGCTTAGCGTGCTCTTGACTGTATTTATCCATACAACAAAGTATTTATCAATCTAGATAAATTGTGAAAAAGAAAACAAAGTTAAATGGATAATAATTTAACATAAAAAAACCGGCCAAGTGCGAGTCGGACTCGCGCACCGAGGGTTCCGTACAACCTTGCAAATTTATGGTTTTCGTAATTTTTCCTTTATTTATGCTATAAGACGTTGCTTCGTACCAAATTTCAAGATTCTGAGTTCACGGGAAGCACCCTGTAGGTTTTGATTCCCTTGCAAGTGTCGAAAATTTGCGGTATAAACGGCTGTATCTTTTGATTGCGTTGGCTTAGAAGTTTGATTTTTTCACAGCTTCAAGGGACAGTAGACCTGAGTAATTGATATAAATTTCAGCTTCATACCTCCACGCGTTCCTGAGAAAAAGGGTCTTGACAGACGGACGGACGGACGGACAGACGGACAACAAAGTGATCCTATAAGGGTTCCGTTTTTTCCTTTTGAGGTACGGAACCCTAAAAAGGGAAATTACAGCCATAAAAATATTTACTTGATTATCAAATAAAATTAATCATAGATTTGATTACCCTTGTGTGACCATCACAATATCTACTGATAATAATAGGTTACTGATAAATAAAAAAAGGAAACTTACAGCCTTTGTTATTACTTGAATAATTCTTGTGATCAATGAATCACAGGATAGCAAATGGTGTAAGGTGTAAGTTATGGCATCCAAGGGCCTACAATAGATTTATCCCTATCACCGCAAAAATGTATAATGCCATGCTAAGTACGGTAGCAATGTATTACAATGTGGTTTCTCTATTATCCAATCTATTTATAACTGAAGATGTTTCGTAGTCGGAGGGCTATCTTAGATATGTTGTAAATAGTAATAGGTTTAGTATGATACTAAGAATAAAAGAAATATACTACTATTTTAACGAAAATATTGAAGTAAAACAAAGGGAAAGCATTGGCTAGCTCACCTGCAACAACTCAGTGTGAGTGAAACCTAAAGTTTGAGATAAATTGGTCAGCCTAGGTCTATCATTGCAAAAATATTTTTATTATAATTAATTTGTGATATTCAATGTATAGGTATAATAATAGAACAGAACACAAATAAAATAAACAAATATTCAGAAGGAATCGTTACAAAATGACATTGACATTGATAATAGTCTTGGGCCTTGGGTAGTTCGCGAACGACCTAGTTCGAAAGAGCGCTCTTTTAGGTGAACTACGCGATTTAGTTCGTCCAGAATCTCGCTCTTAGTTCTTTTTAATATGTACTTTTCTGGCGTCCGCTCTATTATGGAGTGGCGCTACATGGCTAACCACCTTATTTTTTATTACTCTTGCGCCTCTCACAAGAGTTTCTTATTAAATTATGTAAATTATAGCCTATCTATGGTTAAAGTTTTTCACAATAATGAAATGAAAAACATTTCTTTTTAGAATTATTTCAATACTAGCGGTTCTGCGCGGTTTCACCCGCGTAGTTCCCGTAAGATGAAATAATTTCTCCCGTTTTTTACACATTTACCATTATATCTTTGCTCCTATTGGTCGTAGCGTGATGTTATATAGCCTATAGCCTTCCTCGATAACTGGACTATCCAACACAAAAAGAATTATTCAATTCGAACCAGTAGTTTCGGAGATTAGCGCGTTCAAACAAACAAACAAACAAACAAACTCTTCAGCTTTATAATATTAGTATAGATGTTAAAAAATAATTTAAAAAAAACCACATAATTGAACGAACTAGTTCTCGGTAGGACTGCGAACTAAATTGAGCGCTCCCAATGGCGAACGACGATAATATTGACATTAGTTATTTTTTTTCCTTAATATAAGGTATTGGCAATATAGCCAACAGCACTAAACATGACACTGAATTCAAGAGTTTTAGCTCTGCTTTAGAGTCTTTGCACAAAAATACAGTGTCATCAACACTTTTGCATCAAAATGTTATTGGTGATCTACAGTAAAACGATAGTGCACTTTTACTGAGCTTCTTGAGGCAATCCAAAAATATCCATCCTAAAAAGAGTGGAAAAAATAATTTCTGTCAATTTAAATTCTCTTTGATTTCTGTCTGTGTCTATACTCTTTGGTCTGTTTTCTATTACTGGTCTGTGGTCTGTGTGTCTGTCTGTGTGGCTGTGTCTGACGAGGGATTTCCAAATTTTCCGATTTTGTAGCAATTGGATTTGTTTGTTTAATTCAAATATAACATTACGAGAACAAGATTTCGAGTAATTCTGCATACGGCTGACAATACAACCCATTTCAAGAGCGGATGACCACCTACAAGTATGAATGATTTTATACCTACTGCCTACCTACCTTATATAAAAGTTGTTTTCCAATTGATTTCTGTGTTATATCACAACAATTTCAGGCCCTAAATGACTGAATCACGATGTCGTCGCCCCAAAACGTGACCGTGGACCAACTCCGGCAAATCCTGACTGAAATAATCGACTCATTGGAGTCCCCTGACTACGCCAGCAAGCTGGATGAGGCGAAGGAAGCAGCCGGTAATGAAATGCTGAAAATGATGCAGATCGTCTTCCCTATGGTGGTCCAGATCGAGATGGAGACTATCAAGAGGCATGGCTTCAGTAATTCAAGAGAAGGTATACATGAACAAAAATATTGAATGAATGAAATGTTGTATGAAACCTAAATTGACAGTATGAGTGTACTGTATACTGTAGGTAATAGTGAAAAGCCGTGGCAGTTATTAATAGAAAATAAGTAAACTTTCTTCACCTGACGAAACAGTCTTAAACCACCTGGTGAGTATTTAACAGTGGCGACGAAAAAATTCGGTAAATTGGTAAAAATTGGGGTGTTAGAAGTTAAATAAGTGTGATATCATCATCATCAACCCGTAACAGCCCACTGCTGAGCTAAGGGTCTTTCCTCACACATGAGGAAGTACGGGCTATAACCTCCCATGCGAGCCCACCACGGATTGGGAGATGGTGTTAAGCTAGTGGCCACTTAACAGTCAGAATTTTTCAAGCCACCCAAGGGTACCTGACATGGCATAACGACTTCCATTGTGCGTAAACACAATGCAAAAAGTGTGATATAGAATGGCGCTACTAAGATTTGAAGTATTTGATTTCGACATTGGTGATTGGGAGTCGTATATTGAACGGTTTGAGTTTTTCTTAGAAGCACATGGTGTAACTGTCCGTGTCGTGCTCATACAAGTTAGCTCATTCAAATAGAAGACTGTCTAATCCAATTCAATGTCAGCGTCCAACACTTGGATCATGTTGTACATGAAATGGTTTGTGATCTACTTAACCCCTTGTCTTTGATTGAATGAAAGATGTTTGTCTTTGTTGACGAATGACGAATGAGAAATGTTCAACTTTAAACCTTGTTTTGTGATAACACTGCTAAAGTTAAAACTACATACGTACTCCCAGGTGTAGTGCAGTTCACTCAACTAGTCCGTGAGATGGAGAGCGTGGATTCAGAAGTAGCCCGCCTGCACAACCACATCCGCAGCCACTACTTGCCGCCCGTGTCTATCAGCTCGACTGTTGACACCTCTCTATAGGAGCCAAGTAGATGAACTGGTTGTTTTGTCCTTATAAATGCCGGTAAGACATATTGAAAGTCATTTTTAATTGATTGATAATGATAATACATACACAAACTCGAGTAGGACATTCTAGCTAGTCAACTCAACACATATTTTTTTTTTATCAGTCTGATAATAATATGCCAGTGATCTGATGGGTTTTAAGAAAATTTTATTAATCTTGTTTTCTGTTTCTCAATCACTATAATTGGACTGAAATATTTTTGTAGTAAATTCTGGTTTCAATTAAGACTTCTGGTTTTTTTTGTAAAATGATCATGCCATAGGTATTCTTTTTTAGCTAAACATGTATACTCTGAAATGTACTTATCACCACCTATATATATACGATTAGGTCTGATATTTGAAGTTTCCGGTTAAAAACAACTTTATCTGCCACTTGCAAACAATTCAGTAGTTATAGATAAGATACAGCATAGACTAGATCTTCATTTGTTAGAAACACTTAAAATGTTGACCAAAAATTACACTGTATCTTAGGAATAGCTTGTTACAAAAGAAAGTCTATATTAGGTTGGCCTTCCCAGTAGCAAGCTATGATGTAGCATTAAAGCTTTATTTGTTTACCTGCACATAATTTTCCCTTATATTTTGAATATTATATTGAATAATATGTGTTGGTCTATGAAATTCGTCTTAGTAGGATTAAAATGATGTTTTGTGGGGTCACACAAAGCACCACAAAGTTCAACAACTTAACAAAATATACTAAATATTATACATTATTACTATTAAAACTTAACATCCTTAGAAAGGAGAACATTTTTTTTATGTGAGATATGAATTAGTTAATTTAGCTATACTTGTTTACCTCTTTAATACCTGTCTGCTTAGACTATGCAGCATTTCATCAAAGAATTACTATTGTACAGGTGCCATTGTGCTCACATGTTTATAATAATGACAATAACAAAGTACCCAGTATGTTTATAGGTTAATAAATAGTATCAGTCCATTAAAACAGCTCGACTGCACCGTAGTATAGACTGGTTGAGTATTTTTCTGGATTTAACTCTATTTTTCAGGAAATATTATTTCCATTTAACTTTTACTAAATTTTAATGTGTTTTTGAATACAATTATATTATTGTGATTGATGAATATTATTTCTCAAAAATCTTTCTCAGTGGATATCTACTCCTTCCTTATAAGTATTCTCCCTACCAAGTTTTAAGTTTGTAGCACTATAATTTCTAAGATATTGTGATTTATCAGTGAGTGAGTGATATTTAGTTTTTGTATATACATATAAACGTATATTTCGATTATATTTTTATAGATACTTCCTCGTGCGACAAAATACCCTTAGCTCAGCATAGGGCTGTTACGGTTTATTTTTATTTTATATATATTTTTTAGTAACATTAAACACATGTATTTCTGTTTTTCAGGGACGACACAAAGTTATCAAATCAGTGTTTATCAAAGACAATCCCATTGAAGTATGAAGAGAAGAAAGTAAATGATTTGTTAAGTGAAGTTTTAATGACAATTTTAATATGAATCTCGGTAAGGGCAATATGTTTCGAAGAAAGTTGAAGTTTTTCGTGGGTTCGTTAACGCTTCTATGCATATATAACTTTTTCGGGATAGGCGACTATCTACACGCAAGGAGTTTCGACAGTGAGTTTGATTACCCGCTCAATGCGGACTTGAGTCCCATAATCAAAGAAATGTTGTCAGGGAAAAAGGCTAGTATCAGCCCTATAAACTATTACCCCTATAGGTTTTTGACTAACTCAGGGAAATGCAGTACAGTAGAGAAGCTAGACCTATTTATAGTGGTCAAATCTGCCATGAAGAATTACGAACACAGAATGGCAATAAGGCAAACTTACGGGCAAGAGAATCTTATACCAGGGAGGATAATTAAGACTTTATTCTTCCTCGGCAGAGACGAGAAGCATAAATTTAAATCCAACACACAAAAAGGTATCGAAAAAGAAATGGCGGAATTCAAAGATATTATACAAATAGATTTTCATGACAACTATTATAACAATACAATCAAAACTATGATGTCGTTCCGATGGGTATACGAACATTGCTCCACTGCTGACTTTTATTTATTCACTGATGATGACATGTACATATCTGTTACCAATCTTTTAGACTATGTCCACGATCAAAATACACCAGAAGCTTTTAGAAGAAATAATGATATTAAACAGGCCACAGGCTACCTGGAGAATGATAGGGAAAAGCATTTGTATGCCGGGTATGTCTTCAAGTCTGCTCCACTGAGGTATAAGACTAGTAAATGGAGAGTGTCTTTAGAAGAGTATCCCTGGGATAAGTGGCCTCCATATGTAACAGCTGGAGCGTATGTATTGTCGAACATATCTATGAAAACGATGTACGTAGGCAGCTTTTACGTAAAACACTTTCGTTTCGACGATATTTATTTAGGTATTATTGCTAAGAAAGTGGGCATTGTACCGACTCATTGCCCAAGATTCCACTTCTATAAAAAGAAGTACAGCCAGGAAGGGTATAAGGATGTCATAGCATCGCATGGGTACGGAGATTACGATGAACTGATTAGGGTTTGGAAGGAGCAGAACAGTGGTAGTCATTTTATTTAATGAATTATTAGTGTCAAATTACTACAATAGTAAATACAATTGAATAGTAAAATTTAAATCCCCAGCACTATAGAATTTATATTGTCTGAATTACCTCATTAATTGTCAATATGCACACATCCATGTTAATGTAAAAAATGTGACGGCCATGTTTTCTTAGGAGCGAACAACGATACTGATAGAACAAATCCCGAGATGTCCAGGATTGGTGGTGACAGGACATGATTTATGTTACTGTTCCTTTGAAATAGCTATATTTTACTTTTTTCCTATTTTTCCCAGGAAGAGCATTAGGTATGTTATTCTGCAGAGTCATATTATTATACTATAGTATTCATATTTATAAGTAGGTGTTAATTTTATAATGCAAGGTTTCTGTGTAAATTGATATTTTTAGTTAAATATTTTGAATACGTATATGCATAATATCAGCCCTTACACCTATACTGAATGATTTTTTTGACCGTCTGGAAAAAAATATGATGTATAAGGTATCTAGAGCCGAAGTTATTCACATATAGTCATGTTTAATGCAATTTATAAAATCTAGAAAACTACGCGCAGCTGGCGGTTGTAGGTAGATTGCGCATAAATGGAAGCTACGAGCCTGTTGCTTTTTAAAATACTATTTCAAATATTTCAATGTGTATTATTGACTACAATTGAGTAATGTATATATTAGTTTAAGCAAGAAAAAAAATTTTTTTTAACTAACATTGCCAAATGAATCTACTACGCTTACTTATCACACCACATTTTTCCCAGACGGTAAAAAATGACACCCTGTATTTATAAATCTATTCGTTTAAGAGTGCTTGTTCTTTTCTATTAGTATGTTACACTATTGTGGTGTTTGCCCTAATTGCTTTCATAATTGACGACTATCTATTATTATCGCGCTGCCGCAGTGCAATAGTTTTATGTCAAGAGGCTACTGGAATGTCTCTTTGTGATGAATAATTTAATATAATCGTAATTGTGTGTAGTTGGCGAACGGGATTGAAACAATGTTTAAGTAGCGGTCCCATTCCGTTGTTTCGACGCACACGGCTCTAGAATCTTGTATTATTTACAAAATAACCTAATTAAATGCTCAATATAATTGTTTATTTAGCAAAAACAATACAATAATTCTATTGTACACCAAAAACAAATATAAAAATGTATTAAAGTACAACGGGCGGTCTTTATTAAGTACTTACTTATTTAATAAAAGCTGGCATAGAGTATTTTTATTATTAACGGACCTGTTGGCTCAGTTGGTGACCCTGCCTTCTGAGTCGGAGGTCGCGGGTTCGATTTCCGCTCAAGGCCAACATTTCTGCGCATGAACATGTCTGTTGGCTTCGTTTCTGAGTGTTTAATATTTATTTAAGTATGATTATCAGTTCTTCAGTACCCATAGTACAGGCTCTGCCTAGTTTGGGACTGAATAACAGTCTGTGAATTGTGTCCCACAATTTATTTTCAAAAAAGCTCATATCCATTCTATGGTTTATGAAGATTGATTATGATAGTGAACCATAATTATTTTTATGTATCTAGCATGTTAATATGAAAAATAAGGTTATAGCATAATTAAACGACTTGTTTGTATAAAATTGTTTATTTTATTTCTAAATAAAAAATATTGTATAATATGTAACATGTATAAAACTGTTTTCTTACAACCTATGGATAATGGCAGCATAGATAAATTTGTCTTCATTCGCATATATGGATTATTAATTACTATTTCTACTACACTTAAAGATAAAACTAGATATAATTGTATAAAAGAGAGACTAACAAATTGGTAACCTCAAAAATAAACTATGTACCCATAGACATTTTGTAGGTAAAAGTATTTTTAAAAATAATTAATTCATTTAATTATTAACAATTTTATACTCTTACATATTGCAGTAAATACTAGGTGTCATATTTCGCCAGGTACGAGTGACACAATACACTGACTTTAGTTTATTTGAATCGGAATCACGAAATAAAAATATCGCAATCGATTCAATAATTAACTAGAACCACAGATCACTAAAGTATATAATAACAGTAACATACTTTATAAATGGTAACTCTAATACTTGGTATTCAAATTTTTATGAAAATAAGATATGCTTATTTAATTTTATAAAATAGGGAATTAAACTTTTTAGGGAAGTCCCAATCTCATCCTATCAGCGCTGAGACTACTAAGAGAGCAGATATATTTCAAAAATAACCGTTGAACGGTCATAAACATTACATATTTCAGGTAGGTACTAAGCTAAATAATAATAAATAAATTCTAAACGAGCTTACACCGCCTGCTGTCTAGCAAGTTCGTGACAAAATTCGACAAATTAATTGTACAGAGATTTAAAAAATAGAGCAGAAAATAAAATTATGAGCTGCGTCAATAATGCTGAAACTGCTTTTTAATTTTTTTTGGAATATCGTATTTTTAATGAAGTAAGAATATTGTGCACTGCCAAAAACATCAATGGGTTGTTTTCATTTAGAAAGCATTCATTTTACTCCATCGAATCCTATACTTCAAATGGTCTAGCCCGCAATCTCTACTATATAAAAATAAGTCGGGTTTTCCTTCCTGACGATTTAACTCGAGAACGGCCGGACCGATTTTGATGAAACTTTTTGTGTGGGTTTGAGTGGGTCCAGGGATGGTTTATAGCAAAGAAAATTCACCATTGCACCCGTGCGAAGCCGAGGCGGGTCGCTAGTTTATACATATAATACGTCCATGGCCTAGCCAAATGGCTTTGTAAAACGTAACCGTCAGTCAAATAGAATGACTAAAATATGTCAAAAAAGTCAAAAATCATTATTTTCTGTTGGTACAAAAAGTACACTTAAAAATGTCAATACTCTAATAACAACAAAGACATTAAAATATAATAAGGCATAGAGGGACAAAGCGAGGAAAATTTGATGCCAAAAGTTATTACAAGTGGAATAAATCTAGTGCGATTTCGACCGAATGACAGCTAGCGTTTATACTAACTGACATGACGCTTGAGCTTCATAGTTTTGTATAAAAATATTCTCAATGCACCCTCCAAAGATATTAAAGCAAGGATGAGTTATATTCATACTGCTTGCGTTTGAAAATTGATCCCCTACGAGTGTGCTACAACATGTACATACTTACTTCTTAGCGTATTTATAGGATACAACAATGACGGGGAAAGATGATACGGAACGAATAATAAAGAAAAAGAGAGCTATCTGTTAAGAGTTGCGCTTAAAATACGACTTGAAATACAATGCGACTAAATAAAATGTGGTTAATTAGCTACATTTGCCGGCCTCATTTTCCGTGCTCTAGTAACATATCTACGTCTTTCTATATATAATATCTTTGGCACCCTCTATGTCCTATTATATTTTAATCTCTTTGAATAACAAATGCACTCTAAACTCGAGTGATTGAGATACAGTCGGAGACACGTAAGTTAATATTACAATTGAGCTAAGCGGATATAACTAGATTGTCACTAGGCTAGGAGGTTACCCCTTCCCCTACTTCAAACTTCTTTGTTAGCCATCTCCTTGAACACGTACGTGATCTTCATGATGGCGAGCCAGAGGTCCTCGTCGGATATTTCTCGGTGAAGCGTGAACCGTATTGTCTGCTCGTTGAACTCGATGCCTTTCACTATCACGCCCTCGTCGTCAGTCGTCTTACAGTCACCCTGTACAATAGTTTATTAGTAAATAACAAAATAAAACCGGCCAAGTGCGAGTCGGACTCGCGCACGAAGGGTTCCGTACCCTCCTACTATAATATGCGAAATGCGAAAATTTGTATGGATATTTGTTTCTCTTTCACGCAAAAACTACTCAACGGATTTTGATGAAACTTTACAGGTATATAGCTTATACATCAGAATAACCCATATGATATATCCCTACCGTATTCCCACTGGAACGGGAACTACGCGGGTGAAACCGCGGGACGCTGCTAGTTATCTATACAAACGGGAAAAAATCACGTTTGCTGTATAGGAGAACCCTTAAATATTTATTTTATTGTTTTTTAGTATTTTAGTTAATGAGATACAGCCTGGTGACAGATAGACGGACGGACAGCGGAGTCTCAGTAGGGACCCGTTTTACCTTTTGGGTATGGAACCTTAAAAAGGGATCGAATGCTTATTTATGGAAGTTGGCATATCCACCCACTGTCATTTATGTGTAAGTATTGAACAATGTCATCTATTATTAAGGTAGCTTGGAAGTGTCACATTCCAGAGATATTTGGAAGGGAAAGATCGCCATATGAGAACAATGACAATCCTCAAAAATGCGGTACATAATAACATGTGTAGGAAATGTGTGCAAAACTAACTGTTCCGCGTGGTTTCACCCGCGTAGTTCCCGTTGTACAGTGATAAAATATATGTATGTTCCTCCCTAACATGTAGCTTTCCACTGCTCAAAGAATCATTTAAATCGGTCCTGTAGTTTCGGAGCCTATCCAATACAAACAAACAAATCAAATCCTTCGTATTAGTATAGAATTGTAATGCGGTCTGTGCTTGTTCTGCTTACATTGGCGGTAATGACAAATGTACGAAAGAAGCAGAGTACAGTCAAGAGCACATGAAGCTTTACACTTGTAGTGCGAGTCTAACCTCTTAAGCGATTGTAGGTAATAAGAACGTTACAAAGTGTGTCAAACTTTGCTCTTGATTGTACCTAAAAATGAAGCCGCTTGCGATTAAGGTTGTATATAGACAATACTCCATTGTTGTACAGTCAAGAGCTCGTGGAGCTTCACAATATGGCCCTGTTCTTATTACAATCGCGTAGAGGTGAGAATCCTGCATGTGCTCTTGACTACCCCATTATTCGGCTTTGCCCGACTGACCTGCGTCTCGGCCAAGCTGACCTGCGCGAGGCGCTGCAGCACTGCGCCCGCGCAGACGCCCGTCAATCGCACCAGCACGATGTTGGTGTGCTGCTGGGATACCTCCACCGAGAACGGCGATAGGGACAGCGCTTGGATCACTGCCGGAGCAATAAGAGTTGATCCTGCTTTACTCGGATGACTACTCGGACGGTGGCATCCGAGCAAAGTGGATTTGGACAGTGTTCTACGAGCTGTCCGAGCGGGGTTTTAACGTGACAACCGGGCTTTAATTAGCTGAGTTTTTTTGTAAGGACTGGACTGTGTGACATTTACAGCTAAATTGCAGCGCAGAACCAATCCTCATACAAGGCAGATAGCTTGTAGCTTAATAAGGACATGGCTTCTTTTGATCACAACACACGAACCAAGTCGTAAGCTGTTTTACGGGCATAGACTTTTAAAATTTTCTATTGGTTTTGAGTCTTATTTCAATTACGTAGAGTTTAATTTATGATTTCTACTAAACATGATAACAATTGAACATAAAAAAAAATGTTGTGTGTAAAGTCGGTTTATGGACGATAATTTTACGTGATAACGTCATAAGAAAACATTGATGAAAAATTGCATACTGAAGTGGAAGAGAAATAGATGCGTCACAAGCTGAACGCTCACGCCGATCGTGCCTCTCTATCGCTTGTTCCGTGCTCTCGCTTGCACGCGCGGAACGTAACATTGAGTCATGCTTTTTCGTGAGTGCAGCCGGCGTTCATTGATTTATAAGACGAAATCACGTCAAAGACACAAAAACTATATGAAACTCACCGGTGCCGAGCCTCTGGGCGCGCTTGTGGTCCGTCGCGAGCATCGGCACGACCTCGTCGAGAGCCACCAACGCGGCGGCCGCTAGGACTCCCGCCTGCCGCATGCCGCCGCCCAGCATCTTGCGCACGCGCCGGGCTCTACACAAACACTATCTGTTACACCTAAAGAAAGGCTGAGGCGAATCGTACTACTAACATTTATTTATTTTTCGGAAAACTTACAGCTAAATAACATTGCGAAAAAATAACCATGAGTAACAAAGAGTCAATTAAAAGTTTTCGCAAATAAAAAACAATTTAGTCAACCATAGGTAGAAGTAATATTATTATATTGATATTGACTTGAATCATTCAGTTAGCAACGTGTACATTTTTGTTGGTACATGAAGTTAATAAATAAAACTCATTTGTGAGTAGGCAGAGGTATTCCATTTCTGGAAATACCCTCGTTTCACCAGTATATTCTTTGGACCCCTAAATCAGTTACTCATGCCTCAGAACTAATCCTGGGACCTGCGGATTTCCTCACGATGATTTCCTTCACCGTCGAGCTAGTGATGAATATGTTATGTATGTTGTTGAAAAACTCATTGGTACAGTCAAGAGCAAATCAAGCTTTACACTACCAATTTAAGCTGAACTCTGATTTATGCTGCGCGCCTTAGAATACAGGGCCGGTTCAAAGTTTCAAGCATAGCTTGCTCTTGCACATGCAAGCGGGCAATGATGTTAAATATAAAAAGAGGTAGATTTCGTACTAGAGCGCGATAACTGAGGCCGATAAATGTTGCTAATTAACGCAATACTGTTTAGTCGCGTTATAGCAGCGCATGAGTAAGCGCGTGCCGAATGTGCGTATCATAACTACTCGCGATATCCTCGAAATGCCGCATTGTGTACTGCGAAAATGCAAAAACTATGGTATAAAAATAAAAAAGGACCAAGGAGTTACATACCAAGGGTAAATACATAAAAATGTCGTCATATTTTAATATTTTATCAAAATTACATCATATTATTACATATTTGAAATTATGGTTGAAAAGGGATAGCGAATACGGACGGCAACTGCAGTGCGATAAGGCCAGATAGCGAGCACGTATGCCATGCATAGATTATTCAATCAGAAGATTCAGAAGCGAAGTCGTAGGCACAATTTACAACATCATGTACTTAGTTATAGCCTTACGGTTAAAGAGCCTGCTTTAAGGCTGATTCATGTTTGTTATAAAAATGTTTATACATATGATGTAAATGAATTTCTTGACATGTAATTAATTTTATTTAAGGTTTTTATAATTGTATATTATGTATTATTGTGACTAATATCCTACACAGTGTTTATTGTTTGTGGAATAAATATAATTGAAGTTACCCCGGACGGGGCACGGCCCGGTGTAACATGAATCAGCTTTTACATGATGAAAATCAGTGAGGCTCGGGTTCGAATCTTGATATGTACCAATAAGTTTTTGAAAACTTACATACATATTTATCACTAACTCGACAGTGAAGGAAAACATCGTGAGGAAACCTGCAGGTCCCAGAATTAATTCTGAGACATGTGTAAAACAGACCGAGTTTTTGGAAAGAAGTTCCTTATCGCGCGTTGCGAAAAAATTAAGCCCAAAAGTTGTAACGACACATTTTGCTATAGTTGTAAAGCGTGCGGCGTACGCGTCTCTCTCTCTCTCTCTGTCAGAAAGCAAGCTAGTGACACCCGGATGGAACTTCGTTGATGATGATGATGATGAGATGATGATGACGGTGTCATGATGATTATGTGCTGCTGCTGATGATGATGATGGTTGAATGTGATGCGATGATGAGATGATGATGGTGGTGAGATGATGATGATGATGAGATGATGGTAATGATGATGAGATGATCATGCAAGATGATGGTGATGAGATGATGATGATGATGAGATTATGATGAGATGATGATGATGATGAGATTATGATGAGATGATGATGAGGTGATGATGAGGTGACGGTGTTGATGATGAGATGATGATTATGAGATGGTGATGATGTTGATGATGAGATGATGATGATGCTGATGATGAGATGAGATGATGATGATGACCGAACTTCGTTCAATCCGGGTGTCCCTTGACATCCTGTCAAGTTTTTTTATTCCACATTTTTTGGTTATAACAATTTTTAATAATTTTACTTTTAATACGAATATAATCGTATCATATTATGTAAGTATTATAACTAGCAGCCACTATTATGTTTTAATGTTATCCAGATTTCCAAGTGACGAGCTTATGCGACATAAATGGGTCAGCATAGTACAGGCGGAAAGAAGTGATTATGATTGGTTACCTATAAAAAGCCAAAGATTATACCTAGTTGGTGATTGTAAGCAAATAGCTTGTTTTATTTAATGTACCTACTGTTTGCATTTTTCACCTAGTCTATGTTGCGTTGACGTATTTCAAACGCAACTCTTGACAGATACTGTCTCTTTCTATATCATTCGTTCCGCATCATCTTTCGCCGTCATTGATGTATCCTATAAATACGCTAAGAGGTAAGTATGTACACGTCGTAGTCACTCGTAGCGGAACAATTATTTAAACCAGCGTCGTATGACTATACGCCATCTTGGTATTTAACATCATTGCAAGCGGGCTATTTGACCATAGGGCTGTCAGTGTTCTTAATGTTATCGAATGAATAACATGTACACATGTACTCACTGCTGTATAAAATGATAGGATCCCACAAGAGCGGAGCCCACAGGCGCCGACAGCCCCTTGCTGAAGCAGACGGAGACGCTAGCGCAGTCCCTCACCACCCGACTGGGACTCTCCCCGAGATACTCGCTGGCGTTGAACAGTCGCGCCCCGTCCATGTGGATAGGTAGCGAGTACTTTTTACATAGAGCTGCTAGGTCCTCTATCCATTTCAGAGGTAGAACCTGTAGATACCATTCAATTTAGTTTATTGCTTTACTCGGTTTTTAAGGAGTGACGGTGGTTCGGACATTTAGAACTAGAATACATATCTATATACAAAACTTAAATTTGCGATAGTAGCTGATAAAAAGCCAAATCGTGTTGCATATGAAGTTTACATATTGGGGGGACGAAAGGCGTCTTAGCTATTTCAAGTTTAAAAAACCGGCCAACTGCGAGTCGGACATTCGCACAAAGGGTTTCATACCATTAAAAAAGCGACATCATCTATAAAAAACGTCAAAAAAATCACGTTTGCTGTATGGGAGCCCCCTTAAATATTTTTTTATTGTATTTGTTGTTATAGCGGCAAGAAAAATACATCTTCTGTGAAAATTTTAACTGTCTCGTTATCACGGTTCATGAGATAGCCTGGTGACAGACGTATGGATAGCAAAGTCTTAGTAATAGGGTACTGTTTTACCCTTTGGGTCATAGACATATTGTGTTAATATGTCTATACCTTTGGGTACTGAACCCTAAAACCACTAGCTACATCTTCTTCTTCTTTTACTATAGCCCAAACTTTCTAAGGAAATGACCATAGGTCAGCCCTAGGTTAATTTCGCATTTACAATACTAGGAATTACCTTTCCGCCACAGTAGTTGTGTGTGTTCTCAACAGCTACAAGCGATGTGACGGGCTCATGGATATCGGAGCCTCGGATGTGTTTCTCCACCTCCTCCAGGTCAAAGGTGCCATCTGGATTGGTCTTCAAAGTGCTGAGGAGAACTCCTCCTAAATGGGATGCTCCACCTGGCAATATAGGGATCCATAATGAGAATATAGACTATCTCTTTATTTTAATTCCCAAACGCCAAAACTAAGTGACAAATAATAGAAATTTGGTTGTGTTTAAAATTCAGTTGAACAAGGCATACCCTTTATTTATCTTACCTTGTTCATACTTGAAGATGTGTGAAGAATCTCCAACCAATGCCTCCGAGCCCCGTTTATTGCAGTGAACCATTACTGGAATTTAAAAATGAATATTTAAAAAACATGCATACTGAAATAAGTTAGAAAGTACCTAGGTATATTTCGCAGCAGGTTGATACAGGATGATAATGGACATACATTTTTATTATTTTAAAAACATCCCTAGCAAACGATAAGGTGATATTGAGCCCATGAACCTAGAGCCAAGAGCCTAGCTGCCCAGAAAGGTCACACATATCACGTGTAGGGGTCCAAAGAATATCTCGTGAAAACTGGGTATATCCAGAAATGGAATACCTCTTCCTACCCCCTCGGGGGAACGGCGTAAGTTTTTTTTAACATATTATACAAATATTCGAATTTTATGTGTGAAATTGTTATAAAAAAGTGACTTACTAGCAATAAGGTTAGACATAGTACCCGAGGGTACGAACAACGCCGCCTGCTTCCCCAGCATCATCGCGATTTTGGTCTCCAATGCATTCACTGTCGGATCTTCACCGAATACGTCGTCACCAAGCGCAGAGTTCACCATAGCGTGCTTCATGGCTTTCGTAGGCTTGGTTACGGTATCAGACCGCAAATCAACTATATAAGCCATAGTTTTAAAGTGAAATAGCACGTGAAATAACCAAGCAAGTTACATAAGTTGCGAATGCTATGTCGGTCAAAAGCAATAAATTATCGAATTTATCGCACTTATGTAGCTCCAAGAGTAACAGAAAGATGTCCTAAGTGCCATTAGATAGTTGTTATCATCTTCCTCTTGTATACCGGCTTTATCAATCTTGTTTACCTTGAACTCGATGAAAGACCGATGCGGTGGGTTTGCGGAGTTTGTTTGAGCAAATGTCAACGTCAAAACCATACGGCATAGCACGTCATGTTGACAGAAAGTCGGATACATAACGCATCGCACAAAAGAATAGATAGGTGTTTGTTATTAGGGAAATCATCATGTTTTCCACGTAAGAAAAGTATTAAAATTCTTATGAAATTGTGCCTTCAATTGTTGTTACATTGCTGTAATGGCCAAAACGACTAACAATGGAAGTGATAAAAGTGTGAGTGTTACTTACGACTAGATAACCCTTATAATAATATTTATTTATATAAAAAAAAGTTATACGAGTCGTATATTCTAGACCAATGTATCCGATCTTTGAGATTGTTTTCTATTGCATAATGATGACAGTTTAAGAAATTATAGTGTTGCCGCGTTTTCTCGATTGTTGTACAACAGCGCTATGTCATGTCACAGTATAACAATCATACAGTTGGCTCACGAATGTACTTGTGCAGAGCAACGGAGGGGGCCTTGCGGGGAAGTGAGCGGCGCGTACCGCTTCAAACAAACTCGCTGAGTTTGTCAGGTTAATCGTTGAGGGCTGACGTGTTTTTATTTTTCGGAATTCTAAAATCGTTATGACGAGAACAAAACCCGATGATGGTTTTACTGTCATTACAACAATTTTCAAAGATCTATTCAACATACCCATAATAAATATTAAATAATAATAACTGTTTTTGTGCCATTTTCAAGTTAATTTTCTTGTCAATGAACACTTATTTAGTATGATCTTTAGTTATTTTAATAAAATAATAGTAACACGGTCACAGAATGTAACATTTTTTATTTTACCCGACTGCCCCAGAAGAGCAATTTATCTCCTGTAGATTAAACGGTTTGACGGATTTCAAATTAGAGGTGGTGTTTCATTAGTCTTCATTTAGATCCCAAACGGATGAACCGATTTTCATTTAATTTTTTTTGTGTCATAGATAATTTTTCTTTTTTGCCATGTTTCATGAAAATCTGTTCAGCCGTTTGAGTTTATATGTATTTATTGTGTCGGAGGTGTCATAAATGTTTAATTTATATAATATATTATTAATAATAATAATTGTTCGTGTGCATTCGAAAATGTTTTTTTACCTAAGTTTAATATGATTTCCATTTTTGTTGTTTTGACGTGATAACGTATTATAAATCAATGAACGCCGGCTTCAGAAAGCGCTGAACAAGCCTTTTGCATTTGGCTTGTGACGCATCTATCTCTCTTTTACTCCAGTATGCAATTTTTCATCAATGTTTTCTTATGACATTATCACTTAAAATTATCGTCCGTAAACTGACTATACCTACAGACACAATTTTTTTCTATTTGATAAATTCAACAATATTTGACCTGATCATCTACTATAATGTCATTTTACATAATTATATTTATTTATTAAGTTAGTTTGTATAAAGCAACGCGGGATCCACTGCGTAGAGGAATACGTACCTACCTATTTAATTTTCTTAATTATTGTATGTCAGAAATGACTAAATGTAGTGTTTCATATAAGAATTATTTAACATCTTATGTATTACGTTTTATACAATAAATTTTATTTCATTTCATATGAAAGAGTTTTTCAAATCGGTGCACTAGTTTCAAAGCCTATTCAATTCAAACAAACAAATCTTACCTCTTTCGAATATTAGTGTAGATATGGAATAATCGTATTCCATATCTATTTTAATATTCGATATTATTTTATATAAATATTATAGCAATTAAATGTCGAAATCCTGTCTTCTGTTCTGTGTGTTTCTTCTTATCCTGTTTTTATCCGAGGAAGGTGGCAACCTTTTTTTTAACTGTCAACATTTTTTCTAACCAACCAATCACACAGTCTTATTTTATAGCCATTTCAAAAACCGTGTAAACGAAAACAAACCGTAAGTAACCACAAAAAGAAGAATCGGTGAGACGTTACGTTCATTTTCGCTATTTATCTGTTAAACAGTGGTTTTTCCTCTTTATTTTCTTCTGTGATCATGTGTAGTTTTTGTTCAACATTCGGTTAATCATTTCGCCGTGTTGTCGGCCGCAAGTAACACCGCAAAATCCTTACCGCATTCGGGCAAACTCAACGTGAATTCGGGCGTCGACCGGTCCTCCCTCCTACCCGTGAATAACCGTCGTCCGTCGCTCCGTCAGTCGCTACAGTCACTTGGTACGTAGCGCCGTGCGCGGTCACGGCAATAAAGCATCGCGGTGTGGATATTCTAGAGTGTTGTGAGGTGAAGTGTCGGTCTCTGTGACCGTTTAATGTGGTATCCAGTGTCGGTGTTAGGTTATCTAGAGTCGGGGCGCACGGCGTGATCGGGCGCGATGGTGGACATGGATAGGAATGACCCGGAGCTCCGGTACCTGTCGGTGGATCGGAACAGCTTCAACGACCCGGCCACCCAGGCGGAATGGACGCAGAAGAGGCTGGTGTGGGTGCCCCACGAGAACCAGGGGTTCGTGGCTGCCGGAATCAAAGGGGAACGGGGTGATGAGGTCGAGGTGGAGATCGCTGAGTCCGGGAAGAGGATGCTGGTTCCCATAGATGACATCCAGAAGATGAACCCGCCCAAGTTTGACAAGGTGGAGGATATGGCGGAGCTGACCTGCTTGAACGAGGCGTCCGTGCTGCACAACATCAAGGACAGATACTACTCGGGACTCATCTATGTAAGTATGCTCTGCTGTTTTTATAGCAGGTTACCTATTGTTTTTACTTGTGGAAACAATTTGTGCTTGTGGTTTGCAGTAGTTACAAAATAAAAGTCAACTGATATGTCTCAAGTGTCTGGCCAGAGTATCAACTTATGTTAATAAGTAGATAATTTTTATAACTCCTTTTTCAGGTATTGATATAGGGACATTTGTATATTTAAAATATTGATTCAAATAATATTGACTTGTACAATTTTTTTATCTAATAAGCATTGTCATTTCCAAACTTCTATTTTGATAACTTTCCTTATTATTAGTATTGTATGTACATAAAAGTATAGGTATTAATAACTTAGGGAACAATGACAACACTCTTTTTAAAATTTCATTTCTGCTAATTCAAATAATAATGTTAACTCATAAATTATAACTGTAAATTACCATTCCAATAGCAATTATAAATTATGTATAACCTGTCCCTGATAATAATAACCGTTTTAGCAATGGAGCATTATGTCATTAAGTATGTTGCACGATGTTGCTGTCCTAATGAGGCATTTCAAGGCATTTCTGCCGACAGAACTGAGGTTATGGTGACTCACACATCTCCAAACATTAAGTGAAGTCATGCTTAAGTAAACTTCTTTCGTTAAGTTTCTAAGAGGCTTAGAATCAAGTCTTATGAAAGATTAATTTACCTACACTACAAATATAAACATTCCCGAGGGGATAGGCAGACCTATTCCATTTCTGAATATACCCACTTTTCACGAGATATTCTTTGGACCCCTAAATGTGATAGGAGGTGAGCCCATCGCCGGACCGTGTCTGTTACACAAGCCTCAGAATTAATTCTGGGACCTGCGGGTTTCCTCACGATGTTTTCCTTCTCTGTCAAGCTAGTGATGAATATGTATGGAAGTTTTGAAAAACTCATTGGTACATGCCTATACTATATTATTCTAAAAACCATTGTAATTGTTAATTTGATTTAGTACGGAATTTGCAGAAGTATTTTTGAAGGTAAACTAAGTATCAGCAGTACAGTACTATTAAATAATACACACTGTTTTTGTTCATGTAGTTCAACTACATATTATATCTTCATTCAATTAAACATATTAAATATAAATAAATTCCATTCTTATTTTGTGAAACATAGAAGTTATTGGCAAATCTATAACAATAATTTAAATTTAAAATGGTATGTAATATTCTTATAATAGTATCAGTTTAACATTCAAATACTTACCATATCTATGTAGGTATATATACCTATTTAAAAATATACATTACACATACATACAGCCCACCGAGCTGTTTCATGCCAATTTTAGCTATCTCCACATGTTATCAGCAAGGTTGGTTATGCTTGTTATTTTTCCTACATTTGGTATGCTGTATAAATTGCAATGAGTCGCTCTGAAATACTGTGGGAGAAGCTTATCTTCAGTTCTTAACATGTTGGGGGTGAAATGATGATAATGATGATGTACTATCATTCTTTACACTAACTACTGCATTAACTCATTAAAAATCTATTAGAAATAGACTTTTTTTATGCCAATGTTTCTACACCTGCCAACCTTTTAAAAAAGTCATCAGTCAGTTCATCATCATCATCAACCCGTAATAGCCCACTGCTGAGCTAAGGGTGTTTCCTCACACATGAGGAAGTATGGGCTATAATCTCCCACGCGAGCCCACCGCGGATTGGGAGATGGTGTTAAGCTAGTGGCCATTTAACAGTCACAATTATCAGTCAGTTCACATCACCATAATTGTGTAATACAATGATGCCTATCAGATCCTTATGGGATTGCCACAATTCTGCAGCGGATTGAGTATTCTCGCTGCAGATTGTTTGCCTGACTTTTTTGCACTTATTAGGGCCTGCCTTGTTTTTTTCTGGAGAACAACTGCATGCTGACAATGGTATCCTCAAAGCAGTGGCCAGTCAGTTCATTGAAAATATTTGAAACCTGAACAAGAAGAAAGCAATAGTAGATTGTTAGACAAGGGTTGAAAGGAATAGACTTATAGAATAGGCTTCGCCTCGGTCGACAATTACAGGTGATAAGTGACATTTCTTATTTTACTTCTCTAGATATGTAATATACTATTTAATGTTCATCCTATATTTTAATTACAGCTCCTTATATTAATTGTAGTTTTATAGTTTATGCCTCTAATAAATTTATTATTACTATGGTCTAAGGTTGAATTACCAGGGCCGCATAGGATTGGAGGCGCCTGCGGCCGTCGCACGCCGCGAGTAAATGGCACGCGCTTTGTTATTCAAATTAGAGGATTTCTCGCGTCATTGATTTCGCGAACATTGATCAATGGGACATGCCAGCGGATATGGGGTTTAGTGGTAATTGTTGTTGCTATGAAGGCTATCTTGAGGCTACCTTGGTGAGAACAATACCAGATCTATTACGTAGTTTTGGGATTTGGACATTATGAACCAAAACGGAAATAGGGTATGATATCTAGGAGAGATTCTAAAAACTGATGAAGGTATCTCATTGTTTATTTATTAAATAGTGTCTTGTGCCTTAAATAGTATATGTAAAATTCAACAACAAATTAATCCACGCACTAATATTATATTAGAGCAGTGATAGCCCGGACGGTTAAAGAGCCGGCCGAAAATCAGTGAGGCTCGGGTTCGAATCCTGGCATGTACCAATGAGTTTTTCAAAAACTTACGTACATATTTATCACTAGCTCGACGGTGAAGGAAAACATCGTGAGGAAACCCGCAGGTCTCAGAATTAATTCTGAGACATGTGTAAATAGACCCGGTCCGGCGATGGGCTCACCACCTATCGCGTTTAGGGGTCCAATATATCTCGTGAAATGTGGGTATATCCAGTAATGGAATACCTCTGCCTACCCCCTCGGGGATAAAAAAGGCGTGAGATTATTTATTTATTTTTTAGGTGAGAAAGTTGAGCAAGTGAAAGAGTTCATGTATTTGGGTAGCATGTTTACAAGGGATGGCAATTTTGAGAACGTTATTAAAAGAAGAGTATTGAAAGGAAATGCAGTGAATGGGGCTCTGAATAGCCTTGTGAGTCGTGTCCAACAAGGCAGGGATGGCTATGCATAACGCGGTTCTGGTCATGACGCTGATGTATGCTAGTGAATGTTTGGTGTGGCAGAAGATGCATGAAGGCAAAGGGAACGCCGTGGAAATGAGATTTTTGAGGAAAATTTGTGGATTGAAATTGTGTGATAGAGTAAGGAATGCGGATATCCGATTACGAGAGAAGTGTGGTTTGAAAGAAAAAGTAATGACAAGGATAGAAAAGGGTTATTTAGCTGGTTTGGTAGAAGAGTAATGAAAGAGATAGAAGAGAGAATAAAGTAGTATTCGAAAAATTCGTATTATTCGAAGTATTCGAATACCACTTTTTTTTTTATTCGAAATATCCGAATACCTTTTTCGAACGAATAATGCATGCCCTAATTACACATGATATCTCTAATAATAAAATCAAAATGTATGTCAGAAATATCAAAATAAATGCCGATTAGGCTAAGATCCGGCACCAGAATTAGTGTAGAGATCGAGTATTTACTACAAACCACATTTTAATGCATATTATTTAAAAAACTAGTGAATGGAATTTCGTCCCAAAATCAATAAAATATTTTAATTAAAAATACTAGCGGCCATATTTTGATAGGCACCCAGGTAAATATCTCCTAATCATAAATGTGCGTAAAAATTAGGTTTGTAGCATATACTCGATCCCTACACTAACTCTGCAGCCGGATCTCGTACTATAAGGGTCTTTCCTCAAACATGATGAAGTATGGGCCGTAATCTCCCACGCAAGCCCACCGCGGATTGTGAGATGGTATTAAGCCAGTGGCCTCCTGTCAGAATTTTTTAAGCTACATGGCATTTTCATGTGACATGGCTCACCAACTTCCATGGTGAGTAAACACAATGAAAACCGGGACCAACGGTTTAACGTGCCTTTCGAAACACGGAGGTGCTCATGTAAATAATGCCACTAAGCGGTCACCTATTCTATTCCCTGTCTGACCGCGCCCAACTTTGCTTTACCAGTGTGATCGTTACAAACACCCTGGTACCGGGCTACGAGCACTTCAAGGGCTAGTCGTCAATTTTAAATAATATCACAATAATATTTAATTGTGTCTTATAATATTCCAATATTATATTATTATTATTATAATATTCCAAGAATAGCATGTCCAGAAATGTCAATATGAGGTCACCAAAACCATGTTGAGATTGTTTTCCTGTACCATGGTGTGTTGGCAACTGTTTCCCATAGTGACTCACGCTGCTATAATTCTATAACAATGGTAGTGAGCGTTGTTTTTTTCTATTGTCTTGCCTTAGTAGGTAATGGCTAGTGATCGTATCACAGGTAAAAGGTTAACAGTCTAAAGTTTAACGTGTTATATAAAATAAATTGGATGGGCTCATTATGTCCAATCCGCAAAATGTCCAGTGGGCTCAAAATGTCCAATCCTTACAATGTTTGGACAATTTGCAAGGGCAAATTGAAATTTAAGATTTGGAAATTGTGAGAATTGGACATTTTGAGTTCACTTTACATTTTGCGAATAATCGCCCAATTGAAAGAAATGTTAATAAGTTTGTGGTAAACCAACAGTTGTGTAGACAAAAATGAAGGCAAATGATTAACTAGCCTTTGCCAGACAACGTATTCGCTTCGTTTCTAAAATTTTATCAACAACACACGGTTTCCAAAAAGTAAGACAGGTTTACAGAGACGCTGCATGATTAATCCTGTTGTAATTTATAATGTACGCAATCATACGCGGTGGTGCCTACTTATCTAAACATTTGCTCGCCAAAACTAACAACGCCTCCAAAATTAATTTACGCGTCAATTGACACGTGCCACCGTAATCGAGGATTCGCGATTCGATCCCGGGCGATGCCGCGATGTTTTCAATTGGATCTACCACGCGGAGCAATAGACCAACCATTACACATTACACCGGCTTTGTGTCGTCCTACGTCGCGCCGTGTCGACGTCGCTAACTTGTGTCGCTAAATGGAATACTCATGCAAAATACTGGTACGAAGGTTGACGACCTCACGGATTTAACCGAGAGGAGCTGGTTCGTCTAATCGCGTTAGTCGTACCGTAGCTGTAATTGTAAGGCGTTAATAGTTTTAATAAGATCTCGTTTAGGCCCCTGGAGGCATTTTTGACACATGCTTTAGAAGTCATTAATTTAATGTGGATACTTAAATTATTGGACCGCTAAGTACCTTTAAAATAGACTACGGTACTTAACCTATCAATAGTATCAATGCCTTAAGGAGTTAAAACGATAGTCATGTACCAAGGCACCATAAAAGTCGGAGTTGTTGCGAGGACCAGTTTACTCGAAAGTCTAAACCGGGCGATTTGAGAGGACCTTCCCTAGAATTCAAGGGCTAAACCTGGAGTGTTGTACCGAAATCGTTCGGGTTAATTCAAACGTTTGGCTAAAGCGTCGTGGTCGAGATGAATGTCAAGGTGAGGCGTGCCGCCGGCCGAAACGGCAACAGCAGTCGTTGACCCCGCAGCGGGAGGGGGGCGCGGCGGCCCACGCGAATATGTACGCTACGTGCGTCTAACCTCCAGCGGTGTTCTCGCATCCTGGTACTTGTGGCTAACTTGGCCCGGCCAAGTTTGAGAGATTTCTGTCTGTTTGGGGAGGCCATAAATTCCTCATTGGTGGCGTTTTGGCCCTTTCACTAAAGACGTCTAGTATATATTATATTTATACAGGAAACAGGACATAGTTATCCAGAGGCTTGTCGCATGTGATAGCTTAAAGATTATAAAGGAAGAATATTGTTTGCAATTTATTTCTGTTTACAATCTTAGGTGCTTTTGCAATGCACTGTAAATTTTTGCTCTGGCGAACTTGATACTTTTTACGACGATGTAGAACAAAGAAATCTCGCAGCTGTTCGCGAACGCTTCCGTTTTATGGTGGCCTGGTACTTTCCACAAAAACTGAACCATCGACGGGGCGTGCTGTATAAAGTGGCGCTGCCAACCTGACAAGTGTAAAGGTTAAAATTACACGTACTGGTATTGAGATTGAGACGGTATCCATCCCGAGTCACGTTCAGGTCGATAGCTCCACGAATCACGCCGGAATTCCGAGATTTCAATAACAAGTTTCTAGGCACGATCTTGCTAAATGTTTCGACGAAGGAAACTAACAAGGGATGTTCATTATAGAAATTCCTTAGGTAAATTAAAAATGCATTGATGAAGTTAAAGAGGAAGTGTTTGTTTGTTTATGGTATATAATCTCTGGAACGGATCCTATTCTCAAAATTATTTTACTTCAATAGCTGCACTATTTTTGCGTGACAAAGGCGAATCTTGCTGGTTCTTCTCGGGGTACTGCATTTGGAACCAGCAACACGTCGCCGCGTCGGTGGAGATGGGCTGCTGTTTACATTTAGCAAGTCTTCATGGACGAGTTTAGAGTGCCTTGTTATCAGACTATTGACATTTCTAAGTGTACTTTTTGTACCTGCAGAAAATAAATGATTTATTTTATTTATTGATCCAGTTCCACTGGATTGTTGCGCTGGATCAAATCTGCTGTAAAATATCCTTTCTTTGTGCGTAGTAAGAACATTATTTATTACAATTAATGTGTTGCAATTAATTTACGCAAAGCAAACCTTCTCTTTGCAATAAACAATAATAAATCGCATTATTAAATTGTTAACACAAGTTTGATCAATGTTAACAAAACGGTGTTCTTATTGTGCCGTTCGGCATGTCAGCACGGCCGTTAACCATCTCGAGCGAATAAGTTTACAATCCGCGTGGGTCATCGTAAATAGAATTCAGTACATCCAAAGAGATTAAAATATAATAGGGCATAGAGGAGGCATCGGGAATATTTTCATACAAAAACTTTGAATCTCAAGCGTCATGCATGACAGGTATGAACGCAAGCTATTCGGTCGAATTTCCTCGCTTTGTCGCCTCTATGCCCTATTATATTTTAATCTATTTGGATGTACTAGATTCTATTTACGCAGGTCTCAGAATTAATTCTGAGACATGTGTAAATAGACCCAGAGTCCGGCGATGGGCTCACCACCTATCACGTTTAGGGGTCCAATATATCTCCGTGAAATGTGGGTATATCCGGTAATGGAATACCTCTCTGCCTTCCCCCTCGGGGATAAAAGGCGTGAGATTATTTATTTATTTATAATGTCCTATTATATTTTAATCTCTAAGTACACCAGAATGCACTCGATAATAAATAATACAACGGCACGTTGTATTGTAGTAACGTGTGGTCCAGCAGATCTAACAGTTCTTATCGGTTTTATCTCGATCATCTAGATAAAGGCCATTGTTGTTTACTTATCTCGACAGTTTCCGAACACGGTTTGCGTTTCAATTTCGTGATTAATTCATATAACTTTATGAGAATTATCTGCTTTGCTCAAAATTTTTCTTCTAATTTAATACGAAAGTAAGTTTAGTGTGCCTTGTTTATATTGACATTTCAAAGTGTATTTTTATACCTACTGAAATAAAAGAAGTTTGAGTTCTGTTGGTCTGTCACCTTTTCGCGGATAAATCGATGTCGATGTTTGGTAGGGAGATAGCTTGGATCTTATTTTTCGCATCGGAACGCGGATGAAGTCAGACAAAAACCTTAAAAAAAATAAATGTTTATTGAGGACACAAATCGTAGATTTCTCAATTTCTACACTTTTTAGTTTACTAGCTTATTATTACTTTATTAGAAAAATATCGAGCTCAGAGTCAATGGTAACAACAATGACGGGCTTCGCTCTACATCAGATCTCAGAACTTTTTGCAAACGATTTGTCAGAGTTTAACATTTATCAACACTGAATATTTTTGATGCGATTATTACTTAAATATAATCAGCATTATCAAAGTATCTTATCTTTTCCTGTTAACTATTTCCAGGTATCAAAGTGAATCATGATACCAAATTTTTATTCATAAAAGTACCTACTTTATTTGATAATTCCTTGCAGAGGGTAAAGTTGTAACTTTTCTCCGAAATATGTGAAATCATACCGACTGGCCTAGCTTGGTAGCGAACATGCCTTCTGAGTCAGCGGTCGCTGATTCGATTCCTGCCAGATAAGATTTGTGTGCATGAACATGTGTGTTGTTTTTGTATATCTAGATGAATAATTCATCCGCGTTACGGAATGGGGAACTTGCACTAAAATTATATTGATAAATTATTTTAATAATTCAATAATGATAGTCGCTAAAAGTGCATTCCTGAAAAAAAAAATCTAAAAAATATCTCATAATCTTTTTTTGCGAAATATTTGAATTCTAAGTAACGCTATATGAGACGTAATTTAAAACACCAATCAGCGACGAGTGACGTCACTCCGTCACAAAGCGAAAAAGAGGTAAGGAAATACTTGTATGTTTGAAACGAATAAACTCAAAAACTAGGTACTGAATCGATTTCAAAAATTCTATCACAAATAGGATGCTACATTATCGGCTAGTATTAAATGATACTGAAAATATATTATTTTTGTAATAAATAATTTATTCCCGCACTATGAAAACTTGACATATTAAGATGAGGAGTGACGTCTCGTCAAGGCGGCAGGCGTTTACGCGCAAACTTTGAAATGTCAATTTTTGATTTGCAATAAAAAAATTATTTGTGCATATTTTAACTTTTTTCTTTTTGGTATCTTTATGGAATCCTTGAATCTTTAAGATAAATTAAAAACAAAATTTAATGCAAGTTCCCCCCTTAAGATGCTAGGTTCCTGAACATTTTTATTACGCCTTTTTAGGGGGCTTATTTGTGAAAAAGTAACAGAGTTTTGCATTTGTATACTAGCGGTGTCCGGAGTTTTCTCAGCGTGGGCCATAAAAAATGGGTGGACACGTAAGGTTTAAAAAACTTAACCAGATAACATGTCCATTCACAGAGAGAGAGCGCGTTTTATAATGTGTAAGGATAGAGATCACCATTCATCATCTGTAACCGGTCACGTAACAATTCGCAGACATACTAGGATTATTCTCTCGCGCCCCGACCATGTTGATGACCCTGATAAGTAACTACCAACTTTCAGAAATATAATACCTACATCTGCAACTTGGAGCTATAACTTATTTACCGCAGTCTCCTAAAAGAAACATTTATTCACTGGCGCGCCTCTCAACACATCCCCCCTTCGAACGATGAACCCTCAAGGGTCGCCCCTCCCCCCAGACGGGGCCAGACAAATGTTTCAGCCTTCCCCGACACATGCTTTGAAGGGTTCTGTAAGGCGAAATTACGGGGTTTTCCCTTTGTCGAGCCTTCGCTTTTGTCAGCTTTTTGTGGTTCACAGTTTAGGGGGATTATGGGATGGAAGTAGAAGAAGCATGCATGATGGAAGTAGTAGTTAGTGTTTAGCGAATGCATGGAAATACGCCCGCCTGGTAAAATATTAAAAATACAGTCCTTCTATACTAATATTATAAACTCGAAAGTAATTCTTTCTGTCTGTCTGTTATTGGTTCACGGTCTAAATCGATCTTGAAAATTTAGGATAAAGATAACTTGCGTCTTGAAGAAAGACAAATAAGAACGAAGAAGTGGCGGGCGGAAGCTAGTGAATATTTAAACACGAAAGAACTCAGTGTGTTTGTTTTCTTTCCACGACAGGACAACACAACCGTTCTTTATGAAACTTCCCAGGAAAGGAATTAGGCTACTTTTCCAAACCGCTGGCAAACGCTAGTGTAAATAGTAAGCAACAGCCTCATCTCTATCGATCTTAGCTACAACGGTACAAGTGAATACAGTTTCACTCATCTAAAACTAATGTAAGTTCTCTTGGGTGGCACTATCATAAATTAAAACGAAATAACATTATACACGACGTTGTAGGTGTACGGTCAGCATATCAGCAATAAGTAATAAATAACCATCGAAAAATGAAAACGCAAGTCTTCAACTAGCATGTTACCAGATGTCGTATGGCAGTAAAATGGTCTATAGCGCTAAAACATGGTCACTAAAGTCCTCAGTGGCTTGGAAAGTCCTGACAGTGAGATAGCCACCAGTCTAACAATCTCCGAATCCGCGTTGGAATCGCGTCGCGCGTCGGTGAATACGGCCCATATGTACACTTAATTTAAGAAAAAGGTTCTTTGAAAGGCGTCTTAACGAATTTCTCAAAGATCGGCAACGCGACGCATTCCCTGACCGACCATTTACCATCAAATGGATCGTCTACTTGGTGGCTACCTTCTTAATATGTTAATTAGGACTCATAACTCAGCAGTTTGCTGTTAGCGGTTAATGATGATGACTTATTACGGTTGAACGATGCAAGGAAAGAGGACGCCCCAGAAGGACGATCACGGATCAAATTAGAAAGAAAGAAAGAAAGAAAGAAAGAAAGAAAGAAAATTATTTATTTTGGTAAACTTAAAAACATTCTTGTATAATCTTAGATATTAAACTAATTATTGAAGCTACCAAAAAGGGTCGCTACTCAGCATGTGCTGCAGCAGAAGACTGACAGCGCTGATCTTCCGTAGCGCCACAGTGCGTGCGCAAGGCAACTGCGCTGTTATTCCACACATTAAACTTAATAAAAAAACAAAGGCAAGCATTATATAGTTAAGACTATTATTATTATTAAACATCTATACATATTATAAAGAAATAGTGACAATAACTTATAACTAACATTATAACAGGAAAAAAGAACAATACCTAATCAGTACTAATACTTACTAAAGAACACAATAAATTGAATCTGAAACACGGAACCACCACAAAAACTTCAGTACAACAAATTAGTGACGTCGTTTAAAAATCTGGCGTCCGGAGTGCGAAGAATAAAAGATCGTGCATGAAATGGCTTATGGATGTGAATGAAGCGAAAGAAGCATGCAGAGATCGAGAAAAGTGGCGATCCCTCGTCTCTGCCTACCCCTGTGTGGGCGTTATGTATGTATGTACGTATTACTCTGCTGTCCCTACCAGCAATAAAAACTGCCGTATTCTGCGGTTGCGTCGAACATCGCCGCGACGGCTGATGCCGGGGAGCATATTTGTTTTGGCAAGTGCTCCCGGCTACTAATGCGTGTAACCGTATACTGTTGGTAGTGCCGTGCGTAACAAGCAGTCGGAGTACGCAGTGACAGCTTGCGGTCTGGACTATGGATTGTGTAATTGCAAGGGTCAGAAGAGTTTGTATGTCTATGGTAGTCTGGCAGTGACTGAGAGCTCAGCAGCGAATTTAAAGATCAACAAGTTTTGAATACGCCTTGGAACAACAATTGCAAAATATTATTTTTACAGCGGATGAGACAATGCAGTCCAATGAATTGTCCCCAAGTCATTTGTCATGTCAAATACTTGATTCGATCAAATGTATTTGTTTTACTCGTTTTTATTTAAGGACGTATTTACGTTTGACTCGCGTCAATTTTAGGTATTTTGACGTACTACTACATGCGCAGCCTACACACACAGCGCCGCTAGATTTGCGGGGAAATAATGAGTGCGACCAACAAGTTTTCATACTTTTGAATATAAAATATATTTTTTTGTACTTAATGTTTAATTAAAATTGTAAAAACATTCAAAATGAATAAATCGACGAAAAGATATACAACGCGTCAAAGAATAATTCAAGGAATTTGCGCAATTCTTCATACACCCCAATTAGTATATTAATATAAAAAAATGATGCATTCGTACATAAGTTTTCTTAAATTTAATAGTATGGTTTCCATAGGTAGCCCTAAATTCAGTTATGCTATGTATTTTTTTTTTAAAACTAACACAATAGATTAAAAACCGGCTAAGTGCGAGTCGGGCTTGCGCAAAAAGGGTTCTGTACCATTATCTATAAAAACAACAAAAAGTTACGTTTCTTTTATAGCCCCCCTTAAATATTTATTTTATTCTGATTTTTAGTAGGTAGGTATGTGTTGTTATAGCAACAACAGAAATACATCAACTGCGAAAAATTCAACTGTCTGACTATCACGGTTCATGAGATACAGCCTGGTGACAGATGGACAGACAGACGGACCGCGGAGTCTTAGTAATAGGGTCCCGTTGTACCCTTTGGGAACAGAACCCTAAAATAGCTGTAATCGTAGTCGATACTGAACAAACTAATTTCAGGAATTGGGCTGATTCTGTTACATTATAGGTACCTATGTATATACTTAATAGATAATATATTTAAAATAAAATCATAAAAGATCTCACAAGAGTCTCAGTTTCATTAGGCAGAACTATCACTAAACTGAGACCGCAAATACTGATCTAGGGTAACACACCCAATTATCGACACTTTACCGTGTTTCAGTCAAGACGCAATTAAATGTTTTCGGAAAATACTACAGGTCAGCGGTACTCAAACTTTTAGGGCGACGGAACCCTTTTGGAAAACAAAATATTCGACGGGGCCCTAAAATAATGAAAACTAGATTTATGTGTTTAAAAATTATAATATTACTTGCATTTGCATTGAATGGGAGCTATTAAATATTTTTTTGTTTTCATCTATAGAGTAGTGTCCTGCTTCAACTCAGTAACTTTTTATGATCTGTCAAAATGAAATTTTACTATGGAAAATGTACTGAAATAGCAAGGTGTGACGTCATAGTTTCTAATACTTAATTGCAAAACTTTTTGTAATTGTTTGATTATTTTTAAATTCGCTATAATTGTAAAGTAAAATAAACTAATGTTACTTTAAAATTAAACCTAAATCGAAAAACTCTCCCCTGCCCTCCCCAATTCAAAAGGTACCGATCACACTCGCATTGTAAAGTAAAAACCGAAATACATGTTTAAAGGTGTTTTGGGATCATCTTTTTAATTAATGAATGACTACTCGCAATTTTATTTCGATGCTGTCAACTACCTAATTGGTTGATATCAGGCATGGTAGAAAAGTTGAAGAATCAGTCAAGCTCAACACAGAACCGTTGCTGAAATGTTCCGCGCTTGGCGTTCTTATATCACACATTCCACAACACACTTTTGGTTACATTTTCTTAGGTTTTATGTTGTAATATTTAGATACATTCTATTTTACTCTGCAACCTAATAGTCGCTTTGTTTCTTTAGTATTTTTTTTTATTAGGACAATTATTTTTGCGGAAACCCCATAGAGGTCTTGCTCTTTGCAGTGCCCTAGGGCTCCCCTAGGGCACTGCGAAGCACGCTCTGGGTATGGCTACTATAGATTTTTTAAAATTATTTATAATGTGTACTTAAACATAATTAAATCATTGAATGTATTATACTTTTTAAATTTAACAAAAATGCTTTATAGCCAATTATCGACACCTTTCTTTACTAATTATCATCACTTTCAAGACAAATTAACGTACGTACTAAATATAATAGTACGAAAAAAAAAGTTTTGCATTTTTAATTACGAATAAAAATGTGAGATCGAAATAAAAAAAATAATCCCGAGCAGAAATGATGGGTATCAAATGTATAAAAATTAAATAATATTCCGCCGCAACATTTTGACGTCTCAAAACAAAAGCCTCTCCTTCATAGACAACACATAACCCTTCCCTACGAAAAAGCGTAGACGCCTTTATATAGGTTTGATAACAATCCTCATTCCTACAAAAATGATCTGCAATTTAATGGCGTGATTGAGTTATGGTTTCTTTCAACCCTAAAAGACACCTCGTGACCCTAGTCCCAACATTATTGTACTAGTGTGGCATAGCGCTAATGTGTTTTTTGAATATTTCGATATTTATTTATGTTCACGCTTGCTCCCCAAGAGAAATGACATTTTTGGAAGTACATAAAAACTTTATGAAAAAATCTGTTGAGGACGTTGTCCTGTCAATTATTGGGTGCTTTACCCCATATAGGTTAACCTATATGGGGGTAAAGCACCCATATATTATTTTTTTAGTTTGACAGTGAAGACACATAATATGCCTCATGTATGATGCCTTTGATCAATATCTGAGGCACACAGGAGTACTTCCTGTCACGTTGTGAGTTTCGAAAAATAAAATGGTGGAAAGTAGTAAAAACGACACCCATGACGTAAAACATGAAAATCAGCATGACCGCCATCTTGGAATTGGGTATTGACATAAGTTTCGCCATCAGCGTACCCGAAAACCATAAAAACGACACCCATGACGTAAAACATGAAAATCAGCATGACCACCATCTTGGAATTGGGTATTGACATAAGTTTCGCCATCAGCGTACCCGAAAACCATAAAAACGACACCCATGACGTAAAACATGATAATCAGCATGACCGCCATCTTGGAATTGGGTATTGACATAAGTTTCGCTATCAGCGTTCGCGAAAACCATAGAAACGACACCCATGACGTAAATCCTGAAAATCATCATGACGACCATCATGGAATTTGGTCATAGGTTTTGACATCGGATTTCCCGAAAACCATGGAAACGTGATCGATAAACCATCCACCTTTTCTAAAAGGTGGATGCGTTTCTTCCAACGTCACAAAGTGGAAGTACTGGCAGTACTTCATTAGTAGCAGTCTCAGAGGGTCAGCCAGCATGAGATTAGTCAGATTTATATTAGATTTGCAGCCCTACTGTCATTCGTAAAGGGTTATCATCAGGTTCATCATCAGCTCATTTTAATCAGTTATTTATTTTATTGATATCATCAAATGTTAAAAAAAATCGTGAAATGTGGGTATATCCAGTAATGGAATACCTATGCCTACCCCCTCGGGGATAAAAGGCGTGAGATTATATTATTATTATTATTTATTAAAAAAAGTCCACGATTTACATTTCTAAGCTGCATAGGTACAGTATGCCGATAACCATGACAACGTTATAAATAAACCTGTACATAAATTACTCAATATCTTTTGTGTCATTTATTTGCAATTTATTTGTGTACGTACGACATTCCTGTCAGCTAGGTCCAACCGACATAGGGTCTTCTCTCGACAGACGCTCAGCGTCATCTGAAGAGCCGTTTGAAAATGTCACTGTTTATATAGTTTACGCTAGTGCAAAAGTAATCCTTATTACAACTAGCTAAAACTATGGATGGGATAGCAAATTTATTTTGACACTTTTTTTTATGAATAAATGATTTATTTTTTTATAAAGATTGTGCAGTATTTATCAGATTTTTGTTCAACATCATCGAAAGATAACTGTTTTTACTAGGTCTAGGTATTTTTTAAATAAACTGTAGCCTTCCAGTTATCTAGATTTTTGAACCGAAAGTCACCTAGTTTTCGAGGTTTTTGCGGGAGTGTCTTACGGAAAAATGATTTTAATGAATTAAAATCTGTGAAAATCAAAAAAACTCTCAACATGAAATAAAGACAAAGGACCAATGCTTCTATAGGTACCTTTATCATTTAAGAATGTTTAGCGGATTGTTTAGAAAATCGCCCGAAAAACCACTAAAATCGGCCATTTTCTCGTCAAACGTAAATACGTCCTTAACTTCTTTATTTAATTTTTGCTGAACGGTCACATTTACTACTTACATTTTTCTGTAGTGATGAAACTGATACTCACCATTTGAATAGCCAATTTATAGTTCCACAATACATACTACTATTGTTAACAATCTTACTTAACACTTGGTCGAATTGATTTATTTTTTTATAAAAAGATAATAAATTTAATAATAATTAAGTATACCTACTTTTTAATAAACAATAATAATTATAAAACACACATAATATTTACAAACTAAACTAAAGATAGAAAATATCCTCCAGCGCACCAGGTTTGAGGTAAGGTAAGGCACCCAAGATGCTGGCAGCATTTCCCCTCTGGACAGCCAAGCTAATCCTTTGGGCGAAATAGCCACCAGCCCTTGGGTCGCCAGTGGCCTCTATTAGGCGCGCCGACAGAATTTTTAAAAATGTCTTTGCTTCAGGGCCCTATGGTCTCTACTGCCACTGGCACAAAAATATAGGTTTCCCCTAAACCCTGGTACCTCCTACGCTTTACTGCTTCTGCAGATACGGCTGCGGCACCAGCACCGTTGGAAGTTGACGGGACATGGGACAGGGCTAAAGTGTCTACACACGTGGCATCCCACACCAGGCATTTCCCATGGCTCCACGGTATTAAAGTCATACCTCTTGCCATCCGATCTAAATATTCCATTTGGTTCTAAGACCGATGGCACATTAGCGATGGCAAGACCCCTGCGGATGATGTCGTTGAGGCTTGCATGACGTGATAGTCGACCTGCACTCCTCTGGCATGAGAGACCATGGTGTCCCAACTCATCTACCATGGTGCCGCAGCGACTACGATGAGGTTGGTTGGTTTGAACACCTAAACGAAGGCTGACAGACAAAGAAAAAGTACACTTAAATATCCTCATCAATCAGTGCTGCAAAAAATTAATGTGTACTGACATGTCTTCAGTATCTGTAAGTCGTACCTTTTCTTACCCTGTATGTAAAAGGCGTGAGCATGTGTATGTATGTATATCTAACATTTCACGGACACCCATTTCGGGTTACGCCGAGAGAGTCCAGCCGAGCGTCTGGCCATTCATTTTCATCTGCACTGCGGATACCACTGCAGATGCCGCTGCGGCCACCCTTGCATGCATTAGTTTGAATAATATTCGCTAGGGGGTCATTTTCGACGCGTTTTCGCTATCAGTTCGAGCTCCTACCTAACCAGTAGTTTCGTATGTCATTCGTCAGATTTTATTGGACTTTTTCGTTGGGACAAAGAACCCCCTGCAATTTCATCCGTAATTGTGGTCCATTATATTTTTTTCTACTATGGCAGCTTCCTTTGTATCGAATACATATAAACAAAATTATGTTGTCTAGTAATTTTTTCCAACTTATCCGGACATGATAATTATACACACAATCATGACTTAGGTACTTCATTTACGACGTAAGTACGTAACTCACGTAGTTAAAATGATCACATATAATATAAAATAATCTACACATTTGTTAAAATAACATTAAACTGAGCTATTAGATTTTAGTCAACGGAGTATCCAGATTATTAAGATAGATACTCTAGTAATATCATTTAATATGTTCGTCAGTTGAATTTTCAATTAATTTCCCTTATTGACAACTTGAAAAGCAATAGAATTTTATCACGATAGCCAGTTATATTTTTGAAAGGAAACGGTAACACATTTCGTACGGTACGGCATGATCAACAAATTAAACATCGCATCTTTAATTGATGTCTTCGGAACAGTGCCGAAAGTTTGTTTTGGCGATGATGTAACGCCATGTTTTGCCGGATACCCCTGCGCTGTGTTCTGACGTACATTCTATAACTGTGGCCTATTATTTATTTTAGACTGGAATTGGTTCGTGACTGGTAGATGTTACGATGATTCTCCTCTCATTCATGTTTTGTGTTTGGGTTGGTTTGTTTCTTACCCCCAAACGAGACAATCGTTTGACCGTAGTATTTTTTTTAAATACTACTGATTAGTGACTATATACTTGGATGTTAGCCTAAACCGAAACTTAGAAAGGATGCAGCAGAACCGATTAACACGGGTTGCATGTAATAAAATAGTAACAACTGATTGACTTACTGATCTACCAATGTACCAGGGCACGAAATTGTGCACAAGGTTCCTTAAAGGACATAAGTTAGCACTAAAACTCCTTAAAGGACATAAGTTAGCACTAAAACGGGATTTTCGGAAATTCTCATGGGAACGGGAATAAAATAAATATATATATTATATTATCATATCTGCTGAAGATGTTCCTACTCTACACATACCTCCCCACAGAGTGCCAAGAGGTCTCCTGCCTCCCAACACGTGCACCAAAGTCCAAGCATCGGTTATGAATGGGCTGCCTGTTTCCGCGGGTGGAATATTTTCAAGAACTCTGTTATGTGTAACAAGTTGTATGGCGGTACTATTTTTAGAACTACTACGTAGGCTAGTTGATATCGAAGATGGATTGGATAAGGTTTCGTGGTCGATTTCTTTAGGTTGCGTGTGAGAAGGTATGCTTTATGATTGAAAAATCTATTTATGTTTAATGACTTTTTGAGCAATATTTTAGATACTTGGGGAGGGTATAGTGTAAAAAAAATCTCACACTTTTATCCCCGAAGGGTAGGCAGAGGTCTGACTTTTCTGGAAATACTCTCTTTCAACGAGCACCTATATTCGACCCCTAAACGTGATAGGTGGTGAGCCCATCGCCGGACCAAATCTGTTGTTACACATACCTTAGAATAAATTCTGTTACTGGGGTTTCCTCACGATGTTTTCCTTCTCAGTATAGTATAGGGTATAGTCTCATTTTTGAAAACGTAAAGAGACCTTATTTACTAGCTTTTCCCGCGACTGTATTCGCGCATTGAGAAAGTTGAACACCGAAAGTTGGGCATACTGACTGCTAAGGCGGTGCTCTGTTACAACGCCGTAGGCCGCGTCCGGCGTCACGCTGGACTTCACGACGAATGAAAATGCATTATAGTGGTCTCTTTGGCACGCTATACGTTGTACGCTGCGTCTGCAGTCATCTGTGGCACCAGCCTACCACCTTTGAAAATCTGTTACTTTATTCATCTGTCAAAACGCCTATTATTGTGGAAAACGTACTCCGACGTGTGATTGTATAATGACAACCATTTCATTCTCGTAGGTGCCGGAGACCTGGGCCGTATTCACGGAGATTCGATATTCGACTCAGAATCTGAAAATCTGGGGAAAGTTTTCGAGATGTCAGATTTGACATAAGGATTCGACAGATTTTCCGATTCCGAGTCGAATATCGAATCTCCGTGAATATGGGTCCTGGTCATCCATGGATTCTACGCCTGTGGTATCTTTCAAAGTTGAGTAAACAACGTGCAATCACTTAGACAGGCTTTCTCATGCCTGCTAATAATATTCTGCGTTAGAGAGTCTATAGTGAAGAGGCAATTGATTTGATTTCCCTCTGCCAGCCGTCTAGACGGAAAGTCGTAAAGGCCAGGGGGGCGCGACGAGGCTGGGCTTGAATTATATTGCATGGCCAAATACTACCCAAAGGTCTCGACTTCGCTCGCTGTGATCCATCGATACAAGATACATGATTTGTCAAAGACAAAGGGAAATTAGTCTTAAGTATTAGAGTAGAAAACCATTAAAAAATAATTACACTCACATTAATTCCCTGGGGTTACATAGTTTGTAGAAGTGCCTACGTTTCACCTGTGTATTTTGGACTGTTAATCGTGACTTGAGGTGAGCCCATCACCGGGGTGCTCGCGCTGACGCGACTATAGAGGACCTGCATGTGATACAAGCTGCAGTATTTTCCACATTCTAAACACTAATATGGTTTTTTTAATGACTTAAATGCAAAACTTTTCAAATAAACAAAAGAATAAATGTTTGATGCTGATAGAAGATGTGTATTTATTATATTGCGTGTGAAGCGTTAGTTTTGTTGTGCGAATCTTCGTAAATGCAAATGATGCGTCCGCAGAGGGCTGGCGTCCACACATGCTCAAAAGTGTTTTGACCTGCGCAACTATTGTAAATTTTCTCGAACAAAACTCGACATTGGACCACTCTTCTCGACAATGGAACTTGAATTTATGTGTTGAGTCTAGTATTGTAAATTTATTTCAAACCGGTCCTGTTGGGATTTGGATATGGAAAGAAGGTCCAAATATCTACTTTTCTTAGCTCTGTAGCGTTGTTAATATGCTTCTGAACCTACCGTGCTGTGTCTGTTGAAGATTAAACATGTCCAAACGAAATTAAATCTATATCCACACTAATCGTATAAAGAGAAATGGGTTTTATTTTTGTATATTTGTAACGAATAAACTCAAAAACTACTGGATCGATTTAAAAAAATCTTTCACATATAAAAAGCTTTGTTTTCTGGGAGTAAGGATCGGGCAAAGCCACTGGGCGCCTGATAGTATGTATAATAAATGAACAATCAAGGTTAAATCTCTTATTAACTGTTTTGATTGGATGTCGCAAAATCTTATGATTCATCTACCAACAAAAGATTTAACAGTCTATCAGTTAATGGAAGTTCAATATGCCTTTCGGAAACCGGAGGAGAATATTTAAGAGTAATGTTTTGTGAGTGTACTGTGTGGCAATACGTGTGATTTTTGCTACTTGTTTTGTGTAGTAACACGCCTGCCAATCACTATCACCGTCTTGAATAGGTACCTACTTTATTATGAACGTAGCAGGGTTTAATATGCTCCAACAATATCGTCTCGTATTAAAGACAAGCATAAAATCATAAGCCTTGTGTTTGTGGAACAATGTTCTTAAACAGACGTAAATTAACCGTTTCATTGGCCGCGTGAGGCAACACTCGGGCAGTTCGTAAAATCGCAATGACACGACAGTTTATTTGAAATAAATAGCTCTGATATTACGAGCTGACCGAACATGGTGTTATTGCAGAATTGCCGCCAAAAAAGGTTCCAAATTGCAAGGCTGTTGAAATTGTTGAGGATAACGATCACTAGCCTTCACCGGCGGTTTTGCGTTGTCTTTAGTAAGCATTAGTTAATGGTGACATGATTTGCGTTCCGTTAAAGGTAGCTTACGTCGTTCCTATCCAATGCCAGCCACATTCAGGTCGGTCGATCCTTTCGGTCGATCGTGCTGCAGGGAGCCCTACACTTCGTTTGCTTAAGCGTGGTCTCCACTCCAACACGTGTCGGCTCCAGCGGCCATCAGTTTGCCTGGAGACATGACCGGCCAACTTCCACTTCAGCGTACGATGTCGGTGACTCTCGTTCTCTGTCGAAAGACTTCATTCCCAGTTTTGACGAGCAGAGAAACCCCGAGCATCGCACGCTGTTTTTTTTTTTTTTTAAATCATTTATTTAAACGGGCTTTTAAAGGAAAACCTTTATGTCAGCCCTATTGGGCAAAACTAGGGATGCAATACACACAAAAAAAAAAACAAATATCTTCTACACTCCCTAACTACCTAATCTTGAGACAGTTTACAACATATGTATAAACAATCAAGGACTCGGAACAAACAGGTCTCGACAGGATGTCGTGGAACATCCCAATGTCGAGCCTGTTGATTCCGAGGTCACTCATCAGGGTCGTCCTAATCTGAGCATACCGGCCACATTCCACTAACAAATGATATAGGTCCTCCACTGTTCCGCATACTGTACAGTTCGGGGATTCTGACTTCTTCATTAAAAAACTAAATTTGTTTAATGGAATGTGACCGGATCTTATTCTATGTGCAACGACTACAAATTTCCTCGCTATTTTCGACTCTACAAACCATGGTATTGGAGGCGGTTGAGCCTGCAGTGTCTTATACCAAATACCTTTCTCTCTACTTTTAATATCGAAATATTCATGCCAAAATGCGCTCATATCTTTTTTGAATTTGGACAAACATTCTAAATAATCAGGTTCAAGACAACACTCTTCACCACGGTATAAAGCTGTAGACCAGTTCAACGGTGAATGTCCACGTTTCGGCTCTGTGTGTCAGTTATCGTCATGCCATATTTCGTAAAGATTGGTTCACTGGCTAAGCCGTGCATAGAAAATATTCTCGAACCTTTATGTATTTCATGCGAGAGGCTCGAGGTACGAGTACGTACCTACAGTCAAGAGCACATGAAGCTTTACACTTGTAGTGCGAGTCTGCCCTCTAAGCGATTGTAATAAGAACGTTAAAAGGTTTTGGCAATTTTTCCTCCGCCTGCCTGCTAAGACTTCGATTGGTGGATAATCGCCACCATTTGGAGACCGAGGGCAGGACAGTAACTGCACTTGCCAAAGCTTCATAGCCAGCCAGCCAGTTGAGCAACAGACTTTCGCATTTATATTTTTGGCATGATATAAAAAGTGACCGAGTAGTTTGAGATTTTACGTCCCAAACTCGTTAGCCATCGGCCAGAAAAGGCGCGGCCACGCGGGCCATTTCTCAAAATTTCGACACACGCTTTGTCCTTTTATAAAAGTTGTCACCGGCTGAATACGACAAACGATCTATCAGCGAGTCACGCGTCCATATGTGCTGCCCTTATAAGGGCACGGTTTAGCCATATGCCCGCTCCGGTTGGGAAACCTGCGCGGGCACAGATGTAGCATTGATTAGCTGTAAACGGCAATGGATCGCAATCAATGCGCGCATTGAGGCATTTTTGGTCGGTTCAAGCTGTGAAACCTTCGCCACCTTTCTGGTTAACTGAACACGTTTCGTATGAACTTTAATGTGCGAATAGAATGTTTGTATCAGCTCCACCAATGGGTTTATTTATTACACATTGAGTCTTTATTAGGAGTTCAAGCCTTAATTGATTGCTACATACTGTGATTGCCTCAAGTAACTCATTATTGTGAGATCATAAAATATTCTGTATCTGTCTTTTGACGTTGTCTTTAATTAAAACATTATCGACTTGCAAGGCGTCGCGTTCGGTCGTTTAATGTGTTATGCACGAAAAGCCAATTCGTTTTTGCCTGTTTTTGGAATACCACGCGCAAACTCGTGCTTCGATATGGCTTGTTTAATTGGACTTTATCAACAACATCGCAAATCAGGAGCTATAAAATTATATTACAACAATTACATAAATCCAGCGGTTAGGTACCTTCGCGTAGAATCTCAGGTTGCGCAACGCATGCCTTACATGGCATAAGTCGGGCCGGCCGGACCTTCAAGATGTAGGTCGCAGTAATGCCATCTGGTCGAGACGGGACACGGTCGTGTGAAGTAGATTCGGACTTTCGTTCTGTGGATGATTTGTTTCAGGAAGGTATAAAGATCAACAGTCGTAGCTGTAAATTGAATGTTCAAAAAGAAGATTTCAGAAAGCGTGGTTCAGACGGGATAGTCGCATGAAGGAGCATGCTCTAAGGATTCGGTCGGACTTTCATTCAGTCATCTTATCATCATTCCTAATCCGAAATTTTAAGAAGTGGTCTCAATTATTACTATTTATTTTATTAAACACCAAACAAACATTTTATATAGCTAGTGGCCATTTTTTGCATGTGAACCTTGCATTACTAGTTGCAAGTTTTTACTACACAAGTGTCTGAACGCACATTTAATCGGAATAAAATGTAGTTCCTTCTGTTCTGTATAACCATAAGAAGTTAATAAAGAGAATGCTAAAGCCTATTGAAATGTGATAAGTTTACAAATAAACAAACAATTAAACTAGGGTGGTTGGTCAATAGAAAAACGGAATTTCCTGTAGTAGACAGGTTTACTTACTATCTTATGAATCATGGTAAAAAAAAACATTAACTCTGATATTGTTAAACAAAAGTTGTTATTTAGGTACTTAATCTATATATTGTTCTGAACTGGTTTGAGTTCCATAAACAAAAAAATATATTCTACTATGTATAAGTAAGTAGGTATATTTGTCAACCGATGCCTTATAAAGGTCAAAGATAGGAGCAGATATCAATTTGCAAGTATATCAACATCTATGAGTCATAGCTATGTACATCCATATATAATTCGTTATTACCGCCACTGTGATTTTAAATAGTATTTTATTAATACGAGAGATTATATCTTCGAAACGTAATATTTTTTTTTGTATTTGTTAGTAGCATAGGTGAGGGAATATACGTACATCATCAACACGAGAATTGGCGATCTAATACTGCAACTTGGGTTCCAAGCGTTAATTCATAATGTCCTCTTACCAGAAAGAAACAGAATCAGATGTCGATACTAATTATTAAAAAAAAAATAGCGATGTTATGATCTGATTATTAGCCTTGTTTTCCTCTGCTGGATATGTCTCTTCCTATTAACGCCATAATAGCCGGTCCCTCACATCACATCCATCTTTACCACCATCTCCAGGTCATCAGTCCACTGGTCTAGGGGCTGTCCCACACTGCATGAAGCCTCTTATTCAATGGTCGCGGAACATTTGCAACCTCTGCGTGTGCCACACCGAAACGTCGCTATGCATTACGATTCGGGATCTTTTCAGTACTATTTTTATTGTGGTATGGCCAGACATGCTACGAGATGTTCGGGGATACATTTCCCGAGGCATTTAACGCCTAATGTATGCGAGGCTGCTTTGTTGGAAACTCATTACCATATTTCATTACATTAACCATCCTTCCTCGTTATAAGCACACCTGTAGTGCAAGTCTTACGTGATTGGATGACATCACATGTCAGCGTAATGCTAGTCTCATTCCCAGGCATTGTGCGCTCACGCATCCGCGTCTATTGTGATCGATACTATTACTCTCTCTTTGTGATTCACTGGTTTTTCTTTTACCACCTGTTCTTGTTCTTGTATCCATGACCGTTGACAAAAAGTGGTTTGATATGGTTATCGTGTTTCTTTTCATCAGCAACCCGCATCAACTCACTGTTAATCTGCTTTTTCCTTAAATGATGGCTATAATTTGCGCAAACCCATCGTCAAATTAAAAATTTGACGATTTAGGTAAAGACGTAGATTTGTTTTAATCTAATTTAAAAGTGTTATTTGGCATAAAAGCCAACAGAAATAAAATACAATCCAATTGAAGTTCATAGATACAAACATACTCTCATGTCTATAGATCAAGGCCACGGCAACACGTTCAAAATGCAATTTTCCTCAGTTATTAAAAAAGTTGTCTGTGTTCTTTGTTTGATGAATGTTAATGATTCCTTTGTTTCTTTTCAGGTAAGTTGCTGTGGTCGATGATGCATCATTGTACGTGAGGCTGGATTTAATTCTGGTCGAATTCTTTTTAACGACGCGACGCAAGTATGTCTTAAGCCGGTACCTTTTAAACAGTACAATGGAAAGTTTCGTTTTAACACCAATATATTTAGCTGTGTCGACGAAACAGTCTTCAATTACGGGAACCGGTCCGGTCCTCCGGTGCGTTGCCCGTGGCATTTGGATTATGGGTCACGGGTTCGGTATAGGCAGTCTTCGGGTTTTTATTTTATAATAGTTTCTGTAACTGTTAATTAATATGCTAATTCACGTCAAAGTTAGTAGCTGTTTTCAAATCGCCGTCATTCGTTGAAACTGAATTATTGTTAATTGCTTTATTGATATCGTTTTCTATAATAAATTTAATATTAATAGATAAATGCTTCAATACTCTCAGCATAATAGATTTCATCGGCTATATTTCCGAAATCATATAAGAGTAAATTTTAGTTGCTATTTTTAAATTTTAATATTGTTTAACTACTGTTTTACGTATCTTATTCTCTATTTTGTCTCTACGGCTCTCTTGTTCAGCTTACATCATACTTTTATTATCCGTCTTCGTCCCTAATGTCATGGACCATCATCGAAAAAATCAAATTACCCTAAGACTGATCTTAATAATTTTGCGAATAATCGGTCACCGGATCTGCAGTAATTACGTTCATATAATTGTCCGCGTTCCGTTACTGCATCAGCCTCGGCGGTCATTGTCGCCGGGTTTCGAAACGCGGGTCGGAGGTTGTCTGGCCTCTTTTGTGTTCTTTTTTCTTTTCGTGTTCTTTGTTTTCATTTTTTATTGGTCAACTCTGAGATGGTTTTTCATGATCTCTTTGGTCGTCGTATTCACATTTGTGTAGATTGTAATAACATGGTATTGATGTCTTCATTAATTCGTCATTAGCCTATCAGTCGATCACCGTATGTGTCTTTAAGGCGCGCAACTCGTAAATTACGGCTTAATTTATCAATCTCTCATTAGGACAGCAGAAACAGTTAATACTTGCATTTATATTGGCCTAGATGGACAAATTTGAACGAGAGAAGATTTTTTATACCTCGTATCACTATAAAACAACATAACAGCTGTTAAATGTGACTCTGCTAGGTCCACATCCACCCGTTTGGAATTCTAATGCACAGTCCGACCAAATTGTGGCAGACCACCGTCCTGTTGGACATTGGACTCAAGTCAGTGGCAATAAGGAACGGAGGCGAGCTGCTTGTAACTGGATTAGAGCAAGGTGCGTCAAGGACGTTTGCCTTTGGCCGGTTGTTCTAATGTTAGGGTTCTGTCGTAAATATTCACTATCTCCATTTCATTGTCAACATTTCAACACGATTTATGTTTGAATTTTGTAAGAACGGAACCTTTTATCACACTCGTGTTTCATGTTGTTAAACCAGTCTGTGTAGGGATCCTGTAGACGTCCCCCTCCTCCCCCACGACGTCCTCCTCACGCGAAGGTCTGCGCACGCGCCTTCGAAATTTGAATTTTTGTTTCGAATGACAATATGGCTGTTCTGGTACCGGATGCGTGGCATGTTGCGAATAGTTGAATGTTAATTGTTTTGGAGGCTTCATTGGGTTTCTATTACGTATTAGAGTCATTTATATGCAGGGTTGGAAATTATTAAACTTAAACATAATAGCTGTGTGTAAAACGCACAAAGAGCAGTGATAGCCCGGACGGTTAAAGAGCCGGCCGAAATTCAGTGAGGCTCGGGTTCGAATCCTGGCATGTACCAATGAGTTTTTCAAAACTTACGTACATATTTATCACTAGCTCGACGGTGAAGGAAAACATCGTGAGGAAACCCGCAGGTCTCAGAATTAATTCTGAAACATGTGTAAACAGACCCGGTCCGGCGATGGGCTCACCACCTATCACGTTTAGGGGTCCAATGTATCTCGTGAAATGTGGGTATATCCAGTAATGGAATACCTCTGCCTACCCCCTCGGGGATGAAAGGCGTGAGATTATTTATTTTATTTTTATTTATTTTTTTAAAACGCACTTAAAATATATATTTATTGTAGACCGATGAAGTGATGGTGACAATGATGAATGATGATGATGTCTATGGTTATTCGAGGAAACATAAGCTACAATCTCGCACGGATTTTAAACCATTTAACACTCACTTTGCTAGCTCGTCAAGAGGTCATTGACTACATATTTGCGTTAGTTATCTAACGCTAATTAATACGAGACGTATTAATTAGTACAGTTAGGTATTATGATGCGCTCGAGTTTCCTCCAACGAATTTCGTAGTTGTTATTAGTAGTCTTCAAATTAAATTGTATTGTTTAAAAACGTAATGTACCTATAGTATATGAGAGTATGTTAAATATCCATAGTATATGAAATGTATTTGTATGTATGCTATGGATACTTAACATAAACGCATAGACTCGCAACACAAAAATGATCCTTTCGGGCACGGATCAAACCCATCAAGGGTAGTAGGCAGAGCTGTCACGATTGAGAGTAGGTATTATTTCTGTGACTACTGCGGATTTGCCACTATCACTCTTTCTGTGACTGTATAGCGGGTTGGTCACTATCACTCTTTCTGTTACTGTACTGGAGGTTGACTACTTACAATTAATTTTGCAATAGACTTGGTGTCTACGGCCTAGCGATGTCTTGCTTCATCAAAACTACGGCAATATGTATTATAAGTAGCTCTATAATTTAACTTAATCTAAAAAAAGAGTTGCGAACGCATTACATTTGAATACTTTTATCATGTACAGTCAAGAGCACATGAAGCTTTGTAGTTACATTTGTTACATTTGTAGTGCGAGTCTGACCTCTAAGTCGATTGTAATAAGAACGTTACAAAGTCCAATGCGTCAAGCTCCACGTTCTCTTGACTGTACCAGCTATTACAATAACGCAAATCGTAACGAGATAAACATTATAATTTGATTCCGCTGGCCACCCACGGCAGCCGACCGAGGAGCGCGGGTTCAACACCCGCCCCGAAATGTGCGAATGTCATTGTGTACACTTGATAATTGATGCTTCTCCTCCTCAACTATACATACCGAAGCGGTGGTCGCAATGACTTTCAATAAGGGGACTTATAAGCCCCTAAATTGAATAAAAAAGATTTGATGTATATGAGTCTACAAGAAAATTTAATGCCTTTAAAGTGTAAGATGTAACCCAAGAAACTAAACAATGTTATACCTAGTAAGTAAATAACAACCTTTTAGTGTAGACTAATAATAATATGCAATAGGTGACACAATGATTTCAAAAAGTATAATGGGCGGTCTTATCGCTTTATGCGTTAGCAACATTAGAATGGATGTAACTTAGATAAACAGATGAAGGTAGATGGTAAGTACTTATTATTACGTTATAGTTACGTAAAAAATAAATCTCACGCATTCCATTTCTGGACATACCTACCCACTTTGCACGAGATATTCTTTGGACCCCTGAACGTGATAGGTGGTGAGCCCATCGCCGGACCGGGTCTGTTACACATGTCTCAGAATTAATTCTGTCACATGCGGGTTTCCTCACGATGTTTTCCTTCACCGTCGAGCTAGTGATGAATATGTACGTAAGTTTTAAAAAACTCATTGATACATATTAAAAACTACACGCTACGCCAAAGCAATAGACCCACACACAACACAAAACACTACATTCCATCTCGAAAAATGCCTTAAAAGATTATTGCACATCTATTAACTCCAATAACGAGTTAACTATAAAGAATTTGTGGCGCTAATTATTCACAATATAAATTACATGATTGACGCATTCTATCATAATAGTTAACGATCTATAGATCATAGATCACTGTAACGGCGCAGGATTGCGGTCACGCCGGGCCATTGTCTCGTAATGGTCGCAGGCGCAGCGAAAGCGCGGCCTTTAGCACTGATTACACCGTAGAGCTGATGTTATATTGTTTACCGACTTTGAAATTAGAGGTTGGGAGTTTTCACATTGACTGACATTACACTTATAAACGTCAGTAGTCTAATAACAAGGGCCTCTAAACTCGTCAATGGAGGTGGCTGCATGTAAACAGCAGCCTCTATCTGAGGCAGATAAAATCTCATCGACTGTAAATTTAATTTAAATGAAAATGTAGCTCTTCAGCTTAAACCTTTACTGAACCACGAAAAGAAATAAAACTAAAAACACTGACAGAGGACTCCTCTGAGAGGAGTATATCAAAAACTCAAATTACAAAGAACATAAATGACATGTAAAAACAAATAGTTCGTAACACTATCTTTACCGACTAGTTGCTGGTTCCAAATGCAGTGCTAAAAGAATCAGCAACAAACTCAACAGCTGGTCTTTAAACGTCTTGTCTTTCTCATAGTATGATTTAACTGTTTCCCAAGTCTTCACCGAAAATAAAACCATTTATTTTTATTGTGGGACACAATTCACACACGGTTATTTAGTCCCAAACTAGATAGGGCCCGTACTATGGATACTAAAAAACTGATAAACATACTTAAAATAAATATTAAACGCGAACACGAAGCCAACAGACGTGTTCATGGACACAAATGTTGGTCCCGAGCGGGGATCGAACCCGCGACCTCCGACTCAGAAGGCAGGGTCACTACCAACTGAGCCAACAGGCCCATCCGTTCCCTCTAGCTAACCTCATGTGCGTATCACAACCCTAAGTACGTAATTACAGTATCAAGTCAAATAATTACCTGTTCCATAACATGCCTACACGCTATACCATAAATTATAGCTATTACTGCCCCTAGTTTACGTGATAAACAGACGTAACATAGATGCGTATGCAATGGGTATCACGTTGCATCAATCGTAATCTAAGTCTAAAGCAATAGAGTTGGTTATTGTGTCTCTAATAGTAAGAGCTAACAGCCCGTGAGAACTAAATACATGAGCTAATGGTCTAGTAGTGGTTGATCATTAACTCATCGGTCGTGACGTCATCAGAATACCAACGGCGATGGCCGAATTATTGTATTTGCCAGAAAATGTTTATCGTATTTTTAAGCTATTGCATAGCTTCTATCGAGCGAGGGCCTTGAGCGCGGGGACCAAATCCAGAAATTCCGTAACGAAAAAAAACCTCACGCTCCCCACTCCGACGGGCACGGAGGTGTGGCTTGAAGCAGGGCTTGAAAGCGGTTAAGGTTAAGGGTTAAGCTAGCGGTATAAAATTACGGTACCGTTTTGATTTAAAGGTAGAGCCAAAAAGGTAAGAATTGCGGTACAGGTACCGTTTTTTACTAGTACCTCATCGAAATCATTTTCGGTACCGAAAAAACGCGAACGAGTGAGACTTCAGCGCGACGTTGCCAAACCGCTCGGTCGAGGCACGGGCGCTTGCCGCATGAAATCTCATTTCTTGCATATTGCATTATTGTGTGCTGTGGTGACTGGTGACGTGACGCTTATATTATAACTCATCTATTCTAGGTACCTATATAAAAGTACGTTATTTTAGCAAAGTTTTATCGACTGTTAAATACATAGACATAGATTGCACTAATGGGGAAAAAACGTAAAAACGGCCAAGTGCGAGTCGAACTTATTCATTATCTATAAAAGCGGCAAAAAATCACGTTTGATGTATGGGAGTCCCCCTAAATATTCATTTTATTGTATTTTTAACAGATTTCAAAAGGTGGAGGTTTCTCAATTCGTCCGTATATATACCTACCTATATATTTTTATGTGTGTTCGCGAATAATCATGTAACTCAATTTTGAAGCAGATATCTTCAACCAATTGAGCTGAAATTTGGTATACTTATGTAATTTCGGTGACAATGCAATTTTTATGGTATCACCGAGCTGATCTGACGATGGAGCCAGGAGGTGGATATCGCAACTTCTCAATGACTCCTCTTAAAGTAATTAAACGACACAACCCCATCGAGTTTGGGCTCGTTTGATTTGTCTTGACGAGTACTTTGGTGTTAGATGGTAACCAGTAACCAGGGTCTGACGATGGAGCTGGGAGATGGCAATAGGAAATATTTTCCTTCACTGTCGAGATAGTGATGAAAATGTACGTAAGTTTTTGAAAAACTCGTTGATACATGTTAGGATTTGAACCCGAGCCTTACTGATTGTAATCATCTTCATCAGGCTATCACTACTCTTTTTAGTTTGTTTGTAGTTTGTAGGAGTTAAGTTAATAATCAAAAATAAAATCAAATAACTTTTATTTCAGGCCCAAGCTATATTATTGTATATTAATTATTGTTGTTGTTAGTTGTTGTTAGTTCTTGTTGTAGTAGTAGTATTAGTTGTAGTAGTTATAGTAGTAGTAGTTGTAGTAGTAGTAGTCGTAGTTGTAGTAGTTGTTAGTTGTAGTAGTTGTTAGTTGTAGTAGTTGTTAGTTGTAGTAGTTGCTAGTTGTAGTAGTTGTTAGTTGTAGTAGTTGTAAGTTGTAGTAGTTGTTGTAGTTGTAGTAGTTGTGGTTGTAGTTGTTAGTCGTAGTTGTTATTCGTAGTTGTTAGTCGTAGTCGTTGGTCGTAGTCGTCGGTCGTAGTCGTTGGTCGTAGTTGTTAGTCGTGGTCGTATTTGTTGGTCGTAGTTGTTGGTCGTAGTACTCGTAGTCGTTAGTCGTAGTCGTAGTCGTTGGTCGTAGTCGTAGTCGTTAGTCGTGGTCGTATTTGTTGGTCGTAGTTGTTGGTCGTAGTACTCGTAGTCGTTAGTCGTAGTCGTTGGTCGTAGTTGTTGGTCGTATTTGTTGGTCGTAGTTGTTGGTCGTAGTACTCGTAGTCGTTAGTCGTAGTCGTAGTCGTTGGTCGTAGTCGTAGTCGTTAGTCGTGGTCGTATTTGTTGGTCGTAGTTGTTGGTCGTAGTACTCGTAGTCGTTAGTCGTAGTCGTTGGTCGTAGTTGTTGGTCGTAGTTGTTGGTCGTAGTCGTTGGTCGTAGTCGTTGGTCGTATTCGTTGGTCGTAGTTGTTGGTAGTAGTCGTTTATCGTAGTCGTTGGTCGTAGTCGTTGGTCGTATTCGTTGGTCGTAGTCGTTGGTCGTAGTTGTTGGTCATAGTCGTTGGTCGTAGTCGTTGGTCGTAGTTGTTGGTCGTAGTACTCGTAGTCGTTGGTCGTAGTCGTAGTCGTTGGTCATAGTTGTTGGTCGTAGTCGTTAGTCGTAGTCGTCGGTCGTAGTCGTTGGTCGTAGTCGTTGGTCGTAGTCGTTGGTCGTAGTTGTTAGTCGTAGTCGTTGGTCGTAGTCGTCGGTCGTAGTCGTTGGTCGTAGTTGTTGGTCGTAGTTGTTGGTCGTAGTTGTTAGTCGTCGTTGTTAGTCGTCGTTGTTAGTCGTAGTCGTTAGTCGTAGTCGTTGGTCGTAGTTGTTAGTCGTCGTCGTTAGTTGTAGTTGATAGTTGTGAGTTGTAGTTGTTAGTGGTAGTTGTTGGTCGTAGTTGTTAGTCATAGTCGTTAGTCGTAGTCGTTAGTCGTCGTTGTTAGTCGTTAGTCGTCGTTGTTAGTCGTAGTTGTTAGTCGTGGTCGTTAGTCATTGGTCGTAGTCGTTGGTCGTAGTCGTTGGTCGTAGTCGTAAGTCGTGGTCGTAGTCGTTAGTCGTGGTCGTTAGTCGTGGTTGTTAGTCGTCGTCGTTAGTTGTAGTTGATAGTTGATAGTTGTAGGTTGTTAGTTGTAGTTGTGAGTTGTAGTTGTTAGTGGTAGTTGTTGGTCGTAGTTGTTAGTCATAGTCGTTAGTCGTAGTCGTTAGTCGTCGTTGTTAGTCGTTAGTCGTCGTTGTTAGTCGTAGTTGTTAGTCGTGGTCGTTAGTCATTGGTCGTAGTCGTTGGTCGTAGTCGTAAGTCGTGGTCGTAGTCGTTAGTCGTGGTTGTTAGTCGTCGTCGTTAGTTGTAGTTGATAGTTGTTAGTTGTAGGTTGTTAGTTGTAGTTGTGAGTTGTAGTTGTTAGTGGTAGTTGTTGGTCGTAGTCGTTAGTCTTGGTCGTATTTGTTGGTCGTAGTACTCGTAGTCGTTGGTCTAAGTCGTAGTCGTTGGTCGTAGTTGTTGGTCGTAGTTGTTGGTCGTAGTGTCGTAGTTGTTAGTCGTCGTTGTTAGTCGTCGTTGTTAGTCGTAGTCGTTAGTCGTAGTGTCGTAGTTGTTAGTCGTCGTTGTTAGTCGTCGTTGTTAGTCGTAGTTGTGAGTTGTAGTTGTTAGTGGTAGTTGTTAGTGGTAGTTGTTGGTCGTATTTGTTAGTCGTAGTCGTTAGTCGTAGTTGTTAGTCGTCGTTGTTAGTCGTTAGTCGTTGTTGTTAGTCGTAGTTGTTAGTCGTGGTCGTTAGTCGTGGTCGTTAGTCGTAGTCGTTAGTCGTAGTCGTTAGTCGTAGTCGTTGGTTGTAGTTGTTGGTTGTAGTTGTTGGTCGTAGTTGTTAGTCGTAGTCGTTAGTCGTAGTCGTTGGTTGTAGTTGTTGGTTGTAGTTGTTGGTCGTAGTTGTTAGTCGTAGTCGTTAGTCGTAGTCGTTAGTCGTGGTCGTCGTTGTTAGTCGTAGTTGTTAGTTGTAGTTGTTGGTCGTAGTTGTTAGTCATAGTTGTTAGTCGTAGTTTATAGTCGTAGTTGTTAGTCGTAGTTGTTAGTTGTAGTTGTAGTTGATAGTTGTTAGTTGTAGGTTGTTAGTTGTGAGTTGTAGTTGTTAGTGGTAGTTGTTAGATGTAATTGTTAGTGGTAGTTGTTAGTTGTAGTTGTTGGTTGTAGTTGTTAGTTGTAGTTGTTAGTTGTAGTTGTTAGCCATTCTTATACTTATCCATCTAAAATCAAAATCAAGACGAATCATACGAGCCCAAATTTGATGGGATTCTGTCCTTTAGTTACTGAGTTCCTATTGCCATCTTCCATCTCCATCATCAGACCCTGGTTACCATCTAGTACCAAAGAACTCGTCAAGACGAATCATACGAGCCCAAATTCGATGGGATTCTGTCGTTTAGTTACCGAGTTCCTATGGCCATCTTCCAGCTTCATCATCAGACCCTGGTTACTATCTTAAACCAAATTAGTACTAAATTACTCGTCAAGACAACTCAAACGAGCCCAAACTCGATGGAAATATGACGTTTAATTACTGAGTTCCTCCTATAGCCATCTTCCAGCTCCATCATCAGACCCTGGTTACCATCAAGTACCAAAGTACTCGTCAAGATGAATCAAACGAGCCCAAACTCGATGGGGTTGTGTCGTTTAATTACCGAGTTCTTATGGCCATCTTCCAGCTCCATCATCAGATCAGCTCGGTGGTGCCACAATATTGCATTGTCACCGAACTAACATAAGTATACCAAATTTCAGCTCAATCGGTTGAAGATATTTGCTTCAAAATTGAGTTGCAAGATTCCAGCCGAACATACATAGTTACATACATACATACATTGCAAGTTAAATAAAAGCTTTTAATAACATGTCGCTCAACTCGAATTCTCGGTCAAGCCGGCGCGCGGTGCCCCGGCGTTCGGCGTGGTACCTATACCTAAAGAAAACCTTTATTTAAAAATTTAAGTATCGTAAAAAAATAATGGTATCGTTATTTTGCACTACCAGAAAATAGCAGTATCGTTATTTTGCACTACCAGAAAAAAGCGGTACCGTTATTTTAAGATATCGCAATATAAAGGTATGACGTCATACCCCTAACCGTTTTAACCTAAATTTTTTCGGTTATTCAAGCCCTGGCTTGAAGGCCGTGCATTGTCTAACGTCGTTTCTTTTCGGCAGTCTTGTTGATACAAAATGCTATGCAATAGCTTTACCGCGGCAGTCCCCGAGTGCCACACGTCTTTTTTTTTTTATTTAAAGAAAATATTCTAAGTAAACGCGTCGACTCCTCAATTAGTTCTAAAGCTTGTGAAACAGGACCCCAGTTCGACGAAGGACTCCAATTTGGGGCTCCTCAAAATACATTAGTGAAAAGTGGGTACTTCCATCTATAGAATACCTCTGCCAAACACCTCGGATTATGTATTACGTGTCAAAATGTCGAACGTTACAAAATACCAACTAGTAAGAATAGAAATAGACACGTCGTGCTTTGATAACTGTACTGTAATACAGTGCAGTGGACAAGGGTCCGTCCAGAAAGTTATCTTTAATTTTCCTCATCAAGTATTGGACCAATTCGGAGTTTTACCTGAGTAGGTGTCACTTCAAAACAGTTCCTGCGATTAAGGAATTCTGAAGCTCAAGAACTTAGAATCTATGGACTAATCTTCCATTTGGTCTTCCGATGACGTCAATGTAACACAAAAACTGTGGTCCGTTACTTGTTTACGAACACTTTGAGGAAGGAAGTTTGATGTTTTTCAGTGTTCGGTCTGAAATTAATTGCTAAAATCAGATGATTATTAGGTATTTACGAATGATCAACACTGCCTCGTACTAATGCTACCAAGCCTAAAGTTAACAGCATGGACCGAACCCCGTAGGAGACATAAGATTAAAAAGCTACCCTTGAGCTTCTTGCTGCATTTGGGTTGCTGCATTTGGAACCAGCAACTTGTCGGTGGAGATAGGCTGCTGCTTACATTTAGTCAATCTTCATGGACGAGTTAAGAGTGCCTTGTAATATTGACGTTTCTAAAGGTAGGTACCTTTAGTACCTACAGAAAAAAATACTTTGACTTTGTAGTGTATGACGGAAGGTGTCTTAGCCGCTGCCTCTCCCCCCTCTATCCCTCCTTAAGTAGAATGTCATAGGCTGATATAATGATGTAATTCCTTTGTCTTTGCCGTAGCATTAACATGTCGCCAAGCTGCACTAGGAAGTCTACTATAGAGGAAGATCTATTACTGAGTCTGGATTGGCAGTGTGCCTATTAGGCTAGATTGCATTTTAGGTATTCATCAATTGTTCTTGTAAAGCGCTTCAGTAATCAGTAAACTGTTTTGGGGTACTATATAACTTTGTTTTTTAATGCAGCTTTTAAATACATCAAAGTCTGGGCTTCATAATATTCCACTTCTAAACTATTTTCCTGATCTATGAACCTTCCACGCCTCTCATTGTATCAATAAGATGCGCTAATAATAATGCCGCAATAAATATAATATTATAAAACCAACGGAATTATAATTTTAAAACATGCAAAGCACAACAGTGAGTCATAGTAACGGTCGCGGCTTTCTGTCCGCGCCATGTCCGCGCACGCGCATCTACCTAATGGCAGGATGAATCATAATAGCAAGACGTTATATTTTTAAAATTTTGCTTCCTTAATAGTCCACAATGTGTAATAAAAATGTTTTTAGGTCTTAAGAGACTAATCCCAAGGCTTCTTTTGCGGAAAACAAAGTTATTTAGACTTTAAGTATTTATTTTCTAGAAGGACCCACTATTCACCTGTGTTTTTAGGTTTCCTAACGTGACTGGCCTTTTATAATTTAGATTTGGTTAAGCGGTTTACGTGTGAGAATGTAAATACTTGCAATATTTGCAATTACAATATTGTTAGTAGCGACTAGCGATACATTTATATAGGAAGCTTATTTATAAACATTTTAACATACGAATTCAGTTTTTAATGTGGTTTTCCGTAAGTGCCACTAGCTTTTAAATAAAGAAATAATAATAATAAATTTATTACATAAACTTAGTCTAATTACCTAGTCTTGCCATAAATACTGAAACAAAGAAAATCATTTTTTTCTATTGCAAATAGCATTTATTACTTTTACAGTGTGTTAGTTTAATACATAAATATAAAACAATTTAAAATATGAAAAGCTTATTCGAAGTGGTCTCCATTGGCTGCAATACAGTCCTTTAAACGTTGAGGCCAGTTATCAATAGAAGCACGCACTCTTTCCATGGGAAAATTCTTCACTGCCAATCTTACGGATTGTTTTAGGGACTCCAAATTATCATGGCGTTTAGAGCAAGCCATACTCTCTAAAACTGACCATAAATCATAATCCAGCGGATTAAGATCGGGACTAGACGAAGGCCAGTCTTCAGCTCTGATGAAGTCCGAAACGTTCGTTTCCAACCAAGACTGCGTAGACCGAGCTTTATGACCCGGCGCCGAGTCTTGCTGGAAGGACCATTCTTGGTTATTGAACATGGTGTTGTTAAGGGGCTTCACTACCTTCTCAAGAATGGTATCTTGATACACTTGTGCCGATGTTTTGATACCTTTTTCACAAAAGTATGGCTCAGTCACTCCTTCATAGCTAATACCCCACCAAACCATCACGGAAGTCGGATAGTGCCCTCGTTGCACTCTGTCGACTAATTGGGAAGCTTCCTTAGAGCTTTGAGCATAAATACGGTCATTTTGTTTGTTAAAATGTTGCTCAATTGTAAAAATTTTCTCATCCGTAAAAAAAATTTTTCTGTGACCTCCCTTTGCGTACCGCTTCAGTAGTTGTTTTGATTTTACCACCCTATTCTTTTTTAAATTATCAGTTAAAAAATGACCAGTACGTCTCTTATAGGCTGCAAGTCCTAAGTCATCTTTTAAAATACGCGACATGGTTCTAGGTGCAATCTTCATCTCCCGAGATAAAATCTTTTGCTTTCGGACAGGATTTCTTCGAATTCTTTCCTTTACTGCTTTGACCACCTTTTTTGTACGAACACTACGTGGCCGGCCAGATCTTTTTCTGTCACAAACAGAGGACGTCTCATTGTACCTGTTAATAGCCCGGTACACAAACATTTTACTAATACCAAGCGTATGGAGAGTTTTAAAAATTGCATTTGGCTCCATACCTACTTTGTGTAATGCAATCACAGCGATTCGGTTCTCTTTATCACCCCACTCCATTTAAATATCGCAAAATAGTGTACAATGTATTGGCGCCAAAATGAGAAAACACAATGAACAATCATATAAAAATAACAGATTCCAAATTCAAATGTAATATTTTGTTTATTTCTAATTGTAACAGTATTTATGGCCAGACTAAGTATAATGGTCAATAGAGTAAAACTAATTGCTAATTAATTTTAGTGATACCTAAACTATGTAACTAAATACTCGTGTCTTAGGTATCATGTTAGTAACACATTAAAGGGTTAGTACAGAAAAGTTTTCTTTTAATAATAACAATAAATGAGTAAAACTATTTTATATTTACCAAATAAGTTGTAGGACACGACACACGGTTATTTAGTCCCGAATAGTCAGATCCTTTATTATGGATACTCAACAACTGATAACCATACCGAGACATGAAGCCAACAGACATACAGTCAAAGGTGGCCCCGGACGGGAATCGAACACGCGGCCTCCAACTCAGAATTTAAAATTCTGCGTTCGTCATCGCTATTTTGATTAAAGTGTATTTTGCTAACATCGTTTATTACGATGCAAATTGCATATTGTTTAGCATACATATGAAAAGAGTCGACGCACCGAATTCTGCTTTTCGCATTTGCACCATTAGGGCTGTAACAAATCCATATGTGTAATAAAGAAGAATGTCATGACTCACTGATTGACTAATCTATCAATAATAACTCAAACACTGGAAATACGAAGCAATTTTTTTCAGTAGATAGCTTTTACGACATTGCACGTACTAAGAAATGCTTGCATAAAATGTATTCCTACGGGAACGGGAAATAAAGAAATCATGCGGTCAAGCCAGCTAGTCTGTTAATATAACGTCAGGCTGTTATTTCTCCAAATGGATCAATATTTATGCCAAGTTTCTTATTTGTTTACACAATATTTAACCTTACATCCAGGTCTTGCATTTTGAAGATTGAGGATGGTCTTTGGCGTATATTTTGGGATTTCCTCACGTTTTTACAATTTGAAAACAAAGAAACACATTGACCTGGTTGTTTTGGTGTCTCCACTAAAATAACAAAAATCCTGAATCTGTTTTACCTTGTTAATCACGTATTGTCTCGTCAAGTCGTCGAGTCGATTGTTTTTGGCAACCCTATCGACATTCGGGTATATGACACTGGTCATTGTCCGCTGTATGCATAAATACATACATACAGGTATAACTTTGCTGTATGTCCGTTTATCCTTTGTGAATGATAGGTTTTGCGGGTGCACCCGTGTTGGCTAGTTAATAAATAATTGTATTTTTCGGAAGCTTTTACAGGTGGGGAACATATTGCTTGGCTGGGATGGTTTTACACGTTTTTGGTCAAATCTAGGAATCGAACCTGTGCCTCTTGCATGCGAGGCGGGCTCCATTGAACAATGTACCATAGCTCTTGTATGAAAAAGCAAAGAGCCGGTGATTAAAATTAGTTTTGGTGCATTTGAAGAGGTAATTAAGGGCAACTGCGAATTTCGAATAGCGAATGACTCGCCGCCATTACTTATTGTCAAGAAAGCGCGGCAAAAAACGCAAATGTCTTTTGTAAGAAGATATTTCTTGTAGGTATAAAAATGGTAAGATTTGATAGGTCAGTTTATGTCTTAAAGAAGCCTACCGTTGGTTCTTCTTCTAGGCTTCATAACACATTCAGAAGCGGTGGATGGTCAATGAGTGGATTTAAGTTCCAACACAGAATAACAAACTTAAAGTTGGAATGTAAAAAGAAAGAAGAAGGTTTCTGGGCTTGGTATTATCCATTCTACATACTATCCCTCAGGGGGTTGGCTGAGGTATTATATTTCTGGAAGAAGTTACCCCTTTTTAACATTGAATCGTAAAGTAATATCGCCAGACCCGCGTGCTTTTACACATACCTCAGATCCAGTCGCTGGATCAGCGCTTTCCTCACTATGATTTTATTCACCGTCAAGCTAGTGAGAAGTTTGAAAATACTTATTTAAAAAAAACCTCATAACTCTGACTTAGAAGCAGGTTTACTTCCTACAACTTCTAGCACTCTTCATTTTTGAGCGACCTTATGTGGCGATAAGCACAATTAATACGCAATAATCGATTAATACACCTATCTATATTCTATATGTATGTTTAGGTATAAAAAGCATACGTGGCCTCAAGTAAACCCGCTGCAAGCGGCCTTATTTGATTACACTGCAAATTAAAATAAAATTATTCATCAAATAATTGTAGTTCAACAGGTTTCCAATTATTTTTCGCTTAAACTGGTAAACAGCCGTATTTAGGTCGATGATTCAATTAATTTCAGAGAGTAAGTGACGAATTATTTTTATGTAAATTGCGGTCTGTAATTATTACCAAAGAAAATGTGATTCATTTTTGTTTAACTATAATTTTGTTTAAGCATCAATCGGTCTGTTAATTCTGTGAATTGTTTCATCGATACACAGCAATTACAGGCTAAAAATGGAATTTGTTTCTTATTGAAATATAATTTAACATATACATACATTCACGATTTTTTAATTTGTGCGAGTTTATTTTTCAGATACTTTTTTAACACTTGCCTGAAATATGTTATCTACTATGTTTGATTTCATGTTTCCTTCACCGTGGAGTTAGTTGTTATGTATTTGAAAGACTCATTGGTAAATGCCTTGCCGGCTTTTGTGCATGATGATTTCTTCATACAGACCTATCACTGTTTTTAATAATAATAATATAATCTCACGCCTTTTTATCCCCGAGGGGGTAGGCAGAGGTATTCCATTACTGGATATATATATATATATTTTCAATGTTAAAATAAATAAGAGAATGTTTGTCACTCGATTGAATGGAAATGAAATGATCTATAAAAACACTGAACTACATTCACTGAATAAGATAGGCTTTATTGTTATCTTATCTGGAGACCAAGATCTGTTATGTAATAATCTTATTTAACTGTTAGTAAGGTTACAATGACTGGTATTTGTTTATCTTTTATCCTATTTTATTAAATGAAAAAGTATATATTTCTAATAGAGTTTTAGAAAACGATTCTCTTAATTTTGAAATAATATGTATAGGAGTAATTTGAGGTGAAAAATCGATGGCTAGGTCTCATTTCTGGCAAAATTTGTTTTCTGTAAGTCGCAGTGCCGTAACTAGAGCGGTGCCAGTGGTGTACAGGCACAGGGCCCAGGGGATCGATTTTTGAATCTCACCAAGTGACTAATTCTCACCGATGTGAGTGATTTCCGAAAGTTCGTATTTTTGAAACTCATCGGTGACTTACATTTGTCATACCTATGATATCGATTTACGAGTGCCCCTACCCACTCGTAATTGAAATCACCATGCGATTGTTTTTGACAGTTGACGTATGTGACATCTGCCAAAAGTGCCAAAGTATGTTTTTTGGAAGAATTAGCAGCGGGGCTCGATTGTAATATTTTGTGATTGCGACGATTTATTGAAAACAGCGTGTGACTTTCAAAAATACGGCTTTTGGATAATGGTGATATAAAAGTCATCGGTGATAATTTTAGTCACCGGTGATTTTGATATCACCAGTGAGATTCAAAAATCGCACTCCTGATCCGTGACCAGATCAGGACCAAGGTTTTGGTCATGCATGTAGCTAATAGCATGTATACAATACCTATTATTTATCGTGCGATAAGGATGTAGTTGTAGAATCACCCTACTTGCAACAGTATAGCAGAGCTGATATATAAATGTTTTTTTCAGTAAAATTTTTTGTCACAGCCGGGCAAGATTATAAGCTAGTTTAGCCCTAGTTTCGTTACTGCTCAGTCGCCGAGATGCTAGCTAAATTATTATTTTGGTTGAGAGGCTTTTAGGTAAATGCAGAGTAATTACGACAAAACCACCTCATGACTCACGCAGCAGTTATGCTGTTTTGATGCATGCCTCATCTGGGTCAACACAGCTCCTTTGCTTTGAGTCATCGTTTGAGGCATCGTCCAGGTAGAAGCCTTTCCCCTTTCATATTAAAACTGCAATTTGACACCGATGTTTCTGTTTGCAAAGAAATTAATACTTAGTTACGAATTACAGGGAAATCCTAATGATATGATGATGTCAGTGTAGTTTTCGAAACCATTTGCCAATCAAATCACTACATAGCCACGGGTTCCTGTAGATTGTAAATAAAATGAACTGTAGCTTTATAAAACGCCTGTACCTGTAATTTTATCTAGTATTGCTGTTTAATTTATCAGTATTGCTGCTTTTTTCCCCGTAAATTGTAACCTGTAGCTTTATAAAATAGGGGTGGTAACGGGGACGGCAACCCCAAAAATTAAAAAAATTAAAGAATCAAAATCTGTTTTTTGGATTAAGTCTAGTTTACCGCCATAAAATATTAATATTTATCACTACGTATACAACAAAGTCGCTTTCTCTGTCCCTATATCCCTATGTATGCTTAAATCTTTAAAACTACGCAACGGATTTTGATGCGGTTTTTTTATTATACAGTGTGAGTCTCCATAAAGTGCACATATAAAAATGGGTGAAACTAGACACATTTTTATCGACGGAAAAAATGTAAAAAAAAATCTGAGATTTTATTTTTTTATATTATATAGATATTTTTTTCTTTTGATTACTTACTGTTGACTTTATGTAAAGAAATATAATAAAAACAGTAATGATGTCAAATAACAGAAAATACTAATAAAATAAAAATAAAACCCAAAAAACGGTACTAAGACATAATAAAATGGGACAATCTAGAACGAAGCGTTGAATGGTGCGCCTGGAATGACTTAGTTCAAACACTCATAGTAAAAGTTTTGATATGGATAAAGATACGGGGTTTTTGTTTTTTGAAAGGAGAAAAAATCTCAGTTTTTTTTTATCATTTTTTCCGTCGATAAAAATGTGTCTAGTTTCACCCATTTTCATATGTGCACTTTATGGAGACTCACACTGTATAGAGTGATTCAAGAGGAAGGTTTTAGTGTTAGCATTGCACTCGTGCGAAGCCGGGGCGGGTCGCTAATATTTCATATAAAAATATATGCACACATGCCAGGGCTGAGGGGATGACAGACGTATTCTATTCCTGAAAGGACCCTTAATAATACATAATGCTTGTAGAAATGCAGTTATAGAGTTCAAATTCAAGTTTCTTCTCATAGCACTATCCTCTCTACTTAGTAATAAGTTCATGAGTAAATTAAAACCATCTATAACTTTGTTTAATAAACATGTTTTAATTTTCAAAAATGTCGGCAATTATACTCAACCAAACAACTATGTATTCTACGCTCTCCCAAACGATACTTTTCTGTTTCTGCAGTCCTTTAATTGCAAAAATATTGAAAACTACGCGTCTTACTACGAGTCCCCTTTAAGGTGTTGCGTCACACTTCCCGCTTTAATGATTTCCTAGCAACATTCAATATACATCACGTGACTTAACTAAAGCTTTCAATCCTGTACATCGTTCTATTCAACTCACGTTTACGTTAACGTCCAAAGCCATTTGAGGCCATAAGGTGACTAGGATGATGCTCTTGTTGCCTAATACCCGACTCAATAGGGATGACATTCTATTGAAGATGAATCTTCGTTGCAAAACCTGTTTGTTTACTACTATAATTGGTTATATCTATCTACACATATAATATAGTTGTAACTGGCCGATGTCTTAGATATTTAAAATGAGGGTTCTTTTAACAGCAATAAAAGAGAAAACTATTTATTAGAACTTTTGTCTGTTTGTCGGTATGTTTGTACGCGCATCACGTAAAAAATACAGATGCGGTTTTCAGTTTTTATTGTTGTAGATCTAACTTGAAATCTGGCAATATTTGCCACCAATAAACCGAGTATTAGGTACTAGCTGTTCCGCGCGGTTTCACCCGCGTAGTTCCCGTTCCCGTGGGAATACGGGGATAATATATAGCCTATGTTTCTCAGTGATGATGTAGCTTTCCAATGGTGAAAGAATTTTTAAAGTCGGTCTCGTAGGTTTTGAGTTTATTCGTTACAAATATACAAAAATACAAATCTTTCCTCATTATAATATTAATGTAGAGTGTTTTTTCTAACTGGGTGAGTTTGCGGGCAATGTCGCGGGAAATGGCTGTTATTCTATAAAGTTATTGGCCTTATCTCGCATGCAACTAATCACGGAACTTACAATGTACGACGCAGCAGGTCAAATTCCAATTGACTTTGTAGCATACGTTTTGGCCGTGTGTGGTCCAGGGCACTAAACATTGGAATTTTATTGTGGACACTTTATGGTGTGTCGTGGTGGGAATTCAAATGCGTGAACGCATTTTGAATGTGTACACCCGAGGGCTTATAGCAGATGTCGTTGGTGGAGTTGCAATGACCTTGAATTAGATAACCCCAACAATAAAACAAAAAAATATATATTTTGAGGTCATAGTTGAGGCATTCCTTATGTTGGTGTGGTGTGGATTGTATGGGTGGTTGCTTGGATGGAATGATAAGCTCACAATATTTACTATTTTAGCGCACTTTTAGTTTGATAGCAGAACACTTGAGGACAGATAGAACCCTTAGTAACAACTGCAGACCAGACAACTAGCTAACCATTAAACAAAATAATTTTATCTCGTACCCATTTCTATCGAAACTATCTATCAAATACATACATACATAAGACTCACGCCATTGTCCCACAGAGACGATGGATCGCCACTTTGATCGATCTCTGCATACTTCTTTCGCTTCCTTCACATCCATAAGCCTTTTTATGCACGCTCTTTTATTCTTCGCACTCCGGACCCCAGCTTTCTGAAGGATGTCACTTATTTGATCCGTGAACGTCCTTCTGGGGCGTCCTCTTTTCTTGCATCCTTCAACATTCGCACAATAAATCTTTTTCGTTACTCTTCTTTCATCCATACGTTCTACATGACCAAACCAGCGTAACATACCCTTTTCTATCCTTGTCACTACATCTCCTTTACCAAATAATGGTCAAATATCAAGTTTGTAGGTGTAAAGTGATGAGTGCGTGAGACTGCTAGTACATATTTTCAGTGCCTCTTACACCCGGGCGGGTGTTTTGGTTTTTAATTTAGTTAGGTTTTGCATAGTGCTCTATTATATCCGTTTTCATTTGAGTTGTACCATGTCGTAACATAAATTGGCAGATTGAGTCGAACGTAAATCCAATCATCCATTCCATTTTACGTTATTGCAAATCAATCGCATGAGACTCCTTTCGTTAAGATGTTTTCTACAGAACGTCTTAACATTAGAACGCTTTCTCATAAATCTTGAATCGTTGATTCAGTACTTTTAATGTATACTAAGAAGAGAGTTATTAGGCTGTATGAAGTGTTTTTACGTTTTCCACTGAGTCAGACGTGTTGAAACGTCGGATGTAGAGGCTGCGTTTGGTGCGTAACCGTGACGCATCGTACATACTTCACCTGTGATCAATTTCACTTGAAATTATTTGGTTTGAAGTTAAAATGCGGACAAGTTGGATGACGCTTTCCGTTTTGCGGGTTTTACCATATTTAGTCATGATCAGAAAGTGGTTGAAGACTATATGCTTTGTTAGTCAGATAATAGGACTTCTTTCGTCTCGGAAAAATCAACAGAAAAGTACATTCCAAACAAATAAAATAGACTGTAAACTCGTACCATTATAAAGACAAATCCGTAAAATGAATACTCGGGACTCGAAGAAAAGAAACTGAACAAAATGATACTTTACTACTTTGCAAATAAGTGTTTAAAAAATCTCTTCTAAAGGTCTGATCTTCTACTAAAGGTTCTCTGTCTTCTAATCTAAACATACTTACCAGAAAAACGAGGTATAGCAATTCGTCCGACTCTCTTAAAATTTGGCAATGCTGGTGCGGCACTGAAATCCAATTTATCGCGTAACCAGGATATAATACTTATTGAAGAGTTTTGCAGTAAGTTCAAAAAATGTAGCTGACAAAACCTCCAGTGTATTGCGACAATACAAAAGACTGTATACATATACTGTACACGTTCTATGTTCCGTGTATATTATTCTATGTGAGGATGTATCGAGGAAGAGTGTATGGGCAAATCCGGACTGGACCGGTTTAGCGTCAGACCGGAAAATTGGGCGACAGTGCGACGCCGGGCACTGCATTATTATATTAGCTGAAGGCGTGCCTGTAGATAGCGTATAATTATGTAATGCAACCTTGATTTCTACCTAATAGTATAAATGCATCTGGTTTGTTACTCCGCATTTCAAGGTCATGGAATTTTGCATACGGATAATTTATAATCTTGAGAGAACGCAGGCTTCTATTTCTCAGTCAGCCGATCTCTTAACAGTTTAACTTCGTCAACCACAATACGTGTAATATACATAATAGAACTTGGGACTCATTTCACACGGTTATTTAGTTCCACCCTAGGCAGAGCATGTGCTAACTACATATTAAACACACGAAGCTCATAAATATATTCACGCAAAGAAATGTTCGCTCTAAGAGGAAATAGAATGCGCGATCTCCGACTGAGGCGCCAGGACCATCAAAACAGTTCAAGAATAGTCCACATAATATAAACCTGTATAGAACAAAATGTCTAATATTCGATGTAATAGCGCCTCCCGAATATCGGAGCCCTCCCGTGAGGTCGACAGGTGGAACCTCTCCCCTGGCAGGTGCAACGACCGACCCCGGCCCGTCTGTCGGGGCTTTCGATTTGTGACCGAAATTATTTATGTATGGAATCCACCGTTGCTCCTTCAATACAGCAAGGAAAATTTCATATTTCTTTCATCGCTATGTTGTTAGACTCAAAATATACGCCAATTTCTAGATATTCCAAACGGTAAAGTAATTTTTAAGATCCATCTTCTAACTTAGGAGGCACAATATATTATTTGTAATAGATTAATTCAATTGTCAGTGTTCAAACGTAAGAAGCGTATCTATTCTTTCTTTTCTAGTGTCTTTTTCTTATCCTACAATTAATAGTCATAATAGCAATGCTATTAAAGTACGCTTTTCAAAAACTTGCTGAAGCCGAAAACTCCGAATATAAGTCAAAATACATTATTCATCATCAACATTCACATATACACGTACCTGTGGACACTGGACAGTCGCGTTACATCAGCATCTAATCTAATCTTACGGGATTACGGCAGATGATTATGTTTATGGCTTAGGCCGTAAACAACTGGACCTTCGGATTCCGGTCTGCCTGTTAAACTATGATGTTTAATGACTAGCTGATTAGTAAACTCGAATGTATTGAGAAAATTGGAATTGGATGATACTTGTCTGTGATTGAAATAGTGGCAAATGGTGACGATGGATTTATGGTTTATGCAGATGAAGATATTAAGAAACCCAGTCAGTGATAAATCGTCGGCATTTAATTTGACGGTTTTCTGGAACATGAAAAATTGTTTCACGATATGATGATGGTAGAGAACTTAAAATAACCTACAATAGCCATTGAGTCGTAAAATATTAAAAAAAAATGCTTTTGTTGCCAATGGTTTAGAAAAAGGTCAAGATGTATGTACTTAACAAGTAAGAAAATTAGGAATGACAAAATCATCAATCCAAATCGCTTTTGTGTCCAAGCCGGATACGTATACGAAAAATCTCAACTTAATTTGTAAATATTTGCAACCTGGCAAATAAACTGTTACTATTCTACCATTTTCGTCAGAAAAGTTATAAATAAAACCCTAAATCTTAAACTTTCCTTGACCTTAAGACTCATTGATGATCACTTACCCAAGAGCAGAGCTATCTCAAGTCTCAACGGCCGCGGCGATACGCGCGTCGAGCCTGCATCCTGCGCGTACGCAGTTGAACGAACCGCGATAATGCCACTATCGCTGCTAATTGAAATTGTTTTAAACAACGCCTTTTATTTTTATCTGTAACTAATTTCAAAGGATGTCTATGTAGAACACTTTGATGGTTCTGTCGGCAGTTGTTCGTCGATAAAGAGTTTAATTGCTTCATTCGCATAAACTTATTTTACTAATGACTGCTTTACACTGTTTAGTAAAGTTGCTTAGTAGATTATTGTTGATTCCCCAATAAAAAGTATCCATATACTCGTTTATAGAAGCAATGATCAAAATATCAAAACAGTGTGTATTGCAGCCATAATGTTTTTTCGTATGACAATCGATTATGTGATGTTGTTAAGCCTTTCAGAGTTAAATTTCAAGTGAGGATAATTTCAAATTATTCATTCCAACCGTTTTATATGACTTTCCCTGTGTACTTTGACCGTTTGCAACTATGACTGTCTTCGAAACTTCATCTAGCTGTCTGATTCACAAGTCATCTGACCTACAATGTGTTGGAACTATCAATTGCATTTGATATCCCTGTAACTGCGTATTTGCCGGCTATACAAAGACTTGATTCAAGTCACGATCCATTTGAGATAATATTTGTTTCGAATTATTTGCCTCTGGTGTGGGTGTTTTATTTTACTACTACTGTGTATCTTTTAAAAAACGAGACCTTTTTAGCCATTTGAGGCCGTAAATAGGCGTCGTCCATGTATGATCCACCGTCAGCCTCAACCTCAGTGCTTATTTGGAACTTTAAAAGCTTGAGGTTAACAATGGCTGTATTACCCTCCATTACCTTTGGTTCATTGGCTCTATCATAAAGTTGTCGTTAACATGAACACAGTACACAATTAAATTTAAAATGCGTCCGCCTGGCGCATTTTGGCAATCCGTCTGTCAAAGGAATGCAATAACAAGCTGTACAAATATTTCATTTTAAAACTTATTTACTTTTTAAGCGGTGGGCTTTCGCTGAGTTACGGTAATTCTTCCATTTTCCTGCGACAATGTTAAGAAAATTGTAGATAATATAAATTCCAATCGTTTTCCTTTTGTCCTTTTCCCATTATTTGGACCCTAAGTTACGATATCCCTATGGGTATCATGGGGATAACGTAGGAACATAGCTTTTTTTTCTAGCGGTCGCCTGGTTGATGCCAATCGTCTCGGAAAAGAATATTTGTCAAACACGTGTGTGTGTGCTTGCTTGCAAACATCGATATCTTGTGAAACGCCCATGTAGATCCGAGGAATTCTTTTCATAGTAATCCATTTGTTGCTTTGAATTAATAACACTGCGGAGAAATAAAATCTTCCTGTCCACAAAAGTATTATTACCTATTATTAGTAGTATCACGGTTTTGACTTATGGCGCCCCAAATGAACCTGTCAGACTACCATCAGATAGCTCAAATGGAACAATAAAAAATAAATCATGTTGACGAATTATTCGTACTTCCGAAACGGGAGGCGCGTGGGCACCGTATATTGTGATTCAATACGGTGATGATAATTGATAGATACAATATTTGATTTGTCTGGCTTTTGGACTTGTTACCTATTCGATAAAGTTGCAGTCCTGCAACTGTTCTCTTGATACAGCTAGACACGTAAATTTATGTTCCTTTTAAAAATCTGATCTCTTGCGAACCCATTAAATGGTCATACAATGGAAGAACAGACACAGATAGGCAACTTAAGTAGTACTGGTAAGAGATGCCCAATAATACCTAACAGACAAACATGTTCATCACTAACAGTGCTATAAGTGCGATCGTCTCTCAACAAGGAACCCTGAAGTAGGGTTCTTGGTTCTGAGACATGTGTCACCATCACGGTCTGGCGATAGGCTATAATACTAAACTATAATATGTCTCCGCACTTGTTTATTAGGGCTTTTTTTACAACAGAACGTGTTACCAAAGTCGCAACATCAACTCAATAGTATTGCTTCATCGCTAAATAGTTTAATCTAATCGACGACAATTCGATCACCGCGTTGATCAATGAGTCATCTGTCCCAATCATTTGTTTCCCATTTCAACATTTCTCCAATGCCTTGGTGTCATTTGTGCTGTTTTGAATCTTGACACAGGTTTGAACGTAAGTGTTTCACATTCGTCGTCAAGAATACAGGCATTGTGAATTTCGTTATTTGCAGTACCTTATGAAGACATAATTTCCTGGCCCTTTTCCTATTAAATAGGGTCGGTGCAGTAGTCTTCTCCTTCCATTTCTATCTATCAACCGTCGTATCTTTATTCACTTCCTTCTTGCCAATATCATCCTTCACACAATGCATCAATCATTTCTTTGCTATGCCCCTCTTCCTGTAACCTTCCATATTCATACTAAGCACTCGTCTTATAACATTACTCTCATCCCAGTTCCTTATGAAGAAACAAAACTTTCGCATTCATAATGTGAATAAAAACTGTTAAGTAAAACGTCTTTTTACGGTCTATTAAAGCCTTCATTTAGAGCGTAGCCAAATATGTCGTCTCATGATCTATTGTCACTTTCTGCCTTAAAAGGTCTGCCTCGCATATAAAAGGTATACACTGTAAGCGCTGAGGCAGATTGTTATTGCTCCACTCTTCGCGTCATGTTTTCTTTTCCCCTTCTATTTTTCCAAAATTTGAAGATTTCAATTCATTTTTGACAAAGAATATGGAACCTATTTTCTTAGTCCACATTCTCATTATAACTTTATCTGTCTCTTCTAAATTTACCGCTTTTAAAAATACAGTTTTATACAGTAATTCTGACATGTATAGTTTTGTAACATATTTTTAAATAAGTTCAGTACAAACTACTTTTTATAGAGGCACAACCATTGTACCTATCCGTATATCATACAAGACATAATACTTCTACACATTAATATATTTTATACATTCGTTGTAATACCATGAACTGTACCCTCTATAAAACACTTGAGACGTGTAAACAGATCTCAATCTTCACTATACTATATCCATACTGGTCTTTAAAGGTTATAATGTTGTATGAATATGTAAAATGTACTTATGAGGCAGTGTGGGTTGTATGTATGGCTTTACCTCATCAGATATCGGTATTTAGGTTTTCTTATAATTAAAGGTTGTTGCAGGTCCCGTGGCGGATTTAGACGACTTGATACTTTTAGCGTCTTATACTCGTGTTATTCATTCTACTAACATCAATTAGAAAAACTAAAAAGTGTGTCTAACTGAGGATACAATTGAATATTGTATCTGTGTATCCCACATAAAATGCAAAAGTGAGTTTTTTTAGTACTACTTTAAAGCAGCAATGGAGCAACGGATCTACTTGAGTTTTGCATAGATATAGTTGGAAAACCGCTTAGTGAAATATGGTACTTTTTATCACAGAACACCGGCAAAGTCGCGTACCAAAGCTAGTCTAGCAAACAATAACAATATTATCTTGTATTACAATGACTAGGGTTACAAAGCTTAATCATTACCCACTATGATAAACTAATATTCCATACGTCTCAGCCCTAGTAACACTCTACGTGCCTAATGTGCAGTAATTAAAAGGCGCGGCCTTGCCTCCGTTTGCACAGATGCGTGCGCGCACTGACTCAGCGCCTGCTTGTATGGCTAGGTTAGCTTATGGCAGTATTTAGGGCGGAGATGGAATACTTTCATGGAAACTAACAGCCCGCATGTCGGTGATATTATACTTTTAACTGTAGGTATACTATGATACCTATACTACTTTTAATATACTGCTTGAATGTAATAAGTCTGCTGTTTCTTAAATGTAAAGTTATTTCAGGTTATTATAAATATCAATTTTATAAATCAGGCACGACGTAAACTACTAAAGTGCCTATTCCCATTCTATTTCCGATCTATTGAAAGCGATGGGACGAACAGCTTGCCATACCAGATCGTCTGTTCATCTTGACTTCTATAAAAATTATTATTATAATAAAAATAATTAATAAACATTGTATTCAGAAATGACTAATATTGCATGCGTCTCAAAAAACTCAAAAAACAAATGAGTCGTCAAACCACAACTTGCAAACACAATATGGTGATCAATTGCACTCGTCCGGCCGTGTCCTAGTATCGTTTATTATTGGAACAGGAACATTTTCTAAGAAACAAATGAATTTTAAAAACAGACACAAAATAATAGAAATAATAATAATAATAAATTGTGGGACACAATTTACACACCGTTATTCAGTCCCAAACTAGGCAGAGCCTGTACTATGGGCACTAAACAACTGATAGACATACTTAAATAAATATTAAACACCCAGACACGAAGCCAACAGACATGTTCATGCACACAAATGTTGGCCCCGAGCGGGGATCGAACCCGCGACCTCCGACTCAGAAGGCAGGGTCACTACCGACTGAGCCAACAGGCCCGTCAAATAAATCCTAACTAACCTAAAATGAAGACGGAAGCACGCCACGATATGCCCAAATAAAGTAATACCATTCAGAAACCATCCAACCGCAGCTTGAAATAAATTAAACTTTACTAGTAGGTAACCTCGTCCCGATGGCAACAAACACTCGGTTACAGTATGAGCTCATTTAATGCGGAGTTAGCATTATTATTGAAAAAAAAAACATGATCGTGCAACACAAATTATGCGTGCACAACAATGTTCTGTTGTAGAACTTTGTAACTCCGTTTGAGAAAATGGTAATTCAGTATTCTAACAATAATGCATGATCAACCTTCAAGGACGAATCACCACCCTCTAAAAACACTAATGGATTTTGTGAAGGATGATATGTGCAGGAAGTAAATGTAGATATGAAGGTAGAAATGAAATAGTGAAAGGAAAAGTCACAGCCGACCCCAAATCATGGAAAAAAGGCAAGAAAATAATGAGCAGGTCTCTCTCAATCTCCAATCGGTGCTTCGCAACTTCGTTTCTTGGAAAATTATTAATATTATTCCAAGATTATTTTTTGTATTTGTCCTTGTAAGCCTATAACGGTGCTCTGCAAGAAATATGTGCACTCGTGGACTATCATACGCGTAACACGATCCATGCTGGGCTTCTGTAAATCAGAACTCTTTGCGAAGCGTCTTCAGCCTGAGGCTTCTAGTATGAATGAACTTCAGGTCTTCGGTATTAAGACCATCTTCTCCTAATAATTGGCTCAGAGTCATGACGCCCAAAAGCTTGTCTGTAGATACGGAATGATAAGACCGATTTTGAGTTACAACTTAATTAATGTAACTGCGATTTTTGTGTAATGTATTCTCGGCTTCAGATGATCTCACACGGTCATAATGTAAGTAATGTCTATGTTGTCATGTCGTATTCAAGGTTGATATCGAAACCGATTTGAAGAGAACTAAATAAAGCCATTTGCAGATATTATTGGGATTAAGAAAATATTATCTGTAAAGTTCCTCAACACTGGCTGGATGAAGGAAAACATCGTGACGAAATACGCAGGTGCAGAGTTAGTTCTGATGAAGCATGTGTAGCACCCTGGTCTCATCACCTGTCACGTTTAATATACCGATGAAAAATTCACATTCAGTTGGTATGGTGTATGTATACAATTTTATCTTACGTAAGAAATGATTTAGCGTTGTACAGACTCGAGTATAACCTTGAAAGCGTTTTATTACCTTTTGCTCTTCCAATGGACAATATCTTTTATGTTGTACAAAAGCAACTAAAGATATTCGTTCAAAAAGAAACTCTTGACTGAAATCAAATAGCGATAAAGTATGGACGGCTATAACTGTCGATCGCGAGGCGATCGCATGAGTCAGATGGCGATTTTGCCGCGTACGATGCGTGTACGCACTATGACACATAGTGACCCAAAGGTGTGTCGTATTGTGCTAGGAAGGTAGAAAGGTACTTGTCTTTTAATAATAGTAATAATTTGTAGCCTCCAAAAGTACAATAATTATTTTACCATAGTGTAGGTATATGGCACCAAAAAGATTTAAAATATTACACACCTTCGAGAGCAAAATGTGGTAGGATTTTCAAGACAACGTACAAAATTTTCATCATATTCATAAGCTATGTCGAAGCCATTCAATCAACACATTATTATGAGGGCCGGAGTGACCCGGCCATATATGGAAGGCTTCTCATGGAAACTGTGTCGAGATTGGTTGACGGCTTTCACAGCTGGCTGGTTGACCATTGCGACATTTTTGTGCTCTATAACTTGTACGGACAGCAAAAAATAACAAGTTTAACCACTGAGCTGAAAATTGGAATCCGCTGAACAGGTCTTCATGATATTTGGCAGGAAGATTTTTGATGCCCTTAGGCGGAGTCGCGGGTAAAGCTAATCTATATTACACAAACAATAATTGACTAACCAACTGATCTATTGACGCACAGCATCATCCATTGGGTCTAGGGAGCTGAAAAATATCTAGTTTTTTACGACACTCGCGAATCAAGAGTTTCCGAAATTTCCGTAGGAACTGCAAAAGCGAAATATGTGAGATCACGCCTCTGAATATCTACAAGTATATAAAATACATTATGAAAATACATTATGATATTAATAACAGAACTAGAGTCTGGTCTTTCCTCAAATAGGAGGAAGTATGGGCATAATCTTGCGGGCTCGCAGCGGATTATGTTAAAGGACAATGTGTCAAAATAAAGGTATTTGATATGGCTACAAGAGACACAACGAAAACCGGAAGCAATTGTTTAACTTACCTATCGAAACATTAAGGAGAGAGTTGAGATTAATAAAAACTATGTTATTTAATAAGAATGACATAAACAGACAAGTCAGACCCGGTCCGGCGATGGGCTCACCACCTATCACGTTTAGGGGTCCAAAAAATATCTGGTGAAAAGAGGGTATATCCAGAAATGGAATACCTCTGCCTACCCCCTCGGAGATATACGGCTTGTGATTATTTATATATGTGTGAGATAATATTCTAGTAATAAGAGCAGTCTAAGGTGAAAAGAAAATGTAATTTAGTACATAAGTAAAATTAAAAGAAAAATAAAAGTCTCTGACCTCAATGTCAGGGGTTCAAGCACAACGCCCTGTGATGGCGGGTATCTTTGAAAAAAACATTAAGGAGTTCGTGATAATAATGCTACTAAAGCGGTATTTAACCCTTAATTTGTATTGGTAGAAACCTGTTTACAGATAGGTTATCGTTAAAAACCTCCCAACGTTATTGAAGTACCTAATTAGTTTTACATAGAAACTTGTTTCTTTCCTCTTATCGCCCATACCTACTGCTTCCGCTAGGTAAAACGTCTTTATTGTCGTTTAGTTTAAAAAAAAATCATGAGCAGCTCTTTCTTTCATCATTTATTTCACTCTATAGGACCTAGAGTTCACAGCACATTACCCGAGTTATACAAGAAAGAAAGAGATAAAGATAAAAGTTTTGGTGAACAATCACTACACTGAGAAATGTCACTCATACGCACGCAGTGAAATGGTATTTATTTGCCTTGATTTTGGTGCAGGATCAGAGATCGATGACATTTTGTTGCAGAGTCCGGCAAAATCTGTCTACTATGACGCGACGTGTCGCCTGTCGACGCTCTTTGTTCTAGTGTGTTCCAATGTATAAGATATATTACTGTAAAGTTTCATCAAAAATATTCAGTAGTTTTTACGCGAACCAGTAACAAACATACATCCGTACATCTTCAGAAACTTTCGCGTTTATAATATTATTAGGATAGATAGAGTCGAGACTGGTTTCCTATGCGGCGTCTTCTATCAAAGTTATCTTTTAAATACTGTCATGTGTAACTTTCGGGTCAGATGCAAATTGATTCCGAGGTTGTCCGCAGTATCAGAGCTATCACCTTATCAGTTATGCGCCGTAGATAAGCTTTGATGTCGGCGACTGCGCAGATACGTACAGTCAAGAGCACATGAAGCTTTACACTTGTAATGCGAGTCTGACCTCTAAGGCGATTGTAATAAGAACGTTACAAAGTCCAAGTGGTCAAGCTGCACGTGCTCTTGACAGTAGCATTAATCATGAGTAAGCAGACCATCTGGTGGTTAACAAGAAACTGATCATAACATCGTCACCAAAAGCGGAGCAATTGGGTAGTTGACAGCATCGAAATTAAATAGCGAGTAGTCATACATTAAAAAGATTATCCCAAAACACCTCAAAATATGTATTTCGATTTTCAATTTACAATTATAGCAAATTTAAAAAAAAAAATCAATCAAAAAAAGTGCTGCAATTAAGTACTACAAACTATGACGTCACGGTTTGCTATTTCAGTACATTTTCCATAGTAAAATTTCGTTTTGACAGATCGTAAAAAGTAACTGATTTGACTAGGTAGGACACAACCCTATTGCTTTGACCGGGAGCCTTAGCACCCAATTCTTTGTTGGCTCTGGTTGGGTGTCGAAAGAATCCGTCCTAAACTGAAAATACCAGAAAAAATGACAAAATGGGAGTCGGACTCACACATTTGTTCCGTACCACCGTACTATAATGAAACACGTTTCTTCCATGAGGACCCTTTACTTTTTTACTGATTACTATAGTATATGGCCGCTGTGCATTAGCACACCTGTGAACACTAATTTAATATATAATTATCTATATATATAAAGAGAGAAGTCCTGACTGACTGACTCATCAACGCCCAGCCTAAACCCTTAGACCTAGAAAGCTGATTTTTTTACAGCTATTGTTTTTAAGACGTAGGCTAGCACTAAGAAAGGATTTTTCGAAATTCAACCCTTAAGGGGGTGAAAAAGGGGTTGAACGTTTGTATGGAAAACCTTCATTTTTGGGTGTATCAATTCGAAACTTTGTAAAAATACTCTTTAAAACCAACAAAAAGAAACGTATTTCTTAATTTTTCAAAAAACCCCCCATAAGGGGGTGAAAGAGAGGGATGGAGTTTGTATGGAGACGTGTTGTTTTTTACGTCTATCAACTTGAAACTTGGCACAAATACTTTTAGAAATAAATGAGTAGATGCGTGTTTTTGGATTTTCCGAAAATCGTCCCCTCACGGGGTGAAAGTAGGGGTTGAGTTTGGAATGTATGAAAAACCTTCATTTTTAGGTGTATCAATTCGAATCTTTCTAGAAATACTCCTCAAAACAAACAACAAGACACGTATTTATGGTTTTTGTAAAAAACACCCCCTAGGGGGGCGGAACGGGGGGTGGCATTTTGTATAGAGACGTGTTGTTTTTTACGTCTATCAACTTGAAACTTGGCACAAATACTTTTAGAAATAAATGAGTAGATACGTGTTTTTGGATTTTCCGAAAGTCGTCCCCTAACGGGGTGAAAGTAGGGGTTGAGTTTAGAATGTATGGAAAACCTTCATACTTGGGTGTATCAATTCGAATCTTTCTAGAAATACTCCTCAAAACAAACAACAAGATACGTATTTCTGGGATTTGTAAAAAACACCCCTAAAGGGGGCGAAACAGGGGGTGGAATTTTGTATGGAGATGTGTTGTTTTTGACGTGTATCGACTTGAAACTTGGCACAAATACTTTTAGAAATAAATGATGACACACGTATTTGGATTTTTCGAAAATCGTCCCCTAAAAGGGTGAAAGTAGGGGTTGAGTTTGGAATGTATGGAAAACCTTCATTTTTGTGTGTACCAATTCGAAAATTTGTAGAAATATTCCTCAAAACAAACAACAAGACACGTATTTCTGGATTTTCCAAAATACCCCCCCTAAAGGGGGTGAAACAGGGGGTTGGAGTTTGTATGGAGACGTGTTGTTTCTTACGTCTATCAACGTGAAACTTTTCACGAATACTCTTATTAAAAAATGATGAGATACGTGTTTTTGGATTTTTCGAAAATCGCCCCCTAAAAGGGTGAGAGTAGGGGTTGAAGTTGGTATGGACAAGTGTAGTTCTTTGCGTCTATCATCTTGAAACTTTTCACAAATATTCTTCAAAAGTCTCCATACAAAGTCCACTTATTTTTTGAGAATTCACTATGGGTTCCTTGAGGAAATTTGTTTGTTATTAAGAGCACATGCATAGCCTTTGGTATCAAGAACTAATTTAAAAATAATAAGCTAGAGAGTGTCCTAGACTTTATAACACGTCAGAGAATAAGTGCAATTCCTGAAATTACATTGTTCAGTATTGAGTACTTCATTGATTTCAGCTTTTCTTAATATGTGTTAAGTTTTTCCGAAAAATTAATTAGCATAACTGAATGCTACCTATGGAAACCGTACTGTTATCGCTCTTTATTTAATAAAATTGTTTAGACAAAACTTAAGTACAAACTCATTACCATTTTTTTTATATTAGAATACTAATTGGGGTGTATGAGAAATTGCGCTTTTTCTGTGATGCGTTGTACATAGGGTTTTTAATAACAAAATAATAAATAAGCAATGATAGCCCAGTAGCTAAAGAGCCCGCTTCTCATTTGTAAAGCTCGGGTTCGAATCCTGGCATGTACAGTCAAGTTTAAGAAAGGATCCCTAATTATTTTTCGTCATAAATACAGCCTATATTACTCAGGGATAATGTAGCATTCTAATCTAATGGTGAAAGATCTTTTGAAATCGGTCCAGTTGTTTTTGAGTTTATTCGTTACCATAAAAAAATACAAATCTTTCCTCTTTAGATTATTAGTTGAGATAGATAGATAAGTAGTGTAGTTTATCCTTCTTGATATATTTTCTAAACGCAAAGGAATAACAAATTCCACGCGGGCGAAGTCGCGGGCATCAGCTAGTATACCTATATATCACTTGTGATATAAATTGGGTTTTCATGCGATGGCCCAGTCAATCTATTTTTTTTAAAACATAAAATATTTTTAATAATGATATGGTCACTATAAGATGTTGTTAGGTTAGCTAATTACATAATTACTTAAGACAGAAGGTCCCTTACACTGAAAAAAAATTCTTGTTAACCTAACAATTTTTTTGTTGTCCAGACAAATATTTACTTTCATTATAGGGACAAACGAGAAAACAGTATATACAACAGATTTGACTTGTTTAACTTTACGGATTATAATGATAAAACGAACAAGAAAATGATTCAGTTTCCTTCCTTTTTTGTAAAAGAAACCATTTTTAGTTACTTATCTAACAATTTCATATTTGTTATATCTACTGTTTTGGGTTCGGTTAATGGCACCTTTGTAAATTATACAAATTTAATTGATTATTGACAGAAATAAATCATTGTGTTATTTTACCAATAAAAAGGTAACATTTTCCATTTCAATTGGTCAATTTTAAGAATATTTTGACTACGATGTACTGGAATTTGTGTTGGATTTTACTGTAAATGTTTGTTGAACGAATGAAAATTATATGTTCATATTAATATTTTTTATCAGTATCACTAAGTAATTTCTCAATTAGATCTAATAAAAGAAGCTGGTTACAATGACAGGTAACCCTGTTTAGTATAACAAATTATAATTGTAAATTTCAAGAATGGTATTGGTAGGGCACACTGAAATACGTTGTGTATTTTCTGTAAATGCTAATTGATCGAATAAAATTATTTGTTATTACTAATACTTTATTAGTATTAATAATTGATTTCCGGGTTAGATCTAATAAAGGCAACATGTTATAATTACAGGTAACCTTGTCTAATATGAGAAAATTATGTTGGTAAATTTTAAGAATTATCTTGGTAGGGTTTACTGAAATTTGTTGTAGAATTTACTGCAAATGTTAGTTGAAAACATAAAACGATTCGTTTATATTAATAATTTTACTAGTATTATTTATTGATTTAACAATTGGATCGAATAAAAGCATCAGGTTACAAGGATAGTAAACCTTGTTAATATAACAAACTATGTTTGTAAATTTTAATAATGGTTTTGATAAGGTTTACTGAAATAAGTTGTAAAATTTACGACTTAATCTATTTGAACGGAAAAACCTATTTGTTAATATTAACATGTTTTATTAGTATTACTAATTGTTTTCTCAATTAGATCTAATAAAAGCACTAGGTTACAGTGATATGTACCCTGTTTAATACGACAGATAATATTGTAAATTTTAAGAATAGTATTGGTAAGGTTTACTGAAATATGTTATAGAATTTACTGTAAATTAGGTTGAAATAATAAAAGTATTTGTTGATATTAATAATTTTACCACTATTATTTATTAATTTAATAATTGAATTGAATACAAGCATCAGGTTACAATGACAGTCAACCTTGTTAATATGACAAATTATATTTGTAAATTTCAATAATCGTTTTGGTAGGGTTTACAGAATACGTTGTGAAGTTTACGATAAATGCTGGTTGAATGAATACAACTATTTGTTAATACTAATATGTTTAATAGTATTACTAATTGATTTTTCAATTAGATCTAATAAAAGCAACAGGTTACAGTGACATGTAACCTTGTTTAATAAGACCAATTATATTTGTAAATTTAAATGATAGTTTTATAGAGGTTTACTGAAATATGTTGTAGAATTTACTGTAAATGTTAGTTGAAAGAATAAAACCATATGTTGATACTAATAATTTTATTATTATTATTCATTGATTTAACAATTGGATACAATAAAATCATCAGGTTAGGATAATAATTAAGCCTGTTAATATGACAAATTATATTATTAAATATTATGACAAATTTTGGTAGTTATACTGAAATATAATTATAGTAGTATTTACTATAAATGTTAGTTGAAGTAATATAAATATTTGTTGACAGTAATGATTTTCTTACTATTATTCATTTATTTGTGTGAGTGTCATGGGCACCTTTGACAGTTGAACCTGTTAATATGACAAATTATATTCGTTAAATTTTATAATAATTTTGGTAGCGCATACTGAAATATGCTGTCACTGTTAGTTAAACGAATCGAAACTACTAGTATAAATAATAAATTTCTCATTAAGGTGTATTGGAATACTTAGTTGATTTTGCTGACGCATTTTAGTTAAATTAAATGAAACTATTTGTAATTAGTAGCGAATTCTACTTATATAGTTAAACTATAAACATAATTTAGTTTAACATTTAGACATGACTAAATTACAGCAGTATTTACCAATTAAGAGCCCTCTATTCGCTTGAACTCCCCATTTTCGCTATTAAATCATGATATACTCATTTACCAATATTTTTAAAATTTATAAATTTTGTAATATTACCTATATACCGTACAATAACCCATGTTTTAGTTGTAAAACATTTACCAAAATCAAATAAACACACAAGTTACAAGTTTTTAAAAGTTCGGGTGTGTAATTTCCATTATTTACTTTTAATCGCTTGTATTTTTTGTGCATTTAATTTTAGACAATGTTTCACAACCAAAACATTGATTAATGTACGGGATATGTTATAAAATTAAAAGATTTGAAAAATATTGGTTGGTGAATAAGTATATCGTTATTCAATAGCGAAAATGGGGAGTTCGGACGAATAAAAGACTCTTAAGAGTTCTATTTAAATTACTAATTACAAATAAATTCAATTTATTTCACTAACATGCGTTTGAAAAATCCACCGAGGATTCCAATACATGAGAAATTAATTATGAATACTTGTAGTTTTAACTCGTTCAACAAAACGTCTACAGTAAGTTTCACAGCAGCAGTGATAGCCCGGACGGTTAAAGAGCCGGCCGAAAATCAGTGAGGCTCGGGTTCGAATCCTGGCATGTACCAATGAGTTTTTAAAACTTACGTACATATTTATCACTAGCTCGACGGTGAAGGAAAACATCGTGAGGAAACCCGCAGGTCTCAGAATTAATTCTGAGACATGTGTAAATAGACCCGGTCCGGCGATGGGCTCACCACCTATCACGTTTAGGGGTCCAATGTATCTCGTGAAATGTGGGTATATCCAGTAATGGAATACCTCTGCCTACCCCCTCGGGGATGAAAGGCGTGAGATTATATTATTATTATTTTTATAAGTTTCACAGCATATTTTCAAGTGTACACCCTACCAAAATTATTCTTAAAATAATAATAAAAAAAAAAAACTCACGCCTTTCATCCCCGAGGGGGTAGGCAGAGGTATTCCATTACTGGATATACCCACATTTCACGAGATACATTGGACCCCTAAACGTGATAGGTGGTGAGCCCATCGCCGGACCGGGTCTATTTACACATTTAATTCTGAGACCTGCGGGGGTTTCCTCACGATGTTTTCCTTCACCGTTGAGCTAGTGATAAATATGTACGTAAGTTTTGAAAAACTCATTGGTACATGCCAGGATTCGAACCCGAGCCTCACTGATTTTCGGCCGGCTCTTTAACCGTCCGGGCTATCACTGCTCTTAAAATTATTCTTATAATTTACGAATATAATTTGTCATACATGGTTTAATGTCATCGTAGCCTGATGCTTTAATTCACATTTAACACATCATCTCAATAATGACAAAAATCTGATAGATCACTAATATTACAAAAAAATATTAATTAATTTGCTTCTTAAGATCAGTAAACAGCCGGATCAAACTCACGCCAATTGACTTTTCCGTAATTTTAGTGGCCTTTCAGATCTTGACAATAAGAACTTATAATATGACTTAGTCTAAAATAAATTATAACTATTATAATAAAGAAACAAATCGCTTATGTCAACTTAAAACAAAATAAGAATGTTAGAAAGACAGTTAAACACAATTTTATCTCACTAATACGTAAATTAAACAAAATTATGCTCTGAACTCAACTAGTGACTGACAAACAGTAAAGAGTGCAGTACCTATATTGAAGTTTCATTTTTCAATTCTTAAGCAAATTTATTTTTACTAGCAGCAATCCATTATTCTTTAATCAATAAGGTGTGAGGTAAATTTCTTCTCGAAGAAGTGTTATTGGCAATACAGCAAAGAGATTTAAATATAATAGGGCATAGAGGGGGCATTGGGAATATTTTCATACAAAACTTTGAAGCCTAAGCGTCATGTCCTTGTCATGTCAGTTAGTATGAACGCGAGCTGTCATTCGGTCGAAATTGTACTAGACTTATTCCACTTGGAATAACTTTTGACTTCAAATTTTCCTCGCTTTGTCCCCTCTATGCCCTATTATATTTAAATCTCTTTGCAATACAGTGATTTATTATTGCTTCAAATCTCATACACCACAAATTTCTTAGTGGACCTAACTTTCGCATGATATATGGATAGTATTTCTTATGTTTTTTTTTTAGGTTTTATACGCTTTTTGTAATTTTTTTTTTAATATACAGGCTGAATTTTCAAGTGGGCCTGGATGGCTAAATCAGAAACTATGAGGAATAGCGAAAAGTATTCAAAGCAGTCTCGGGCCCGATTTTGATGAAAACTAAAACTGCATCTTTGGATTTTTGAAAAATCAATATTACTAGCCAGGAATCAAACTCGTTGATTAAAAAAAACACACCTGTATTAATTACACCTTTTGATAGTGTCGCTGATAAGGATCGAGTTCTAGGAAGAAATGACATACGGCAAACTTAAGTAAAATGTAGTATTTTAATAAACAGATTCATATTTTAAAATAATGATTTAATTTATACCTGCATTACCTGTAACTTGTCCAAAACGATGCTCAATATTTTTCTGCGGGTCTGTGTTGAAACAAATATTGAGTATCATTTCGGATAAGGTACAGGTAATGCAGGTATGAATTAAAGCAGTAGTTTAAAATATGAATCAGTTTATTATATTCCAACATTTTCCTTAAGTTTTTCGTATGTCATTTCCTCCCAGAATTCGATCCTTATTAGCGACACTATCGAATGGTGTAATAATACAGGGTGAGATTTTTTTTACAAAATCAACGGGTTAGATTCCTGGCTAGGACTATTGATTTTTCAAAAATCCAAAGATGCAGATTTAGTTTTCATCGAAATCGGGCCCGAGACTCCTTTGAGTACTTTTCGCTATTCCTGATAGTTTCTGATTTGGCCTACCACGCCCACTTGAAAAAATCACCCTATATACTATCTATACAGGGTGAATTTTTGAGACGGGTCAGTAAGGGCAGGTACCTTAATTGTTATAGTTACAGGAAAACGTTCTTAGGGGACCACCCCTAACTTTTTAAGATATTATGAACTGCATTCAAATATTTTGGAGAAAATATACAGTCAGCGAAAAGAATGCTAAAATACAAAAAAATATTGTCATGCCAATCGATCCTATTCTAATTTAAGGTCCTGTCATTTCTAGTACTCATACCTTAAATGGTCCCCAATGAGTCTTTTGATCCCCACACGAAATAGGATCGATTGGCATACAATTTTTTTTTTTTTTTAGCATTTTTTTTCCTGACTATACATTTTTTCCAAAATCTGTGAATGCGGTTCACAATATCTTAAAAGTTAGGGATGGTCTCCTAGGAACGTTTTCCTGTAACTATAACGATTAAGGTAACTGCACTTAATGACCCGTTTCAAAAATCCACCCTGTATATATTTGTTTTTCTGTTCTTAGCAGCAATTAGTGTTCTTTTATTATTCAGAAAGGTGTTCACTAAATAAACCTTATCCTGCAGTAAGTATCACCATTGGATATAGTGTGTGGCGTACAGGGAAAAATTTGTACTTCACTAATATCAACCGCTCTGCAATCTTCCCCCAATTCATTAATATTTATATGGTGAGATCTTAAATGTTCATTGAACCCCAAACAAGTAACGCTTAAACAAATCAGTTTTGCAGCAGATTCCGTGGGAACAATATGTTTAAGAATATAAAACTGGTAGCCACTTGATGACGTCAATGTTATAATTTTACTAATTTCAAATTTAATACTGTTATATTCAACCCATGCTACCATTTTTTCTAAACAAATATTAGGATGTACACAATTTTGGTCCTCAGAAGAGAATGGAACAGTTTTACCAAATATTGTTTCATTTTTCAATTCTTGAACAAATTTATTTTTACTAGCAGCAATCAACTGTTCTTTTATCAACAAGGTGTGAGGTAAATTTTTCCTCGAAGAAGTGTTATTAGCAATACTTTTAAGTGATTTATGCTTTGCTTCAAATCTCATACACCACAAATTTCTTAGTGGACCCAACTTTCGCATGATATATGGATAGTGGATCATGAAATGGTGCTTCGGTTTTAAATTATCTTTAAATAACCTTACGTACTCCACATTGTGTTCTGTTATTAAATGTTCTAAATGACTTATTGCTTTTTCGTTAATAAATCTTTCTAAAACGGCTTCGGTAATTTGAACAAGAATTAAAAGAAAATTCCAAACAGAATCATCAATTGGCACCAAGTCTCCAATTATAAGGGGTAAATAATGAATTAATGACATCATTTCTGAAGCACTTGTACGTAACTTTCTACTTAATATATGTTCCATTTTGATAATTCCTGGAGTATTTCGACATGAAGAGAAATTAAATAGCTGAATTCGGTTATTTAAAGTGTGTAAATCAAATATATGTATGTCGTTGATAAAATATAATAATGCATGGCAAAGGTCATAATGACAAATACCTTCAAAGATGTCATGCATAATATCAACACTTAAGTTTTCCACAACATGAAACGATTTTAATGTATTGAAATAACATTCCTCGCGAATTCCCGTAATACGAAAGTTGTTTGTATTTACATCGATCTCATAATTTTCTCGAGTGCGCAGTAACTGATCATTCTGTTTGTTTTGCGTTATAGTTGCATTTTTATGCTCTTTGCAAATTCTGCAATAATAATTGCTAGAAAACGATTTGGTAAAACCTAGAACTGTATTGAGTCCAAGGTTATCACCTACAATTAATGCAAGTTTAAAATGTAAATTAACTGTTCCATGTGTAGTGTTAACCTGTACGCCGTTCTCTTCTAAAGTCTTTAAATCCTTGACTAGTTCACGAAAAATAACACCATTCCCAAACGATTTTTCTGACGAATAGTGCAGCATTAAAACAAATATAGTTTCAAGCAAAGAAGAGTATTGCGGTGGTAAACAACCTATTTGACAGTATGTTGCAGCTATTGACTGGCTTCCACTGTGACTACCTAATGGGTTACCACATTCAAAGTCATCAAAATAAATAAACAATGGAATTATCTTGTCTTTCGATTCAAAATCGTGCTTAATTTTATCTTTCCAATAAGTTGATTGTATGATATTGGAGATAGAAGAACTTTTATCGGAAAGTAAAACTTGCATATATTTTTGAACAGTATTAAAAACATTCGGCTTTTCAAAAAAGTTTTTGATTAATTTTGTCAGAGGTACAATTGTTCCAGTTAATGTTTTATTTGAAGTATTTACATGATCGTCAATAACAAAATCTCGTGGGGAAATAAAAAACCCTTTTTCTGTCCAATTTTTAAGTAAGTTATGTTCTGATAACGTACCACCGAAAGGGTCCAGACATAAGTTAGATAAATCTTCAAGAACCGGCATTACCGCTGATTCACTTAAAATAGGCAAAACATTTTCAGACAAAATCTTTCCAATAGGTTGAGTAACATGTTGACTTACGCGTGCAAGTATATCATTGGCAGTTTTCCTATTAAGCTCACTATGTCCATATAACCAAATACTTAAGGATTCTAATGAATGGTTTAAAGTTTCTTTACAGCTCTGATTACCTATAGAGTCTGTTGGCTCCGGGACACTTTCTATTGTTTTAATATTCTCAGACGTTAAAGTGGTAGGGGCAGAATAATGCTGGCTATCATTTGAAGATAAGCAAATAGCTGTATTATCTTGCAGAAAAAGAGGAGACAAGTTACTTGAGTGTGTGTGTAAATGTTTACGAAAACTATTGATATTATCATATTTCCTGTCACAATTACTTTGTTTGCAACAATATGTGGACCCCAATGTTAAGCTGTGTATTACCCTTAAATGTAGGAAAAGTCCTTTAGTTGTACAAAACCTATCGTTACAAATATAACAAATCCACATTATTATTTATCTTATATCTTACATTAATTTAATTCCTTAAGCAAACTCACCACCTGGCTAAACTTTTTGTCAGATTTAAGATGGATGTCATAAAAATAGTGTTGAATGAACAACCAAATTTGCTCACACTCTTTAGGGTATTCCAGGTTCAGTACTATAAAACTTTTAAAGCACACGTCTAAGGCTTTAATAACACTATCGAACCGGTACCTTATATCTTCAATAACCACATACGAAGCCTCAAGCTTGGCCGGCGTCCCAACGCACATGATAAATGGTTGGCAAGTTAAACCCTTCCTTTTAGAGGTTTGACGCTTATTATTTAAATGTTCTTCGATATCGGCATTGTTCTGAAACAAATGTGAATTTAGTAAGTTTATACATAATGTCATTTGAACGGTCAACACCATGCAGCAACACGTTGCAGCCCACTGATGAGAACTGACTTACGGTATCTGTAATATACGGGGAAGCAAGAGAACAATAACGAGCTTTTAGGCTTACAAAAGAAAAAACATCATGTACTTATTCTGTCATCCAAATATGGACCTGTATTACTACAAGATTATCCACTTACCTGGACAAGCATTATAAAAGCTTGTTGCGACTCGGCAATTGATACTTTGTAGTGCTTTTTGGCATCTACAATTTTGGAGGTTGGTTTTATTTTATGTGGTAGTAATGAAAGCACGGCAAAATTTTGTGTATCAGTGTCTGCAAAGAAAATGGAAATAAAAAAATAATAAGTGATTAGCCGAAAGAAAGAAAGAAATTTATTAATTACTTGAGAAAAACAGAACAGATTTTTATCATCATGTAAAAAAGGGGCTTCCTAGAAGACTCGTCGTGCAGATATAAAAAAACAATAAAACACTTACTTGCATTATCTTTTTCCAAGTAAACTTCTAAATTATTTCCATGAATTTCTGGCTTTATGATGTTTATTATTTTATCAATAAAAGTATCCCATTTCTCAATCAATTTCGATTGTTTTTCAATGTGTATGAAGCGGAAGTCAATTTCAACCTAAAAATTACACAAAATAAATATTTAAACAGATATCCTAGCTTTAAACATACTCAGATAAGCGTCTTTCAGGAAGTTTTCTGTATGAATTATTGTACAAATAGATAAATTAGACAGTTATCTGACATCCCTTAAAAAACACGATGAAACATACCAATCTATGTCCGTTTGTGCATCTTAGGCATGGCCATTCATTTAAGACATCCAATAATTTTTTTTCAGTGTCAATGTATGTTTTTTTTCTATAAGCGCAAATTTCCAGCCATTTCTCCTCTACCACTGGCCAGGGATCGCGGTTATATTTGAGCCAGGTTTGGGTCTCTTCGTTATTTTCTAGAAATATGTAGGGACATTAGGTAAAAATTATAGTTGTTTAGAACGTTATATTAGCTTAATGTATAGAGAGATGTAACATTAACATCTGATCAGACAGACAAATAAAAAAAAAGTGAAAGCGAAATATTAAAATTGTACTAAGACTAAGCCCCTTTTCACACGTACCGGTTTCCGCCGGTCCGGCGGCGAAATGTATGGCCGATTGCCCGGTTGCCCGCCGGAACGTATGAAAGCGAACGTACATGGCCATATACTTCGCCGCCCGCCGGACCGGCGGAAACCAGAACGTGTGAAAAGGGGCTTACTTATGCAGCGATTCTTCGGATTTAAAACCAAATTTTAAGAAATAATTATGACGGTTTAAATCAAACTTTTATGAGCAATGTATACCAATAGTTCACTGTATGCATAAAAGTATTTTTAATGATTAGTATTCTAAAAAATTCTAATGATATTATGTTAGCTTAAAAATATATATTATCTATAAGGGTGATTTTAGTATATTTTAGGAATTTACAGCTAGTATCACAACTATGAGAAAGCGAACTGTTTTAGAGGTATTGTAATATCATAGCTAAAAGTTGTATATTGAAAATCATAATTATTTCTTAATATTTTGTAACAGATCCAATTTAACTAAGCTTACCAGTTTCAGTTTCACTAGTTTCTGATAAGTGTTCAAATTGTCTTTTTCTTGGCAGCACTCCCGATCCTCTAAGAATCCGTAATTGGTTGTAATATCTGTCGACTAACTTGCCTTTTGCAGGCAAGTTTTGTTTCAGTCCATAGGTTCTGCTCGGGACATAGTAAGTTTCCTAGAAAATATTTATCAAATTAATTCATTGTTTACGTTTACAGAGCTACATTTCTTACTACCTACTGATCTTTAATTCAACATAACTACAAATAAAACTTTTACCCAGGACCACCTAAAGTATAGTTAATTTAGGGCTGATTTTAAAATAGTCAGTTAAAAGTTATCTGAAGAATAAACATCACCTATTGAAAAATCAGCCCTAAATATAGTTATAGGCGTTATAATAACACGTGAAAGTGCTACCACTTCTTTTTCAATGGCATAGTTTTCATAAACACTGTCTTCGATGAGCTAAAACTTTAACTTTTGGCAAAAACCACTGCTTTTGGTACAAGTTGAAATTCTAGCTTAAAATATATTGTTTCTGAAACAGCTATGTAAAAATAGTTTAGTTTTTACTTTTTGATAGCAACAAGCAAGTGTGCAAATGTTCTAGCAACCAAGATTTTTTTTATAAAGTTCAGCACTTTCGCTTTTTCTAATATCTTTGACTCTTCTAATTTTCAAATACCTACAAAACATGCAATCTAGAATACAAAATTAAATTAAAAAGAAAACCTTGCATTCTTTTGGGCATTGTCGAACAATTTCATCGGCAATAGTCTCAAAGTTAACTCTTGAGAGCTTTATATTTTTTTTTAAATAGTATTCAATTACACCTTTAACTAAGTTATTTCGTGATTTGTTGTCTAGTTTTTTAGCTTTTACAGCTGACATAGCCTGACGACCATGAATATTATCAGACAAGATTTCTAACAAATTCAACTAAAAAAAATCAAAATAAAACTATATTAGTAAAATTATTAAGAAAATTTGTTTATATTTTACAATATTTCAAAGATAGTTAAGGATCTCAGTTATTAAACTAATATTAATTATTAAAATACAATTTGGAAACAATATTATTATATAGATATAAAAATATTACTGTTTCTATAGAAAAACTATAAGTAACTCTTTATTAAGTTTTATAAAGAATTTTGAAATGTGATACTGAGACTGAGAAATGTATGTGTTCTTGATTTAACTTTAAATCAGGGTTCCAAGTGATAATATCTTTGATAAGTATAATCATTCACTAAATTAAAATAAACTTTTAACAAAAAAAAATTACCGACTACAAACGTAACATCAGTAATTCACTAAAATGTTTAAAATAATTAGTACCAAAATACCATGTGTGCAGACTTTTTCTTCCTAAAACATATGTTATCTAGAAGTCTTACGATATAATAACGAATATGAGGGTGTTGACTTCTAAAAAACATGTTTCAGGAAGAAAGTCTGCAAAAGTGTTATTTCGGTACCATCGATCTGCAGTATAATTTTTTTTTCAACACACTTGCTCATAAAGTGGCTCTAATTTCACTGCAATTAGGCACATAATGACACCTATAATCAAACTGAGACTTTTTGTTTGCTATTATTCACTAGTGAGTTATAGATTTTTTTTTTCAATTTTGTTGCTAGAGTTGCTTTGTTCTTAAAAAAGTTTCGATACAAAAAAGATCGTATTCAATCGTACTAATAAATTAATACACAAATATGGCTTGCTCATTTCATGCAACTTCGTATTTAAATAGATCATTTCAACTTGTACGTGTTTAATAAACAAAACTTTCACTCAAATATAACTTTGGTTTTCTCTGTAAAAACTTTAAATACCCCATTTTGTACGTGGCTAAAACGCTATCCACGACAAACCAAAGAAAAAGAAACCTAATTTTTTTAGTCCATGGCCGATCGCCATTGTAAGATGCGAGCGCATAGGAAAACGAGGCTGTATGGGCCTAGATCCTTTTGCCTTTTCCAAATTATATAAATAAAAAATTGGAAAACCAATTAATTTTCCCCGCCATTGCGAATGATTATTTTAAAATGATTTTTTAGTATTATTTATTCACAAGTGTGTTGAAAAACGTCGTATGATACACGTGTGTATTGATGATTACCGTCCTCGGCTCTCTTATGACCCTCGCCTACGGCTCGGGTCTCAATGGCGCCTCAGCGGTAATCACCAACTTTACTCACTTGTACCATAATGTACTATTTTAACTTTTTAGTGAATTACTACTGTTACATCTGAAGTTGGTTAATTTTTTTGCTTAAAGTTCATTTTATTTCATATTTTTTTGTGTTAATGGGTTAAATTGTGAAATATGACTACTTCTTATTATATCTATCGGTATAGGTTAGGTATCTTTCCCACAATTCTAAAGAAATCCGTTATAACACCAGTTCATAGATAGAAAGGATGTCGGTAATCACAGACCAATATCGGTTTTACAATCCATATCAAAAATAATAGAAAAACTTTTAAATAAACGACTTGTAAGCTATTTGCACAAATATAAAATATTATCAGATCAACAATACGGATTTAGACAGCGTAAATCAACCGAAGATGCTGTAACTGCTTTAACCTCACTAATTACTAAACAAATCACACACACACCCCAACACACACACAACATAGACATGCATCCTCGCACGCACCCTGATACCGTTTTGTTCGAATCTTCTATAGTTATAAGTATGATATATAATATCCTGTTATTGGCGTGGATCTACACACACCGGCACAATTAGCGGAACAGAAAAAAAAAGGAGAAAAAAGAGGGAATTTAGAACAATGAATGTAATTTTTAAACAATATATTATTTAAAATGAAACAACAATTAAATTAACATGTTTTGACATTCATTTGTAACACCATACTTAAAATTTTATAAAAATAAAAATTAAATTAAACAAAATGCATTTTTCTTCGATTTTTAATTATAGAGAAACAGCAGAAAATTCAAGATTTTCCAAAGTTTAACAACAATTTCAATGACTGTTCAATATCGAGTGTTTCCTCCTCGTGCTCTGATGAGGGTTTCCATCCGTCTGGGCATGCTGCGGATGATGTTATCAATGGTTTCTTGGGGCAACCTCTGCCATTCTTCAAGTAATGCGTTTCGCAACTCGTTGAGATTATTGGCAGGGGGCATTCTTGACTTTACACTCCTCTTTAGCAAGTCCCAGACGTGTTCTATAGGGTTCATATCGGGGGACCGTGCTGGCCACTCCATCACCGTTATACCAACATGGTTTAGGTATGTCTGTACTGTGCGAGCACTGTGAGCCCGAGCATTATCCTGCATTAGAATGAAGTTGTTACCAATAAAGGGGGCAAATGGCACAACATGTTCTTCTAAAATCTCCCTGATATACCGATCAGCATTCAGATTCCCGCCATCGACCACTACTAACTCCGTACGAGCTCCTAAACATATTCCTCCCCAGACCATAATTGAACCGCCGCCATATGCAACTGTATTTTCAAAATTAGACTGGATATACCGTTCTCCTTTGCGTCTCCATACTCGCTGCCTTCCATCAATTTGATTTAACATAACTCTGCATTCATCAGTAAAAAGAACCTGTCCCCAGTCGTCGAAGTCCCAATCACGATGTTCACGACCAAAGTGTAGACGGTTTGTGCGATGATGTCTCTCAAGTTTTGGGGCTTTGGCGGGCACATACGAGCCTATACCCACTTCTTCGAATCTTCTACGAACTGTCCGCTCACTCATCCTTACTGCTCGTACCTCTTCCAGTAAATTTCGAGCCTGCACCGCCGTTAGTCTCGTGTTCCGTCGGACTTGAAGTTGGAGAAAACGGTCATCCCTCCTTGAAGTACACCTTTTCCGGCCTTGTCCTCTCCTTCTCACTAAAGCATTCGTCAATCTGTATCGTTGGATGCTACGATAAATCGTTGATAACGATCGACGAAGGCTTCTGGCAATCGATCTGTAGGTTTGACCATTTCTCCTCATTTGATCTGCCCTAATGATTTCTGATGGCGTTAAATCAGGCATAATTAGATGCTCGTAAATTATCAATATGCGAAAAAACTCAAAAGCCTCAAAAACTGCAATTCAAAGCTTTTCAAATGGAATTCACGAACCTTCTAAAAACGGACAAGCGGTGGAAAAAATGAATCAATGAAAATTAAAACAAAAGAATGAAAAAAAGGGCAGTCGCTTAGTATTCCATTTTTAAATTAAAACCCAAATTTAAAAAAAGCTTGTTTAGCCGGCCAGTAACACGCAAAAATGCGTAAATACTCCCTTTTTTTTCTGTTCCGCTAATTGTGCCGGTGTGTGTATAAAACATGTATTAGATTAAGTCTTATATTATGTTAACAAGCTGTTAGATATCTTAATAAATAAAATAAATTGATCAAAATAAAAAATGCCTTACAGTTTTCCTCGATTTGAAAATGGCTTTCGATACACATTTATACACTTACACACCTACCCTCACCCACACCCCGACACCCGCACATCTCACCCTCACTCCAAGACACAAACACATTCATGCACAATATTATGTACCTACTAGTTTCAGCATTCTGCTTAGTTTTTGATCATTTTACCTTTTTCTTTTATATTTTGGTAATTAAATAAAGATGGCTATGAAAGAGTGAGGTCTTCTGACACAGATATTATTATACTTAAAAGAAGGCCTCTACATCTTGATGTTATAACCTGTAATTTACTGAAATAAATTATTTTGTATTTATTGTATTTGTATTATTATTGTAAATGCACTGTCCATTAAAAACAAAACTTGTCAAGAAGATTGACTTGGCCATCGCATGAAAACCCAATGTAGGTATCTCACAAGTGATACATATTTATTATATTAAATTAGATTATTTAGTGTGATGCCAAGTCAATCTATTTATTTAGAACATAAAAGATTTTTAATATGGATATGGTCACTATAAGATGTTTTTAGGTTAGCTAATTACATAATTACTTAAGACAGTAGGTCCCTTAGTAGTGACTGAATAAATTAACCGACTTGGTATTACATGGATCTCAAACTTTTTATGGTAGAAGAACTGAGCGAGACCTGGTTTATTAAATACAAATGGATTGAGAACCTGTTTTAAAGTCGGTTTGATAATTATCACGATAATTATTAAGTGGCATATATTTTATCTTGATAATTTCAATTTCAAATTGACAATCCAAATAAAAAAAAAAAAATCCAATTTTAAATAAAAAAAGGGATTAAAAATTAAGGCAAACTGCTTAACTTGATCCTTGACTACCTATAAGGAGGATATAAGTATTAAGGGGCTTCAGAAGCTGAAGAATGTTTAGAGACATTTTAAATCACTTTAAACAAAAAAAAAAATTTTATCCCTGAATTGTGATTTTTTTTAAACCTGAAAACCTTGATGACAGCCTCATACATCAAGCTGCTAATTTAACTTACTGAAGCCCCTTTAACTGTCAGCAAAATAGATACACCATAACATACCTCCAGGTTCTTCTGAATTGCTGCAGTATCAGTATCATCAGAAAAGATGAGAGATTCAATAGAATCGCATGAAACAGTATCAATGGAGTTAGTGTTCTGGAAATAACAGTATACTTAGTATTACTAAGGTGTTAAAGTTTTATTAAAAACAGCATAATGTGTAAACTCCCCCACCCCCACCCCTAAATTCCACGTCACTTGTACAGTTCTTCCGAAAATCTGCCTTTTTGTAATTAATTTAAACTGAAATTCTAAACTTTCTTACAAAACATTAATACCTATATATTGCTAGGCCGCTTACAAGAAATTATAGCACACCCAAGTAGTGTGGTGACCTACAAGCCAGATTAACACATTCAAGGACACAACGTCAAGACGCGTTGCTCAAATTCCAAGATGATATGACACAACATCCATCAATGGTAACCTGAGTTGAAATTAAGGAGCCACTTACAGAGTGTAATGCCTGCAGTTCCTCCTTATAAGTTTTATATCCAGATTTAAACTTAATTCTGTCTCGGAGCTTATTGTCGGGTATCAAAATCTTCAATTCATCATCGCCCAATTCGTCTATGCAGGAAATGTCGATATTTTGATCTGAAAAGTCAAAACAATTGATATATGGTAGAGTAGGTACAAAGTAAGCATTCCTTTCATATGGCCTTCACCCACAGTGCCCGATCTGTGCTAAAAATACGATCCTTGAGAACAGATTGTTAGATCGGATCGCAAGGATCTTTACACTAGCTCGGATCCGGTCTATGATACATAACCATTCTACTTCAAGATTGCCTTTGAGATGGTTGCGTGACAAAATACACAACAGAGGTCTTCGAAAAGAAAGCAACATGAGTATCGATGAGCAAAGTGAAACATGTTCAGATAAAGAGCGAAGAGTAGGTAGAAGAAATATTCCTATTATCTTATGAGCAGTGATAGCCCCTACGGTTAAAGAGCCAGATGAAAGTCAGTGAGGCTCGGGTTCGAATCCTGGCATGTACCAATGAGTTGGTTGGTTGAAGATTTGCAAGATCGATGCCACGGCGATCACGCGATGACTGTCTGATGATTGAACCCGTTGCGTTCTGCCGCAGGCAGTGAAAAAGCATACAAGCGGGCAGCCGTTGGTTACAGAGAACGCATGCAGTCAGATCGCATCGTCAGATCTGATTCGCGGGACGGATCCCGCGCTGCGGGTAAAGGCCTATAAACCGTGTAAAAACAAAATATTGGTTGCGGTGCAGCGAACTGAACTGTACCGGTGTTTAAAATCATACCCCATACCTATTCGTAGGACACTTTAACCATTCCAAAAAAAGGCGTAGCCATGTTGAATGACGCTGAAATTACATTTTCTAAATGACAATTTTTCTCGGTTAAATTTAACGAAAATTTTAGTTGACTCAAATCTGTAGGTACTTAATAAAAATATATGATTTTATTGAACTCAATCCGTAAAAACGCACAAATTTGTCAAATTTTATGTGTGGCCTCGCAGCGTTTAGAATATTTACACAATTACACAGAAAAACACAGTGACACAGAAACAATTAACAAAGTATGTAGTACATACCTACAGTTGACCTACAGTGGTTTGTTTGAAGTTGTAGAATAGAGTAGGTACTTACTGCGAAAGACTTCTATAGTCTCTTGCGAAATGTCCCAGGATGCTAAAAGATCGTCCATGATGCCACTGCAGGTGCAGCCTGTCCTCAATAAAATAATCACTCACTTAGATCGCGCGTCGCAGGCGTCGGTTCGGATTGGGACCGACCGGTCAGTCGAATGGTCGATTAATAACGGACGGACGGATTTCAATTTTCAACAGAACAAACCATAGAATATAGATACCTAATTAGTGATGGGACTCGAATCACATTCTATTCGAATGATGACATGACGGTGAAAACTTAATTCGAATGAGATCCAATATTGATTCGAGCTGTCGAGTTAATTCGAATTTTCTTTACATTACAATTCGAATCACATCGATGATTCGAATTAATATTTATGATTCTTGAACTCTCTCAGGTTAAATCTATAATATTATTATAAACGTGAAAGTTTGTAAGAATGTACGCAAGAATGTACGTTTGTAACTCTTGATGTGGCTGAAAGGAACATAGGTAATAATAATAACTTTATTCTGGAACATTGTTACAATATAAATACAATAGCCTGCACCAATACTTACTTACTTACTACAGTACAAAAATATCACATGTGCCTGAACTAGGGAACCCTGTTTTTCAGGCGAGGTAGATTATAACTAGGATTAATACATAATCTGATACTTTATATTGCTATATTCCCATCGGTATGGTATTTACGCGGGTGAAACCGTGGGGCACAGCCAGCGATTAGGTCTATTAAGTGTTCGAAAACGTAATATTATGTATATTTTTATCTATTAAACAATTTTATTGATTCGAATCAAGGGTTTATTCGAATCATAGTTTGAATTTTCGCCGGGTTGTTCGAAATGATTCGAATAATTTAATTAAATCGAAATTTTCGATTCGAGTCCCAGCACTAAATTAGATATAGAATAAAATTCTAAATCTATGGAACGAACACCGTCTGTTCTTTTTTTTAAACTTATTTTAAGGCACTGGCTATTTAGCCATCAGCACTAAACACGATACGAAATTCAAGATTTTCATCTCTGCTACAGTCTATGCACAAAAATACTATAAGTTTTGATTAAAACTTATTGAAATGTCACTTGGTATACAACAGTAAAACGACAGCGTAATTTTCAAAGATATTGCAGGTACATACAATATCTTGGACCATTTTACTGAAGATTGAAGCGGCTTCTTGAGGTAACTCGAAAACGTCCATCCAGTGGCGGACTAAGCATGTTGGAGGCCCGACGCGGAAAAACTGAATGAGGCCTCACCGGTCTTAGAACTTGGTGTATTTTTATAGATTGTGTATTTGAAAGCAAAAAAAAATTTTAATAGGTACAAAATAAAAGGTAGGTAAATAATCTCACGCCTTTTATCCCCGAGTGGGGAGGGAGAGGTATTCCATTTCTGGATATACCCACTTTTTACGAGATATTCTTTGGACCCCTAAACGTGCTAGGTGGTGAGCCCATAGTCGGACCGCGCGACCGGGTCTTTTTCACATGTCTCAGAATTAATTCTGGGACCTACGGGTTTCCTCACGATGTTTTCCTTCACCGTCGAGCTAGTGATAAATATGTAAGTAAATTTTGAAGACTCATTGGTACATGGCAGGAACCGAACCCGAGCTTCACTGATTATCATCATGAGAAGCAGGCTATTTAACCGTAAGGCTATCATTGTTACTTTTTTAATCGTTTTCTTTTTTAATTTTAAATAATAGGTTATCCACTTCACTGGCGGACCAAGGTAGGAGCGAAAAGGGCGGTCCGCCCCGGGCCTCTGGTCCTGGGGGGCCTCCAAATTAAGCGAAAAGTTCCCTTAATAAAATCCTAAACTAGGATAAAAGGCAGTTGGGTGTTGGTAGGAGACTTCATACATACAAATACGATTAAAGCTATTCAAAATTTGGAGGCCCCCCAGGACCAGAAGCCCGCCCTGGGCCTGGGAGGCTTCCAAAATCCAAAAGTTCTAAGAACGGGTGGGCCGGGCCTCATTCAGTTTTTCTTGGCCTCCGACAGGCTTAGTCCGCCACTGATCCGCTTTAATCGTATTTGTAACTTTCGGGTATCAAACCAACACCCAACTGCCTCTTATCCTTAGTATTTGATTCATATAAATTTTCGCTAAATGTGGAAACCTCCCCAGGCCTGGGCCGGGCCTCTAGTCTTGGGGGGCATCCAAATTTAGTATAGTTTTAATCGTATATTTGTAGGTATCTATTGTGCCTCCAACCAACACTCAGCTTTCGCAGTCTTGTTGTTGTTTAGGATTTGATCAAGAGAACTTTTTGATAAATTTTGAGGCCCCCCAGGACCAGAGGCCCCGGGCCCCTACCTTAGTCCGCCAGTCCTAAGCATTTAATCCAGTTTCCTATTCACTGTACACTATCAAGGACATTTGCCACTTAATGCACTATCATTATTATGAGCCATAACCCAAAACACACAGCAAAATGAAAATTTTACAAAAAGGATGTAAAAAAAAGTAGGGAAATATCATCAACGGCACAAATGTGACATTTTTACCATTTTCTAGGGGTCTCGCATAGACTTAGCATCTGCGTAATATAATGCTAAGTCTCTATGGGGTGTCTCGATGTGAAAGCAATTGTTAGTTTTGACTTTTGACACTTGTTTTTTGTTATTTCAACTAGTACTATTTGTTTAGAATAACACTTCTTTAGTAGTTACAACCAATATTACTACAATTTTCTTATTTTTTTGCAGATTTTTTTTAATAAAAACAACCAACGCTTTTTTGTTTCTTTTAATATTACTTATCTAAATTAAATTTGATAGTTTTATTGTTGGTCTTACGAAAAAAAATCATTAAAATTTACGAAATTCACTTCATTATATTCAACAAAGGTGATTTTGTTATTTATACAAACTAGAATTTGTTACATTAACAAGGACTTGGTAGAATTAAACGAATTACTTGTCAAAAATATGTAAAAGCAATCGATATGTACCTTAGACACTTCTTTTGTTGTTTTAATTGGTATTATTTGTTTAAACATTCATTTAAATTTACGAAATACACTTTATATTCCACAGATACGACTTTGTTCTTTAAACATACTATGTCTCGTAATATTATAGTCTATTTCACGTAGCATGGGTTCGGTGATAGTTCACATCACATTTTTTTCTTTTACCCATGCTACTTTCGACTAGTAAACAATATTGTATTTCAAATCATAACACATTAATTATTTTTTCATAAAATATTTTTATTAGTCAAAAGTAGAAGGCGTGGAACGGAATAATTTGAACTGTCACCGAACCCCTGTTACGTAAAATAGACTAGGTATAACAAGGACTTGGAATCAAAACGAAACTAATTAACTGTCAAAAATGTGAAAGCAATTGTAATAATTTAAAATAATAAAAAATAAAAAAATAAAAATAAATAATCTCACGCCTTTCATCCCCGAGGGGGTAGGCAGAGGTATTCCATTACTGGATATACCCACATATCACGAGATACATTCTAATACATTCCAATGTAAATAATTACTACTGTGGATACCAAACAAAATAGTTCTCGCTAAAAACTGAGGTATTGTCAGGATTACTTTCAACCTACTATAGTCGATTGCTACAAGACGAGCTCTGTCAGTCTCAAAATATTTTATTTTATTATTTAAGGAATGCATCTTCTCGGCTTAAATCTGAGCTTTATTATTAAAATCAATGACTTGTTGAACACAGACTTTCCCTTTCTGTTGTGAAAACGCTCTATCTCTGACATCAACCTTTCTATTGATGGAGAATCAATAGTTGTTAAAGACAAAGCAAAATTTTTAGGAGTCATATTCGATTCTAAGTTAACTAGGATTCATCATTTAAATTATATAGCAAACAAATGTGACATAAATATAAACGTCATAAGATCTCTTAAAATAACACTTCTTTTTCTGTAGCTACACTACAACCAATAATTGCCTTACATATTACTAGAATTTTCTTAATAATCAATTAAATTAACCAGTTTATTTGCTTGTGTGCTTTTTTGGACACATTCTGGCTCTTCATAAAAAATTGCAAATGCCCTGTTAACCATGTTTCCTGCATTCACTCTCCTTTCAATATGACTGTCACACTTTCCGTCTCTTGTAAACTTACTTCCCAAGTACACAAACTCTGACACTTGTTCTACTTTCTCACATCCAATCATAATATTACATTCAGAAATATCCCTATTTTTCTCCATTACCGTTACCTTTGTCTTGTTTGCATTCACTTTCATTCCTTTTTTCTTGATCGCTTCATTCATGAGAGTTACAGTGTCCTGCAACTTATACGCCGATGGTTCAAGTATCACTTGATCATCGGCGTACAATAGGCATTTGACACGTAGGTACTCTCCCATTCGTACTCCACAATCTCGCTCTTTCAAATCTGTCAAACAGCAATCCATGAAAAGGTTGAAAAGCCATGGCGATGCTACACAACCCTATCTGAGACCTACAGAGGTGTCAAACCAGTCCGTGTAGGCGCCATTATTTCTAACACAGGCTCTAGAATCCTTATACAGTACTACTTTTATTTGTTTACAAATTCATTAAAATTCACGAATTTCACTGTATATTCAACAGAGACGACTTTGTACTTTATACAAAATAGGTTTTGTAATATGAAAAAGAATTAACGAAACAAATTAACTATCAAAAATGTGAAAGCAATTGTTAGTTTTGACACTTCTTTTGTTGTTTCAATTAGTATTATTTGACTAAAATAACATTTTGTAGCTACAACCAAAAATTTCCTTACATATTACCAGAATTTTCTTGCAGAAATCATTCAATAAAATCAACCAAAGTTTATTTGTTTCCTTTAATTTTATTTTTGTTAGTTAAGGTACATAGCACTATAATTTTTATCACAAATTATATTATAACACACATTCAAGTAAGTAAGTAACAACTCTTTATTGTACACCAATAAAAATATGCAACAAATGACAGTTATACAAAAAAAGTACAATGGGCTGTCTTATGTTGATGGAATGAATAGCACTGAGTAAAGAAGGGCGAGAAGATGGAGATCCCGGCGGCGGCAAATAGGAAGCCACTTGAGCTGCTTCCGAAATTCAGAGATGTGGTCATATTTGCGAAGACCAAATATGAACCTTATGCAGATGTTTTGGAGACGTTCAAGCTTATCAAGTTGGGCTTCAGTTAAATCAGGATAAGAGGCGTCGGCGTAATCAAGTATGGGCAACAGAAGGGATTATGCAAGCGAAATTTTAGTGGCAGTGTGTAGAAAATTGCGAAGTTGTCTATGGGATGCTGATGCAGCAAACATTTTTCTGATAACTTCCGCTAGCTAAGGGCCCCAAGACATTCTCCTGTCCATAATCAGTCCTAGATTTTTTACTTGAGCACAGAAAGGAATGTGGACGCCATCGAAACTGACATGCGGTAAGGAGTTCCAATCTACTCTGGCTATTAGTCTTGAGCTACCAAGGATGATAGACTGTGTCTTAGTAGGATTTACTTTTAGACCATAACGATTACTCCATTCCAATATGCGAGCTAAATCTAAATTAGTGTCGTATATGACCTCATCCAGATCTTCAAGCGAAGCGTGTGTATAAATTTGGAGATCATCTGCATACAGGTGGTAGGAAGAAGAGAGATTTGAAGAAATTAAATTGGTAAAAATTGCAAATAGTAGAGGAGATAATACGTCACCTTGTGGGACACCGGCGGAAGTATTGTACCACGCAGAGAAGGACTCTTCAATGCGTATGCGTTGCCGACGTTAATTTGTTTCTTTTAAAATTAACTAAGTTACATTTGATACTTTTATTGTTGGTTTTAAGAAAATAAAATGTTTATATGTACAAACAAAAAACGGTATATTTTAAGAAAATTTCATTAAAATTTACGAAATTTACTTCATTATTTTCAACAAAGACGACTTTGTTATTTATACAAACTAGGTTTTGTTATAGTAACAAGGACTTGATAGAATTAAACGAATAACTTGTCAAAAATTTATGAAAGCAATTGTTAGTTTTGACACTTCTTTTGTTGTTTCAAGTAGTATTATTTGTTTAAAAATTCATAAGAATTTACAAAATTCACTTTGTATTCAACAGAAACGACTTTGTGCTTTATATAAACTAGGTTTTGTAATATTAACAAGGACTTGGAATCAAAACGAAACAAATTAACCGTCAAAAATGTGAAAGCAATTGTAAGTTTTGACACTTCTTTTGTTGTTTCAATTATAATTATTTGTTTAAAATAACACTTATTATATTGTAACTACAAACAATATGTGCCTTACATATAACTAGAATTTTTATTCAATAAAATTAACCAAAGTTTATTTGTTTCTTTTAATTTTAATTTTGTTCATTTAATTACATGTCATATTTTTTACAAAAATTATGTGATGAATTTAATTTGTTTCTTTTAGTATTATCTACGTTAGATTTGATACTTTTATTGTTGGTTTTACGAAAATAAAATGTTTATATGAATAACCAAAAAACTGTATATTTTAAGAAAATTTCGAAATTTACTCCATTATATACAACAAAGATGACTTTGTTATTTATACAAACTAGGTTTTGTTATAGTAACAAGCGCTTGGTAGAATTAAACGAATAACTTGTCAAAAATTTATGAAAGCAATTGTTAGTTTTGACACTTCTTTTGATGTTTCAAACAGTATTATTTGTTTAAACTGACATTTCTTATTCAGTAGCTACAACCAATAATTGCTTTACGTATTACTAGAATTTTTTTATTTTCTTACAGAAATAATTCAATAAAATTGACCACTTTATTTGTTTCGTATAATTTTATTTTTGTTAGTTTAGGTACATTACATTTTTACTTTTTGCTAAAATTATGTCACAAATTTAATTCGTTTCTTTTAATATTATCTTAGTTACATTTTATACTTTTATTGTTGATCTTATGAAAATAAAATGTTTATATGAACAAACAAAAACGGTATTTATTAAGAAAATTGCATTTAAATTTACGAAATTCACTTAATTATATTCAACAAAGACGACTTCGTTATTCATACTAACTAGGTATTGTTGTTTTAAGAAGGACTTGATAGAATTAAACGAAAAACTTGTCAAAAATTTGTGAAAGCAATTGTTAGTTTTGACACTTCTTTTGTTGTTTCAACTAGTATTATTTGTTAAAAAATTCATTAGAATTTACAAAAATCACTTTGTATTCAACAGAGACGACTTTGTGCTTTATATAAACTAGGTTTTGTAATATTAACAAGGACTTGGAATCAAAACGAAACAAATTAACCGTCAAAAATGTGAAACCAATTGTAAGTTTTGACAATTCTTTTGTTGTTTCAATTATTATTATTTGTTTAAAATAACCCTTCCTATTTTGTAACTACAAACAATAATTTTCTTACATATTACTAGAATTTTGTCATTTTCTTGCAGAAATTCTTCAATAAAATCAACCGAAGTTTATTTGTTTCTTTTAATATTATTTTTGTTGATTTAACTACATTACATTTTTATTTTTACAGAAAATATGTCATAAATTTAATTTGTTTCTATTACTATTATCTTTGTTACATCTGATACTTTTATTGTTCGTCCTACGAAAATAAAATGTTTATATGAACAAACAAAAAACGGTATATTTTAAGAAAATTTCATTAAAATTTAGTGATTCATTTTATCATATTTAACAAATACGACTTTGTTATTTATACAAACTAGGTTTTGTTAAAGTAACAAGCGCTTGGTAGAATTAAACGAATTAATTGTAAAAAATGTTAACCGAGATGGACTTTGTTCATTTAACAATTCTGTTTTTTCAGTGTAGTAGGGACTAAATAAATTAACCGACTTGGTATTACATGGATCTCACAACTTTTACGGTAGAAGAACTGAGTTGCGAGACTTGGGTTTTTGACAAGTTTAGTTTTTGATGGCATATCTACTATATAAAAATAAGTCGGGTTTTCCTTCCTGACGATTTAACTCCAGAACTGACGAACCGATTTCCATGGTTTTGCATTCGTTGGAAAGGTCTCGGGCTCCGCAAGGTTTATAGCAAAGAAAATTCAGCATTGCACCCGTGCGAAGCCGGGGCGGGTCGCTAGTATTATATGGATTTTAAAATTTATTTTTTTATTGGAAAGCTAAAACATGGGTACAGTAAGAATTTCCAAAGGGAACGGCATTTAAACGGGTGAACGACAGTACGCTGCGTAGAATAACACATATTATGTCTTATCTTCACTAAATAAATTCATAACATACTGCAGGTCACATTGCTTTAACGATCCGAGCAATTACTTGAAATCAATAATTCTCCTGTTAATTAGTTATCTGCGATATAACTTGCATGTACTGTAAAACACTTGCTTGTTTGCTTGACCCAGATTCAGCGCCCTAGGGTACGAAACATTGATTACGCGATATAGGGGAAAATATAATGATTTGGGTATTTGTATTTTAACATTGTATAATCAATTCAAATCAATTACTTCTGTAGGTAAATGAAAAACCGGCCAAGTGCGAGTCGGACTCGCGCACCGAGGGTTCCGTACAACCTTGCAAATTTATGGTTTTCGTAATTTTTCCTTTATCTATGCTATAAGACGTTGCTTCGTACCAAATTTCAAGATTCTGAGTTCACGGGAAGCACCCTGTAGGTTTTGATTCCCTTGCAAGTGTCGAAAATTTGCGGCATAAACGGCTGTATCTTTTGATTGCGTTGGCTTAGAAGTTTGGTTTTTTCACAGCTTCAAGGGACAGTAGACCTGAGTAATTGATATAAATTTCAGCTTCATACCTCCACGCGTTCCTGAGAAAAAGGGTCTTGACAGACGGACGGACGGACGGACAGATGGACAACAAAGTGATCCTATAAGGGTTCCGTTTTTTCCTTTTGAGGTACGGAACCCTAAAAATAAGGGACTCGAAACTCGGCAAGGAGATTGGCTGAATGTAAACAGCAGCCCATTTTCACCGACGAGTTGCAGGTTATAGTAGATTGTTATACAAGGGTCGGAAGGAATCAATTCCCATACAAGGTGTTTAGACGCCCGAGCATAGCGAGGGCGGATATAGTCCGAGTAGGAATTGATAACTTCCACCCGCGTTAAACACTCTACTTTTCATATCGAATACAAGGAAAGTAAACAAAAAAATGTCAACAATACAACATTACAAAAATTGAAAAATGCAAAAAATCAATAATACCTACAAAAAAACAAAAATGTCAACAATACAACCAAAGAGGTTGAAAGAAAGAGATTATTTTTCTTTTAAACTTCTTTGAATACAACATTACAAAAATAATATAAAAACCCTTCCTCTTTATGTATTTATTAGTGTCGATGAAAAACAAGATTTAGAGTTTTGGAACAGCCTACTAAATTATTAGTCTTTTTTAAATTTTAAATATGGAACACGTCACCGCCGCGCGCAGGTTATTTTTAGTTGTTTATACCTACACTCCCAATGCCGCACCTTTTTTTTAATCGATGTAAAAAGTTTAGTATCAGACCACCTAACCAAATGTACTACTATTTTTTTAATTCATTCCCGCCCTAAGGCCGGAAGCAATTACTATGAGTCTTTCCCGACCGAGGGCGGGAATCATAGCCCTGAATCTCTCTGTGATGGGAATCATCGCTTCCGACCCGGTACTCAGATCAAACATACACTACTTTCCGAGTATGAGATATGAAAAAAATTTAGTACCCCATGTCATGTGTTAATAATTTGATTTACAATAATAATTATGATTAGTAGCGTGACACAGCGTCGAGTCAGTTAATCCCATTCATGTAGGTCTACTAAGCAGTCAGTAATTTTATAGTAGCCTTTGTTTTAATTTCTCAGAGAGCAGTGATAGCCCGGACGGTTAAAGAGCCGGCTTGGGTTCGAATCCTGGCATGTACCAATGAGTTTTTCAAAAACTTACGTACATATTTATCACCAGCTCGACGGTGAAGGAAAACAACAGTGAAACCCGCAGGTCTCAGAAATTCTGAGACATGTGTAAACAGACCCGTTCCGGCGATGGGCTCACCACCTATCACGTTTAGGGGTCCAATGTATCTCGTGGAATGTGGGTATATCCAGTAATGGAAGACCTCTGCCTACCCCCTCGGGTATAAAAAAGGCGTGAGATTATATTTTATTTATTTATATTTATTTAATTTCTCAGGATTAATCTATCAATCCCTCAGGACGATCTGCCCTGTGACATGATGATGACATAGATTAAAAAGATGCTATACGGAGATTCTTGGCAGAAGCATTTCAATATGCAAAAAAAACTCTAAGCTCTAGACCCATATGAAAAACAAAAAAAAAATAAGAAAAATTCAGAAAATTGAATTTTCCAAATAGCAAAATAACCCTTCCTTTTGGTTTTAAGATTTTATTTGTTTATTAGACACACAAAGCAGATTACAGGGCATTAACCATAAATAAAAGTCAACCTCTTAATAGGTACGTAGTATATTTTATAGATAGTGATAATCCACTAATCTCGAAGAAAAGTGTTTAATGAATCAGTGATAAAAAATCGATTACGTGTCTATTTATATTCGATATTCAATGGATCCAGTTCCGAGAAAGTGGACGGATGCGCCATATCGAATGCTACTCATCGGGGGGAGAAAATGGAGGGAATATGATACCTAATATCGTCATGCCTAGTCTTTTACGGTGTCAGTCTTTGGGAATTCTTTAGGAGCTTTGATTTCTAATAAAACTATATAGCTCTACACATACAAAAGTGAAGTACTGTTTACTTAAACTTATACATTATCACATCAACCCGTAAAAGTCCACGTCTGAGCTAAAAGCCTATGAGGAAGTATGGACCATACAAGTGCACTCAGATCCTCTACTAAGTGCAAATTTTTTTATATAGGTAATTTCTATATAGGTAGAGACATTTCTATATAGGTAACGTCGCTCACAATGACGGGTAGTTAGTACAAGTAACACTTAAACACCTAGAAACAAAACTAAAACCATATTCATGTTGGTAAGAGGAAGACAAGGTAGCCACAAGGGCCAAAAGGCTAGGTCACATGTTAAATACTCTAACTAAATTGTAAAGTATCAATATTGCAGCTAAATAAATGAAAAATTCTTAAGTACTGCATTTTATCACTTAAAGATAATTGAACGATAACATTTAATGACTGTGTGTTATGCAAGATCGAAGTTTTGCATCAATATACTCAGCAGCTATTCTCGTTTAATCGATTGGAGTTCTCAGTCGACGACTATTTGCATGTCTCGTAGATATAATATAGAAAAGACGATTCGATGAGTTTGGCAAATGACAATTATGGCTTTAAACAATAGGACAGTGGTAGAACTTATCTCGCTGGAGAATGTACTATAAGTATCACATTTGAGAAATCCATACAGTTGTCTAACGAAGGTCTAGAAGGAACAATCATTCCTGTCAGGCTGGCAATAATCACCAATCACCGAATCTTGAAAGATGATGAACCATTAAATGGAAATGAAAAATGAATGATGATAATGATGAAAGCGGCGATGCCGGTGTTTGTAACGGTCATCCGGGTAAAGCAATGTACTCCTTCAGTGAATGGGTGACTGTCTGATGTTACATCACAAGCTTCTTCCTCTTTCGGGTAAATCGTTGGTCCCGGTTTTCATTGTTTACATAGTCGTTGAACCGTGTCAGATTCCCTTGGATGGTTTGAAACATTAGGACAGTTAGATGGCCACTAGCCAACACAGTGGGCTATTATGAGAAATTGTAGCTCATACCTCTTCATATGAGTACAGATCTATCAGCTCAGCCAATGGGCTAATGACGTTGTTAATGATAAAATAGTTTGAAAGTTTTGACTGAACTGGGATTTCTTCCTGACATACTGACTGTGAATTCTGCCGAACAAATTGAAAAATATAAACCAATTTGATTCAAATTGCGCTTCTCCATTCATAAGTCATTACAATTTACGATAGGATCGCAACGCACGGATGCGCGCGATTGTTGCGCGTGATTCACCTACACTTGCCGTTTCTGGTCGCGCCGGATACGGAAACTGTTGCTTTTGCTTTGTCTTGTGCACAATCGCCATACTGGTTCTAGCGGCTTCAAGACGGTCGTTGTTGAGTCCCAAACATGATTTACCTTTCTGTTTCTGTGTATTGAGTATTTGTCTGTAGTGTTTCTCAAATCTTAATTGTTATTGGTGTTTAAAAAAGTCTTATTTCTGTATCTAGACAGGTACTAGTAAGGGAGCTAGTCGTCGGTATTTTTCTGAATTTAATAAACTTATTAGGGTCCCGTTCCAAAAGGGTAAAACGGAACCATATTACTAAAACTCCTATCTCATGAACCGTGACAGTTAGACAGTTGAAATTTTAATAGATGATGTATTTTTGTTGCCGAACGATAACGAAAATCAAACGTGTTTTTTAGACGTTTTTATAAATAATGGTACGGAACCCTTCGTGCGCGAGACCGACTCGGACTTGTCCGGTTTTTTTATGGTTACTCAGCATCATTAAATTGTCTCCCGGGATCGTCCACTAAATGAGGCCGTATCGAATTTACATCAAATGCCTCATTCTTACATTGTTGTCATCCAATCGAATAATAAAAACTAGTATCTTTCCTGACGCTCTATTTTGAATCTTATTCTGTTAATTATATGGATTAAGTTTCAGTTAGGCTGTGTTGTTCCTTCTACTATGATATATTTGTATTACGTTGATAACATGTTAATTTACGGAATGAAATGTTGTAAACCATATTATTAGAATTTTATAGACCTCAGAGTTTTGTTCTTCTTGATGTTAAATATACTCCGTCATATCGTCAGTCGTATTCGATTTATAGCACTCGACACAATTTAAGTTTCAAAATTTACTCAAGACCCATTTTTATAATTAAGCAAAAACTCTTCGAAAATATATTTCAATCTGAATCCTGTTTTCTTTTCTGAAGGCATAATAATAACGACGTAATTCTTCTCTTTGCAGACATACTCGGGCCTTTTCTGCGTGGTGGTGAATCCGTACAAGAAACTCCCCATTTACACGGAGAAGATCATGGAGAGGTACAAAGGCATCAAGCGACACGAAGTACCGCCGCACGTATTCGCCATCACAGACACAGCTTACCGCTCCATGTTGCAAGGTTGGTTATGTTTTTATGACAAATATATCTGGACAAAATCCTGGAGCGAGTCGATGAGTTTTACCGGATAAAATGTATTGAAAATTTGTTGAGTTTCCATAATTGTTTAGTGCTACTGACATGTCAGTTCCATCTTTTTGAACGCTAATTAATCTTTGTCAAATTCGATGGTAGTGAATTTACTGATCTTCATCAATATGTATCACACTATAGCAAGTCTTAATCTCTAATGCGGTTCTGCGCGTCAGACCTGCACGATTCTCAAGACGTATGTTAACCATTACATACACTTCAATACGCAATACGAAATGACTGTAAAACTACCTATCGAAAAATCGTTTCATGGCCAACATTTAGCAACTCAAATACTAATTTGAAAGCCTATTTGACGACTACAGTGAGTTAGTTCCAGTCTATTATAGACATGAGGGGCCGAGGTAATAAAGCATCAGAAAGCGAACAGCGGCGTCGTGCTCAAGGCATTCCCGTATCGCTTCGCTCGCCCATTAGGCAGACCACAATTAGACAAATGGCCGTCTCGAACCTGTCTCTTATCTATGGGCTGTTAGTGTTGTACTTAAAGAGCCTTTTTAGGTATCTAATACTGTAGTTTCTTTAAACATAATAGGCGTGGTTGTCATAAAGTTGTTGCTCGTTGCATAGTTTAAGAAACAGTATGCTTCAGCAGTACACTGTTGCTATGCAGTGATGGTTAGTATATTCAAAAGAGATACAGTTGAAAGTGGCCCAAGGATGATACCTTGCGGAACACCATAACAGTTCAATGAGATTCTTCAATAAAATGTTTCTTATAGAAATAAGACAGCAGGATCGTAAGAATACAATTCATCTATCAACACGTAATGTTATTTGATAAGTCTATAACCAGACCCAAACAAACCAAGACAAAAACACATTAAAATTTTAGTGAAACGGTACCGAAAGCTATCGAAAAAACTTTATTCAAATGACTCTCAGAAATCAACTATTCACATCACTAAATCGTTAAGGCGATAAGAATGTGACTAATGAGTACTGCAGGTACCAGCACAGTGATAAACCTTATCCAGCAGTAACAAAGTCCATATTTACAAAAGATGCATTCGTATAAGTCGTACTATATAGGAAACGCCCACAGGTCTGTTTGCACTAGCAGAGGTGTGGCTGTAGTAAACAAGTAATAATGGGAAGATGATATGGAAATAAAACCATGGGGCAAAGTGAATTGTGGAAGGAAATTTGCCTTTATTAAAAAGCGTCCATATGACTCATGCTCACTCCGGCTCCTGTGTCATAGATAATTCTACCGCTTGAACTTGTTGGACAGGATTCCTTGATGAATTAGGTATATCCAAAACCAGATCTATATTATATACTAAGTCGGATTGTTGATCGGTGAAGATGAAACAAAATCATAATTAAAATACTACTCTATTTTATTTGTAAAAAAAGTAAAGCAAACATTAAATGCCAAATATCACAGACTCATTCACTCATCAAGAAAAATCGAATATCTCTGAAACTATAAACATCTACAAATTCCTACGGAAACATTAAAAACTAGTATGGGCGCCTGATAATAATGTATAAATTTACCTTATGTCTATCTTCTATATACATATATAGAAGAAACTAGCTGACAGACTGATCGATCAACGCTACGCTGAAACCGCTGGGTCAAGATGCAAGAAATTTTTCACTAAGGTGGCTCGAATGACCTAAGTGAGCACTAAAAAAAGATCTTTTGAAAATTTTCACGGGCACGGGAATAAACAAGATCTACGTGGGCAACCCCGCTGGGTATCTGCTACTATTACCATATTAACAGCTGTACTATCAATAATAAGGACATGTTTTGATATCTATAATGGTATAATAACGATTCTATTCTTGATCACTACCACAACTGACACTTCCATTGTTATAAGCTGTTACGTATCTATTGTTGGCCATGTCTATGCTTGTACGCCTGTCAATTTTGAAATGGTATTTTGTCCCGTTCTTTCATAAAGTGTACCTTCTTCCGCGCCTTTTCATTGTAACTTGAGGATGTTCAATGATGTTTGTAGATCGCAATACCAGATAGCCTAAATGATCTGATGGAATTGTGAACTGTACTCTTGTCCCACGGAAGTAAGGGAGTGATGTGAATTTAAAAAGCAATTTCTGCAGTCTTTCTGTGTTCATGTTATCTGCTAATGAATCTGGCGAGAGGAAATTGTTTTAAAAGTTTTTGAAGTGAAAACTTCTTTAGCGGCGTTGAGCACTTTTGTGGGATGGGTAAAAACTGTGAAACTCGCGTCAGGTCACGTGTGCTGATCGAAAAAATACCGTAAGACGGCGCAGAGCGCTTGCGCGATCTGCCATCTGCGAGCTATTCTGGCGTACGCTGCAAAAACTGTGTCTACGGTAGACTCAAACGAAACGCACATCAATTTGAAAAGCGTAAAAAATAAGTCGATCTGAGTCGACAACTTATAGGCGGAAAATTCGGATTATCGAGTATTTTCAATATAAAAATAAATAAATTGCTATTAAATTAATGGTGTTGCTAAGTAAACATGTCAATGTCATCACGTGTCACAGGTTCGTATTCCCTTCTCCTTTGTGTTTTGGGTAAATAAGATTTAGCAGAAATATCTAGAGAAGCAGAGAGAAGATAATCACGATGTTGTCAAGAGAGGTTAAATGCTATTCCCTAAATATTCCAATAAATCAAAAATGCACAAATGTTAATAATCAAGTTTTCACTTCTGCCGGCACTCCCGGAGTGCAACCCGTGTTTTTTTTTTAATAACAAATACCAGAACTTTATTTAACGCGAAAATATACACTATGTAACAGAAAAAGCGCAATTCCTGAAATTAGTTTGTTCGGTATCGACTATTTATTTGATTTCAGCTATTTTTACTATGTGTTAAATTTTTCCAAAAAAATAATTTAGGACTACCTATGGAAACCGTACTATTTTGGTCTTTATTTAAGAAGTTTGTTAGACACAACTAAAGTACGAAGGCATCATATTTTTTTATATTAATATACTAATTGGGGTGTATGAGGAATTGCGCTTATTGTGTGACGCGTTGTATGTTTTATTATAAGAAATCTATAAAATGTATTTCACTCAATATGAAAATAATAACCAGGGGGTCGATTTTTGAATCTCACCAAGTGACTAATTCTCACCGATGTGAGTGATTTCCGAAAGTTCGTATTTTTGAAACTCATCGGTGACTTACATTTGTCATACCTATGATATCGATTTACGAGTGCCCCTACCCCTCGTAATTGAAATCACCATGCGATTGTTTTTGACAATTGACGTATGTGACATCTGCCAAAAGTGATAAAGCATGTTTTTCGGAAGAATTAGCAGCGGGGCTCGATTGTGATATTTTGTGATTGCGACGATTTATTGAAAACAGCGTGTGACTTTCAAAAATACGGCTTTTGGAAAATGGTGACATAAAGGTCATCGGTGATAATTTTAGTCACCGGTGATTTTGATATCACCAGTGAGATTCAAAAATCGCACTCCAGGTTTCTTTGTAAAATCTTAAACAATTATATTTCTGTCACAAGTTACATATAAGTTTTTCTGATTTACATTCATAGTGAAAGAGCGTAATCTAAACCAAGTACAGTATGGCCATTTTAACTTGGCAGCTCTAAAGTTGCGCAAATTGCTGCCATTTTTAGCGACCATTCGAGTTGATTTGCGCAGACGAAGCCTATGTTCAGAGAAGCCAAGCTAAAACGGCCGTCCTAGAATAGTTAAAAGTAATCTAAGTTATATTACATTCTTCTAAGTTATATTCCTGTCGTGTTTCAGATCGAGAAGATCAATCAATACTCTGCACGGGAGAATCAGGCGCTGGAAAAACAGAGAACACAAAAAAGGTCATACAGTACCTCGCGTACGTTGCCGCCTCCAAGCCCAAAGGATCCGGAGCGGTAAGATCTTCGTATTTGATGCTCCATCTGGTAGAAAGAGAGTAAGAGAGAAGTAGTGAAAAAAGAAGTAAATTGTATAGAATTTAATCAAAGAAAATAAGAGTAGGTAATCGATTATTATTTGTTAACCGACGAAAAAACCGGAGGAGGTTCTCAAGTCGACTCGTATGTTTTTTTATGTATTATCGATCACGCATATTTTTTTACTGAGCCTCGTCCGATTTTGATAATTGTTTTTTATGATATAGGCTGGGTTTACCTGGAATAATGTCTTAAATAAATTTGAAAACAATACCTACCCTAAGGGTGGGAAAATAGGGGTGATTAATTTTCACTCACAGATTTTAATGAAGAGTTGTGTATCAAAAAAAAACTTTAAAATAAAAACTTTTTAAAAGTTTACTTTCTATTCTAAAATATTATGATATTTATATAGCTAGGTCAATCAATATTAGCATCAGTAATATCTTCAAGATCATTTAATAGTTCATGCTTGGCGGTGTTTATTTGATATTCTTATCATTGAATAAAAATAGGAATCGTGCGTATCGTGACATTCCATAGATTTCTGCTATTGTTATCAACGGCCGTGAAGTAAATAGTTGATGACTTACTCATTAACCTCACACCTTTATTGTCAATAGTAGAACGCGATTTGACTCGCGTTAGTCCCGTTCCCATGGGAAAATTATAACCCATGTCACTTCCAGAAAAGTAAGCTTTCCATTCGTAAAAAAAAAATTCAGAGCCTATTGATTGCAAACAAACATAAAAAAATCTAACATTCTTCTTATATTATTATCGTACATGATATTATAACTATAAGTATAGATCTATATATGAGGAGATAAAAAATATGTATTTAGATGTTGGGGGTAATCTCTGGAACTACAGAAAAAATATTTCACTAATAATAATCCATCACCCCTGGATTATATAGGTTATATTTTACATAAACCGCAGCGAAGCGAGGGCGGGAACCGGTAGTTTGTTTTTATTTTATTTTCATGAATCAACGAAGCAGAATAATATGCAGATTAAAAATTAAAAAAAAAACACATAAATGTCAACTAAATATCCGATTCTATTATCCAAAGCCATGAATTTAAAACTTTATATTCTTAAAGTTATGGGAAAACCAACCAAAATATTGTAGTTAGATTTTTGTAATAGCAATAATAATTGCATTAATATCTCAAACATTTACAGAAAAGTAGTATTCTGCGCTGTATGTAAGCAAATTTTTCATTTAGCAACCTAATATTCCTATTTTTTATTGCTCTTTTTCCAGTATTTGGTAAGCCCGTCTGTTTCATAGCACTTTCAATCAATTTGACACGATAAACAATCATGCGTTATAGTTGTCGAATACCTGTAGGGACATTAAACGGTCATTTCTAAACGTAATAAATAGTTAAGTAATCGCTATTTTGATAAAATGTCAATGAATTCTCTTGTTCGTAAAAGAGTTCGCCATGTTTTCTTAAATACAATTCCATGAGTAAAAAAAGTTTTAAAATTTTCTTTGATTTTATTTTGTCTTTTAATTAAAGCAGAATCCTTTTAAGCGACATAATTATGTTCTTTTTGGTTTAAAATTGCTTTCGCGCCTTTTTGATGAACCTCGTTGATATAATTGCTGTTTATTTTTAGGGTTCAGTAGCACAAGGGATCTCACTTTAACGGGCAGAGGGCAAATAGTTAACACCAAATATTGAACTCTATGTAATTGAAATAAGATTCAAAACCAATAAAAAATTTAAACTGCCGATGCCCGTTAAAGGGGTAAAACTGTATTTCCACTTGAGACGTTAGTTTGTTTATAGAAGGTAATCGCGGCGACTACTGAATACTGAACCGATTCGGAAAATCCTTCCGCAGATGAAAAGCTGCATTATTTTCTATATATTATTATGCTTTGTTTCATTGACGCGGATGAAACCGCTAGTAAAATAGACTGGGTATAATTTTAGTTTGTATAAATCTGTTTATGAGAGTAATGAGATAAAAGCATTACGGTAATTTGATTCCCTTGCAACGAGTAAAGGAATAAATGTAAAAAAAAGATTCTATATAAATATAACATAGAACTAAAACTAAAGAGAAAACTAAGAAACCGACTTCAACTTCTATGGTTTTCTCATGGATGCCATTGTCAAAACTGAACCACATGGGAAGCACCAGCTTTCAAATAAAAAGAAGAATAATCAAAATTGGTTCACCCAGTCGAATGTTCTAAGGTATGAAACATAAAAATAACATACAGTCGAATTGAGAACCTCCTTTTTTGAAATCCGTTGAAAAGAAGATACTGACTGACTGACTGACATATGAACATAGAATGACTGGTACTAAAAAAACTTTTAAATAACTATACGGAACTCTCTGGACTGTTAACAGCGCTTGACCACCTTTTCATACTCGTTCCTTATAAGGACCAGGAATGTACCAATTGCACATGCAATCAGATGTAATGGTTATTTATGCCCTTACGCAATGTCCTGGAATTGTAGAAAGCGGATTATTAATTTTATAGTGCTCTGAAGAGCCGTATTCGTATTGCTGTGATTTCCATTTTGGTGTCCGCCAATTTCATATACAGCATGTCTAAGAAATAAAAATCTTTTTAAAATTATTTTTAAAAGGGTTTTGATACACTTGTACAGCACCAAAAACTTTCTAAATACTGATAAACAGTCGGTTCTTTTGTAAATGGAATACCTCTGCCAAACCCCCGCGCGGATATGTCTTAGTTTTTTAATTTATTCGTATCGAAACCTATACATATTTACATGACAGTGATTTATCAAATTTTGTTTACGCGTGCCTGCCAGTAAGCTAAGTAAGTGCTACGCGAATACAAAAGTTGTGAGATCACATGTCATGCCACATGCCATCCATCTGGCACTATTTGTAACTATAAGGAATAACTTGTGTGTTTGAAGCGCTCCAATGTCTACTGGTTCGATTATCGTACTCGGGTAAGAATCGTCGAGTCCGTTTATATGTACCTGCTACAAGAAACTGCTAGGTTCCCATTTGTTATTTATTACAATTTGAGAGTGGATTTAGGCAGGTGCTCCGTCTCCTTAGACGGCGGGCTAAATCGGTTATACAAAATTAACTAACAAAATATTTTTCTTGTTATAACCACTTAGTTAAAGCAAGCGCTCAACAACCCAACCAAATTAGTTTTTCAATTTTTGTATAATCATTTATTTATAATGCAATCACTTTTCTGATAAACTTATTATATTAATTATCTGAAGTTTTCATTACACATAAGCATAAACTTATTATATTAATTTATCTTATGTTTTTATTATGAACTAGCGACCCGCCCCGGCTTCGCACGGGTGCAATGCTGAATTTTCTTTGCTATAAACCATCCCTGGACCCACTCAAACACACACAAAAAGTTTCATCGAAATCGGTCCGGCCGTTCTCGAGTTAAATCGTCAGGAAGGAAAACCCGACTTATTTTTATATAGTAGATATAATTCCATCAGCACATTTAAAATGAAGCTTTATGGACACACAATGACGTAAATTTTTGATTGTCGTAAAATTAAAGGTAATTTATTTTATTTTATTTGTAAATGATAAACTATCCTAAAAACCCTTGTAATCTATTACAATCCTGATACAAAACAAACTAATTTCAAGTCTTGCATTTCTTATATTACAAGTTGTATAGTTATATCGGTCTCCACTCTCCTCCTATTCAGTTAATAAGTAGGTACTCGTAACATCTTTACAGACAGTTGTATATTAATGTAGAAATAAAAAAAAATTATTTGCATACGCTTTTATAATATTTTAAACTGTTCTGTGCTGTCAGCTTAAAATGTGGGACATTTGTAGTCACCATTATAGTTTTGCTAGATTTGATTTCATAATAATATTGAGTGATTTGTAGTCTATTAGAGTCAGCTAGGATTTAATCTGCTGAGTCAATGTCGTAAGTGCAATAAATATGCACTTGTGTAGCACTATGAGCAAAACTGATTTTTCATTATTAAGAAATTATGCAATAGTGGAATTATGAAAAATTAAGCACCTACAATTAGCAGTTACTGACTGAAACTTCTTTTTCCCAGCTTCAACACATGCTTGAAGCAGTAGTGTTATGGTTGTCCTCATACTATTTTGATGTTACTATGTAAGTATTCTGACTTACATCAATGTCTGAATAAAACAATCGCGACATATAATTACTATGAACCCGGCTTCCCCGTTTCAGGTCAAGATTGTTCCTACATACATATCAGCACATGGTCTGTGATAGTAAAATAAAGTAAAAACAAAACATTTATTTTCTGTAAGTACAAAAAGTACACTCAGAAAGGTCAATAGTCTAATAACAAGGCACTCTGAACTCGTCCATGAAGATTGGCTAAATGTAAACAGCAGCCCATCTCCACCGACGAGTAGCTGGTTCCGAATGCAGTAGATATCAGTCATACTGTGAGTCACGCATGCGCGATAGTGTTTTGATATTGCCATGTAAACACGCGACCAATGTACGGAAGGCCTTCAGATGTAGAATGATATCAGATCTTTATTGAAACTAATGGTTTGTTTTTAAATGATTGTGAAAGGGCAGATAATAATGGCGATGCATTCCCTGGATTTTTGTTTATATTCCAGAATGTAATTTATACAACTTAATGGTAGTAGGGAAGTAAAAATGCGACACAAATACTTATGTTCAGGTTTCTACAGAATTTGTAAACTCGTACTCGAAGCAGTGATAGCCCGGACGGTTAAAGAGCCGGTCGAAAATCAGTGAGCCTCGGGTTCGAATCCTGGCATGTACCAATGAGTTTTTCAAAAACTTACGTACATATTTGTCACTAGCTCGACGGTGAAGGAAAACATCGTGAGGAAACCCGCAGGTCTCAGAATTAATTTTGAGACATGTGTAAATAGACCCGGTCATGGGCTCACCACCTATCATGTTTAAGGGTCCAATGTATCTCGTGTAATGTGGGTATATCCAGTAATGGAATACCTCTGCCTACCCCCTCGGGGATGAAAGGCGTGAGATTATTTATTTTTATTTTATTTGTAAACTCGTTCGTAAATATGTTTAGTAACAAAGTTTAAAAAATTTTGTCAGATACAAAATAATTAGGTAATTAGGTTAAGTGAAAAAACGAAATATTTCATTTTTGACCTCAACACAAAAAGTACCTTAGTTTAATGAGAAATAAAAAAAATGACCCAACAATCCTAGTCACAAACTTGAGTTATCTAATTACTTTTATTCTGTAGTTTAGCTAGATTTAAAGTGTAATAAGGCTAGTTTTTTAATACCTAAAATACTTCTATGGTTTATAAAGAAAAGCACCCTGTACAATATGCAGTTCCGTCTCTACCCTAAGAGCACATAGGGTTATATAGAGGTCTACTACGTTAGTGCTTAGTACCTGCATTTATATTTTTTGATGAAAGAGTTTGAAAGGGAACCTGGTCTAAGATAGCCCGGGCAATATGGGCTACAATTGCATGAGACGGTGGAGTGTACGAGTAATGTACAGCACCGGTTAACGTTTGTTGCTAGATGCTAGATTACAAATGGGCACAAAAAGTAATTTAAAAAAAAACGTCTAACTTGAAAGCCTGCCTTGTAAAGATTTGTACATTACGACCGTTTTATCTTGGCTTCTCTGAACATAGGCTTCGCCTGCGCAAACCCCCTCGTACCGCAAAAATTTTTGCGCCACTTCAGAGCTGTCAAGTTAAAACGGCTGTACTGTAATAACCCTGATACTTTTTAAAGTCGCTTAAAACACAACAGTCGTATGACGACACGAACGGACACGACGGGTTGGAGCGCAGTTAAATTTCAAAGTCAAGTAGCGCTATCAGTTAGATGAACGGCTCATCTGTTAGTTACTGGGAAAGAATATTCTAGCAGCACGCGTGGTAGTTTATATCTACAACTTGTCCAAGGTAATGGAAATCTTTGAAACTAAAAATAAACAGGTTGATGAATTTTCATTCGTTTAAAAAAGAATCTTGTCTACATTAAGGACTTCCATTGCCTTGTACAAGCTGTATAGTTTTAAACTGTACATCTGTGTAACATATTTTTTTTATTTTTCCCTCTTCCACCCGACCTGGCATTCGACCGACAACAGGGACCCACACCACAGTTGATTATAGTAAGTCCAGAAAAAGTTAACACAACTTTTTTATATTTCTTTTTAAAGCTTGCATCATTTGGTTTGATCATTGCCGTGGTACATTCTCCTCAATATTAAATGTATATATATATATCTATTCTTTATGGTTTTATATGATAGGATTTCATAATGGTTGGGGACAATTTATCACGTATATTAGCAACACACCGCTTTTTTTTGTCTTTCATACAGTATAACCTTTCCAAGTATTTTTAAGGTGCATGGGTAAATTTCCTTATTTATTTATTTAACTTTTTATTTTGATGATTTTATGATTTAGGGCTGATTTTTCAATCTTCAGATAAACCTTATCTGGAGAATATATTGATGCTGTCACTGTCTGACACAATAGAAAGGAAAAGTGACAGGTGATGTTTATTGTTGAGATAACTTTTAACTTACTATTGAAAAATCAGCCCTTAATATAATTATTTTTGTTCTAATCCGCTGGTTTAAATTTTCTAATTTGTCGATAATTTTCTAAAAATATAATTCATTCCAAAGCAATAGCAATCCATTCACTAACAGTAATTGTGTTATTATATATACTGTATTACTAATAAATTGTAACAGTAACGTGTTGCAATGAATGTAATAAAATAATAAGCCATAGAAAAATTGTACCAATACTTTTGATAATACAACTGTCAAAAGAAATATATATTTTTATATCGTGTATTATATGTGACACAAGTATTTCTAAATTGATATTTAATTACGCTCATTTCACATGACATGTGTATATGTATTGTTTGCACGCCGACCACCTAATCAAATATAGCTATGGTTTCACTTAAATTACTTTTAAAGTCATTAAAACTGGAATCTTGAGTGACTCATGCTATATTCATTAAATCACAGCACATGTTCTCTCTGTAACATTTCACACTATTTAAACGTAAAGGTACACGTGCACTAGACATTAACGCCCGCATATGCCATGAAGTAAATCAGGGATTTTATGAAAATGACAACGATCTACCGTTGACACCTAGTGAACGCCTCCCATTATAATGCACAATGAAAATATATCTTATTTCACTGCATTAAGTTACAATTTACCTTGGAAGTGTAATAATAATTAATACAAGTATCAATCCCCACTTAATCCCATGTTTCATAAACGTTTAACATTTCATGCTACCCTCCTTAGAGCAATGGGCCAACATACCCTTCATTCGAGGTAATAATAGCTATAAATTTGACCACCATTTTGTGACGTCTGCTCAAACGCCATTATGGATAATAACCAGAGATCACTTGAAAACTAACTATATCTTTTTGATATTTTTGTAAGCCTATTTTCTTTACTGGCATTTTTTTACTAATATTAATGGTATTTTTTACCGAAAACTAAACTATTTTTAATATGATAGTTTGACAAATTAACAGAGATTGTTCTTGAGACCGTTTTATTTGTAAAACTCTTATTTGAATAGGGCGGTTTCTCCCGACAAATAATAAGACTTATTGTGAGTGACTCCAGAATATCCGGAGGGTCATTTAATAATGTATATTTTTTGTGATTGACCCTCTGGATAAGTCTTACTTGGGTCCGTAGAATCCACCCTTAGTCAAGCTTTTTGTTTGTACGCTACTAAAATATACATATCCCATAATACATAGCATGGGGATTCGATTATTTTTCTTTTTTGACATTTTTTGACTAACTTGTCTCTGTTGTAGGGCGAATTAGAACAACAGTTGCTGCAGGCTAACCCCATATTGGAAGCCTTCGGTAACGCGAAGACAGTCAAGAACGACAACTCTTCCAGATTCGTAAGTATAATACATCATTTCCAAGAGTTTTTATAAGATGCGTGTATCTTAGAAGTATCTAGAAATCTATGTAAACTTTACGAGGTGGCGAAAAAAGAGCCTTGTTTGAAGGGGAAGTACCGTAAATTTTTTAACTGGCTTCCTCATGTTTAAATTCATTGCTCATTATTATTATTATAGCTGTAGGTCTCCCTAAAATTATTTAAAAAATTAAATAAATATTTTTAATTCAAATTTCATAATTCACCCATTATATTATAATCTATAATTCTATGATCTCAGTAGCTTAGTATCTAGAGTAAAAGCTCTGCCTAGTTTGGGACTAAATAACCCTATCTCAATTACAAGTATGTCAGATAACTTATTATCAAAACGTAAATTTAAAGTGTTTCAACTCTTACGATTCCAGGGAAAATTCATTAGGATAAACTTCGACGCGTCCGGCTACATCGCCGGCGCGAACATCGAGACGTACTTACTAGAGAAATCGCGAGCCATCCGGCAGGCGAAGGACGAGAGGACATTCCACATATTCTACCAGCTCCTCTCGGGGGCGACGGCGCAGCAGAAGGCCGAGTACATCATCGAGGACCCCAAGAGCTATCCGTTCCTCACCAATGCTGCTCTCCCGGTACCTGGGATCGACGATGCGGCCGAATTCCAGGCCACCATCAAGTCCATGAACATTATGGGCATGAACAACGAGGACTTCAACTCGATATTCAGGATAGTGTCGGCTGTTATGCTCTTCGGCTCGATGCAGTTCAAGCAGGAGAGGAATTCGGACCAGGCCACGCTTCCCGACAACACCGTCGCGCAGAAGATCGCGCATTTACTTGGTGAGGAATTTACCTTTAGATATCAACACTTGCATCTTATCGTTCTATTATACTGAAAGATATTGTCCTTAATACTAGAACCGTATGATCAATATTGCAATACATATAGGTGATAAAAACTGTAAATCTTGCATCTTTTCCGTGTAAATAAAATTTCAGACTTTTATTCTGTCTAATCCCTACTAATATTATAAATGCGAAAGCGACTGTGTTTTTCTGTATGTCTTTTAACTTTTTACAGCTAAAACAGTGAATCTATCTTGATGAAATTTGACAGAACTATAGTTTACATCACGGTCATCCCGTAAAAACACATAATTTTTAGAGAACTCCATAACCTCAAATATTAGCGCTACACCTAAAGATATCTTGTTTCTAAAAATATTGTAACGTTAGGGTACACATTGTTGACGCAACCGTTCTTATGTTCCAGGTCTTTCAGTAACGGAAATGACGAAGGCGTTCCTCAAGCCGAGGATTAAGGTCGGCCGCGACTTCGTCACGAAAGCGCAGACGAAGGAACAAGCAGAGTTCTCCGTCGAAGCCATCTCTAAGGCTTGCTACGAGCGCCTATTCAGATGGCTCGTGAACAGGATCAACAGGTCGCTCGACAGGACGAAGAGGCAGGGAGCCTCCTTCATCGGCATCCTCGATATGGCTGGTTTCGAGATCTTCGAGCTGAACTCCTTCGAGCAACTCTGCATCAACTACACGAACGAAAAGCTCCAGCAGCTCTTCAACCACACCATGTTCATACTCGAGCAGGAGGAGTACCAGAGGGAGGGCATCGAGTGGAAATTCATCGACTTCGGCCTCGATTTGCAGCCGACGATCGACTTGATCGACAAACCGATGGGTATCATGGCCCTGTTGGACGAGGAGTGCTGGTTCCCCAAAGCGACCGACAAGACCTTCGTCGAGAAGCTGGTGTCAGCCCATTCCGTTCACCCGAAGTTCATGAAGACGGACTTCCGAGGAGTCGCAGACTTCGCCATCATCCACTACGCTGGGAAAGTCGATTATTCAGCGGCTCAGTGGTTGATGAAGAACATGGACCCCTTGAACGAAAACGTTGTCTCCTGCCTGCAGTCGTCCCAAGACCCGTTCGTCTGCCACATCTGGAAGGACGCGGAAATCGTCGGCATGGCGCAACAAGCCATGACCGACACGCAGTTCGGAGCGAGGACGCGCAAGGGCATGTTCAGGACAGTCTCCCAGCTGTACAAGGAACAGCTGACGAAACTTATGGCCACGCTGAGGAACACGAACCCCAACTTCGTGAGGTGCATCATCCCGAACCACGAGAAGAAGGCGGGCAAGATCGAGGCTGCTTTAGTCCTCGACCAGCTCAGGTGCAACGGAGTCCTCGAGGGCATCAGGATTTGCCGCCAAGGGTTCCCGAACCGCATACCCTTCCAAGAGTTCCGGCAGAGATACGAACTCCTCACTCCCAACATCATCCCTAAAGGGTTCATGGACGGGAAGAAGGCATGCGAGCAGATGATCGAGGCACTCGAACTGGACCACAACCTGTACCGCGTGGGGCAGTCCAAGATCTTCTTCAGGGCCGGAGTGCTGGCTCACCTGGAAGAAGAGAGGGACTACAAGATCACGGACCTGATAGTGAACTTCCAGGCGTTCTGCAGAGGGTTCCTCGCGAGGAGGAACTACCAGAAGAGACTGCAGCAGCTGAACGCGATCAGGATTATTCAGAGGAACTGCGCAGCGTACCTCAAGCTTAGGAATTGGCAATGGTGGAGGTTGTACATCAAGGTGAGTTAACTTTTTCCGAATTTATGCACTGGTTAAGCCTGATTTATTTGACAGCACTATTGTCTCCTAATTTTATTGCAACTGATATTATAAATGTTTTTAGAGGAGCACTAAATTTGAAAAACCCGTGTGCAACTGGGGGCTTACCTTCGAACAGATAATTCCAAAAATCAATTTTTTCAGACATGTAGAGGTCTTTTGCTCCTTTCTACTTAGAGCTGGTTAGACCCACAATGAAATTATATTGTGCCTTGCATCTGTTACTTAATAGGGATAAAGTTAATTTAGATTTAATGGGTCATTGAACAAAACACAGTCTTTCTTTGCCAAACAAAAACTTAAAATCATGGTGCTAAGTGAGAATTTAAATGAATGGTCTTTCAAGCAACTGGCTGTTAACCTATAACGTCACGATGTAGACAAAAGAACAAATAGTCGGTACCTAAAAATATTCTACTATTATTATCATTATATCACCTGCAATGATAGACTACTAGTAATACACTAAACCACGTGATAGTCACCTTCTGAATAATAATGGCATTCATAATGCTATTTTGAAAACAAAACGGCCTTTGAGTTATGAAAATACGACCTACTTGCTCAGTAAGGCGATTCGGGCGTATTTAAATTATGTTTATCATTACCAGTACGTTATGTATAGCAGTATGTATAGGTACCTATATGCTGTTGTGAGAAAATTTGCGCTTGCTTGTACTTTTAGGTAAGTGATTAACCAATGATGCCATAGTTCAGGGAATAATTTAAGAAAATTAAGTTATCACTTGTTTTTTTTTTTAGACAGAGATAGGTGCAGTAGAAGCTCTCCTACCTCCTTGGTTCAGGGGGAGGAAGAGTGTGGGCTAAAAAAAAGTTGCTTACTATTTTTTCTCGAATCGTTTTTCCCAAATTAATTCAATTATCTACGGTAATTTCATTGTTGTAAAATTTAAACGGTCTTTAAAGTTGATGCTCTATTAAGTAACATGCATTCCCAAGTTCAGTTTTGATAAAGAAAGACAGAGTAATGTATGCAATGCATAAAAAATCGTTTAAACCAATTCAGTTAGCATGCTATTCAAACTGAGATGCTGATAAAACCAATTCAACTTAATTATACAGAAACCCGAATGACAAAAAGGGACGTAACATAATGTTTTTGAATGTCTCCAGGTGAAACCCCTACTAGAAGTGACGAAGCAGGAGGAAAAGCTCACGCAGAAGGAGGACGAGCTTCGACAGATCCGCGACAAGCTGGACGCGCAGATGAAGCGCTGCCAGGAGTACGAGGTCAAGTTCCAGCAGGCCAGCGCCGAGAAGACGCAGCTGGCCGAACAGCTGCAGGTAAACAAACTCGATACTCGTTAGATGAGGCACAAAACAAAATTCATCTGGAGTTATAACCAGCAGTGGCAGTAGAATGTTATGACAAGATAATAAAGTAGAAATAATTGGTAAACCTTTAATGTGATGTTAAGGAACTATTTCTTCTGGTAAGACTGGAGCTTAACCACCATGTCTCTTTGGCGTGTTCGTTTTACGGAATGCTAGTATAAAACTATTTTTTTATTATTGAACACGTTCAAGTATTTAAATTAAATTGTGTTTCATAATTAATTAAAAAGATTACCTTAAAAGCCGCCTCTAAAAACACATTCAAATTAAATTTTTATAATCATCGCAAAATTTCAAAATAATACATACATACACATATCACGTCTATGTCCCATTGGCGTAGGCAATAATAAATGTCGACATAAAAAAAATAAAACAGTAATAGTCTAATCTTCAGTACATTTAGGCAGCAACTTGCACCATACTATCGATGAGTCTTCCAAGACGTCCTCCTACATCTTCCCCTACAGGCGGAGCTGGAGCTATGCGCGGAGGCGGAGGAGTCCCGCGCAAGAGCTGCGGCTCGCAAGCAAGAGCTGGAAGAGCTGTTGCACGACCTGGAGGGACGCATCGAGGAGGAGGAGGAACGCTGCACAGCGCTGCACACGGAGAAGAAACGCCTGCAGCTCAACATACAGGTAAACATACTTCATGTCAGAATTAGGTTGGTGAATTTTTCTTCTTGTCACAATTGGGTAGTTGGCAGCATCGAAATTTAATTGCGAGTAGTCATTCATTAAAAAGATTATCCAAAAACACCTTTATACATGTAGTTCGGTTTTCACTTTACAATTTTAGCTTTAAAAATAATATAACAATTATTAAAAGTGTTGCAATTAAGCACTAAAAACTATGACGTTACACCTTGCTATTTCAGTACATTTTCCATACTAAAATTTCGTTTTGACAGATCATAAAAAGTTACTGATTTGACTAGGCAGGACACTACCCTATTGGGTAGGTGAATCGAAAGATTATATGTATAACTACCGAGCCGCCCCGGCTTCGCACGGGTGCAATGATGATACTAAAACCTTCCTCTTGAAGCACTCTATCTATTAAAAAAACCGCATCAAAATCCGTTGCGTAGAAAGATTTAAGCATACATAGGGATATAGGGACAGAGAAAGCGACTTTGTTTTATACTATGTAGCGATAGTGATAAAGATGCGCCTGCAGCTCAACATACAGGAAACTATACTTCATGTCAGAATTGGGTTGGTGAATTTTAGAGCTCCGTACCCAAACGGTAAACGAGACCCTATTACTAAGACTCCCCTGTCCATCTGTCTGTCTGTCACTAGGCTGTATCTCATGAACAGTGATAGTTAGATAGTTAAAATTTTCACAGATGTTGTATTTCTGTTGTCGCTATAACAACAAATATATAAAAAAAAACCAATAAAACCACCACCATATTGTCCTTGTTTCTTTCGGTGTAACGTGGTCTCCTCTTGTTTGTCGAATTCTAACTTTAAAAGTATTTGTCAAGTAACCAGAAGTAGTTCTAATTTCTTTGAATAGCCCTTTGTACCCTTTGAGTATTAAACCAACCGGAGACGCCACTGACAGGCGTTCCCCTCTGCAAAAAAAAAAGTGTCGGTCAACACGCATACCTGTTAAATACAACTAGTTTTTTTGAGTTCACGGAGTGCTTGGATTGGTGAATGTATTTGTGTGCATCTAGTTCAAGCTAGCGTTTAATTGTTTTGTCAAAAAATGCGTTTGTTTTAACATTATTTGTGTTTGTTTCCTCGTCCTCCCCGCAGAAATTAGCAGACGTTTTTGCAAAGGAACTAGTGCGCGTGACGTCTCCTGTTGGTTTAATACTCAAAGTTTGTACCTAACACTTTGAACATTAGTAGTCTGAAAAGCAGCCTTTTCATCCACTTACGTTTACTTAGTCTAGTTATATTTTGCGATCAGTGTTGATGAATAAACACTTTAATAATATTTATCTATGAATTGTTTAATATCCTCAGGACCTGGAAGAGCAGCTGGAGGAGGAAGAAGCGGCGAGGCAAAAGCTGCAGCTGGAGCGCGTGCAGTGCGACGCCAAGCTCAAGAAGCTGGAGGAAGACCTGGCCCTCAGCGAGGACACCAACGGGAAGCTGCTCAAGGAGAAGAAGGTGAGCACTTTACCTTTGGAATCCATAAAGGCTACCACTGGCAATGTTACCTACAGATATCAAGCCAGCCAAGCGTCAGCGTCCCACGGGCGCTTGACGGACAATAGATATGCCTTTTGTGTCTGCAGTCCGTTACTTGACGGCAGAAAAAGGTGTTGCCAAAAGTTTTCGCCATTCTACTTTTTTGACTCATAATCGTGACAGGTGAACGGGGTGCTGTTACACATGTCTCAAAACCAATCCTGGACAGATTTATATATGAAAAAAAAAACTTTATTTTCTCCACAGTACATAGTTCTATTAAAGTAGTTACAATTTTTAAGATGACAAGTTTAATATAAATAGGCTCCTTATTCGTAGTAAATAGGTATCTAAATAGGTACATATCTATAAATATTAATGAGTGTGAATGACAGCTAGATTATAAAGACCAGGTAGCAGGTAGGCAGGATGCTCCCATCTAGCCTAGCATCCCCTATGTATGTGTGTGTGTGTGTATCTGTGACAAAAATAAACATTTTTTCTTTCTTTCTTTCTTTCTAGCAGAATAAAAAAAAATCCGCAAAACCATGTAATAAGACGGACCTGTTAATAATGATTAATAAATTTATTGCCATTATTAAACTGGTCTATCTACCATTTCTTCCAGATCTTAGAGGAGCGAGCCAACGACCTGTCGCAGGCTCTGGCCGAAGAAGAAGAGAAGGCCAAGCACCTCAGCAAGCTGAAGGCCAAGCAGGAGTCCGCCATCGCCGAGCTGGAAGAGAAACTTCTTAAGGTATTGCCTGGAATTTATACTGTACTAGCTATTCCGCGAAAGTCCCGTTCCCGTGGGAACATGGGGATAAAATATAGCCCGTGTTACACCCAGAAAAGTAAGCTCTCCATACGTAAAAGAAATTTTAAAATCGGTCCAGTAGTTTTTGTGTTTATTCGTTACAAACATACAAAATACAAATAATTCCTATAATATTACAGTGTAGATGTAGATTGAGTGGCGCTTGAAGCACCGAGTAAAGACAAATAATGTATGAGACTTTAATTTTGTAAGTTTCTATCTATAATTCGTCACGCTCGAGAAACTGATAAGAAAAAGAAAATCAAAACCTAGATTTTTTTTTGTTAAAGGACAGTTACTTTCTGTTTCAGTCTTTATTCCGAACATACCACGTTCATGAGGCTTCGTATAAAATTATTAACAATCTAAATTTTATACATCTTTTTTTGTTTTTGTGCGCCTATGTCGTACCGAATTGACACTACGCTTCGAAATAACAGTGTATTTGACTGAATCGAAACTTAATCACTAGTAATCAATCATTCATTATCCAAAAACATTTCTGAAAATGTAAATAACCTAAAAACTGCGTCGCAGTTCAGTACTCGATACATTTTGCATAATAAATTTTCGTTTTGACAGATCATAAAAATTCATTTGACTTGGCAATGAACTGTCATATTCGACTACAAGTTTCTTTCTCAACAAATGTCATAACTTTATTCTCGTAGGACCACCAAATGCGGCAGGAAGTGGACCGCGCCAAGCGGAAGTTGGAGACGGAGTTGCAGGACGTCAAAGAGCAGCTCGCCGAGCGAAGGGCGCAGCTCGAGGAACTGCAGATCGTGCTCAGTGAGTACACGCTGATCTGGAACTTCTGGAATGTTCCTAGATTTGTTGGATGAAAGGGGATTTTGAAGTGCCAATATTAGCAAAATTGCTGTTTTCCAGTGGGTGGGATGGGCGAAAAAGGTATACATACGTTGGGCATTAGGCATCACGTTTAGGGGTCCAATGTATCTCGTGAAATGTGGGTATATCCAGTAATGGAATACCTCGGGCCCCTCGGGGATGAAAGGTGTGAGATATGGGCAATTGGAATAACTTCGATGTAATCATGTATGTTTGCAACAATATATATTTACATAGTTTAAAATTATATAAATATGGGCATTTAAATTGCTCATTACAGTCTTCGGCAAAATTTGTCACTAGTTACGGCTTTTTTGACGTGATAACGTCTTATAAATCGATGAACGCCAGCTGCACGCACGAAAAAGTTTCAATTTCCGCCCAAGCCGAGCGTGCAAGCGATAGAGAGGCACGATTGGCCTAATCGTTCGACTTATGACGCTTTCTCTTTTCCACTAATGTATGCAATTTTTTATCAATGTTATGACGTTATCACGTACAATTACTTGACATTACAGACAACCAATTTTTTATAGAGATGTTCTATAAATCAGTTACATAATATATATAAAAGTTAAGCCAGGAATAAATAAGTTTTTATTTATTTATTTATCTAACCTTTGAGCAGTGATAGCCTTACGGTTAAAGAGCCGGCCGAAAATCAGTAAGGCTCGGGTTCGAATCCTGGGATGTACCAATGAGTTTTTCAAAAACTAACGTACATATTTATCACTAGCTCGACGGTGAAGGAAAACATCGTGAGGAAACCCGCAGGTCTCGGAATTAATTCTGAGACATGTGTGAATAGACCCGGTCCGGCGATGGGCTCACCACCTATCACGTTTAGGGGTCCAATATGTCTCGTGAAATGTGGGTATATCCAGTAATGGAATACCGCTGCCTACCTCTTCGGGGTGAAAGGCGTGAGATTATTTATTATTTTATTTTTTATATCACGTTTAGCGAAACGCGAGGAGGAACTAGCGGTGGCGATCAGCCGCGCAGATGAAGAAGGCGCGTTACGAGCGGCGGCTCAGAAGGCGGCCCGAGAGGCTGAGTCCGCTCTAGCCGACGCCCATGAAGACCTGGAGGCCGAGCGAGCCGCCAGGACCAAGGCCGAGAAGCTGCGGAGGGACCTCAACGAGGAGCTGGAGGCGCTCAAGAGCGAGCTGCTCGACTCGCTCGACACCACCGCTGGTAACATAAAAATTTTTATATAAAAACTTTTTTCATTTCTCCGGGCGGAAAGCGACAAATTTCAGTCCGCTGCGCTAAACCAAGTTGCCGCTTTCCGACTTCGTCAAGCTAAAAAAAAGTATACACGCCTCGGGAAGTAGACATTTCTTATTTTACTTTTACATCATTTTGACAAGCTTCTTCGAGATAAATCGAAATTGCTGTTTGATTAAATGTTATAACAACATATGTGAATAGCCAATCACAGCCCCGCGGCTGTGATGTAGTGCCGAGCCACGACCCTTTTGCTTGCATGATACGCCTTACACGACCTTCTTGTTTCTCTACTGATTTGTTAACTATTTTTTTTTTTGTGTATTGAAACCTGATACATTTGGAAGAAATGTCGCTTGAAAGCTCAAGTTTTTATCACCCCGCCCCCAAATTAAAGTTAAAAAATCAGAAGCCAGTAATTTTTTTCTCCATTTCAATCCATTCATCACATTAATGAAAGAAACAATTTTTTGTAATAGTCATCTACTATATAAAAATAAGTCGGGTTTTCCTTCCTGACGATTTAACTCGAGAACGGCCGGACCGATTTTGATGAAACTTTTTGTGTGGGTTCGAGTGGGTCCAGGGATGGTTTATAGCAAATAAAATTCAGCATTGCACCCGTGCGAAGCCGGGGCGGATCGCTAGTTGTTACTATAAGAGAAGGCTTTGCCGCCACGGGGTGGAAAGATAGCTGAAAAAAATGACACTCAGGTGTATCAGGCAGAACTTTTACTGATAGTACGTATGCTTATGTTCAACAGCCCAGCAAGAGCTCCGTTCGAAGCGCGAGCAGGAAGTGGCCGTGCTGAAGCGCAGCCTCGAGGAAGAGGCGGTCTCTCACGAGGCCTCTCTCACCGACCAGCGGCACAAGCACTCGCAGGAGTTGCAACAGCTCACCGAGCAGCACGAGCAGCTCAAGAAGGCCAAGGCTGGTCAGTGGCGTATCTCTATTCGTACTCTCTGGTTGAATAACAATGTCGGGTCCGGCTATGGGCTCGCCACCTATCACGTTTAGAAAGAAAGAAAATTATTAATTTTGGTAAACACAGCTTAGGGGATTTATTTCCAGATATGAAATTCCTTTGCCTTTTTATGAGATTACTATTATTTTGTTTAGAAATAATAGACATAGACTTTATTTTGTGGTGATGTTTGGGGAAGGCCTATTCGGCAGTGGACATCTTTTGACTGGTATAATGATGGATGATGAAGTGTCTTTATAAATAAGTGTATGCTCATGATATATTATCGAGAAGGTTAGCAATGTCTAGAAGAACGTACTTTACTTTTTTGGAGATCGCTAAAGGAGTAAGGAAGCCCATCGTCGGCCAGAGTGCTGTTACACATGCCCTCAGAAGTTCTGAGTCATGACTTCATGAGTAACACTTCAGAGTCGGAAGCATTTTTCCTTCAGCGTCGAGCTAGTGATAAACATATGCATAAGTTTTAGAAAACTCATTGGTACCTTCTGCTTCTCAATGTTCTTAGAATATAAGAAATCTACAAATTATGGTCGTGAGAATATCACACGAAAAATAATGGCTTGATCCATTATTATCAAGAAATCAAGAGCGGTCATGTGAACTGAACGAAGTTTGTAAAAACAAACTTCTGGCGAAAAAGTACATTCGTAGAGATCCTATGTTTAATTCTAAACTTTTTTAAGAAAAAAATATAAACCAAACTTTTTAACAGACTTTAAAAAAATGCCCGCTTCCATTTTCAAACTTCACATTTCAAACACAAAAAAAAACTCGAAACGTCAATATTTTCTAAACTGTCATCTACATTAATTTTGTGCAATATTTACGTGGAATTTTTTATTTTAGTTTTAAATTTTGTTATGTAACTCGTTGAACGATGGCCGGAGTGAAGGAGCGTAGGCAGAAGAACGTGACGTTTGGTCTCTCCAAGGACGATAACTTCGAACTGGAGAGCTCGTTCCCCCATGAAGAGGGAAGCTCCTTCACCTCCACTAGGGACTACTGGAAGCACATGACTTGTAGGAGCGCTCCTGAGGAGAGGAGACATGACTCTATCGCCGGTAATACTTAGGGATGTAGGAGCAGAAGATTAGGCAAATAGTTTGTTTTCGGGTTCGAAACATTACAATCCGGGATATTGTGTCTCGATGTTAGTAAGCCCCTTTTCACACGTACCGGTTTCCGCCGGCCCGGCGAGCGGCGAAGTATATGGCTATGTACGTTCGCTTTCATACGTACCGGCGGGCAACCGGGCAATCGGCCATACATTTCGCCGCCACTTAGCCGGCGCCGGCCGGCCTGGCGGAAACCGGTACGTGTGAAAAGGGGCTAATAGAGTATATTCCAATTTTTTAACTATATTCATGTGAAGATTAAGATGAAATATTTATCAATATGTGCATACTAAAATGAATAATATAATTTTCTCAATTAAAAACGATTAAAGTCGAATTTATATTTGGTTGGTTTGAATTTTCCGGTGAAACGCTCCGTAAGATGACTTTTTATCACGTAACCACATGTGACGTCAGCTTTGTGTTACGGTTATTTAGTCCCGGACTAGACAGAGCCTGTACTATGGGTACTAAACAACTGATAAACATACTTAACACTCTGTTCTGATTTTTATAGCTGTTGGTTTGCTAAACAAATATTGTTTTCCTACCCAGCCTTGGAGAAAGCCAAGCAGACCCTGGAGGCGGAGAATGCGGATCTGGCGACTGAACTGAAGTCCGCGAGTGCCGCGCGCACGGAAGGCGAGCGACGCCGCAAGCAGGCCGAGGCTCAGTTGGCAGACCTCGCTGCGAAGTTACAGGACGTCGAGCGTGCCAGGTGAGGGAACATAACACTTCATCGTTGTAGCGACATCTTTCGGTACTACGTAGAACTAACTCCTCCGCTACCTAAGGGTTGCGTTCCCATTGACGCGGAGTTTGCCTTTCATACTGTTGTGGCGTCACATAAATAGAAAACCACCCTTAGCCCCTTTTCACACGTACCGGTTTCCGCCGGTCCGGCGGCGAAATGTATGGCCGATCACCCGGTTTCCCGACGGTACGTATGAAAGCGAACGTACATGGCCATATACTTCGCCGCCCGCCGTACCGGCGGAAACCGGTACATGTGAAAAGGGCCTTAGGTTTATTTGCGTCATAGACGGCAAGTACGTGACGTCGCAAATTCTAAACCGTGCTTTTATTCTTCATTATCATAATATCATCTATCTATATTGAATTGCTTGTTTTCCCCCTTTTCTCTTATAAAAAAAAGATCCTCGGTTTCCAGACCGGGGGGTCGATTTTTGAATCTCACCGAGTGACTAATTCTCTCCGATGTGAGTGATTTCCGAAAGTTCGTATTTTTGAAACTCATCGGTGACTTACATTTGTCATACCTATGATATCGATTTACGAGTGCCCCTACCCACTCGTAATTGAAATCACCATGTGATTGTTTTTGACAGTTAACGTATGTGACATCTGCCAAAAGTGCCAAAGTATGTTTTTCGGAAGAATTAGCAGCGGGGCTCGATTGTGATATTTCGTGATTGCGACGATTTATTGAAAATATAAAAAACATCTCAATTAAATAAAACAATATCCAAGTTATTAGTAAATACAATTATTAAGTTAAATATACTTGTAAAACATATGCCACTAACAAATGTACATACCTTTTCTTATAAATTGTAAAATCTGTGTTATGTTCTCTTTATTCGTCCTTTTCTAGTGAATTAAGTGAATTTTTCAATTCAAAACTTTAATTTTCGTTTACATGATACTGACAGATACGTTACGTTTTACGATTGACCAATTTGATGAATCTTTTTTAAGTTATATTATGAGAAAATAAAAACCGATATCAGGGGCAACACTATAACATCTGCGTAAAAAGGAACGTAACGGGAAGATTGTCTCTGACTGACATTGTAAAATTTCTGCATGTTGGTAAACATCGTGTGACTTTCAAAAATACGGCTTTTGGAAAATGGTGACATAAAAGTCATCGGTGATAATTTTAGTCACCGGTGATTTTGATATCACCAGTGAGATTCAAAAATCGCACTCCTGGGCCTTATTGGGTTCAATTCTACAACACCGCCTAAACCTCTTAATTTTATTTGACAGCTGCTAAAGCATTTTGCTATTCTAGGCAGTACTGTCAAAATCAAATGACAGGACTAAAAATGAATCTGACGTTCCTAATTTATCTGGCCAATTCAATTTAGGTTTAGCGATCTTAAGGCTATTCTGTGGACGCCATTTTAAGCATTTTAGAAATGTCATCCGACTAAACTTCCTAAATTTAGCGGCGATTAAAATGGTGTCGCTTAAATTAGAATAAAGGAAAAAATCCGACATATTTGTGTTTGTGTTATTTTTGAAGATACGTTGTTCATATTTTTAGAAATAGTCTAAAGGGTTTTTGGTGGGAATCTGGAAAGGGAGGTCATGTTTTCTTGTACATTTTTCATTTTGCTGTATATTTTGGGTTTTGTCTAATAATTAGTGATAGTATATTATGTGGCAGGTGTCTGTGAAGGTGTGCAGTGAATGGGAAGTTCGATAAAATGCAAGGGATCGACGTTTTTAGATTGTCGAAGTCTTATTGAAGTTTTTAGTAAAGGTACTATAATTTTACTGTTGATGACCCAAAAAGGGATGAAAGTGTTGATGACTCTTATTTTTGAATTGGATTAACAAGGAAACAAAGACTGAAGACGAGGCACATAGCCATTTAAAGATAACTGAAGACGAGGCAGAACGGTCTATGACTCTAGCCTGTCCAAAGAAAAAAATCTATTTGATAATACCTTTTTAGTGTTGCCCGAGTAATAGTGACTTTAATATTTGAAGTAAAACAAGAAAATATAAATTAAACCATTGTTAAAATGATAAAGATGGCATCGAAAGTAATTGTTGAGAATTTTGTTTACATTTTAAGAAATAGATACACATTTATTATTGTATATTTTTTAAATTTCATTCATTCGTTCACTCGGCTCTTTTTTTATTTGTAATCGCAACACTATTCAACTTAGCTATTTTACGCTGTGGTTAAAGACTATCTAAATTTAGTAACCATGGCGTTTTAGAATTGCATTTGGCTTAGCGGCTGCGTAAAACTAAAAATAATTTAAGAAATTTAGTTTTAAGCTATTTAGGCAGTGGACGCGTAGAATTGAACCCATTGTCTATTTATTATTGTAATCGAAATCGTCTATTTGACATTTGTTACGCGATCAGTGCTTTCTCTTTCACTGGCTGTATTGACGAGATGTACGGAAGAAGCAACGTACGTCAAAATGAAGACGACTGCGTTTACAATTATAAATAGACAGTAAGGCCTCTAGGATGAAAGGGAAATAGTAATAAAAAGGTATCTGATCAACGTCAGAGGAGAAAAGTATATAAAAAACTGTCAACACTTAACGATTAAGAAAACCAACACCAATGCTCTCAGCCTGGTTTAGAGATGGTCACCATATCTATCTCGTGACGTGTCCTTTGTCTTCTCGTAGGTCGGAGGTGTCGGAGAAGTGCGTCCGTCTGCAGAGCGAGGCCGAGCAGGCGCTGGCGCAGCTGGAGGCGGCCGAGCTGAAGGCCTCCGCCGCGCACAAGCAGGCCGCCACCATCACCGCGCAGCACACGGAGGCCCAGGTCATTATACGATACTATTGGGGATTTAATTATAATCATCATCTATTTCAGGGAGACTCAAAAAATTAAAATTTTAATATAAATCAAAAATGAAATTTAATTTACAATAGGCACCTAGCATTAGTAAAACAAGCATTTTATATTGAAAAAGAAATCTTATCTAAATGAAATTGTAAGTAATCATTAATTAATTAATAACATTATCCCAAAACCCATCGAAATTATTTTCGATTTTCATTTTACAATTAAAGGAATTTTTTAAAAGATGACAATAAAAAATTGAGGCATTTGATGACTAAAAATTATGACGTCACAAAGTCAGTCTTTTTCTACTCAGTACCGTTTCCATAGTAAATTTTAATTTTGAGAACTCATAAAAAGTAACTTATTTTAATTTGACTAGACAATAAAATACTCTATTATGTACTTGAGTCTGGGTTAAATCGAAGTAATTTCCTATTTAAATCTTGAGGTTATCCCTCTGTCAAAACTCAAATTAATTTTGGAAATTTTCCTGGATAATCAAACGAAAACGTTTTGAAATTGTTATAAGTTGAAATGTGACAAATACAATTATCTATTATCCTTGTGATTGATATTATTTTATTCTATGTCAACTCGCCAGATTCAACGAGAGTGACAGATGTCAAAGTCAAATCATGACATGTTTAGGTTTACAGTAGAATGAATAATATAGAAAACTTACAATTTCACTGTTCTCCCCCAGGCTCTTTTGGAAGAGGAGACGAAGCAAAAGCTGTCCCTGCAGACGAAGTTGCGCAACGTGGAGCAGCAGCTGGAGCAGGCGAGGGACCAGCTCGAGGAGGAGGAGGAGGCCAAGAGGAATCTCGAGAAACAGGTATGGGGACACATTTTGTATACAATATGTAACAGAATAAATATTCTGAAATTTGTTGGAACAGTATCGATTACCTAATAGATTTCAGCTATTTTTAATGTTTATTTTTTTATTATTTATTTAACTTCATGTACCAAAAAAATGTACACATGGCGCACTTAATGCCTAAAGGTATTATCTACCAGTTAATATAGTAATATATTAGTAATATGTGTTAAATTTTTAGATATTTAATACCTGGATCCCATCCTGGACTGAAATCTTTCAGCCAACCATATTTTTTAACATATAAAATTTTATATAAAAAAAATGTATCCTAATGGTCTTCAACGGTCTGGTTAATACCAGATCGGTGAAGGGCGTTTTATATAGGGCGTATCTTAGACTAAGAGAAATTGACGGTAATGACTAGTGATGTAACGAATGTCATATTTTGGACATTCGCGGATGCGAATGCGAATATCTGCTGCCAACATTCGCGAATGCGAATATTCAAAAATATGCGAATATCCGCGAATGCGAATGCGAATATTCGTTACATCACTAGTAATGACAGATATATGTCAGAAGAAAAGTACTGTTTACATACTCGTGGTCACGTCCAAATAAAGCCTAAGGTTGTCAATGGACATTAAGAACCGGGCACCGTTTGCGCTGTGTTCAGACCGGCAAACTTTTTTTACGTTTATATTATTTTTGCTGTACAATAAAGAGGTATTGTATTGTATATTTTTGCATTAGTCCTTACTTTATTTATTTATTCAACTTCATGTACCAAGAAAATGTACACATGGCGAACTTAATGCTTTGCCACTTTGTTCTCCAGGTGACAGTGCTGACGCAGCAAGTGATAGACGCGAAGAAGAAGGCAGAAGAAGAAGCGGAAGCTGCGGCGGCCCTCGAGGAGCAGCGCAAGAAGCTCAGCAAGGACATAGAGTCGCTGTACCGCCAGATCGAGGAGCTGCAGCAGGCCAACGACAAGCTCGACAAGAGTGAGTAGCTCTCTCTCTCTCTCTCAACAGAGTAGCAGTGATCACTACGTAGTATAAAACAAAGTCGCTTCCCGTGTGTCTGTCCCTATGTATGCTTACATCTTTAAAACTATGCAACGGTTTTGTTGCGGTTTTTTTAAATAAATCGAGTCAAGTGGAATGTTTTAACAATACATGTTTTAACTCATATTTTTCTCCTCAGGCAAGAAAAAGATCCAAGCAGAGTTAGAAGACACAAACATCGAGTTAGAAGCTCAGCGCGGAAAAGTTTTAGAGCTTGAGAAGAAGCAGAAGAGCTTCGATAAGGTACATTATCTGTCCTACTTTAGCAAAACTTATGTAAAAGAAGATTTAGGGCGGTGTGCAGATGGTTTCAATGATGTTTGACAATAATGTTAAGCAAAATTAAAAGTAAAATATTTTCAAAAACCATCGTAGCTGTAACGACTGAAAATAATTGAACATATAAGCCTATACATGTAATAAAATAGCTTTATTTGTATTTTAAACTAAGTAAGGTCGTAACTTATATTCTACCCGACTGCACTAAAAGGAGAGTAATGTTTTAAGTGTGACCAGTGACTCGCAGTCCTGTTAATTGTGTGTGTGTTGTATTCAGGTGGTGTCTGAGGAGCGCGCGGTGGCGGAGCGATACGCGGCGGAGCGCGATCAGGCGGAGCGGGAGGCGAGGGACAAGGAGACCAGGGTGCTGTCGCTCACCAGGGAACTGGACACCGCCGCAGAGAAGGTCTGTACAAGGGTGAAGTACTAAAGGGGTTTTGAGTGGAGTTATTCGATTCACTTCTAAAATATTGCAAAAATTTCAAAGCTCGAAAAAAATATGAATTTTGTAAAGTTTTATCTTGGAAACTATTGGGTTTACAGAGACAATTCTAGTGTTGTATTGTAGCAAATTTAGTCTCATTTAAAAACGTCCTGCGAACTTACTATTAAGAACTAGTCCTTTATTGTTATAATGCCAAAAATAGAAAAAAAAGCAGTGATAGCCCGGTCGGTTAAAGAGCCGGCCGAAAATCAGTGAGGCTCGGGTTCGAATCCTGGCATGTACCAATGAGTTTTTCAAAACTTACGTACATATTTATCACTAGCTCGACGGTGAAGGAAAACATCGTGAGGAAACCCGCAGGTCTCAGAATTAATTCTGAGACATGTGTAAAAAGACCCAGTCCGGCGATGGGCTCACCACCTATCACGTTTAGGGGTCCAATATATCTCGTGAAATGTGGGTATATCTAGTAATGGAATACCTCTGCCTACCCCCTCGGGGATAAAAGGCGTGAGATTATATATATAGAAAAATAAGACATTTTCGCGACCGAAATTTTTGACAAAGTTGTGTTTGACCGTCGAGGTCATGAACTTGGATATTCATTGAATCAACATCATAAACAAGTCTGCAAAGAATCTACACTACCAGATTTGATGCAAGCTCGAATGTATAATTTTACTGGACTATAAATTGCGTGTCATATTTTGGTTAATATTATGTCTAAATTCAAATAAAAAAAAATTGGTACTTCTAAAGACGCGACGCCACTGCGAACCTCTGGATAAACCACAAGTGTATTTTAACATAATATTTCCAACCCTTTCTCAAACAGATCGAAGAGCTGGAACGCACAAAGCGCCTGCTACAATCCGAGCTGGACGAGCTGGCCAACACCCAAGGTACAGCGGACAAGAACGTACACGAGCTGGAGAAAGCTAAACGCGCGCTGGAATCGCAGCTGGCTGAGCTGAAGGCGCAGAATGAGGAGATCGAAGACGACCTGCAGCTCACTGAAGACGCTAAGCTGCGGCTGGAAGTCAATATGCAGGCCATGCGTGCACAGTTCGAGAGGGACCTCCAGGTTGGTTGATATTCCAGTAGTTCCAGGTGAAGGTTGCTGTGGCAAATTGTGTCCATAATATATTTGTAGGTGTCAATTAGTAGTTACATTATAGAAGTGCAATAAAGTATTAAGCGTTGAAAGTTAACAGGAGGGGTGGGGGGGTAAAGGGGATTTCAGGAAATGGATAACAAATGCGAACTCGGAAATGATGTGATTGTACGTCGTTTTATTTCTAGTTGTTATTGAACGGTAAAGATATTTTTTAACAAACTACCTTCAATGTTTTTATTAAAATACCATATTTGGCTATTGTTGAGTGTTGCAAAAGATTATTAAAATTAATTAATTAGCTTTCACTTCCATAGTTTTATAGTAATTATTTTTGGTAGAAAATCGTAATTACAACAATAATCATAATAATTTATTTGGCTCAATAGGTTCTACATATTGTAGGTCATATAATACTGGTACTATTATGGCTGACAAATAATTATATCGGCATAATAAAATAACGAAATTGTGAAATACATCAGGAATAAGAATCGTGTTTGCATTAAGCTCCACGGACTGTACGCCGAACGAACCAGTTATTTTCGATACCTCCAGCCTTAACCAACTATGCCTTACACTCTTACATTAGATGCACCCTCTCCGATTATAACAAGGATTTGTCACACATAGATTTGTTTTCAAATAATAAAAAGACATATAAGAAACTTGTAATTGATCACCAGTTCAGTAAACTTCAGATATCTTCTTAGAAAACCGTAGCAAATTGCTTTGTGAAATTTACCGTTTCCGAATCACATGTTAATTATGTATTTACTTTTAATTTGTTGGTACTTTAAGTCTATAAGAGAAATTATGTTTGTATTGTTTAAGATACATGACTGTCTGTTACCAAAATAAAATAAAATATATTCTTTGAGTAATTCCAGTACTTAGCTTAATCCGAGTAGTCCAAGGGATAGTAACATGAGTTTACGATAGACTAGTGAAATGATATATCCTCGAACGTTACTCAGGCGAAGGAGGAGGCCGGGGAGGAGAAGCGCCGCGGCATCGTGAAGCAGCTGCGGGACCTGGAGGCGGAGCTGGAGGAGGAGCGCAAGCAGAGAGCCGCGGCTCTGGCCACGAGGAAGAAGATCGAGGGCGAGCTCAAGGACGCCGAGCAGGCGCTGCACCTCGCCAACAAGGTATCACAGACGCCTCTCACGGCCGATAGGGTAGTGCCCTGCCTAGTCGAAAGAATAGTATATTTTATATCGAGGGACTAAACGAAGCGATTATATACGAGAGGTGGTTCAATCCCGAGCTTGCGAGGGAGTCAATGAAACCGAGGGTATATTACCCTTAGTCAGTGCAGCACCTGTTGCATGTTAGTAGTAGCGCTAATGATTGACCCTTCCGGAAACGGTGGGCCCACTGACAAAGGCTTAAGTTGGCGTTTAGTCTGGAAACTGTGCTTCTCACTTTGACTGCGAGAAAAATAGTAAATTTAGCACAAATTTATTTAAAACCGAACAAAACATTCGACAAAAATTCTGAAATTTTCGCGGAATTTTTTTTCTTATTAACCTGTCACAGGACACAGATTAAGAAAGAGATTAAAATCTGTTTGCAGATTAACAATTTAAAACACATGGTGCCACCTTCTTTGCGGAAAAACCATGTAACTAAAACTCAACATTTTCGCAATGAAGATGGTCCACACTCCACAGATATTTAGAAAGAAAGAAAGAAAGAAAGAAAGAAAAGTTTATTTTGGCGTAAATAAACAACAACAACAACAAAAAAGTACAACTAAAAATCTTATTCTAAAAATACACCAAAAATGGTCACCACTCAGCATGTGCTTTAGCAGTACAGGTACTGCTGCAGCGCTGGTCTTCCGTGGCGCCACAGTGAGAGTGGAACTGCGCCGTGACACGGCGAGCGTACGGTATTGCTTCTTAAGATATACAAAATTAAAACATAAACAATTAAACATAAATGGTACATAAACATTTTATCAATATAGGATTAGGTAAAACAATTTCAAATAAATATGTTCTATACATTAAAAAATAAGAAAGTGATAAAACAATTTAATAAAACAGTTTTTATGACCCGAGAACCAGAACAGCTTTTTTAACTAATAAACACTAATACTAATAAACACTATTGCGAATGTATTAAATGAATTTTTAATGAACGCTTGAAGGAATAAATTGAAGTACATTTCCTGATGGGTGGGGGGAGGTTGTTCCAGCATTTCGTGGCAGCGTACCGGAAACTGCCACGAAACGCAGCCGTTCTGTATCGTGGACAATTTAATCTTGCAGCAAAACGTATATGTCTATCAGAGAAAATAAGTTTTTTGTATAAATATATTGGTCGCTGATTTTTTACAACACCAAATAGCAAAGTTGCGAAATGGAGGGATCGGCGTGAAGACATGTTCAAAAAACTATGACTATTAATGTAAGGGGTAATATGTGCTCTCCGGGGAATAGGGAAACAAAATCGTACGCAAGCATTTTGAATACGTTGAATTAATTTTTTAGAACGAGCTAGCAAACATTCACCAAACACGGTATCAACATAATTAAGCTTAGATAGTATAAGTGAGTCGCAAACGGTGATACGTAACTCAGTGCTAAGGTAATCGCGTACACGATACAAAACAGACAGTCTATAAAAACAATTTCGGACTGTTTGAAGCACGTGGTTTTCGAAGTGCAACAAGCCATCCATAAGTAGACCTAAGTTACGGGTTTCAGAAACACGATTTATAGACACACCATTTATATGCACGTTAGAAATACAGGAAATAATATTATCAATTTGGTTTTTAGATCCACCTATCAGATATTTGGACTTGACCGGATTTAATACTAGATTGTTTGAATCACACCAACGGGCTATGCGATCCAAATCTTGGTTCAACCTTATTGTCGCCGAATCAGTCTCACTAGGCTTAAAAGACAAATACAACTGTAAGTCATCTGCATAAATATGGAACCTACTATTTTTAATTTGTAAGGTGATATCTGCACAGTACAAAACAAAAAGTATTGGCCCAAGAATGGAGCCCTGTGGAACTCCTCGGTTAACTGCCATAGCTGCTGAAAAAGAACTCAAACCGTCCATATTCCTAAGTTCTACCAATTGAGAGCGACCGGTAAGATAGCTAGCGAACCATCCTGTCGCAGATCTATCAAAACCATAATAAGTAAGCTTTGATAGTAACAAAGAAGTATTGATTGTGTCGAAAGCGCGTGAAAAATCCAATAGCGTCAAGATGGTTCCCTCGCCTATATCTCGAGCAGATAAAATATCGTCTACAACATCCAACAGAGCCGTCGCTGTGCTATGGCCTTTTCTAAAACCTGACTGTTTCATAGGTAGAATTGAATTTTCCTCCAGGTAGGTAGTAAGTTGCATACAGACTGCTCTTTCAAGGATTTTAGATAAAAAGGGTAAAATACTTATGGGTCGTAAATCATTTAAATTAGTTGGATGGCTTGTTTTAGGGATCGGTTTGACTATGGCTATTTTCCATGAGGTAGGGAAGACTGCGGTCTCGATAGATTTATTGACTATGGCTGTGATCACACTAATTGTATGTGGAAGCGTCAATAAAATCATATCCATGGATATGTCGTCAATACCCTTGGCATTGGTGGAAAATGATTTGATAATTTTATAAACATCATTTTCATTTATAGGGTGTAGATGCAGGACTGACGAGCTATGCCTATGAAATTCATAATATGTCAAGTCGGATATTTTGACTTCATTCTTACCAGGAAGAGAAAGAAAATTACGGTTTATAATATTTGGATCTTGAAAAATTAATGGAATTTCTGTAGTTTTATGTTTAAAGTTAGCAACGTTTTGTTTAATATTTTTCCATAAATCACGTGGATTTTTTAAGTTTGAATTTATGTATTCTTGGAAATATGAACGCTTTTCAGTATACAGGGCCATGTTGACTATATTTTTTAAATCTTTATAATATTTTTTGTGCGATTCGACATTTGATTGACGATAACGTGAATAAGCTGAATCGCGTAAACTCATAATTTTTTTCACATTATACGTTATCCAAGGATGTGACTGCTTTTTAATAAATTTTCTTTTTACCGGTGCATGTTTGTCATATAAATGTAATATAGTTAAGCTGAACTCCTGAACCATTACATTTAGATCACTAGATAATAAGATATTACTCCATTGGATGGCATTAAGGTCATTATAAAAAGATTCCAAATCAATATTCTTAAGAGGTCTGTACACTATCCATTTAGGAGGTGGTTTATCCCTTTTAATACGGAGTTTACAAGATATGAAACTATGACTACTTAGATCTGGTATATGGTCTACCTCGATATCAAACAGGTTTATATAAGAATTAGAACACAACAAATCAATCAATGTTTCACTGTGATTCGTAAAATGAGTCGGAACGTGAATGTGCTGTTTAAGACTAACACATGTAAAAAAGTCAACAAGTTTTTTTGTGTTCGACTCCTGGGACTGTAAAACATTTATATTCAAGTCTCCTGTCAAAATGATGACGTCATAAACCGAAAAAGAAGTTATAGAATCAATGAGAGCATCTAAAAATGTATCTACATTTTGCCACGGTGGACGATAGGCGGTTCCAATAGCCAACTTGACCCCGTTTAGAGAGAGGCTGAGCCACAACTGTTCGATACCGGGAGCCTCGGGGTGAGCGAGCAGACGCGCGCTCACGCCCCGCCGGAGGTAGAAGCCGACCCCGCCGCCGCGCGCCCGGCCGCGGCTCGCGTCGCGCGGAGCGTGCCGCAGCCGGTAGCCGGCCGGCCGAGGCGCGCGCGCCTCCTCGCCCTCCCGGAGCCACGTCTCGTTGATCGCCATTACATCTACTGGGTGTTTCATCATGGCCGCCAAAAATTTGTCATGTCCAGTGCCTAGCGACCCGGGATTCAAAAAACCCAGAGATAAATACTTATTATTTATGAACCTAATGACAAAGGAATAAAGAATCTGATTATACTTGCAATTTATCAAAAACAATCTAAGGTACGAAACATGACGTTCATCAGTAATTCTAAACAATATAATATTTACTTGTCGGGAATCTCTGCTACTTAAAATAATATATTCTCTATTTCTAAACAAGAACCAATTTATATCATAAATAAACACTGTCTTAGATATTAATAAAAATATTTGTGGGATATAACATTCAATACTACTATTGCACTCCACAATTCTAATTCTATAATTATATTTTAAGAGATCAGTTTGAAGCAAAAAATAAACATATGTTTGTAAGAAAAAAAAAAAATTATGCACTAAAATGTTCACTTGTGCACAAAGCCAGAATTTAATCGCCACTAACCACTTTAGCCCCAAAAACCTTCACCAGATCAGCCTCGGAGCGAATTCGCTTCACTGAATCGCCATGCTCACGACGAACGAGAATATTGCCGTCTCTGGTCCAGGCAAACTTCCAATCCAGCTTATCTTTCATCTCTCGTGCACGATGGAAGAGCAGCCTGTTGGCACGCGTAAGCCGCTCATTGACGTAAAAGCGGCGCGGCGGGGAAGGTAGGTCGAGGCCCGAGGTGTCGGCGTCACGGCGTACACGCGCGGCCTTCAGGATCTCGTCGCGCTGGGCGCGACGCAGCAAGCGCACCACCAACAGGCGCGGCCTAGCGGCGCCGGCGGTGGCGCTCTGGCCGGCCCCGGCGGCCACAGCAGCATAGTCGCGGCGCGGGCCCACACGTTCTGCTCCAACCACGTCACGCTCGTCGGTTGCGACATCCAATTTGCCGCTAATAAGTGAAGCGATATGAACAGGATTCTCGCCATTAGTCTCAGGAATACCGGAGATCTCGAGGTCGTTAAGCAAAAGCTCTTGTTCTCTGTCGTTGAGTTCGCATTTTAGCCGGTCGACAGTTGCAGCAAGGTCTTGAATTTTATCATCAGATTTTTCTTCGAGGCGCTTTTCAATTGTGGATATTCTTTGCTCAATATTAATAAATCGGGAATTAAAAGACTGGATGGAAGAAGCAAGCGTATCTATTTTTGTGAGCACCTGTTGGGTAAAGGCTGTCATTTGCTCAGCGATGTACTCTTTTAATGCGGCGGTTATTTCCAAAGCGGTGTGAGTTGTGTCACCATGAAGTGTGGGGCCATCAAGAGAAATAACTTTGGGAATTGTTTGGGTATTACCACGCACTGTTACGTTTTGGAAGGGGTCAATGCCCTCATCACTTAGCGGGGATTTAAATGCCTGCGAAGAATAATCTGCAGGTTTCCCAGGTGAATCCTTGGTTTCATCATTCACTTGTTTTGATGGAGGGGGCACCTCAGATCTTATAGGGGTACATTTTTCATTACCTCTATACTTTTGACATGGTGAACATTTCCATTGCGCCTTACGTTCAGAATCTAAGAGAAAATATCTTTTCTCGTAACCGACACATTCTATGTGAAAAGATAATTTGCAGCTCATACAAATCAAAAGCGTTTTACCTTTAAACCCTTGTTTACATTTTCCGCAAATCTGGCGAACAGTAGCAGGCGTCATATTTTAAAATTCAAATCAAAACAGCACAACGACGATCAACGGCTACAATAAAGCGACGAAAGAATTGGATCGCCTAGCGCCAGCACTTAGTGAAGCGCTGTGTCGTAGCGTAAAAGCGCTGAACTGCCAGATGATGGATGAGCGCGTCGTATTTGTGTTCGTAAAAACGACCGGTAGAAATTGTTTTTGGTTAATAACCCACTAATCACGGCTTCTTCAGAATAAATATAGACACTAGTACACAGTTGTATATACACAGTATAGAATTTTGTATAAAACAGGACGTAAATAACACTTTATACCATTAATTATAAATAAAAACACGGAGCGAAACGATAACGCGTGATCACAGCGCAAGTGCCACGCACACAGATGTTTTTTTTTTCACAAATTTACTGGCTGTTTGACCGCGGTGTGAGGCGACTGCGAATGAGCGTATGTTTCTGGAACGTGTTGTATGTATGTATGTTATTTCCTTGGTGCAGCTTGTAGCCTAATCGTGGCGGATTTTGAAATGCCCTTTCATACCCTGAATGTCGTAGGCTTCATTTTTCTTGGTACAACCATCAACAATCTTATTTTAATTACATAAAGTTGAATTTATGATGGCAACTACTGAGCTAATGCCCGTTAACAATCCGCCTAATACTTTCCTCCACATCCCAGGTGAAGGACGACGCGACGAAGCAGGTGAAGAAACTCCAGCAGCAGCTGAAGGAGGCTGGCCGCGAGGCGGAAGAGGCTAGAGCTGGTCGCGAGGAGGCAACTGCTTCCGCGAGAGACGCCGAGAGGCGCGTCAAGGCGTTAGAGGCAGAGGCGTTGCAGCACGCGGAGGAACTTGCCGCCGCTGACAGAGCGAGACGCCAAGCCGAGGCCGAGAGAGACGACCTGCTCGATGAGCTCAACAACACCTCCAGCAAGGTGAGTGATGGAGCTGATAAGCTGACGGCCTTCCACAAGATGCACACAATAGTTTAATACACATCTAGGGAAGTAAAATAAGAAATGTCTCATATCACATGTATTAATCTACAAACATGGTATATGAGGCTTTCTTATTTACTTCCCGAGGTGTGTATACTTTTCTTTTGGAAAGCGCTAACTTCGTTTAGCGCAGCGGGCTGTAATTTGCCGCTTTTCGACCGGAGAAATGAAAAATATGTAATTTCTTGTTCTTGGAGCGAATTCTTCAAAATTACATTATATTGTAGTGTAAGACTAAACATTCTGCGTCATTAGGTATTCCTTATTTGTAAATGTATAGTTAAAGACGTTAAAAGAAAAAGTCTCTAGCTCTCTCCTAGGAAAGAGAATGATTTTCTTCCAACGTCTTTGGTATTAGCGTTCCTAATAATCATGCATTATGAAAATCTAGTGTAGATAAGACCAGACGTTTCATTTAACGTATACCTATACAACACTCCAATGGGCTAAGCCTTCACAAGCCTGTTTTATAACCTCATATAATCATCATTACAAAATATTGTTTGTTATAGTTCTTAAAAATTGATCAATGATTAAGTAGCAAAATCGATCGCATTGGGTGTCAAACCTGTATTGATAGTTGTAATTTGAAGAAATAAATAAAGATTCAGGAAGTATTGGGTACGGTGTCCCCCCGAAGGCCCCAAGATGGTGTTAAAATTTTGGGCACCTGACTGAACTTTTTAGTAGTAAAAGAGTTTTTGAAATCGGTCCAGCAGTTTTTGAGTTTTGTCGTTACAAACATACAAAAATACAAATCTTTCCTCTACATAATATTAGTGTAGCATAACGATTTGAACAATTGAAGCTTTGTTGTGTCTGATATTTCCTCTGATAAAATTAGTAACAAAAACCGATGTTTCCAGAGCACACTCCTGGTAGACGAGAAGAAGCGACTGGAGGCGCGGATAGCGGCCCTGGAGGAAGACCTGGACGAGGAGCAGTCTAACAACGAGATACTCAACGACAGGCTCAGGAAAGCACAGGTACGCAGAATTTCGTGTCACATGGGGTCTTGGACCGCTTCTTTTCTCACCTGGAACACTGGGAAATGACCACAGCTTCTGCAAGTGTTAGATACCTATTTGATTTTTGACGTGATAACGTCTTATTAATCGATGAACACCGGCTGCCTAAAAAGGATGACTCATTGTCAGGTTTCGCCTAAGCTGAGCGTGCAAGCGAGAGCGCGGAACAAGCAATAGAGAGGCACGATCGGCTAGGATCAAATGTTTTCTTATGACGTTATCGAGTAAAATTATCGTCCGTTAACCGACTTTACAGACAAAACATTTTTTACAAGTTAATTTTACTGTTTACATTTTAAACTTGAATCCACATATTTGAATTGATCACTAATTTTAAAAGATAATACTTTGAAATGTAAAATCAGTTGAAGATCTTTTTGTTCTTTGTCTGGCCAGTTGGCTTTAGTAGGTCCTGCCTTCTGAGTTGGAGGTCGCAAATTCGATTTCAGCCCTAGCCAAATATAACGATTCACACACGGTATATTCAGTCCTAAACTAGGCAGAGTCTGTACTAAGTGGCATCAAAAGTATAAACACTTGACTTGTCTGGAATACCGTGTGTAAATCGTGTCCTACAATTTATATATATTTTCAATTTAATGATGTAAAAGCAGTTACATAATCCACTCCACAAAATTGCCAGAATATTTAGTGTATATTTTTAGTTTGGGAACACATTTTTTTGGAAACAAATTTAAAGCTTTTTTATGGCGTCACCATATGCAAACATTCGATATCACGATCACACTTCGACAGAACCAAATAGACCAGCTGACGATGGAGCTGGGCACGGAGAAGTCTGCGACGCAGAAGCTGGAGAGCGGCAAGCTGGTGCTGGAGCGGCAGAACAAGGAGCTCAAGGCCAAGCTGGCCGAGCTGGAGACTGCTGCGAGGACCAAGACCAAGGTAACGCACGATGTGATGACGGATTTTACTGATAGATTTTAAATACAAAAACAAACAAAATATTGTCACACCTTATCCATATCATTGGGAATACAGGGATAAAACATACACTATGTTACTCCCTGATAATGTAGCATTCCATTGGTGAGAGTTTTTAAAATCGGTCCAGTACTTTTGGAGCCTATTCAATACAAACTAAATTGCTACTAGTAAGACATGAAATTTAAAAGTGCTGCCCTTGAGTTTCTTGCTGGTTCTTCTCGGGGTACTGCATTTGGAACCAGCAACTCGTCGGTGGAGATGGGGTGCTGTTTGCATTTAACCAATCTTCATGGACGAGTTGTTATTAGACTATCCTAAGTGTAATTTTCAATTACCTACAGAAATAAATACATACATACAGCTCACGCCTTGTTCCAGAAAGGGTAAGCAGAGACGATGGATCGCCACTTTGCTAGATCTCTGCATACTTCTTTCGCTAAACAAATAAATACATTCAATTTCTTTTTTCATTTCAAACAAACAAACACAAAAATCAAATGTTTCCTCTTTGTATCTCCGCAGAGCGTGATCACATCCCTGGAGCTGAAGGTGGCGAACCTGGAGGAGCAGATCGAGGTGGAGTCCCGCGAGAGGCTGGCCCAGCAGAAGGCCTCGCGGAAGCTCGACAAGAAGATGAAGGAGCTGGCTCTGCAGCTGGACGAGGAACGCCGCCACGCCGACCAGTACAAGGAGCAGATCGAGAAGGTATGCCGCAGTCGAATAAACAAAAACGGCCAAGTGCGAGTCGGACTCGCGCACCGAGGGTTCCGTACAAACCTGTAGCTATATAAGTAAAAGTTCATCCATCACGACAATCGAGTCATAAAAATTATTGAAAATATTTTTATTATATGATGTAACTAAAAATGTACTGTTTTCGCAATTTTTGCTTTATCTGTGCTATAAGACGTTGCTTCGTACCAAATTTCAAGATTCTGAGTTCACGGGAAGTACCCTGTAGGTTTTGATTCGATTGCGAGTGTCGAAATTTGCGGAATAAACGGTTGTATCTTTGATTACGTCGGCTTAGAAGTTTGATTTTTTCACAGTTCCAAGTTACAGTAGACCTGAGTATTTGATATAAATTCCAGCTTGATACTTCCACGTGTTCCTGAGTTCCGTTTCCGTATTTTTCCTTTCGAGGTACGGAACCCTAAAAACTGACGCCTTATACCCCCGTAGGCAGAGGTATTCCATTTCTGGATATACCCACTTTTCAAGAGATATTCTTTGGACCCCTAAACGTGACGGTGAGCCCATCGCCGGACCGCGTCTTTTTCACATGTCTCAGAATTAATTCTGGTTTCCTCACGATGCTTTCCTTCACCGTCGAGCTAGTGATGTATATGTACCTACGTAAGTTTTGAAAACTCATTGATACATGCCAGGATTCGAACCCGAGCCTCACTGATTATCATGAGAAACGGGCTCTAACCGTAAGGCTATCACTGCTCTATTAAAATATTGACAAAAATCGTGTTCCGCTAGGCACCTGCATTATTATTCCCAAAGTAATTGTATGTATGTAGAAAGCGTGATATAAACATGTGATTAAATTCCAGATGAACGTCCGCGTGAAGGCCCTGAAGCGACAGCTGGACGAGTCCGAGGAGGAGGTGCAGCGGGAGAAGGTGGGGAAGAGGAAGGCGCAGAGGGAGCTCGAGGACATGCTCGAGACGCACGAGACGCTCACCAGGGAGTGCAACAACCTGCGCAACAAGCTAAGGTTAGTGCCCCCCCCCCCCATATTGCTATAAAGATATCTTCATTCCTATTCCTAATTTTAAGTTAGCTCTATTCTTTTCCACCGTTTTGGAAAGGAAAGCGACATAAATAAGCGCCATATTCTTTATAATGTCAAAATAACAACATTGAACCACAATTTTAGCGACGATGTAACAAGGTCATAGATAAAAGTGACAGATAAACACGTTCATAAGGTTCAAATTAGTTGGCTTTTACATGTTTGACATTAATCTATGGTTTGTTTCTGTCCTTTTTCTTCCATATTCTATGGAGAAGGATAGGCTAACTTAAAATTTGAAATTTTAGCTGGTTAGCCAGAATCGAGTCATTCGATACGAGTCAGATTGTCAGTGATCGGAGTAGGTAGATCGATTTCAGGTCATTGACGTCAAACGTGTATGTTAAGGATATGCCTCCGGAATCACCAGAAACGTTAAAACGTATCAAACAAATTTTAAGGTTTCTTGTGATTCCGGATCACAAGAAACCTTAAAATTTGTTTGATATTTTTTCCGGAATATCAAAACAATCCAATTGGGCCATCTCTCAAGTAACTTTGTTTACAAATATAATAAAATCAATTCAATTTATGAGTCTAGTAAAAAATTATGGGTTGTCGTATATCAATAAAATAGCAACCCGCACGCTTCGCTTCGGCTTATATGGTATATAAAAACCCTACTTTTAAATAAGTCGATATATAAAAAAAGACATTGACAAGAATTGGTTATATTATAATCTACGAATAAGGAATAAAAAAAATTAAGCTATATGAAATTGGCAATCACATTTTTTGTCTTTAGGATTTCGTTGTCACTCAGTAGCGACAGTGACTGAGGAGCGACGCAAACGGTAAAGAGGCAAGCCTCGCACTTCTCTATGCTTAGAGATCATAACTCTGTGTTAGTGGCTCCATAATATTAATATTCGCTGCGCTCTCTAGTGTTGAAATCGAGGCGTGATTGCGGTTGGTCTTACATATCTACACTAATATTATGAAGAGACAAGATTTTTAATAAAAAAAAAAATCTCACGCCTTTCATCCCCGAGGGGGTAGGCAGAGGTATTCCATTACTGGATATACCCACATTTCACGAGATACATTGGACCCCTAAACGTGATAGGTGGTGAGCCCATCGCCGGACCGGGTCTATAAACACATGTCTCAGAATTAATTCTGAGACCTGCTGGTTTCCTCACGATGTTTTCCTTCACCGTCGAGCTAGTGATAAAGATGTACGTAAGATTTTGAAAAACTCATTTCGTTCACTCATTTTCGGCCGGCTCTTTAACCGTAAAGGCTATCACTGCTCAAAGATTTTTATTTTTGTACAATAATAACCTCAAAAACGACTAGACCGGTTTTAAAAATTCTTTTGTACCAATGGAAAGCTCGGATATACCTGAATACCTGGACTGTTGGATATTTTTTAATTTTTTTTTGTCATATGTTATGCTTACGCCTTTTTCGTCGAGGGGGTTGGCAAAGGTATTTTCTAGAAATACCCCACCTTTACCAGTATAGCGCGCTCGCACTTGCTCTAGTGATACTGTGAAGACAGATGTACAAGAAGCAATGTACGTCAAAGATTTTATAACACATTTGCTCGTAAAAGGTGTCTTATTTCACCAATTTCAATATCGTATTGTTTCTCATTACGTCCAAGCGCGGTAAGTGTAATGTAAAACGCACGGTTTATCAAGATGCTCAGTCTTAAAACGAACGGTACTTTTTAAAATCTCAGCAGAGTTTTTATGTCAAAAAAGTTGTCAACATTTTATGATTAAAATTAACTTTTGGAGACAAAATATAATAAAGAAATATTGATGTACATAATTATTTAATTTAATTAATTTTGACAGTAAATTACAACCAATTAATCTGTAACAAAAACACAAAAATATTAATTTACTTTATTAGTAACACTGGCTGTTTTTTGTGCCTTGGCCTAAAAAAAATGATGATGCGCGCCGCGCACTTTTTCTTAACGCTGTATTGGGTAGTGGACAGCATCGAAATTAAATTGCGAGTAGTCATTAATTAAAAAGATTATCCCAAAACACCTTTCAACATGTATTTCGGTTTTCACTTTACTATTATAGCAAATTTAAAATTAATAAAACAATCAAAATAAGTGTTGCAATTGAGTAATACAAACTATGACGTCACAGTTTGCTATTTCAGTACATTTTCTATAGTAAAATTTCGTTTTGACAGCTCATAAAAAGTACCTCATTTGACTAGGCAGGACACAACCCTATTGTTTTTATTCGTTTACCATAGTCGGAGTTTTATTTTATTTCCTCGAAAATGTGTTATAAAACGTCGTATGACATACGTGCGCTTTGATAATTACAGCCTCTGCTTATTTGTAGCCCTCGCCTACGGCTCGGGCTAGCAATATCGCCTCGGCTGTAATTTTCAACCTACCGCACTTATATCATAATGTACTATTACGGATTACTTTATTCTGTAGACAATAATCGCCATGGCTTTTCAAACTACGTTCCCCACATTATTATCGCATTCGTAAAGACCAATATATCTCGTGAAATGTTGGTATATCCAGTAATGGAATACCTCTGCCTACCCTCTCGGGGATAAAAGGCGTGAGATTATTTATTTTATTTTTATTTAAAGACTAACTGCACTCATGCACTCCACCTCGCTCGAGAGTGTAGACGGATCATAACAATTAGCACACACGGTGTTGCCTGACATAAAAACTTCAACCATCTCTCTTCACCATGATGTGGGTAACACCACATTGATGTGGAATCGTGTATCTGTCACTATTTAACATTACTTCGTGTCGCTACTTTTACTAAACTTTTCATCGGAATTCATTTAATATTGTGCCGTTATTTTCGAAATGAAGTGCATCCAATTTCAGGTTATGTTTATTGACGTTTGCGGTCGATGGCCAGATTCTCATTGTAGACGAAACATGACTTTTTTTAAAATATTTTGATTTAAGCAATTAGTTTGTTATGCCAACTTTAACCACAAACTCAAATTTAAAATTTAAAAAGAATATAGCATTTAAAATAATATAAAAATAATTTAACATTTAAAAATCTTATCAGTTCCTTTGCTTTGACGGTAGTTTCCGTTAACTTTAGGTCCTATAATGTGAATCTGGTCAATTGGTTCACTCATTCTATAAAGAGTCATTCAGCCTGATAAGTACCGCATTTGCATGAATGCAGGCTACAAATGTACCTCAGCTGCCATTATAGAATCACAAGTTATTTTGCTATATTTGTCTCTGGTATTTGACAGAATTGCTATAAATAAATAAAACGGCTACACTAGCCTAGAGGAATATATATTACATTTTGAAACGAAAACGTTAAAAGATGACACATGCGTTTCAAAACATACAAAAATAATAACATCCCAAGTTTAATGTGTGTTTAATAATAATTTGTTTACAAATATCTTTGTTACGCGGTAGAATTAACCAAATTCAGTAAGCCTTCGGTTTTATTTTAAAGTGAAAGCCTGCAAAACTTGATTTTAAAGTGTCAAGAAATCTTATTTGAGCAGGTATATAAAATTAGAGGGTATATTTTTTTTAATGCTCGGTTACTCAGTACGTCATCTCATCTAGCCCCCCTTGGCACATAAAGAAGGCGAATTCTTTGAACTGACGCTGTCTCTCTCTATCCCACAGAAGGCAAGGCGGCATCGGTCTGTCGGGTGCTTCGTCTTCCTCTCGCATAAAGCGCACTTCTTTGGCGCCGGGCGGAGGCTCCGGCGACGAGTCCTTCGATGACGTCAACGACACGACCAATAGCGTCGAGTAACAACGTCAGCGCAACGCTACGGTGTAGAAACTACCTACAGTTACACCCACTAACCTACGATAAGGCTTGAGCATTTTGAATCTTATGTCAATTACAGTAGGTCCAATCAGTGGTGACGCTCATGACAGCTGTCAAACGGAGCGCGGCGAAATTGTCCGTATTTTGAACTTAGGAAGATCGTAAATACTCATTACTGGTTAGCCCTACTACAGTTAGTCAAATTCTAAGTGACAGTATCGCCTCAATCTTATCGTAGGTGAGTTGTTGCCTATCTGTAATCGGAATCGGAATCGTATTGACATTAGGAGTCCATCTACTTCTGGTTTTAGTTAAATGACAGTTGAATTCATCTTTCAAAGTATTGCGATTTAGATTTGGGATGGGCAGTCAGTATAAGAATGTTTATATATAAATTATGCTTATATTTAAAGCAGTTTGAGGATACGTAGGTACTTCTACACCGTGCGATACCTGTATCATAGTTACCCGCTGCGAAGCACAGACCTCTTCCAAGGTGTATTGTTTTTCCTTTTGTCGGTATATTAAATTAAAGACACATAGCTCTATTTTAAAGCTATGAAGTTTAGTGTGGCGATCTGTATCTATGAGGTAAAGACAATATTGACATACTAAAGTCAAAAATAGGTAATAAGTGCTATTTCATGGTTAGTTGGTCGAATTCAGCCCTATAATAATTTCCGGAATATTACAAAATTTATGAAACCAATATACTGAGTTAAAGTACGAAGAGTCGTAGTTAGCTAAGAAGCTTAGATATAAAAAAGAAATGGAAAACTTTAATAAAAACTATGAATTTGATCACCAAGAACAATTTTGAAACGTTGGTCGTTAATATTTAGCTTCCTTTTTTTGTTTTAATTAAATATGATTTTAGTTAGATTATTTTTACAAAACATAAGAGTAAAGAAAAATAGAAAAATAAAGAATGTACAATTAAAAATATTGGATTTCGTGAAAAACTTAATTGAATAAAATAATGAAACACTCAATTCTGGAATCCAGACAGATTTCTTCAATATTTTAGGGAATATATACCTCAGTACTAAATTAAGAGGCTGAGAATTAGGTCAGAAAGACTAAAGACAAAAAAGTACCTGATTGTTTCATATGATTATTAATGCAAATAAGTGGTATTTAAAAAACATTAATTTACCTTGACAATTCAACGTATACCGCTAATTGGTGAATATCACAGTTATATTAAAAATAAAGTATATTTAAAAATGTTATCGAAGCGACTGTTTACAATTACTAACTACGCTGCATCTTTTTTTCATTTTGAGATTTCATGACCTAGCTATCAAAGTAGGTCAATGCATATTAATAAAATAATTGTCTTACACCTCGCAGTGCAGATGTCGTCGCTGAAATCAATTAATGTAATTTTTACGAAGCATATCCCTTGGTTCTAGAGGTCGGTCCTCCGCAGCCGGGAATCCCCGACAATATACATCGATCATCAGTATATAAATATTGTATGGAATATCCGAGGTCACGCTTGATGCGAAGCTACCCCTAGTATGTCGATATGTGTAATCAAATCATGAAGTAAAATTTAAATAACCTCAATAAAAAAATTGAGTACATTTTAAAAGTAAATATTGTATTGATAGCGGGTGCTCAATTTTCGTATAGCATTTCAACAGTCGAATCTCTACGCATGTTACAAATACATCTGAGCATTTCACAGTATTATAACGAAACATTCCTATCGATCGAGTTATCAATTTTACGTAGACCTAGTCTATGTAAAATATTAAATTACTCAATTGGGTGATATTCTAATGAAATTAATGGAAAAGTATTATTAATCGTGGCAAAAATTTAAACAGGTTCATGCATTTACAGCGACTGAGTTACGAAGACTGTTCGTTGCGACAATATTTTCGACCCCCAATCAGGTTAGCCTTACACTGAGGCGGGAGATACCTCCCCGCCCTATCCACATGTAAATAATGTCGGTGTTAGTCACTGAGCGCTTAGTTGCCATACAAATTTTAATGATAGGTTGTAAGTAAGGACATTGTGAGCTTGGCGGACGCGGCGCGACGGCGGCAAGATGGCCGATGCATCCAAAATGGCCGATGGCTTCGTTCTGAAACTTAACGCGAATGCGTCCGCCGCCGTTAGGTGTTTTAACTGATTTTATTTCCCTCCCTGTCCTGTTGGACGCGCTCGTGCCAGCGCAGGGTACGCCCGTGAGCCGGCCGAAGGTCCACGGCTCGCTTTATTCTATAGACTTAGGTAAGACTCATAGTAATAAATTGTGGCCTTAGTTTTTATTATCGACTTTGCCTCGTGTAGCTGAGGCACCACACACTTTTATAAAAGCATCTTTGTATCTTGCGAGCATTTTATATGACTATTTACCGAAGTCTAATTGTAATGACCTCCTCTTTTTTAATTATATAGTTTTTCTGAATAATAATATAAAATTTAAATGTAAGTAAACCATTGAAGCATAAACATATTTTACATAAATATTATATTTAATTATTAACAATATTGATAATTGTAAAATTGGCCATAGGTTGTAACAAGTTATCAGTTGGTATGCCAATTAAACAATTTTTCATGATTTTTAATATTGTTGTTTCATTTCTATCACTTAACCCTAATTTATTACAAACAGATATTATGAGACTGCGTTCGCTCGCTTTGATAAGTCGTCAAGTTGGTTCGTCGTATGTAGGTAATACATAAACAAATTACTTCCTTCTAATTTTATCCATATGGGGCGGCGTCAACTGACTGGTACACTTCATAAACTAAGTATAAACCGATCACTTTCTTTCTGTACTCGTATATTGTCCACTATCTATTTGTGCCCGAGTTTTATCTGAAGAGAGTAACCGAAACCGAGGAGGCCACGAGGAAGAAGCCGCTAGTGTTGATTGTTGTTGAGGAGAAGTACTGCGAAGTTCGTAGCAGATCTATTGCCTGCCTGGTTGCAGAGCATAGACATATTTTAAAATATGTCTATGTTGCAGAGGTATCATATTCTCATGGACGTAGTACATGTATATACAGCTTCTTAATATGTATACCTACATAATGCATATTCTAGATCTGCGGGTATAAAAAATCTAAATATTACGTTTCCGAACGAAGCCCGGTCTGACGTTTGATGTAGGGATGGGCAAGTTAAAAAAAAATATCGACATTTATCGCATCGAAATCGAAATTATTATCGAGTGAAATATATTGATACTAGCAGCGCCCCGCGGTTTCACCCACGTAGTTCACGTTTCGGTGGGATGCAATATAGCCTGTGTTATGCTATATAACTGTAAAATTTCATCAAAATCTGTTATGTACGCATTCAACAAAATAAAGTAAAACTAGTGCTCATCAGATATAAACATTAGAAGCACCCTCTGTCACACTGATATTAATAGTATTAGTATGTTCATACACGCCGAAAGTAGCACTGTTACATTGCCATAAAGATTGTGATGCTTTTTGTTAACGTTAATGATGTGCCAGGGAGGATCATGCATGGAGTATCTACTAACATTAAACACCAAACTAGAGTCGCGTTGAAAAATATATCGAGTTTGATACAAATTCGATACTCTAAAATAAATATTGAATATCGATTTGTTGTACTTAAAAATATCAACGCTATATATCGGTAATAGCACAGAATAAGTAATAGTACTACCCTACAGAAGGTTCTCTGTTAACAAATTCCCTGTTTAGGTACGTCAACGTGCCTAAATGTGGCTATCTCTTTCTATCGCATGCAACGCGCTCTTTCGGAGGCGAAGCCTTAGATCTAGGGTTGCCGGCAGCTTGACCAATTAAATTATACGTTAGTAGTAGTAGTTAGTATAATAGTGTATTTTACCTACGATATTACGATTCTTCTTTATTTAGGCACTAAAGACCACCCAACTAAACAAAAGCTGTGTAATTTGCCTTTAGGTTATGTTTATGACTTCAAAACTACCTGTTTCTGCAAAATGTAGGACGAAGCCATACAACTGGGTTATCTACATACATATTTTATATAATGTAAAGAAAAATAGTTTATTAAAATTCAATATCTTTACAACCAATGCGCGGCAACCACTAATAGACTGCCGGGTGGCGGCCAGCCGCATGTACTTGTAGCGGCGCGATGACGTCACGCAGTGTGCCTCCCCTGGTAATAGTTTGGAACCTATCGATATATTTTTGCCCATCCCTAGTTTGATTGACATTTGACGTTGACGTTATTTTGACAATGATGACATTGAAATTAGAGATGTGTACCGGTTGCAATTTTAGCCTCCGGAGATTTTAGGAGATTTTTTAGCAAAAACCGGTTTTTCACCGGAGAAAAACCTATAGGGAAATTTCTTGATATTATATGGAAATTGGCTTAATTTCTACAGTCGTAGTGGACAACATTTATTTACAAACATTTAAAAAAATTATAACATACGCGCCCGCACATGTAAAACGAGATTTTGTGAGAGTAATGATGCAATGCAATACCCTACCACGAAAAATCAACATGTAGCTAATAATTATTTTAAATTATTTCGGGGCAATAGACCAAAAGGAACACGTTAGTTATCAGTGACCTAAACCCTCAATTATTTCTAAATTAGAAAGAGCAGTGATAGCCCGGACGGTTAAAGAGCCGGTCGAAAATCAGTGAGGCTCGGGTTCGAATCCTGGCATGTACCAATGAGTTTTTCAAAAACTTACGTACATATTTATCACTAGCTCGACGGTGAAGGAAAACATCGTGAGGAAACCCGCAGGTCCCAGAATTAATTCTGAGACATGCGTAAATAGACCCGGTCCGGCGATGGGCTCACCACCTATCACGTTTAGGGGTCCAATGTATCTCGTGAAATGTGGGTATATCCAGTAATGGAATACCTCTGCCTACCCCCTCGGGGATGAAAGGCGTGAGATTATTATTATTATTATTATTACGTACATATTTATCACTAGCTTGACGGTGAAGGAAAACATCGTGAGGAAACCTGCAGGTCTCAGAATTAATTCTGAGACATGTGTAAATAGACCCGGTCCGGCGATAGGCTCACCACCTATCACGTTTAGGGGTCCAATATATCTCGTGGGATGTGGGTATTTCCAGTAATGGAACACCTCTGCCTACCCCCTCGGGGATAAAAAAAGGCGTGAGATTATTATTATTTTTTTATAATATTTTATTACAATTATCAAATAGCAGTAAATTAGCTTTCCAATGGTATGTTGGTTCTGTTAATAAAATTCGAGGAATAAAATACCACCATTATTCTCTCTTTTGGGTTCCGCGCGCGTGTATAAAAATACCGGTAAAAAATAAAATCGCCGGTTAAGAACCGGTAGTGACGTTATCCGGTTTTTCACCGGTTTTTGTAGAACCGGTACACATCTCTAATTGAAATCTACGCCGGCGGGTGAATAGTTGCAAATTTCCTCGACCTCACTTAGCTAACAGATCATTCGTTGCCATTATTACTCAGTGTATTTCCGCGTCGCTTCTAAGCCATATAACGAAATCAGCCGGACGCAAGTTTTCATTCAGAATGTCTGACTCAATCGACGAGTACTTCGACACTGCCTTGGCCCTCATAAAATCTGCGGGAAACCTTATAACCGAGTACGTGAATGGGTGCAAAGTGTTCGAGCTCAAGTCTTCCCGGATCGATTTAGTCACTGAAGTGGATAAGAAGGTGGAAGAAACGTTAATACGAGGGCTATCGAAAGTTTATCCGACGCATAAGTTTATAGGTGAGGAGTCTGTGGCGGACGGCGCTAAGTGCGTCCTAACTGACGACCCGACTTGGATTATCGACCCTGTAGACGGGACTCTGAACTTCGTGCATGGCTACCCCAATAGCTGCATTTCTGTAGGATTAACCATCAACAAAGAGCCTGTAGCCGGCATCATATACAACCCAATTTTGCAGCAGCTCTTCACGGCTAAGAAAGGTAAGGGCGCGTTCTGCAACGGCAAACAAATCCATGTTTCCCAAGTGAAAGAATTGAAAGACGCTTTGTTCGCTTTCGAGGCGGGTACAGCAAACGATGAGGAGAAACGTCTGAATGTTTACGAGAACTTTAAGATGATTGTTCGCGACGCTCACGGAGTCAGGTGTTTAGGGTCTGCGGCGTTAGATATGGCTATGGTGGCTTTTGGAGGAGCAGACGCTTACTGCGAGTTTGGGATTCATGCATGGGACGTAGCAGCAGGGGACATCATTGTCCGCGAAGCAGGCGGTGTCTGTATAGACCCTGCAGGTGGTGACTTCGATATTTTATCTCGTCGAGTTCTATGTGCCAGTACAATGGAGCTGGCTCAGGAGATATCTAAAGTCATAAAACAATATTACCCAGAGAGGGATTAAATTCTAGATAATATAACATTACTGTAGCTGGTCAGGTAAAATTTTTGGGATATAATAGCTAATAAAAGGTCCTCGTCTGCTGATAGTACCTTACTGCTTGACCAGATAAGGTTGACAACAATTGATCTATGATATACTTTAGTCAAGTGTTGTTGATTATTTACTTTAATAATAATTTGAACAAGTTTATTTATACCTATTGATTTATTAAGAGAATCCGAATCGAGTAATAAACTACTAGAATGAGGAAATTGTTGTCCTCTAAATAACCTTGACAAATAAACTCAAATTGTATTATTATTAGTAATACCTACTACTATGTAGTGCAATTATATCAATTTATATTATTTTACAATGATGTTGATGATTTTAAACTTAATATTTTTTTTTTGTAAAATCTAGTCTATCTAGTTTTTATTATTAATATTTACTTAATTCTGATTTTAAAATATATTCTTTAAAATGTGATGTTGATATTTTTTATATTTTATATTACTGTTTCTTAAGCAGAATGAAAACCAAATATTAATGAATTGATATGATCATAAAACTGTTTATTCATAGTTGTAATCTAAGCTATAGTTATAGCTTTTAAAATAGTTTGTACTTAGAACTGATAATGTTTTGTATAATGAATGTTGGAGGTACGGGTTCTGTACTTAAAATAAACAAATATTTAATTATGATTATTCTATTTTATTCATAAAACTTAAACTAATTATGTCATGTCAATGTCAGTCAATTACATTTTTCTTCATTTATAATAATATGTTAAAATGTTACTTTGCCTATAGTTTTTAAAAACTATTTTTATACATATTCATTTCGGTGGTACATTCATTTTTGAAAATAATAGTTACAGGAAGAAACACAAATATCTAAGTCATTAATAGTCATTATAAACTGTCAGTCATGATGTTCTTCTACTTGTATAACTTGGCAATTATATAACTTTGCAAAAAGTTATGTGATAGTAATTAACTTTTAGTCTTACAGATTTAGGAACTATTATCCTATTATTGTTATAAATTATAATAGTTACTTTTGAGTCATTGTTTGCAGAAATAATGTCAATGTCGAGTCTGTCATGTTTCATTATCATCATTCAGTTGAAATCAGTAGTCATAATAAAGTATAGTAATTAAGTCTCGTCAAAAAGGTTCATTAGGGTACTGTCTGTTTTGTTGTCTTCTCAAGTAATCTCGTCACGTCCACTAAAATTTAATAGTCATTATCTCAAACTATATTTGCAAAGATGTTGCAAAGTATGCATTATGTGTAATTTTAGATATCCCAGTTCAAGTCGATATGTCAATATTATCTCTCAATTGAAAATAAGTGTCTCATTAAGAGTCAGTCTGTCCATCGTCATTTGTTTAGGTACTTATCAGTTCATCCATATCAGTCATCAGGTCAGTCGTACTTCGTCATGGTTAAGTATCAATGAAAATTTATAATTATGGTAAGCCATTGTTTATCAGTCATTGTCATTCTCTAATACAGATATCAGATCGTTCCATTGTCTGTCTGTCTAAATATGCATTGTCCTTGCCTTTATGTCGATTTTAGCATTAGTTGGAGTAGTCTCGATCAATATTTTCACTCAAGTCAATCGTCATATCTTTTGTTTCGTTTATTGTCAGTCAAACACTTCCTTTATGTCAGTTTTATCACGTCTACTGTAGTCATTTTAATGTCATCGTCATAGTCAATCGTCAGCATTTCTGCGAAATTATTTTTTGCGTTTATATAATATATTATCAGTCTCGTCAAGTTGTCATGTCAGCATTTTTTTTAAATTCTATCTAATTCTCCTAGTTAGTATTCTTCTAAATCGTCAAAATATTCCTGGACGCCGCCTCTTCTGGCTAATATTCATGGGTCTTGGGACTTCTTTCAGGGCGTAAGGATCGGTCATGATGGAAGGCATCCGGTGTGGTAGACCTTCGGGCAAGTCTGCTTTCTCTTCGTACACTGCCCATTGGAATGGACTGAAAAAGAAAATTATTTTATTAGTTGCTATCCTAATATCGACAGTTCCAGCTTGGATTTTCAAACAATGTAGGTAGGTATGGCATAAGATGTAGTTCTTTAAATAAACATTAGTTTTCAGGTTTCTTTGAGTAATATAAAGAAATATCTAAATTCAGTATGAAGCATGGGTTTTACGCTACAACAAACAGCATACGATTACATCATTCTATTTAATAAAACTAACACTGACTGACTGACAGACAACGGCAATTTTTCATACTTCTAAATCAACTTTAACCCGTGGGACTAGAAGCATAACTTTTTGCTTTTTTATACATACGAGTATAACATTGGTGATAACTAAGAAAATATATTCCAATACTATTACAGTTTGTATAGAGTTTATTAGTTTTCCTTTTTAATAGTGGTTATCTATTTACTTTGTTTAAACTTACTTGTTCTCACTAGGGATGACTTGAAAAGCTACGGAAGGCGTTTTGGCAGGACTTGCCGGTTTCTTCAACTTGATCCTCAACCTCCCAGGGTTAACAGACTTCTCCACTTCTTCTAAAAATGCTAATTTATCTGCCGGTGATCTCTCCTCGATGTCGTCGTAGGGAAGTCCAGTATTATAGTTTTCTCTCAAAATGTCTTTCTTTTCTCCAGTCGATTTGTCAGTCACGTCAGCCATGTGATACTTGTGTAACACGTTTTTGATGTAGTAATATTTGTCGTGATTGTAAGGCGTAGGTTCCTCGTCGTGTCGTCTAGTCGGTCTCTCTAAGTTATTGTAGGGTCTAGTCGCAGTCTCGTAATGGAAAAATGTTGATAGTTTCATTGTGTCTACTTTGTCTTCTTCATTGGTCAAGTCGGGATTTTTACTGTCATAAGTCGAGAAGTCTTTGCTCATCATTGCATCGTCTTTTTTGTCAGTTCCGTCAATGGTAGTCTTTTTGTCGTTTGTCTGGTCGCCTCTGTAAGTTCCTACGTAGCCAAAAGTGACAAGTTTGTAAGAGTTATCAGTCGTCGGGCTAACGTTGTCAATTCTGTCTGATTTGTCAATAGTCATTTTGGGTTTGGGTGTTGTCAAAGTGTCGTCATTAGATCTAGCAGAAGATTGGAAACTGTCATTGTCTGGGGTAGGTCGATTCCGTTTGTAGGAATTGTAGTTGTCATAGTCTTGTGGTCGGTTGTAATGGTAAGGTTTGTTTGGTCGTCTGTATGTGTCGTCGTAGGTCTGATAAGTCACTTTTACTACGTCTCTGTCGTTGTTCTTTCTAGTAGTCTGTCGCCACGATTCAGTCGGTCTAGGAACATAATTTATGAGGTAAGTGTATTTGTCAATGTTTTCTGTTACAGTTATAACTGGCCGTTTATTGTAATTGTTGTAAGGTCTTTTGTAAGATAAATTGTTTATTACTACTGATTGCACGTTTTGTACGTTTTCGTCGTCGTCATAGTCTGTGTATTGGTTCGGGTTATTGTATCTGTTTCTTGTATTGCTTCTGTCTCTCTCATCGTCGTCGTTTCGTTTGCTTTTGAACTTAAAGTCAAGTTTGTCGTCAATGTCAACAGTTACGTCTAGTTTGTCATCAATGTCAACAGTCGCGTCTAGTTTGGTCACATTGTCAGTAGTCATTGTTATAGTTGCATTGTCCATGTCTTTAGTAGTCGTCTCTGTTTTATTAGGTCCTGATGTAGGTTTACTGTCAGTTGTAGGGCGAGTAGTAGTAGGAGGCTGTTTATTTTGAGTCAATTTGTTAGCAGCAGCCATTAAGTTCTGGCCTTTCTTAGTCGTTGTTTTAGGTTTTGTTGTTGTCGGTTTAGTCCGTCTAGGTCTTTGAGTACTGGGTTTTTGGGTACTGGGTCTTTGAGTACTGGGTCTTCGAGTACTAGGTCTTAGAGTACTGGGTCTAGGCGAACTAGACAAGTCATTTTCGTCAGATTTACTAATGTCATTATTGAGTTCAGAATTGATTTCTATCCAAGGTGATAAGTCAAAGTCATTGAGTAGGCCGTTCTCGCAAGAGATTCTGCCATTGTCAGGGTTGTCAGAGGAAAGGAAGACGAAGGGCTGGACGCTGTCAATTGTGTCCAAGGTGTGGCAGAGCACTTGCGCCAATGACATTCTACGGATTTGTTGCAATTGGGCTGGTGTGAAAGAAGAATCGAATCCTCCATTCTCGTACCTAGAAAAATGGTTTTATTGCTCAGCCTCTAAACTGTGTAATCGATTAAACATAAATAGCCAGGATGTTTCTTACCAAAATCGGTCCCCTTTCCTGAGGTTTGAGAACTGCTGAGCGATGATGCAAGCAAACGTCGGTCCTACTAACCCACCCACGACTGGCCGTTCAGCCATGCCTCCAGTGAACAAATCTACGTCATCAACATGCCTGAAAATCACAAAAGCACCACTTTACTAAACCTCTCCTTTTACTAAACCGTACCAAATGTATTTGGATATAAATACCTGTACAGAGCCTTGAGCTTCCTCACCGCCCGTGCTGGCATCACCCTGAAAAGGTCGTCAAAGTCCTGGATAGCTGACAAGCCACATGGCTCCCTCCAAACAGTGTAAGGCGCTATACCATGGTCTCTTCCTCTCTGTATATTGATGGCAGCTAAATCCATGCCGAAGCTGAACTGAGGAGTTTGGAAGAGGTGGTTTGTGAGTTCTTCAGTGATGAACTCGTCCCGTTTCTGGATCGGCTGGTTCACCATGCCGAGTAGGAGGCGGTCTACGGCACCAATGCTCCAGATGTTGGAGGGATTTGTAAGCTCGTCGTGCAGGGAGACATCTATAAATGTGTTTAAGATTAGAAGTTTTGCTACATTTTCCAGAATGCCAATATCAGCCAATACCTACCGGTATTCCGTGATTGAAAGCTCTAATTGCAAGGTTTTGTTGATATATCTAATCATGAACCAAAACAATTTACTGTCAGATGGATGGACCTGACATGTCTCGTATAGTAAGAATGGAAGACTTACTGTTGTTAATCGGCCTGTGGAATCGGTCGAACCGCATCATGGATGGCTGAACCAGGCTATGTCCGAACCTGAACGCGGCTGAACCAAAGGAACTTGCGGGACTTGGATTGATTTTAGGGTCGTAGCCTCGGTAGTAGCCTTTTCTCTGGGGCTCCAGCTCAAATAGGCGCATTACTTCGGATCCTGTAAGTTATTGTCTAATTGTACGTCGAAGTATAAGCTTTTATAGAGCTTTTGGAAGCATGACCTCGTGTATGTGGAGAACTGGAATGTTTCATAATCAAATCTAAGAGTATTTCCTGACACATGAGGAATTACGGCCATGCACCAATGAATATTTCAGAAACCCACGCAGGTAAATATACAAGCGGTAGAGAGGTACGATTGGCCTAAGCGTTCGGCTTGTGACGCATCTATTTCTTATGACGTTATCACGTAAAATTATCGCCCGTAAAAGTGACTAGTTATGGTAAGTTATAATGTTAAGGTGAGCTACCTAATACAATGGGCAGAAATTCCCTGTAGGTGATGTGTTGGATCATGGCTCCCACTATCTTGCGCGTCTCCTGGTAGATCTTTTCGTCGCTCCAGTGGGGATTCAAGTGGGCCAGCTCTTGCGCCATTCTGTAAAGATGTCAATCAGTCAGTCTAGGGAGAAACCAGTCCAAAAAGAATTAGAAAATTTTTCCAACCTGTATAGGATTAGGTAACGATTAAATAATGATCTTACCTGTTATGCTGCCTTAACCAAACGATGTGAGCAGCAACCAGGCCTGGATGCTCGTTGACCCTGGCGTCCCCGGACTTGAAGCAGTCGGTAGACACCGCTCCACCTCGGCACAGCTCGTCTCGCCGCTCCGGAGGCAGTAAGGGTCTACGTTGCTGCACTCTGCCGTATTGGAGCATTCCTGGGATGTGAAAGAAAGCTTTTATCGTGACGTAATGTAGATGCTACGACTTTCAATAAGTGGGCTTAATTTACAACTCATTGAACAAACAACATTGAAAATCGGTGAGGCTCGGGTTCGACTCCTGGCATGTACCAATGAGTTTTTCATAAACTTACGTACATATTTATCACTAGCTCGACGGTGAAGGAAAACATCGTGAGGAAACCCGCAGGTCTCAGAATTAATTCTGAGACATGTGTAAACAGACCCGGTCCGGCGGTGGGCTCACCACGTATCACGTTTAGGGGTCCAATATATCTCGTGAAATGTGGGTATATCTAGTAATGGAATACCTCTGCCTACCCCCTCGGGGATAAAAAAAAGGCGTGAGATTTTATTATTATTATTATTATTATCATTGAACAAAAACTTATCATATATTATCAAGTAGAAATCTGACAAAAAAAAGACGTGTGGCACTCGGGGACTGCCGCGGTAAAGCTATTGCATAGCATTTTTTATCAACAAGACTGCCGAAAAGAAACGACGTTAGACAATGCACGGCCTTCAAGCCACACGGGTGTTATTTAAATGGTTAGCAGAGTATTCGTATTTTTGTAAGCAGAAAAATATAATCTGTAGTGGTGGTAGTGGAAGTGGGAGTGGTGGTGGTTGTAGTGAGGGTGGGTGTGGGAGTGTGAGGGTGTGTGAGTGGGAGTGGGGGTGGGTGTAGGGTGGGAGTGGGAGTTGGAGTGGGCGTGGGAGTGGGGGTGGAAGTGGGGTTGGGGGTGGGGTGGGAGTGGGAGTCAGAGTGGGACTGAGACCGGGACCCGGACTCGGACTCGGACCTCCGTGCCCGTCGGAGTGGGGAGCGTGAGGTTTTTTCGTTACGGAATTTCTGGATTCGGTCCCCGCGCTCAAGGCCCGCGATAGAAGCTATGCAATAGCTTAATATCCATATTTAGAAAAAAATATGACGTATAAGGTATATAGAGCCGAAGTTATACACGAGATTAATTGTTAAATATAGTCATGTTTAGTGCAATTTACAAAATCTAGAAAACTACGTACAGTACTACGCGCAGCTGGCGGTTAATTGTAGGTTGTTGCGCTCAAATGGAAGCTACGAGCCTGTTTCTTTTTAAAATACTATTTCAAATATCTCAGTGTGTATTATTGACTACAATTGAGTAATGTATATTAGAGTAAGAAAAAAAAAATTTTTTTTAAGAAAAAAAATTTTTTGTAAATTTTTTTTAAGTAACATTGCCAAATGAATCTATTACACTTACCTATCACACCACATTATTTTCCAGACAGTAAAAAAAGTCACCTTGTAGATTATAATTTCAAGTCTACTTTTGTTAGATACACTTATTTAACTGCTGTTCTGGGCCAAGAGTTTGTGCGTCATAAAACAAAAGTAAAGCATCTTGTGTAGGTACTATAATAATATACCTACTCTCTGTCACGCCTTTGACCCGAAAGGATAAGCAGAAGTTTTTCATTTCTGAAAGGACCCACTTTTGACTAGGTAAGTAGTTTGTTTTTAGGACTCCAAGCGTGAAATGTCCGTTACCAGGAAATTATGCTGCTTAGACAGAATCGAACCAATTTCGGGGCTCGCGGGTTTCCTCACATGATAAACTCATTAATATACACTTACATACTTATTTGCATTTCTAAAAACCTCATTGGTACATGCATGAGAGGCGTATCCACTTCCAAATTGACTAACTGCTTTAAAAATAATCTAATACAAAACTCAAGAGCCACACTCACCATTTCTAAACAGTCTCAGCTTGTCTGACTGCCTCGCCGAGCTGGCGTAAAGCGGTGAACCATCGATATACGCGGACACCTGGTTCATCTGCTCCCGCCAGCCCAGAGCGCAGTCGTCGCGAGGAGCTGGAGACGACCTCACGAAGTCCAGACACCTCACTCCCCGGGGACCGTAGAAGGGGTCGGATGGCGGCACGGTGATGGGCAGGCATTCTGGATGCTAGGGATAATCATTTATTGATCGTAGGCATGTGGAAGTTAGAGGAAAGCTGCTTCAAGCTGTTATTCATATAATCATCTAAGTATGTAATAGATCATTTTGCTGAGTCATTACCATCATCCCTTAACAGCCTACCGCTGAGCTAAGGGTATTTCGTCACACATGAGGATGGAGTCGGCACAGGTATTCCATTAATAGAAATACCGACATTTAATTTTTTTTTTGTACTTATACAGGTGATAGGTTTGCGACAGATGCTTCAGTAGGTACAACCAATTCTAAGGGCTGTCCTTCTCTTGATCTTCATCGTTGAGCTGGTGGAAATTATTTAGGTAGGGCAAGTTTATCGAAAAACTTACCTAGGGAACGAATCTCTAGGGATCGAATAAGAGATGGGCTCACACAACATAGTTTTTCCTGGCTTTTTATTTATTTACTAGCAGCGCCCCTCGGTTTCCCCCGCACAGTTCCCGATTCCGTGGGAATACGGGGATAAAATATAGCCTATTTGTTATTCTAATGTATAAGCTATATAAATGCAAAGTTTCATCAAAATCCGTTCAGTAGTTTTTGCGTGAAAGAGCAACAAACATCCATACTCACAAACTTTCGCGTTTATAATATTAGTAGGAAGTAGGATTAAAAACACGTAGGTACGTTTAACTCACCAAAAGTTCTTTAGGCATGAAGTCCCTTCCGCCATCCTTGCAGCATCGCGGCACCGATCCATTGAAACCCCTGGACTGCGAAGATGACGTCACATCGTGGTCCAAGAACTGTCCCCACTGCATCAGCAGATGCGTTATCCCGGTATTCTCTGCGTTCTGATCCTCATGGACTGTCGAGCTGATCTCCCGGGCTGAGGGCAGTTGGGACCCGAAGACGGACCTCCTTGGGGCCTGGAGCCCGTCCGAGTAGGAGGGGGGGAGGAAACGCTGGACGGGGGTCATTGTGGACCCCCATCGCGGCCGGTTCACGTTGTTGCATGTTCCGTCGTGGGTCCGGTATCTATGTAAGATAGAAGAGATATATTCAAACTTACCTACTACTAGGACGACCTCGTACTTACATAGACCAGATGGGCGATTTAATTATTGAAAAGCCAAAAAAAGAGTACCGACGAACATACATGAGTCATTTGATGGAGGAGGTGGCGGTCTATTGTTTCTGCCTACCCCGTCGGGAAAAAGGAGTGAGCATAATATGTAGCTATAGGTTTGTGCTCACCAATCTGAGCCAACAGTTCTATAAATATTGCCATTCGGAAAAAGGAAAAACAATAGAATGGGTACCTACAAGGTTGCTGTGTTTATTTATATATCTTTTCACACCACATGCTCGACAAAGCCGGATTATATATCATATAAACGTCACCGAAAGCAAGACATTATATCCCTTGGCTTGCGCCGGGGTATAATGTTGTATGGGATTTCATTATAACCCTAGGTCAATAATGTAATTTTCACTTTTAATAATCCTTATTGCTATGACAATAAAGTCTAATTTCGTTAAGCAAAAAGGCCACGGTCGTGGCCAACTCGATTTTCGAAAACCGAAGCCGCGACCAACTAGATTTTCATTTGTCTCTTTTTCTTTCTTGAGATCTTCATTTGTTAAATCAAGTAGGTCACGCCGGCAGAAACAAGTTGCTGTATCCATTTTATAGCTTTAACATTTCAAAAAGAATATCGAAAATGTCGAGTGATGAAAGTAGGTACTTTGACTCCAGAGGCTATTAAACTAGATGCCATAGGCATTGTCATTAATCATTCAATAATCTACTACCATGCAATTGCATTTTATTGTCTCGCATAAGGTGAGAAAAGTAGAGTAGGTATATAACTCTGGAATAAAACAGTTTTTGTCTTGGGCGCTTAAATCCCTCACTAAACTCAGGACTCAGTCTAAATTCCCTCGCTTCGCTCGAGAATTAAATCATAACTCCCTCGCTGCGCTCGGGAGTAAAACTGGGAGTCCTTCGTTGCGTTCAGGATTCAATGGCGCGCCCGTGACATAAAACAGTGCTTTATTCCCTTGTTGTATAATCTACTATTACCCACGACTTCGAAAAGCAGCATTGTCACTTCCCTTTTCTGCAACTATCTCTATGAAAAAAATCCTTATATCTGCTACTGCGTGAAAGAAGCACAACCAACAAACATATTTTAGCATTTATAATATTAGTAGGATGCAAGTTGCTAAGTCCACAGACTCCTCAATTCTTTGGTCCAGTTAAATCAATTTTATATGGTTTTTGTAATTATAGTTATTTCTAGTTACGTCGACTGTATATGTACTTTTCAAAAATACATAAAATCGTACCGTTTGGATGCTGGTGGACATTTTGGCGCCCCTTTGAGAGGACAGTGCTGAAGCAGCGGGGACTGCCGTAGGGCGCTAGCGGCGGGGAACTGCGGCTCTTCCGTGCGCCCCTCCAAGCCGCCTTCATGCCCACTAGTGAAAGAAAAACAAATAAAATTTACACAATGACCTCAGATTAAATAAAAAGTAAAGATGGAGCGCTGCAAAGGATATCTAAACTGAAGCCTGAAAAAGTACGCAACAATAAAATTACTTTTAAAAAGCACTTTCGTTCACATCTTCTGACAAAACAAAAAGAGGGTATTCCAAAACGCTTCGCGTAGGCTGGCGGATGATCTGCAATATCGGACAATGTTTTTGTGTGGCTTAATATGGTTTATTATGGTTTATTATTATTATGGTTTGTAATTAATATTAATAAAATAATTGGCTTTAAATGAGATTTTTAATAGATAGATTTTCAATAAATAAATTTATGTATTATTTAATAATTATTAGGTTCGACATTTGATTGTGCTTGTACATTGTTATATCAGACACGACACTGAAGACTATACACAAACACTAACTATACTACACTACACTATACCTACTCGTGATTCTCTCAGGGCAAAAGCAGAATACCAGTGTTTTGCTCACCCGAGCAAAACAATTAAACTGAGCTTTGGCCCTTTTCTGCTGCTGCTGCACACACGCATTTAACTGCTGGTTCAGCAAGTTTTTAATGTTTTTTTTTTTTTTAAATGTACTTTTTGTTTTATTGTTTTGTTTTATTTTGTAATTATACTTGTCTGTGTTAATATTATGTGTTATTATAATATTGTTATTGCTTTATATGTGTGTGTGTAACTGTGGCAAAAATAAACATTTTTTCTTTCTTTCTTTCTTTCTTTCTTTACGCCACGCTCTCTTCATACTTGTTCGCACGCACACATTTACAAGCTAACTACTCAACCCATACCGATCAGTTAGAACTAGTTCGTCAATGAAGCAATACGTACGCCAAACCAAAGAGATTAAAATATAATATTTTAATCTCTTTGTTGTGAGATTAAAATATAATATTTTAATCTCTTTGTTACGAACAAATTAAATTATCTCATCGGGAAATGTGTGCCTGGGAGCGTATATGCACAGAGCGTGGCGTACTTTTTCAGGCTTCAGTTTATCCTTCGCAGCGCTCCATCTTTAGGTACTTTTTATTTGATCTGAGCCAATGACATAAATAGCCCTTGACAAAATTGTGTTTCCAGGGTACTGTAATATAGAAACTAGCACGGATTTCGAAAAGAGTCCCAACGATGTGATTTTTGTGTTGATGATTATACTACCTATTAGATCACTGTCTGCGAGTTTGTCACTATTATAGTTAAGTGAAATAAGGTAAGTAAGTATCCTTTTATTGTTTTGAAATGGCTACCATAACTAGAAAAGCTATAGGTATAGTAGGTTGGTAGGTAACTACTGATTTGTTAATCTAATAAAATTTTCCTTTTAAACAAAGTAATACACCATACATCCTGGTGAATGGATTATACAAAAATTACAAATATCATGATTTTTGATTAGTTGAAAACTTTCGATTTCCAACTCGCTTTCGATGAAATTTCGTTATTTAACATAAGTATGCGATAAAAAAAAGAATCGTAAAAGCCTCGTGTTAGCCGCTAGAAAGTGAGATCGGAAGTTATATAAAAAATATTTAAATTCAGACTTTTCTATATCCGCTTATTCAAATGTGTCATAGGATATTAATTTTAAAGTAATTAACGACCGAGGGTTTTAAATACATTTTGAACATCCACATAAAAACACCAGTGACATAGGCAGACACGTTATACAGTTACATGTTGCACTAAATATACATCTAGGAAAGATTTATATTTTTGTATGTTTGTTACGAATAAACTCAAAAACTACTGGACGAATTTTAAAAACTATTTAACCAATGGAAAGCTAGAATATCCTTGAGTAACGTAGGCTATATTTCATTCCCTTATTCCCACGGGAACGGGAACTACGCGGGTGAAACCGGGCAGAACCGCTAGTAAGTCAAATAAATGAATAAAAAAAAAAATTTGTTTTTTTTAACAAGCCAAGCAAGTGTTAACAGAATTTATGGCTTTCCAATTATCGGCTCAACGCTAATAACTCGACACGCTAATAGGTTCAGTGTTGGCCGCACCCAGGCCGTCTGACCCCTCGAGAAAGTGAAACCTCGTACTTTCGCCAGGAGGTCGTCTCATAACTTTATGCTCTGTCCATACGAAGAGCACACGTAACATATTGTATAGCAGTTAAGACATAGCGACGCTTAGCAATTTTGCCTGTAAGTTTTACTAAGATTGATTACCAAATTCGAAATGATGCCTTTATGCTGTAGTTACGCCTGAGCACACAACATTAAAAACTTCGTTAAAAGTGTCGGAATTTTGGGGAAACACGAAACTACAAACAAATTAAAAAGTAATAAAAACTTTATATGCACACTTTAAATATTGATTTTTATGTAATAACTAGCAACCTTTGTTGCCCGCCCGCGCCTTTGTTCCATATAGCCTGGTTTGTTATTGTGACGTAATCGAAAACGTTTCATCAAAATTTCTTTAGTACTTATTGTATTTCTGTAAAGAGTAACGAATAAGTAGGTATACCTACATCCCTCCATCCTTGCAAACTTTCGGATTTAGAATATTAACAGAATGGGTTTTATGTAGGTATGTTTAGGGTTCGAATTAGCCCTTGCAGCAAATTAACGCTAAACTATTAAGCTGAAACGAATTTTTAAGACCAAATCTAAAAAGTTTTGTTTTGGACATTCTATATTCTGTGGCACTTCTTTGATAGTTTTAGCGTAGTTGAAATTACTATTAAAAATCAAAAATATTAATATTAGGGTTGTTTCGAAATTTCAAAGAAATTTTACCTATGTATAAGTGAGAATTTTAAGTTACAACTTGTAACAAACATAGTTTTGTTATGAATATCTTGGGCACATTTGGGCAGGGTGCGATCCGGGGCGGGCTCTTTTTGTAGTTGTTTTTGCATAATATATATTATAGTTTGTGTTAATCTAGTTTTGGTAATATAAAATATACGAACCTCAGAATCCCGAATCCAAGTCAAAGTTCAGTCAAGTCAATCCAAAGTCAAGTCACGTCACCGTCATATTGTCACAGTCACTGTTACCGTCACAGTCACATGTCTGTCATATAGTTTCCTCCATTGCGCGCGTAGAAAAAAGATCAGTCTTGATGTTTAAAAATAAAAATAATTTAATTTTGGAATGACTAGCTAGGTTTGAATTTCGCGCGAGGCGTAACTGCGCGTCGAGTCGCCATCGCGCATGCGCCAGACTGCCGTGGGGGGAGAGCAGCGCGCGTTGAAATACTACCACTACCATTGTCGTTTTGTAACATGTTGACAAACTTCGGGTGCAACGATAATTCATTTCTGTTCTAGAACTGATTGATTCATTTTCAAATTTCGCGCTTTTTGGGCTGCGAGCTAAATTAATTGCCATTCGTGGTACCAAATTATCTCAATCTTCAAGATGTAACTTACAAAGTCATTTCTTTACTTTTAAAATGAATCGGTTAAATAACTCTTTGATTTCGAATATCTGCGGAAAATCTGTATAACTTTCAAAGTTATATATATTTGTAGGTAAGTGTTTATGTCAGTGTTCAAAAATAATGTGGGAAATCAAAAGATATATTTTATTTTTACAAAATTTCCAATGTATGTACCTACTAAAAAGTACTAAAACGGATGTAATTTTGTTTAGTTCCATAATAATTTTATACTCTTGACAACGCAACATCTCCCCAATATTGCTCTCATTACAATACAACAGAGCAGCATTGCTACGAAATTTAGCAATAAAATTACTTAGTTGTTAGCTCTGGTAGGTAGGTACGCAATGACCAGAGGTTTGATTGCATCCCCTAGGAATTTATTTTTCAATACGAAGAGAAGCCTGTCTTTCCCCAAGATGTAAACTACCGTCCTGCCTAATTTCATTAGATTTCCAAATCACTTTTTGTTTAACAGCAATTCTTAACATTTTTGCCAAAATAAACAAACAAACAGATAACTGGAATGTCACAATTCGTTCTCTCGTAATTCCTGATGAACTGTAACGATTTATTACCAGTTGCCGTGAACTGATCGTGCGTTAAAATCCCTGCGGTGTCCACTAAATATTTACTTTGAAGTTTCATAATTAAATTAACCAATCCGCAATGGGGCAAGCTTTGGTTATTTAATAATAGGGGCAAGGCTCCAGTGCTGGAATTATAATTCTTTATGTAATGACATGAAATAAGGTTTATTTTCGAGAATAATAGTATTCTCGAAACTAAACTTACAAAGAACCTATGTTTCTACATACAGAGGTTCTTAAGTTATTGTATTACCTATATTAATTATATCAAGTATCCAGCCTGCAAGCAGACATGCAGATTTTAATTATATACAAAATGTCAAAATAAATATATAAATGATGGAGATAAACTTAAATTAAAATTAAATATTACTTAGTCCATAACTTTTTCTTCCAGTATAAAAACTATGTGGCATTAACCACTTAGTGTAATTAGTTATAAATAGTTTTTCACTAAGACCAGCGCGGTTAGAGCCCGCTTCTCATTCGTGATGCTCGGACTCGAATAATAGAGAGACCATGTAGGTACATCTACATCCGTATTTTTTTGAAAGACGTCTCCCCTAATCATTGCCGTCTTGGTAAATTCTCTCACGGAATCACCGCAATACCTAATCAGATTTTAAATAAGCGATGGAAATAGCAGTCGCTATCACAACAGATTATGGCAAGGTGTGAAATGGTTCCGTTTGTGTTACGACTGAGCAAAACCGCAGAATCACTTCGAAAATTAATGTGGCTTGTTACGTAATAGTGGTTTACATCTACATCACTTATCCTAAGTTTGACTGCCCCTTTGGCTCAGTTGGACGTAGCTCTAACTGTTGAAAGCGTTCGTGGGTTCATTTCACGCCCAGAACTAGCATTTGCATTAAGTCAGCAACTAGTCTGGACACTGTATCTACCACATGGTTCGTGTTTTTTTTTTAAATATTTGCTTATGAAAAACTCATTGGTACAGTCAAGAGCACGTGAAACTTGGCACATTGGATTTTGTAACGTTCTTATTACAATCGCTGTTGATTGTATAAAGTACTAGCAGCGCCCCGCGGTTTCACCCGCGTAGTTCCCGTTCCCGTTGGAATATCGGAATAAAAAGTATCCTATGTCCGTCTCCTGATTCTAAGCTACCTCCCCATACCAACTTTCAGCCAAATCGGTTCAGCCATTAACGCGTGATGCCGTGACCAAGGGAAAAAGGGATTTATTTTTATATATATAGATTAATGCATTTTATTCGACCAATTGTTTGCTTATTTGTGTTCTACACTTGACATGACGGGCTTATGGCAGAATATCAGCGGTTGTGGACGTATACAGCCAATGCTGAGCCTTAGACCCTTTTGTCAACGCTTGAAACTAAGTGCTCGAAGAATTAATTAATAGCACAAATAAATATTTCTTTCTTTCTATCTTTAAGATCAGACTCCCACTACAAGTGTAAAGCTTCATGTGCTCTTGACTGTACATACCCTCGCTAACATTCGAACCCAAAAACCAAACACCAAGCGTATCGACTGTCTATACTATAATAATAATAACGCAACTTTCACGTCACCGGGTATAATATTGACAGGGCGATATTATGCGACGCGTCGTAATTCACTTTCTATGCGCCCGCGCAGCCCGTGAACTTGCAGGCCTTCCGCCATATAGTTACGACCAATTCTACAAATGTCCTCTAAATCTAATGAGTTATTATAAAACATTGTTGCAATATGCAAGGGTCTGTTTTTGAAGTTCATCTTGATATCAATATTGAAAACCTGTTTGTCAAAATATCATTATCAACCCAGTGGCTTTCTCCCGCTCTTTCTTTCTAGAATATCTAACTATATACCATTTTGAAGCCATCAAAGGTACTTAACTTTGCCTTTCTTGTGCGTAAACACAACAAAATTGTATCCAAATGATGACAATTTCCACTTAAGTCTCATTAGTCATTACAACGATTGTGTTGTTAATGTCAACAAGAACGACCAGGGTCGGACCTAGGTAGGCACCACAAGGAATCGAATCCGTTTCAAACGCCGAACCGCAGCGGTCGCATCTGAGCGTCAACCTACCTCTTAGATAGAGGTACACTAGCTGTTCCGCGCGGTTTCATCCGCGTAGTTCCCGTTCCCGTAGGAATACGGGAATAAAATATAGCCTATGTAACTCAGTGATAGTGTAGCTTTCCATTGGTGAAAGAATTTTTATAATCGGTCCAGTATAAAAAAAATATATAAATCTTTCCTCTTTATAATTTTAGTGTGGATGTAGATATACAATATGTATCAGAAAGGTGAAATAATAATTAAGGGTCATATAAAGTAGCTTATATACAGTTCGGGAAAAATGTCTCTTGTTTAATATATACTATAAATTTAGAGTAAAACGACGTGAAAGTTATCATTAAAAAAAATCATTTTCAACCCTTAAATCAGCTGCTAAATGCTGTTGAACTCTCTATTAAGTGACTAAACATGGTACAGATAAGACATCGTGTTTTTACCTACGAAAAACTAGACAGAGCCTACACTATGAGTACTAAATAACTAATAGATATACTTAAATAATTATTGAAAACCCAGTCACGAAGCCCACAAAAATGTTCATTCACACAACTGTAGGCCAACATATGTTGTTCAGCGGGAATGGAACCCGCGAGCTCCGGTTCTGAAGGTCACTACAAACTGAGCCAACAGGCCCGATAATACTCCATTATTATTATTTTTTTCCCCATAGTTTTAAAGAAAACCTACTAATTTACCTACGTAAATATCTGACATTATTAGTCTTTGATAGAATTTTGTAGTCCACGTGGATTGCGGTCTTAGATCAATGAAAAATCCATTGATCACTAGGAACGTCCGCGCGCTCCTTTTTGGCCAATAAGGACACTGCGCAAAGGTCAAAGGGCCGTCGGCGGCATTATTAAAGAGTCTAGCTCCACCCTCTATTTATTGAGTGGTTCCGTATGTTTTAAAAAATATTACTAATTCTAAGTCTTTTACCTTATTTCACGTTATTATTATTTCACAATTGAGAAAAGTAAATTATGTAATTAATTGATTCATTACCATTGTATCGCTTAAAATTATTTTTACGTCTTTTATCTTCATAGGTTTATGTTTAATTTTCAACTGAACCCTAGAACAAAATTTTAGAAAATCGGCAAATTCTTTCATTTTCAAATCAATGAACTTAGTTGCTTCCTATCTATCAACGAGTGAAGACGTGTTATAATCAAATAATATGACTCGCAACAGTCGTTACAGTGTCTCACGATTATTCAAGTGAATCTTATGAAATGACTTTGTGTCGGTGCTCCTTATGGCAATATCAGTCGAGTTAGGGAGCTGTGTCACGTGCGCTTCGCCGAAGGTAGACCGCTGGATGAGCAGCGGATGCTATCCTTCAGCTGCTTCGGGAGAATTTGTCAGGTGTCTGCCTCCGCGCGAGGCTGGTTCGTTCCGCGCTCAAACCCCCAAGGTCGCGCGCCTGTACGTCTACTCGTGGTACCGGGACCTGCGGCTGGTGGTACCTACCCACTGCGCGCACGGGTGGACATTTTGAGTTATTGTGCGGTATTAATGTGTGTGTAAACTAATAGTAGGTCGGACCCAAATCCCAAAGTGTAAAAGTTGGATGAAACTACATGACTAGTATGTAGGTAGGTATTACTTGTTTAATGACAATGTTTTGATCAGTTAAATTTATTATTGAATAAAAACTATGCTTTTACCTCTAATTTTTTTTGAATAAATAGGTAATTACTGCTATTAATAAGTTTTATTATTTCCAATAACATTTACCCTAGAATAAAATAGGTAGGTATGTTAAGGCGCGGGCGGCGACCGGCGCTCGGCGCGAGCGATCAGCTGCTGCTACCTACCACTACTACGGTCAACGACACTAGCGCGTAGGGAGCCCCTACGCTTTTATTCTTCAATCACAGGGTTGGCAAAAATTCACACATAAAAAGTAATTATTAAGTTTATATGAAAGAAAAAAGTTGCTATATTAGATCTGATATTTTTGTAGGTATTTCGTTACACGATATACATATACACCCTTCAATATTATTTCACCTTTCTGATACATATTGTATATAAAAGAAGAAACTGACGGATTGACAGATCGATTAACGGACAGCCAAAATCACTGGCTTTAGAAGTATGTTTCTTTGCACAAAGGTTCCTTAAATGGCGTAAGTGAACTAAGTGAGCACTAAGTTACCTCTTTCCCACGAGACCGGTAGAAAATATGATTCAACGCGGGCAACACCGCTCTGCTGCTCACGCGCTAAGTACTAATATAATACAATATGTAACAGAATAAGCGCAACTCCTGAAATTAGTTTGTTCAGTAACGACTACTTCATCGATTTCAGCTATTTTTAAAACAAGTGTTAAATTTTTACGAAAAATGAATTAGCATAGCTGAATTTAGTGCTATTTATGAAAATCGTGCTATTATTGATCGATATTTAAGAAAATTGGTTAGAGACAACTAAAGTTCGACTGCATCATATTTTTGTAATATTAATATACTAATTAGGGTGTATGATGAATTGCGCTTTTTCTGTTACGCGTTGTATAAAGTTTTTTGTTAAATCAATTACTCCTAATAGTTTTTTAATGCCAGGATGATAAGCATTGAATCTATACCTTGGCAGTTAAAATTTTTCATTGGTTTTGAATCTTATTTCAATTACATAGAGCTGAATATTTGGGCCGCGTTCCAAAACAGGTAAAATTCACTCGGTGAAGTGTAAAGTGAAGGATAGCTTTATGAAAAACAATAATGTGTGACTGCAACAGACTACTGTCAGGTAATAATTATCTTGGTTTAGGAACGCGGCCTTGGTGGTAACTATTTATTGTCCTCTGCCTGTTAAAGTGTTTAGGTTTAATGGTTTGATTTCAAATTTTCAAATGTGTTTTGAAGTAAAAGCATTGTATGTTGATGGTTGTGACCATAGGCAGACGCACATAACTTGTGTAACTACGGAGCCCTAGAAAAAAGGACCAAGGTGTTGTTGAGCTATTGCGTGTTCGCGCTACTGGTGGTCAAAGGGGGCGCTAAATTGAAATATCGCCCCATTCTGTGCCTCGTCTAGGTCCGGCCCTGGGCACGATGATTGTGTGAATGTACAATTTTCTCCGCGCAATCTAACAATGACTTCCTGCACGAAACGCTCACACGAGCTCATTCACGCGATATCGTAATAAGATCAATACTCTATACACGCCACGCCAGTGTAGAGTAACAATTTTTTTTTGACGATTGAATTAAAAACAAAACTAATAAATAAATTTGCAAGACATTAGGAAAAATCTCTTTGTAGAATATTTAGGCTGTTTTTCTTGGACAACCATCCAAAATAACAACTCGGCAGCTTTGCTTATGAAATAACTATTGTATGGCTATAGAAGAAAACACGCAATTTATAAATACAATAAATAGTGTAGTACATTGTCGATGTTAAGTCGACGTTTCTCCATCGGTGAAAGTTACGCTCGGTAAACATATCGACTGTAACCAGCCGAGAGCCGTGAAATTGTGATTTGATTCGACACCTGCTTTGAAGCACACCCGTGCTTCGAAAGGTGGTTAAACCATTTCAGATGTTATTTATATTTTTTGCCCTAAAACTGGTCTAACTATGTCAGATATCTTTTGAAAAACTCCGTTCACTAATGGGTATCTCAAAATTAATCTATATATATAAAATGATAAACTGACTGACTGGTTATATATATCAACGACCAGCCTACACCGCTGGGTCTAGAGACTTGAAATTCTGCACATAGATAGTTTAAACAGTGTAGGCATCCACTAAGAAAGGATTTTGCAAAATTCAATCGATAAGGGAGCCGAAGCCGCGGAGAACAGCTCGACAGATTTAACAGATTTTTTTACTGTCTTCATAATTGTCCGAATAAGGTTTTTTCTAAATAAATAATTGTGGGACACAAAAGTTTGAAAAGGCTTACGTACATTTTTATCACTAGCTCGACAGTAACGGAAGACATCGAGAGGAAACCCGCAGGTCCCAGAATTATATTCTGAGGCATGTGTAACAGAGCCGGTTAGGGGATAGGCTCACTACCCTACCACGTTTAGGGGTCCAAAGGTGTACTGGTGAAACTTGGGTATTTACAGAAATGGAATACTTAGCCTACAACCTCGGAGATAAGTATAGTGAGATTATAATAATAATTTTTTTAGGGTTTTATGAAAGAAGAAATATATGAAATTCCCACGGGAACGGGAAAAAAACGGGATCCGCGCGGGTAACGCCGCTGGGCGCCGCGGCTAGTATCTAAATATTTACAGTAGAGTCCCGTGGGGTAATAATGGTAATATTCTTCATGCTAAGAAAAATCTGCACCCTATAAATGTGCTATGATGACATGATAACATTAGATTTTATGATTGAGGTTATGATGGGTCCTCGTCCCGGATAAGTCTTATAATATTATGCATAATAAAATGCAAATTGCATTTTTAATAACCAATGCCGACAGTAAACGATACCAGGGTCTTCTACACCAATATTTTAGAGACGAAAGATTTGAATTTTTGTATGTTTGTAACGAATAAACTCAAAAACTACTGAACCGATTTCGAAAATTCTTTCACCATGAGGATGCTGCAATATCCTTGAGAAACATAGGATATATTTTATTCAAGTATTCCCACGGGAACGGGAACTACGCGAGTGAAACCTCGCAGAACCGCTAGTGTCGATATAAAAAGGTATTACGAAGAGGTAAAGTTCGATGATAAAACCAGTGATGGTTTTGTAATGGTTTATTCTCGTATAATCCAAACACCAAAAACAACACAATATGGATACCAACATTAACTAAATTAAAATGGGTGGTCTTATCGCTTTTAAATACACTGCGGGACAACGTCGGCCTGTGTTATATGTGTAGACACAAACCTTGTGCGTCTGTCTGTAGGCTGTGAGATATGGAGAAAACGGCTACGAGAAAGCTACTCGCCTGGCGACATTGCCACTTGTCGACAGCCGGTAGCTTTTGTTTTATGTCATCTTGATTTGCAGGTTTTGTTGTCTCGAAGAAAGTTACAGAAAATCGTATGATATGTTTAAAAATATATACTAACCAACTCCCAATAAATACAATATGATAAAACTTACGTAACCTTCGAATTAACTTTAATATTGTAGTATTTCTACTGCCATTCCTGGAAGTCAGTTAGGTACTATTTTTGTTAAATAATTTTTGTATAATTTTTTGTGAACTGGTATGAGTCTACTATATTTTAATACTCAACATCCATTACGCTACTGTGTAAACTGTAAACCTATAACACTATTAGCGAGTTATTTACGGCTCCACATGAAGTTCTTCATTAGATTTCCACAAAACTTATAAGGGTCCAAACAAACAAATAATTTTCGTAATCGGTTTAGATTTGACGGACATTATTACCATACAAAAAGAACATATTATCCTTTTTGTAGAAGGATCCGGACATATTTCGTGTCGTGTGTATACCTTGGAAGGAATTATTAATTCGTCGAGCACCGCGCGGTTCCAATGGGCACCGTAACAATTAAAAATCCATTGTGTTTTAATCGGCTTAAGAGGTTAAAATAATTAGATAATAAAGGTTTTTTTCCGAATAGATGAGTTTGTGTGCATTTTTACAGATTTAAAAACTGTGGTATGTAGCTAAAGAGATTGTTTTATTTCGTAGTAAGCATAGCAATTTTAAATAAAATAAAATAAACAAATCTCAAAAATCTAATTGGCATCCAAATAAATAATATTTGACGGTGGATATTAATTTTTTTTTAAATAGTAGAACTATTGAACCTTTACCTAAACCTCTATAAGTCAACAGAAAGCGAAGCTGTACGCAGCTGAGTAGGTACAGCGAAAGTCTAAGGAAAGCTGCACAGTGCATAATTGGTGCACCGACGTCGCGGGAGCTTTCTAGTGCATCTTGAATATCATTATTATGACGTCTGATGAGTTTCGACTTTCAGGTTTATTACCTACTTTCTAGAAACCTCTCCTTTCTAGTCACCATTGTTGATTAGATTAAAAAGTCTGAGTGCATTGCAAGACGGATTTGTTTTTTTTTATAGATTTAGAGCAACTTCGCTTGTGTAATAGATTGTGCACAAATAAATATTAGGTACATGAGTATTTTTATTTGTTTATTTTGTACTAGCTTTTCTGCGTGGTTTCACCCGCGTAGTTCCCGTTCCCGTGGAAATACGGGAATAAAATATAGCTTATGTTACTCGGGGATATTTTAGCTTCACATTGGTGGAAGAATTTTTAAAATCGGTTGTGTAGTTTTTGAGTTTATTCGTAAAAAAGATACAAACATACAAATCTTTCCTCTTTATAATATTAGTATAGAAGTATAGATATGTATTTAAATAGCGACCCGCCCCGGGCATCGCCACGGGTGAATTAGAAAAATAAATATTCGTACCAATTACTAAGACGCAAAAACATTCAACCGTCGAGCTATCCTTAAGTAAAGATTATATTATTTGATTACGTGAATTATTATCATTTAGGTATGTATATTGGCCGCTTTGTCAAATAAAAATACATTTATCAGGAAATGCTTTAGAAATTGGATTTCACTCTACATAACCTTTTTCAGTGTTCGAGATTTCCTTTTTAAATATGGCGGCGGTCTGACAGCTGTTTTCTAGGAATATTTGTAGTATGTTTATTTAAAAATGTTTCTAAGTGCATTGAAATATTAACAGGTTGTAACTGGTTACAAAATAAGTACAGTTACATAGACGGCCGAAATGTAAAATCAATCAAAATCGTGAAATGTATCTTATGATGAAAGTTATATTTACTTAAATTCGTCTGGTGCTATCGGGAACAAAAGGGCTTTTGTTTTGTTTAAATAGTAGGTAGGTAGGTGTCCTCCAAATATCTTTATTATATGGAAAAAAAATCACGTTGATCCGCTGTTTCTCCAAAATATGGACAAACCAGCAACATACTTAAGGCACCTATTTGTGTTGATTATTTTCCAACAAAGTTATTACGAAAGAAAACTAACTTTAGACATTACTTAACAATAACTTGAAAACAACGAAAAGCTAATGATTTGACTTCCTTTACTTGTCTTTAGTTTTAAAAACCTATTACGAAACGCTCATTAGTTTGACAGCTTCGGAAAGCTAGAACATTATGGTATCGTCTATTGGTCAAGGGTTCCGTAGTCATTATAGAAAACTGAACCCTTTTTAGTATCATGAGGAAACCTCAAAATGGTCAGCCGTCCATCTATCATCTGTATTAAGCAAAGAGATTTAAATATAATAGCTGATCAATCAGCAGGTTCTCAAGGGAGGACGAAAACGATAAAAACTTATTGTGTCTAGGAATTGTTACCAGACCCCATAGAGCGGCCACTAAACTTTTATAGAATGCTAGCTGTCGTTCGACGTATCAGATTATACTTATTACTACAGATCATTAATAGATTAATGGTCTGTGCTTATTACCTTATAATAAGTTTTGGATTACGATTTTGGATTTGGCCACCGTAGTATATTTTATCTCTTTGGTTTTTCTGATGCTTTACATAAATGATTTATGGATATACCTACAATAGGAATTCTGACATTATTATTATTATGGAATTCAGTAAAAATCTAATAAAATAAATTAGGACACTATTTACGGCCAATCACAAGCTGTATCGTGAATCAGTAGGTAGGTACTAGATAAAGATACCATCGTCAGAAATTTTCGAAGCACACATGATATGGCAAAAAGTTATATAAATTATGATGTATGTACACCTGGAAAGGTAGGGTTCAGTCAGTGGGAAAACATTGTGCAATAGTAACTGTAAAAAAAAAACACCTGAATTCCGCATGCAATAAAGATTTCATTTAATTTCAAAACTATTTATTTATCTGTTAAACGAGTTGTCGAATCCCTAGGTACTTGAATTAAATTGATATTTTTAAATAATGCAGGAATATATTATATTTCGTCTTGAGAAAATACATATGCAACTCTTCTTCTGGATTTGGAAGGACGTCTTTGGAAAATAATAATGAACAGTAAATCAACTATTCTTCCTACGGACCCCTAAACCTCTGCATACTGTCGTCTGCGCTTGCGCACGCAATGAACAAACACTTTTATCATGACTTCTAATGATCCTTTCTTTTGTCGTCGCTTAATTTTTGAGTAATGATGAATGTTACTGATGATTTTATGATGACGAGCTATTCGTTTGTGCTGGTAAAAAATCTTTTAGAAATTAGCGGTGATTGTGGAAGTTCAATGACCCTCTGTTGTGTAATAAAAATGACGAATTATTTATGCATACCCATAATAAAACTGTAACGAGACCGTGAGTAGATAGTTATGGATTTAGGTACCAAAACAGGAATTTTTGAAATTCTGTCTGTCTGTGCACGCAAAAACTACTAAACGGATTTTGATGAAATTTGGTAGGTATAGAGATAACTGAGTACCCGGGTCAACATCTAGGGTACTTTTTATTCCAGAAAAATATCTAATTCCCGAGGGAACATTAAAAAAGTGGTTACAAAGAGAAATACGTACTATTCCGAAACGATTACACCTAAGAAACTTGAAATAGGATTTGTAGGTGTCTTATACGTCGTAGGCAACCGCTATGAAGGGATTTTTGGAAATTCCAACGGGAATAAACTGGACCTACGTTGTCAACGTCGCTGGCGGGCGCCCGCTATTTGTAATAAAACACAAGCGAGTTTTAAAGATTCTTTTACCAATGAAAATTTTACTTTTCTGTGTGTAACATGAGCTATAATTTTCTCACGGGAACGGGACTAACGTGAGTGAAACCGCGGGGCGCTGATAGTAACGTAACATAGTCACAGGTCGCTCGACATCCAATACGTGTATTCAAACTCTTAGTTGGCGTAATGAGGTGCGGAAAAGCGTCACTTGCAATTAGCGTACTTTCACTGGTTGGCAAAGAGGCAGGGACACACTGGGAGCATACTAAACATATATTACGTCGCACTTTTAACGTCTGAAAGTTTCACAAACAAGTGCGACAAAACATAGATGTACGGAATCGTACATTTATGTGTGGTTTAGCTGACGCGGCGAATTACACGTATTTACATAAAATATCAGTCTTGACCCATAAACGGACGGTAGCGCACAGGCGGACGGACAAGGCTCAAATCTTACGTAACTTGAACGGGGTAAATAAACGATTAACTAAGTGCAGTGATTCTGATTGAACTTCTACCTTCTAACTAACGAGCTGCAAATCAAGGAGTGGCTCAAACAATAGATGGTCCTAACAAATGTCGCTGGAACGTACTTACGTTATTCTATGTGATTCGTCCTGCGACGTGCCAATGTCAGTGGCATTGAGGCATATTTAATGCATCGGCAGCTTCGGTGGTGCGGTCACGTATCGCGTATGGCAGGGGAGAGAGTAGCGAAGCGCATCTTCTACTCTGAACTAGAGGAGGGTAAGCGGAAGCGTGGCGGACAACTCCTGAGATACAAAGATGTTCAGAAGCGACACATGAAAAGATGCAACATCGAGCCCTCTCAATGGGAAGATTTGGCAGCACAGCGCCTGGAATGGCGTGGGATTGTGAAGAGGCGAGTTCATGAGTTCGAGGATCAACGTTTGGCTGACCTCGACGCTAAGCGCGATGAGTTGAAAGCCCGTCCACCCGCCGCCATCAACTACAATTTTGTGAACGGTGTGCTCACGTGCCCTCACTGCGCACGGGAGTTTGCCGCAAAGATTGGCTACATTAGCCATACTCGGGCGCACCAGCGTCGCCAAGCAGACTAAGAGTCGAAGTGGTCGCCATGGCCGAATACGGTCGGAGCTCATCATCATCATTCTATGTGAATCACTTTAAGTGCTTCCGAAATGCTTCCCGCGTGGCGCAAGATCAATCTAAACACTGCATAATTTCTACATGACCTCGCGCCACCTCGCGGCTCAGCGTACATTTTCTGTCATGTGAACGCTTGCACCGCCCGTCGCCGCGCGGCACCGCGCGCTCATCTGTTTCGGTCCTAATTGTGTCCTAATAGAGTTTACAACAGTTCTTTTTGTTTTATGATTGTCAATAACCCTTAGTCTGTAAGCCCACCAGCTCCCGGAGAGTCCATATACGCCAACACCGAAGAAGCAACAGGTGCTGCACTTTAGATATAATTCGACGGATCTGTTGACTCAGTTGGTAGTAAGTACCCCGGGTTCGATCCCCGCTCAGGTCAAACAGTTGTGTGCATGAACATATTTGTTGGCTTCGTGTCTGGTCGTTTAATATTTATTTAAGTATGTTTATCAGTTGTTTAGTGGCCATAGGACAGGCCTTGTCTTGTTTGGGACTAAATAACCGTGTGTGAATTGTGTCCCACAATTTATTTATTTATGTAATGAAGTCCTGGGTAGTTCGGCTGCTCCCAGTATGCCACAGAAAGATGATCGCGTTACCGTAAACGTCAGGTTCCGTTAGCGACACGTTTACGTAACTTACGTGCGCGTATACGCAGGAAGTGGCGGCCGTTGTGATGAATGGCTTTCTTCTGCGCATCACTGATCTTAATTTAATATTACTATGGTTATGACACGACGTCATTGCTTTTTGTCATATTATGATTGTACTTATATAATATGGCGTGTAGTGTACTTATCTGTTTAAAGACGTGAAGATGTAACAGACTGACAGTTCGTTTCTTATTTATAATACGTCTTGGTAGGAATAGGTCAGTGGATGCAAACTTTTTACAGGACCCCTCAGAACCCCAGAAAAATAAATTAAATTGTACGGCTGGAGTGAATTATAAATAAAAAACTTACAATTTTAGCTTCGTCAGCATCTTATCTTTAATCTACTATATAAAAATAAGTCGGGTTTTCCTTCCTGACGATTTAACTCCAGAACTGACGAACCGATTTCCATGGTTTTGCATTCGTTGGAAAGGTCTCGGGCTCCGCAAGGTATAAAGCAAAGCATTGCACCCGTGCGAAGCCGGGGCGGGTCGCTAGTGCACTATACATATTATGCGGCTACTTTCTATACGTATATTTTTTATGTCAACTACTTGTGTGGACAAGGCTGTCAAAATTTAATTCCGAACACCATACTCATATACTCTACTTTAAGAGACTGATAGGAGTAGTAAGGAATGCCTTTGCTTTTATTGCAAACAATTTTTATTCTAAATGCTCACTCATTTTATCCCTAAGAGTGTAGGCAGAGGTAACTTGGTTTTTGTCAAAAAATAGAGTTAAAATTTATTTGGTTTGCTTGTTAGTTTTTAATTTAGTTTATTAAAATTATATATGTATTGTATTTAGGCGTCAGATGGCGCTGCTGTCCAAACAACATTAGCTCTGTGTATTTTATTAATTTAAAATAGTTTTACCACAGTTTTCTTCAAAATTTTATCATACTCAAGTTTCTACTGTGTCATATATTCCGTACAAGTGTTATTCTCCAAAACAAATCAGTTCAACATCATAAAATTACAAAATTGTGTTATGAGTGCGTATACCTACCGTGCGTGACAAACTGGATTTTTTAACCTACTCTTTGCATTAAAGGTGACGATTTCCATAGTTTCTAATATAACACGAGTTATTCGTTTTGACTTTATTATTCAGTGAAAAGTGTTTCGTCTTTATTTTACATCTAAATATTTTTAACTCTGTTACCTACTTATCTCTAAGGAGACAGTAGAGCCATCTATATATTTTTACGTTTAAAACCATTAATTCTGACTACTCATTGTGCACCAGCGCATCTTATTTTTTACCCCTACAACATCGTGGTACGAGTGTTTGTACCAAAGATGGAGCCTTCTGTCACAGCAAAGGGCTTATCATGCGAAAGATGTTCGCAAGAAATCAAAACCCGTGAGTTTTTAAAATGCTGCAGCTGTGTAAAATATTATGATTTGCTATGCACTAATGTCAGTGAAAAGCGCTTCAATAACACAATGAGGGAAGAACAAAAGTCCAACTGGAAGTGCGAAAAATGTATTAGCATCGAGAAAACATCGGACTGTAGTGGCGGCGACCCTGCTTTCCTGAATGTAACAATAAGAAACCGTCCTGGTAAATCCAACGCGCCTGCCTCTCCTGGGGTATCCCTTGATGCAGAGTCTTCTGATTTAGTCGTCGAAATGCGATTACTGCGAGAGGAGGTGAGGGCTTCGCGAGCTGAAATGCAAGAATTCAGATGCGCTATATCCAGCCTTACTTCTGCTGTCAGCGCATGTAGTAGACGTATCGACGATCTTACCACGCGGGTGGAGACACTGGAGAGCAGCCAACGCGAAGCCTCGACCGCCAACGACACCTCCTTGCTCGAGCGAACGATTGCTGAACTTAAGCTAGAGTTGAATGACCGCGACCAGGAGCTGTTATGCAATGACATAGAGATTGCAGGAATACCTGAGGAGAAAAATGAAAACTCTACTCATCTGATAATGACTGTAGCTACGAAGCTCGGCGTCACGCTGGACGAACGGGATGTTGTTAGTGCGGAGCGCGCGGGCGCAGCGCGGCGCGCGGAATACGACGGGCAAGCGGCTCGCCCGCGACCGCTCGTGGTGCGCCTGGCGCGTCGTGTGCAACGCGACGAACTTCTGAACGCGGCACGCGTCCGGCGAAATGTCACTACTGCAGGCCTAGGATTGGCGTCCACTGAATGTCGTTTTTATGTGAACGAGAGGCTGACCCGGGCTAACCGTAGTCTTTTCTACAAAGCCCGCAACGAATCACAGCGGGCTAACTGGAAATACGTCTGGACCCGCGACGGAAAAATTTTTACTCGCAAAGAACACGGTGACTCTCGCTATCGCCTGCGGTCCGAGACTGACATGGCAAAAATTTTTGGACTTACTTAATGTTAGTTTTGACACTCGCCAAAGGATCTCATTTTTTAACATATGAATATCTTTCTTTCATTTATTTTGTTATTAATTTTCTAATTTTATTCTTTGATAGAAGTCCTATGAGAGTCTTATTTACTATTTTTTGCTTATTTTTGTCTCCAATAATTTTATGTATCCCTATATATTTTCTACTACCTTACTGTGACTATTTTCTGTCGCGTAGTTGGTTTATACACTTTTATATTTTTTTGTTTTTTGATGTATCTGTCAACGAAAAACATTTTGTAAATTTTTATAATCTTTATTTTAATCACTGTCATATTTTCAGTATAGCCTACATAAACATACACAGAATTATTAACGTTTTATCATCAAATCATAGCGATGACACCTAATAAATATTTTAAGGTTGGTTTGTACAATCCAGGCTCTCTAGGTAACAATCACGAAGAACTTCTTATGGCAGTGATCCATCACTCACTGGATATTTTGGCAATAAATGAAACATGGCTGCGACCAAATGAGGAAGGAAAAGCACCATTCATCCCTGGATACACTATCCGAAGTGTTCCTAGACCTTTGGACGTGCGCAGTGGTCGCGGCGGCGGTGTTGCTTTTTATGTTAGAAAAGGTATTCGGGCTAGTTTATGTCAATATCCTGTATGTTCGCCTGTCGAACAGATATGGATGAAAGTCAACATCAATGGTAATAAAATCAATGTGGGAACGGCTTATCGTCCCCCTTGGCTTAATGTGGATATTTTCCTAAATGCTCTGACAGACTCGATAAATTCTTTAGGTTACTGTGACAATTTAATATTACTTGGCGATTTTAACATAAATTTTTTGAACTCAAATAATATAAACTGTATTAAACTCTTAGATTTCCTTACTATTCATAAATTAATTCAAATAGTTACAACTCCAACACATTTTACAGAATATAGTGAAACCCTTTTAGATATTATTTGTACAGATGCGCAGGCTCGAAACGTTGTAACTGATATTATAGGTACCAAGTTATCTAATCACGCCCTTGTTGTATGTGAATATAATTTTAATAAACCTAAAATTGCGCCTAAATCAATTATCTATAGACCATTAAAAGATATAAATCAAGACCAATTCGATTGTGATCTCAAATCTTGTCCGTGGTACAGTATACCAAGTTTTTATAGTGTTAATGACATGGTTTACTTTTTTAATTCATTACTTTTAAATTTACTAGATATCCACGCGCCTATCAAAACGATTTTAATTAAAAATCACTCATTTCCTTGGATCACCCAAAACATTAGGCTCATGATGAGATTAAGAAATGAAGCGCATATGAGGTATCTCAGGACTAAAAAAGATTCGCATAAAGAATATTATAAGCAGCTTAAAACCTTAGTTAATTCGTCTACTACTCATGAAAAACGCGCTTATTTCACACAAAATATAAATAAGCAAATTAAAAACCCCAAAGTTTTATGGAAAAATATAAAGTTCAACGTTCTTCCACCCAAAGCTGAAAAAGATCTACCCTCTCACCTGTGTTTCCCTGAAGATATTAACAAACATTTTCTTGACTTGTCTGGTGTTGTTGATACAGGGTTGTCAAATTTAACATATTACGAATTTCATAGGTTTAGCACATCCACTTTCAGTCTCAAATGTATTAATGAACAGGATATTTCAAAGATTATTAGCTCCCTCAAATCGAATGCGCAGGGTGTCGATTTAATAAGTTTGGATATGCTTTTGTTAACTCTACCTGTTTCTCTATCTGCTATAACTTCTATTGTTAATAGGTCAATCGTAACATGCTGCTACCCTGAACCGTGGAAAACAGCTATTGTACAGCCTCTTCCGAAGACCACACATCCATTAACTTTTAAAGATCTCCGTCCTATTAGTATTCTTCCCTGTCTATCAAAGGTCATGGAAAGAGTAGTATACATACAGCTCATAAATTATTTAGAGAGTAACAATATTCTTTCTCAAGTTCAATCCGGATTCCGTAAAAGCAGAAGCACAGCTACTGCGTTACTAGATGTTACCGGAAATATTCTGGAAGCTCAAGATTCTGGTTTGGGTACTATATTAGTACTTTTGGACTTCTCCCGTGCCTTTGATACTATAAATATATCATTACTGCTCTCTAAATTATCATTTTACGGTTTTGACATTCCAACGGTCAAGTGGTTTAGTAGCTATCTGCAAAATCGTCAACAATTTGTTCGGATGCGTTGCAGTGATGGCTCCGAGATGTCCTCTTCTCTCTCGGCAGTTACCCGTGGTGTCCCACAAGGATCCATACTGGGTCCTTTATTGTTTATTATTTACATTACTGATATTATCGATTGCTTTAAAAATTGTCAAGTTCATTTATATGCTGACGATCTTCAGCTATATATAACTTGTTCTCCTGATCAAGTTGAATCGGCGGTTAAAAAAAATTAATGAAGATTTGGTTAGAGTGTCTGACTGGTCGCATAAAAATGGTTTAGTTCTAAACCCTAGCAAGTCCAAGTTTATGATTTTTGGCTCTAAACAGCAGGTGGCTAAAATTATTTCAAAGCGACCATCGATTAAGATAGGTGGTGAAGATGTTTGTTTCACAAAGGAAACACGGAATTTGGGAGTAGTATTTGATTCTGAATTACGGTTCGAGAGGCATATTCAGGAGATAGTACGCAACTGCTTCTACCGCCTGAAGGTGCTTTACAGAGTCCGTAATTTGCTATGTACTAATCTGCGCATAAATCTTGTCGAGTCTCTAATACTCTCCAAATTTAATTATGCAGATACAGTCTATGGACCAAGGCTATTGTCGAAAACCAAATCTTTAATACAGCGTGTGCAGAACGCTTGTGCTCGATTCTGCTTTGATATCCCACCCAGGAATCATGTTTCACCATTTATTAATCAAGCCAAACAACTGAATATGGCGTCGAGGAGATCTGTCCATTTCGCTTCACTCCTCTTTGGTATAATAAAAAGTTGCAAACCTCTCTACCTTTATAATAAACTTACTTGGTCTTCTCGCTTACGACTGCCTCGAATTTCTCGTCTTCCTGTTCTTGCTATTCCACCCCACAAAACAGCTGCTTTCAAAGGCAGTTTCAAATACTCCGCCGCAAAAATTTGGAATAATATCCCCCCACCTTTGCGCAGCTCTTTGTCTAACACTACTTTTAAATTTAAAATAAAAGAATATTTCTTATGTCTACAACTGGGCGGTTTCGAGAACTAGCATTATATTTAAAATATCGGTCACAATTTAACCCGCCAATTCATTCGGGAATTTAATTTACCTAAATATTTACCTATAGCATTCATGATTCACACACCACATTCTCCAAACAACTTCTCTCCCAATTTAAAACTAAGCTTGAATAATATATATATTTTTTAATTAATAACATTTTTTAGACTATATATTTACATATTAAATTAGATTAAGAAGTAGAAATTAAGTTATATTTTATTGCCATAAATTAGGCAGCCTTACTTATAATTTTGTATGGTAAGAACTATTTTATATTTTCATGTTCTGTGAAGGACTATCCCTTGTCTTAGTAACCTAGTTTTATAAATATTTTTTTTTTGTTTGTGGTTATCTGGCCTCATATAACGGCTACATCTGAAAATCAGCGCCTCAGCCCAGGCTGTGGCATTATGCTGAGATGTGGCCCTTTCGGCATAAAATTATTTTATTATGTGCTACTGTAATTTTTGTTATTTCGTTTATGCCGAATAAATAAAGTTTCTTTCTTTCTTTCTTTCTTTCAATAAGCGATATAAGACCTATGCGAAAATGTTTTTACCGACATGTTGTGTTTGCCTGTAATTGGGTTTTCACTCTGTCTTTTTAAGTTTTTCTTTATGTATAAAAATAGCTTATAGTGTTTAACCTGTTGGCAATCCTAATAAATAAATTCCATTCCTGGATATACCCACTTCTCACCATTATATTTTTTGACCCCAAAACTTGACAGGTAGTGAGCCTAACGCCGGACCGGGATGCTGCTACATGCCTCAGAATCAAATCAAATCTCAACTTTTAAAAAACATTGGTAAGTCAAGAGCCCGTGGAGCTTGACACAATGGACTTTGTAACGTTCTTATTGCAATCGCCTTAGAGGTCAGACTCGCACAACAAGTAAAGCTTCATGTGCTCTTGACTGTACATGCCCCGGCCAGGATTAAAACCAAAGAGATTAAATTATAATAATATAATAATAATAATAATATAATCTCACGCCTTTTATCCCCGAGGGGGTAGGCGTGAGATTATATCGTGTCCGCGCGTATCCCATTAAAATATACTGGGGCATAGAGGGGACAAAGCGAGGAAAATTTGAAGCCAAAAGTTATTCCAAGTGGAATAAGTCTAGTACGATTTTGACCGAATGACAGCTCGCGTTCATACTAACTAACATGACGCTTGAGCTTCAAACATGCTTCAAAGTTTTGTATGAAAATATTCCCAATGCCCCCTCTATGTCCTATTATATTTTAATCTCTTTGATTAGAACCTTTTCACACATGAGAAGCGGCCTCCCTTACCACTGCTCTACATTTTTTGTTTGGTTAAAAGCATAGCTTACATTACATTGTTTTTATGACCCCACGTAATTTAACCTGATTTCAATCAAAACTATGTATCGTAACACATTGTCTAACCATTGATATGGCAACGCCGTGTGAGAAATCACCGTAAGAAATGATTGGGTAATATAATTGAACGTATAACAGGTTCCTATCATAACCAGTATATTCTCACGCCAGATTCCCGAGAAGGTTGGTAGAAGTATTCCATTTCCTGAACAGAATTTCTTCACCGAATCCCTAAACGTGGTTAGCCTATAGCCGTATTAGGTGTTCCTATGCAAACCAGTTCTGAGGCCGGCGGGTTTGTGGTTCAAATATTGTCAATATTGTCATATTAGCTTTTGCATGCGACTCTGTCCGGGTTCAGATATAAAAAGTATCATATATGTTAACCAGGTTATGAACTGCCTGTGTGCCAAATTTTATCCAAATCCGTTAAGAGTTTTTCCGTGATTGAGTAACAAAAATCCAAACTTTCACATTTATGAAATTAAAGTAGGATATATATATTCTGAGTAGGTGACACAGCTGTTGGTTCATTGGGTGGTCCTTCTTTCTGACTCTGAATTGGGTTTGACATCAGCTCTACATGTTTATTGCCTAAATAAACGGTCAAAATCATCAGGATACCATGCAATTTTTTTTTCTATTTGCCGCGCCTTTTCGTTATCTACTTTCATTAGCCACACTCTACCTACTTCGTCTGACTACAAAGATAAAAAGTAGCCTTTGTCATTTCCCGGTCCTCCAGTTTAGTTATATGTCTATGTAAAAATCACTTCGATCCGTTGCGCCCTTGCTGTGTGAAAGAAGGACAAAGCAACAAACACTTTTGCAATTATAATATTAGTAGGATAGGAGTTATAGAACCATGAATAATATTTTAAGACTAAAAAAATAGTACATTAAGGTACAAGCAAAGAGATTAAAATATAATAAGCCATAGAGGGGACAAAGCGAGGAAAATTTGAAGTCAAAAGTTATTCCAAGTGGAATAAGTCTAGTACAATTTCGACCGAATGACAGCTCGCGTTCATACTAACTGACATGACAAGAACATGACGCTTAGGCTTCAAAGTTTTGTATGAAAATATTCCCAATGCCCCCTCTATGCCCTATTATATTTAAATCTCTTTGGGTACAAGTGTGTAAAGTTGGTGATTACCGCTGAGGTGCCATTGCGTAATCATCAATACACACGTGTATCATACGACGTTTTTCACCACACTTGTGAATAAATTAATACTAAAAAATCATTTTAAAATAAAAAATTTCGCAATGGCGGGAAAAATTAATTCGTTTTCCTATAATATGCGCTCGCATCTAACAATGGCGATCGACCATAGAATATAATACATAAAAGAATGAGGTTTCTTTGTTTTTGGTTTGTCGCAGATAGCGTTTCAGTCACGTACAAAATGGGGAATTGAATGTTTTTACAGAGAGAACAAAAGTTATATTTGAGTGAAAGTTTTGTTTATTAACACATATAAGTTGAAATTATGTGCCTAATTGCAGTGAAATTAGAACCACTTCATGAGCAAGTGTGTTGAAAAATACATTAATTTACATATTTAAGGATAAAAAATGTCCTCCAAAGCGGAAATCAGACTTGATTGCGTCTTAAGAACACATATAGGACAATAAAACTAATATTTATTATTGTCTTATTTATTGTTGTTCATATAGGATACAAATTACAATAGAAATTAGTAAACCTCTGTCGTGCCCAGATCAATTGAATATCATGAAATAGTCGACCATTTCATAAAATGGTTGTATACAATTTCATGAAATAGTCTAACCTAACCTAACCAGATCATGAAGTGATCAATTCTAAGACATGGCCACGACATATCTACCGAAATATAGATATGTTCCGGCGCAGAGAGAGTTTGAAAGTTCATGCTAGAATCTTGTTTCTACGGATAGAAAATCTAGAAACCAGCTCGAATTTCTCGCTAGGAAAAACTGTTGCGTATAACCTACTTTTTCAGGCGAACACAATCGTGGGAACTGAAATCTCGAGCGAACCATGCGAAAATTGTCATAGAAAGTGTCTTATGACTGTTTGTATCTATCTACTATTCAAGATATAAATAAAGCACGCGTTACATAGGGGCCATCCATAAATTACGTCACACGTTAAGGGGGGGAGGGGGTCGACGAATTGTGACAATGGGGTGGGAGGGACTTTTGTGACGTCACATTTCAAAATCTAATATTTTTGCTGTTTTAATTCAACGTCTAGTTGTAAAATTGCAATTTATGTGGCGGGGAGGGGGAGGGGGGGGGTGTAAATTTGTGTGACGTAATTTATGGACGGTCCCATAGTCAACAGCAGTGATAAAAATGTTGGAAGGGATTCCACCTATTATGTTCCTGATCCATTTCTGGGGAGGGCAAGTAAGTATGTACCAATGAATACTTGTTTTATAGCCTACAGTCTTTTCTTGTTCCTGCGGGATTTTTAGGGTCCCGTACCCAAAGGGACGTACCCTATTGCATAGCCTCGGTCCATTCGTCCGCCTGTTTGTCTGTCAGTGGTATCTCATGATTTCATGAATCATATCAGGTCGAGTTGAAATTTTTATACAATGTGTATTCATAATTCTGATATAATAACAAATAATCAATTGACGGGGCTGTTGGCGCAGTTGGTAATCCTTTCTGAGTCGGAGGTCGCGGGTTCGATACCCGCTCGGGGCCAACATTTGTGGGCATGAACATGTCTGTTGGCTTCGTGTCTGGTCGTTTAATATTTATTTAAGTATGTTTATCAGTTGTTTAGTACCCATAACAGGCCTAGTTTATGTGATTTAGTCCCAAATTACCACATGTGACTGGTGCCCCACAGTTATTATTATTATAATAAATACAATTAAAAATTAAAGTGGGTCCCCCCTAGAAGAAACGTGTTATTCATTTTAGTTTAAATAATTACCTGTTTTCACGGGCTCTGGTAACTTTAGGAAAGTAAATAAAAAAACTATAAAATTTCCCGGCGAGCAAGTCCGGAAATTTTATGTACCTACAAGTTTACTCACCAAGTTTGATAATAATCGGATGAATTATAGGTGATATAACACACGTGACATATGACAGTCCACCAATACTTGTTGATTACTTTCTAGTTCATAAGGTATAAAGTGAATGTCTTCGAATTTTTCAAGTCTCGTCTAATTTCAAAATAATTATCTAAGAAGATTGTCGGTAAAAGCAAGGTAAAAGTACATCATACAATTTGCCACAAGATAATATATAATTTTGCAAAAAAATATAGTTGATATGAATAATTGCACATTATTGTAATCTATTCATAAACCGCGGCTTTCCCCGTATTGTTCTTGTAACAATAGAGAAAGCTCGATTTTACTTCATATTATCGCAAGCTGCGAACAACATCGCGACGTAGATAGTTAAGCTGAGTAATTAAATAAGCATATTGTTTTGTTAGTTAGATCACTACATAGTATAAAACAAAGTCGCTTTCTCTGTCCCTGTATCCCTATGTCCCTATGTTCGCTTAAATCTTTAAAACTACGCAACGGATTTTGATGCGTTTTTTTAATAGATAGAGTGATTCAAGAGGAAGGTTTTAGTGTTAGCATTGCACCCGTGCGAAGCCGGGGCGGGTCGCTAGTAAAATTATAATAAGAATGCATCCATGACTTTTCCACGAGAGGACTGAAAAAAGTACCTCTGGATACAGCTCACTTTGCCAGTTTGGTGGTGAGCTGGAATCCTATACCTTTATCTGTTAATCTAGTTACATGAGCATGTCTGTATATAGGCTTCGTCTCCGGTCCTTTAATATTTATTTAAGTATGTTTATCAGTTGTTTAGTACTCCTAGTACAGGCCCTGCCCAGTTTGGGACTAAATAACCGTGTGTGACTTGTGTCCCATAATTATTATTATATCCATCTTAAGGTTGTCTCGAAGAAATAGCTTAAACCGATAATCTCACTGTACTCTTTTTGTCATTCTGCCACTTACCACATATTTATTGTTGTTGTACATTAAGAGTTTTCATAGGTTAAAACACCCAATTATTCACACCCTAGTTTAGCCTACCAATTAATTGACACAATTTTTTTTTAAATTGTCGTTACGATACACAATTATATTTATAATAATTACATAAAATAGCCGTGTTTATTTGATAATTCTAATACTGTTGGGGTGTCAACAATTGGGTGTTTTACTTTACAGACTGCATTTCAAACTACTGACAAAGTTAAGTACCTACATATTCCATATGTAGGTACTTTATGTTTAGGAAATCTCAGTGGGTAAGTGCCTGGACCCGGGAAAGAACCCCGGTCTCATGCAAGTGGATGGTAATCACTTACCACAATGCTACCTTAACTATTGCTGGATCTGTAGGTACTATTTTTTTAGACTTTTCTAGATCTGTCAAATTCAGATGCTATTGCTTATGTGCTTCTAAAACTTTTAAAATAAAAACACATTTAATGATAATAACTTTGACGATTTGCACAATATAATTGTATGAACTAGCGTGGAAAGATCAAGCGTAACTACATAGATAATACCTCGTTATATTATAAGCAAGTTGAATAATTTCATAGCTGTCAAGGTCCACACATTCGCATGCAAGAATTTTCTGATTTATAACGATAAAGTTATTTAACTTTTATAATAAAATTACGTTAAAATTAAAACTGTCTTTGGTTTTAAGAGTGTTTTGCAGTGTAATTACATAATATTAAGATGACAGTTCAAGTCTACAAATTTCACATCATTATTTATTTAAGAATAATATGTATTGTATTTATAATCCAAGTGATGTATAAATTTACAGAATATTACTCTAACACTGACTGATAGATAATGCACTAAAGCAAGCGACCAAAATTAACCAGAAGCCCTGTACATATTGCTATTGATGCCCTTACGGGGCGTCATCATAGTTTAAATAAGATCAATTAATCAATCAATCAATGATCATCTGTTCACTTCTTAATAAGAATGCACATTGTCAATGGTGATATTGGTATAAAAACATGAATAAGATCAATCCTGGTCACAGCACCAAATTGTAACAATTTCTGCGTAACTTTTACTCCACTGCTTTTTAATTACTTTACATGTAAATTGAATCAAGTTTTATTACAATGCAAAATTAACATTACAATTTCACGCTTTTTAATACTTACATCATTATTATTTTAATATGTGAATAGAATTTCTAACAATCACAAAGGTAACGTGCTCATATCCATTCACATTTACTGTGATTAAAATTTATATAAGCGACACGTAATGGAATGGGTGCATGTAAGTAGTTTCTTTATTGCTTTAATTCTACTTTCATAATTAATTAGACTACGAAAATAATTCGCGGAATCATAGGAATGAAAAATTCAATAATAATAAAGAAATTACATGTTAATGACTAAAACAATTCAAGCGGAGTCAACTGGGGCTACGTCTTTAAGCGTGACGTCACGAATTAGTTAAGTAGTTAAAACTCCGGTAATTGTGTCAACCCCGTTGTTGGATGGGGCGAGTTTTTGTTAGACGATTCGGGTTGCTGTCGGACATGTCGGGTTGTTACAAAGAGATTAAAATATAATACAAGGGTAAGAAAACCAAGGGGGGTTTTAGTCAGTGCGAGTCTGACATAACTTGGCAGTGGTCCCCGCAACCGTTGAGAATACGAAAGACATTTCCCCCCCCCCGCATGCAAAATAAAAAAAACTTGAGAGGTGCCAAGGGACACCCGGATGGAACGAAGTTCGATTATCATCATCGCATCACCACACCATCATAATCATCATCATCAGCACATAATCATCATCGCATCATCACATCGTCAGCTCATCAGCATCATCATCATCAGCATCGTCATCATCCTCATCATCATCATATCATCATCCTCATCATCATCATGTCATCATCAAAAGGTTGTTTTTGGACGGACGGGTTTGTTGTCACACGGGAGATTTTCGTTGGACAAAGCGGGGAATTGACGGACAAGTCGGGTTGTGTCGGGATTTTGATGGATGAATTTGTTAAAAAAATATCTAGTCGAATATGGAGGTTCTCTTCCTAAAACCTCCTTTGTTTGTTTGAACAACTACATTGTTTATTGTTCACCATTCTCCAGCCGGTAGAGGACGACCTAGGCGTACCTACATCGACCAGATCGGCGATGTGTTGAAGAAAAGCCAGATAAAGAGTACCCGAAACCGACGAGCATGCATGAGTCGTTTGATGGATGTGGAGGAAGCGCGTGAGATCTGCCAGGTTCGTAGCAAGTGGCGGTCTGTTGTCTCTGCCTACCCCAATGGGAAATAGGCGTGAGATTATGTATGTATGTATTCTCCAGCCCTTTTCCCATCCATATTGGAAACGGTTTTCGAAATTTATTTCCGACGCCATTTAAACATTTTAAGTTTCGAACACATAAAATTCGTAAAATGAATAGCAAAGGTCATCGCCCCGCACCCAAGCTACCGGCATCGGCTGTCCGAGACGTGCGTATAAAAACGAAAGTCAGTGAAAGTCGGACCTTGCACTTGAAAGCGAAAGGCAAGATATGCACCGCGGTCATCGCTGCGCATGCGTTATGCGGTAATGTATGGCAATTCTGCTTATTACTGCTCGATCAGCTGATTGATGAAGATATATGGCCTAGACAAGTGCGAACGAAAGTTTTTTTTAAATTGTGGGACACAATTTACAGACGGTTATTTAGTCCCAAACTAGACATGTCCTGTTGTACTATGGGTACGAAACAACTGATAAACATACTTACTAAACATACTATAATAATAACTTAAAACTACATGCCAGTGGGCTTTTTTGTAAAGATGCGTTGGTTTTAATGGTCTTCGTATCTCCTAAGAACATTCAGGTTGTCTGGAAGAGATCGCTAAAAGCGATAAGACCGCCCATTGTACTGTAGTTAATGTTGGTATCCATATTGCTTTGTTTTTGGTGTACAATAAAGAGTTATTGTATTGTATTGTAACATTCAATAAATATATATGTTATTCTTTGCATTGTGTTGAAACAGAAATGAATAATAAAAATAGAAACAGGTTAAATGATAACCGAACAATGAAATAAACATTTCTTTATATAAATGCTATTGTTATCTGCAAGTAATCACTAAATAGTATAAAACAAACTCGCTTCCTGTCTGTCTGTCCTTGTAATTGACAGATAAACTTTATCTGGAGAATATATTGATGCTGTCACTCTCTGACACAATAGAAAGGAAAAGTGACAGGTGATGTTAATTCTTCAGATAAATTTTAACTGACTGTTAAAAAATCAGCCCTTAGATAAATAAATATAATAAAATAGTTCATTACCTATGTCACAAAATTATGTAGTATCATTTACAAAATTATCAAAGCATAAATAACATTTTTTAATTTTTTACCGACTTCAAAAAAGGAGGTGGCTTTCAATTCAGTTGCGTTTTTTTGTCTGTTATCTTAGAACTCTTTCATTGATAAACTAACTTTAAAATGCCACTATTGCAGGCTATTGCTACTATGCCATCACTGCTCTATAAAACCAATAATCTATAAAAAAAGGTTATCAGACCTAGTAGCACCGTTTTGCACTAAATACTCCATCTTGGAGTCAATCTGCCTACAAAATAAGGCTAAAAATGACATAACAAAAACTTTCCATTGTTTATCCATTATGGCAATGTGCAATGGCTAGCAAAAATCATCGTTGCGGTAAAAGAGGTTATGTTTGTACCGTATCATTTTTAGGGTTCCTTACCCAAAGTGCCAACGGGATCCCATTACTTTGGTTTTGGTTCGTCCGTCTGTCTGTCTGTCAGTGGGCTCTATCTTGCTTTTTTTTTATGAACCTGGTACAGGTGTTTAAAGTTAACTATAACATAGAACTCCAATAAAAAACCGACTTCAACTTAAATGTTTTTTCATGGATGCCATTATCAGAACTGGAAGCACCCGCTTTCAAATAAAAAAAAAACACATCAAAATCGGTTCACCTAGTCGAAAGTTCTGAAGTGGCAAACATAAAAAAAACAGTAGAATTGAAAACTTTCTCCCTTTAAAGTCAGTTAAAAAGTGTATTTAATGCACCTAGTTGAATAAGATCAGAGTAATTAAGTTTACGAAGCTCCCATGAACCGTAATAGGTCGACAGTTAAGTTCACAGAATGTGTATTTCTATTGCCGCTATACTAACAAAAAAGAAAAACAAGTGGGTCCCCACTCCCTATACAAGAAAATAGTTTTTTTTTGCGTTCTTTAGTCGATTTCAATAATGCAATAGGTAGCAATAGGTAGCAACGCTGATAATATATTTAAAGACTAGATGTCGCGCGGTGCGCGAGGCCGCAAGCGGCCACGCGTGTCTCTGTGGGGTCTTATTTTGACAGAAAAATAAAGTCAAATTTTGGGCGGGCATCTTGTTTTAGCCATTTACGATAATTTTCTATGTGAATATAGTAACTTTTAAGTATAAGTCGAAAAATTATATTTTTTTGTAAAATATTTCTATTCATGGCAACACTGCTTACTGAGACCCACAATCGCTCCATACAACCCAACTTTCCAAAGTGTTGCCAACTTGCCTAAAAATACCGATAAACATTATAAAAACCCATTTTTTCAGTAAAGAGAGAATACCGGAGCGGCCATCTTGTTTTTCCAGTTTTTCGGATTTTTCTAGTAAACTACAGAATATGCCCTGTGTAATGACACCAATCACGTCTCTATAGCATATTGGCTTCTGGGAGATCAATTCGGGTCTTTTGAGGTCTACCCTAAAAATTCAA